>OY755204.1:21290738-21890738 GCA_963576765.1 Draba incana | reverse complement strand
TTGCGTCGAATTAGCGTCGAATTAGCATCGACAAGCGTTTCTATATAAACCCATCACGCTTCTTCTTCCCCAGTGAACAAATTTCACTCTCTCACACATTTTCACTCTCTCTCCCATAATAGCTTAACATGGTAAGTGTATTTTTTTTTTTTTTTTGCATTTCTTATGTGTATTATCTTTTATGCATGTTTATATATTTGTTATGTGCTTTTACAAAAAAACAAATATATTTGTTATGTGTATTATCATTTATGTTTATAAATAAGTGTTAGAGATTGTTAAGAATGGAATCTAGGGTTGAATTTGTAGGAAATGGAATTGTAGGAAAAGGATTTTAGATTTGAGATGGTATTTAGTAGTTTATTTATTTATAAAGTGGGCTATCAAATTATTTTACATGTTAAATTTATGGAAAATATCAAATTACTTTACAACTTATTTATGAATTTATATTTTATTAAATTATTTTACAACTTATTTATGTAAAGTAAAATAAAACGAATTTATGAATTTATATTTTATTAAATTATTTTACAACTTATTTATGTAAAGTAAAATAAAACGAATTTATGAATTTATATTTTATTAAATTATTTTACAACTTATTTATGTAAAGTAAAATAAAACGAATTTCTATTTTTATCAAATTATTTATGTAAAATATAAAATTATTTAAAACAAAAAATGAATTTACAAGTATTGATAAGTTATATATAAAATTTATAAATTTATGAAAAATAAAAACGAATTTATGAAATTTATGAATTAATATTTTATGAAATTATTTTACAAGTTTTTTATGGAAAGTAAAATAAATATGAATTTAAAATATTAATTTTCGGATTATATATAAAATTTATAAAACTGATTTTAATATTTTTTTTTAAAAAAAAAAATCACAATTTAGCGTCGAATTAGCGTCGATTTTTGAAGTTGGTCGACGCTAATTCGACGCTAAGTTGTGAATTTTTTTTTTTTTTTAAATTAAAATTAGCGTCGAATTAGCATCGAATGTGAAGTTGGTCGACGCTAATTCGATGCTAAATTAGCGTCGAATTAGCGTCGAAATATTGTGTCGAATTAGCGTTGAATTTCCGACGCTAAATTAGCGTCGAATATAGCGTCGAAAACCATTTCGACGCTAAAATAGCGTCGAAATAGCGTCGAAAATGGATTAGCGTCGACGATTATGCGTCGAATAACATTTTGACGCTAATTCGACGCTAAGACGATTTAGCGTCGAATTAGCGTCGAAATGTTCCGACGCTAAATCAGTGTTTTCTTGTAGTGATGGTATGTATTCAAATTCATCAAATATACTGATCATAAATTTAAACATGTTATATTTACGTGCGAAATACCGTTACCATTAAGGCATTAACTTTTATAAACGCGCGAAATTCAAAAAAGCAAATTCAGTTCAACAAAAACAATACCAAATATGTTCAAAATCACAAATAAATACGAACATCCTTTCATAAAAGCCGCTAGTAGACCGCACAAAGAATAGAAAATGCATACATGAGTGTTTTGTTATATAACAATACACCTAGATGTGAAGTGACCTTAACCTAGTGGCCGGATGTAAGTCCACGAAAGGCAGACACCATTACACCCGGGATCGAGTCCCCCCACCTACTTAATGTAGGTATTATTAGGCTAATGGGCTGGCCAGTTGTGACTCAGTATTGATAAAAAAATATACACCTAGATCATCGATTAATACCCTGATTTATTCGTCTAATTTATTTATCCAAAAAGCCCTAGATAAGAGAAAATATAGTGAAAAAGAAATGGACCTTGGTCATCGATCTAGCATCGGGCAAAAGAGATGATTTGAGTTTGGGCGTCTCTCGCATGTCCAATTAAGAAGAGATGAGACGCCTCCTTCCATACATCCACCCATCGTTTTGACAGGACACTTGTTCTCACGGCTTCTTCTATGGACAATGGCGATAAGATTAAGTAAAAGATCGTTTGTGGCTTATTGGATCATCGGTATTGACCACATCAACAAGGACACCTTTTCCTCGTGCATCAGATGAGAATAGTGATCCCTCCATGGATGAATCGCTGAAGAGGGAGAATGAATTTTTTGTGAAGAAGAGAGATACGAGAAAGAGATAATGTTTTTTTACTTGAGATTATTTACATGTGAAAGAGTTAGAAAGATAAGCGAGATAAGAGTGGGAGGTTTATATTTGTTTAACGTAGTTAATAACGAGGACACACGAACGCTTAATAAGATTAGAGAAAAGTAAAAGGCCTCAAACAAAAACAATCATGCCTCTCTCTAAAGTTTTAGATGTTTTGGCAATAGATTAACTTTAAAACATATATTAAAACAAACAAAAAAAAACTCCATTCAAGTTAATTTGCTTGTTTTTTTCCATTTGGTCAACTTAAACTTATTTTCCTCTTATATATATGTGGTTCTTATTATATCCTCTGTATATTAAAAGAGAAGCATTATAGGATAAATTTGATTATGTGTCATTCCCACTATTTTTCTCATTTTGTTTTACTTAATAAATTAATCATACTATACTACTATCTAAATACTATATTTCCTACTATACTAATATCCAAACACTCTATAATGACCCAATTTTTTTCTACTTAATAAATTAATTCATACTATACTACTATCCAAACACTCTATGTCCCACTATATTAATGTCCATTTATATAAAAAATTATAAAAACTCACCATACCAATTATATAAAAACTATTAATAGTATTTTTATTAAAAATTAATTCACAAAACCAGTCTTTAATATAAAAATTTAATTCACATCTTCAAAGATGTAACAAAATTTGGTTTAATTTATTTTTAAACAACTCATGAACTTAAAAATCACATGATAAAATTATTAGTTCAACAATAATTCAATTACAAAAAATAACTATACTATTTTTTATTAAAAAATCAATGAAAAAATCCTTCTTTAACTAAAAATCTATGAACAAAAACATACCTACTAAATCAAATCTCATTAATTAACCATATATATAGTAAGTTAATAACTAACATAATCAATAACGATTCTAAATTTATTTTCAAATATATATTACATTACTTATTTGTTATTCTGTATATTCTGCTTACAAGATTTTCCCGTCTACAAGAGAATTCCTAAACAATATCATTTCATTATTATCTTATAAAAACAACTAAAAAGATCTAAATTCTTATACATTGACTCACACATTCATCATCACGAAGAAGAAAAGAAAAATTGGCACCTAAAAAATAAATTTTAAAAATAAGTCCAAAATTTCATAGTTGTAAAACAAATACCATTTTAAATATATATATAGGCAAATAAATGTCTGTCTAACTTAATCACGTAATATTGTATTATAATACATAATACTATAAAAAATAATTTATAATACAATTATAAAAGTCACCAGAAACACATACAACTAATTTTTTTTTATAAATTATTTTATTTATTTATAATCAAATAATTTGAAAACTAAATTAACGGCTACATTTTAAACCCATGCACAGCATGGGTCTTATTCTAGTATTATATAAAAAATAAGATATTAAATAAAATGACATACCTTAAAAGTTATCTCTATTCACAACTTACATTTAAAATATAAATCCAACGTATTTCGTTTCTATAACTAATATACTTATATATCAGTATTAAGTTTAAACTTCCATATGTAAAACTGTGTAAACAAAAGCTAGTGTTGATGATTATTTTTTCCAACTGATAAGTAGTATTCGCAAATAACAAACTTAGGGAGAATTGTTAATTTTAATATTTTAAAAGTAATAAGCCAATATGTTTAGAAATATGAACCAAAATGCCTTCATTTTGTTTCTGATACATGCATCAAATCAAGGAGATTCGTTGCATGAGTTAGAAGGACATTATAGATATACAGCTTAAATAAATACTTTTTCCTAACTTTAGAGTAAATTAGCTAAATAGTAATATGTACATGAACCTCTAATTAGGAAAATGACAGATTGAGATATCAATTCAATAATAAATAATTTTAGATGATGATTTGGCATTTTATAAAATCTGGTAATTATACGACTAAATCAAGGCATTGGCTCTCTAATACATTCCAAGTTGCCTCAGGCTTAGCAATAGTAGGGGAACCAAGTATTACAGTTTTATAGGTACATGTGTGGAAGCTAATCTGCCCACCAAAACTTAACATTTTTATGACAAGTTCTATCGGGTTCACTAGCGGTAACATCACAGTTAAACCAAAAGGGCGTTAACTATCTGACCATATCTAAACACTACAAGAAAACAGGCTGTTTTCCGACGGAATTTCCGGCCGTCAGAATTCCCGTCGGACAATTCCGTCAGAATTCAGACGGTTTTCCGACAAAAAAGCATTCCTTCAATACTCCGTCGGTTTATTTTGACGGAATTCTGACGACCAGGATTACCGTCCGTATGCCGTCAGAAATCCGTCAATATTATCCGATGGATTACCGACGACGGTAAGCTGTCATAACTTTTTGTCGACATTCCGAGGGACAACCGACATACTTTGGGTGGTTAACATATCGTTTGGGTTGGCCGATGGGATTGAAGTGTTATTATGTCGGAGGTTTTGACGGTTTTCCGACGGATTTCTGACGGATTTTCATTCTACATAAGTTTTCACATTTCTTCCGACGTTCATAACAACATTTGAAAAACAAAAAAAAAATTTAGAGATGAGTTCTTCATATTTTCGGTCATGGATGGACGAGCCAATGATGGAAGAGGGGTCAAACTTATTAACGACCGAATACCCTCAAGGTATTTGCGAGTTCATGCAGTTACCTAGAAATCAAGAGGCGGCCAACAAAGGTCAGGATATCAAATGTCCTTGTTCTAATTGCTGTAATAGAATTAGTGTTGCGGTTCCTACTGTTTGGAACCACTTATATAGATATGGATTTAGGGCGGGATATAAGGTGTGGTATTTACATGGAGAAAGGAATTATGAATATGGTAGTACCAGTAGCAATGAACCTTATTTTCCATCTAGCGTAGGGGAACCTACAGCGGAAGTAGATGTTGGGGTAAATACGGTTGCGATGGTTAACGATGCGTTTAGAGAGAATTTGCAGTCGGGTGGGTATCATGAGGGTGATAGGGTTGAAGAACCTAATTTAGAATCTCGAAGGTTTTTCGATATGTTAGACGCATCAAAGCAACCACTATACAGCGGTTGTAGGGATGGTCATTCACCGCTATCTTCTGCTAGTAGGATGATGAACCTGAAGACTAATTATAATTTGTCCGAAAAATGTGTTGATACATTTGCCGAGTTCGTGAAAGGTGTTTCGCCAGAAGATAATCTGGCCCCAGGATCATACTACGAGGTCCAAAAACTTGTCGCCGGTCTTGGTTTGCCCTACCAGGTTATAGATGTGTGCATCGACAACTGTATGATATACTGGAGAGAAGACGAGAACCGAAACAAATGTAAATTTTGCCAGAAACCCCGGTTCCAGGACACAAGTGGCAGGGTGAAGATTCCATTCAAACGGATGTGGTATTTACCCTTAACGGAGAGGTTGAAGAGGCTGTACGAATCAAACCGCACAGCTAAGGCTATGAGATGGCATGCAGAGCATAGTCAAGATGGAGATATTACGCATCCTTCTGACGCGGAAGCATGGAAACACTTCCAATCCGTATATCCAGATTTTGCATATGAACAACGGAATGTATACATAGGCTTATCCGCTGATGGTTTCAACCCGTTTGGCAAGCATGAAAGAAAATATTCATTGTGGCCTGTCATCGTAACACCTTACAATTTGCCTCCATCTATGTGCATGCGGCGAGAGTTCCTGTTTTTCTCAATTCTAGTTCCCGGGCTAGATCATCCAAGACGGTCGCTCGATATATTCCTCCAACCATTGATCTGTGAGTTGCAGATGTTGTGGGAGCATGGTGTTGAGGCTTTTGATGTTTCAGTCTAGCAGAATTTCAACATGCGTGCGGTTCTTATGTGAACCATAAGCGATTTTCCAGCGTACGGTATGTTATCTGGATGGACAACGCATGGAAGATTGGCTTGTCCTTATTGCCAAGACAATACTACAACATTACAACTGCAGCACGGAAGGAAGACTTCATGGTTTGATTGTCACAGGTGTTTTTTACCGGCAGATCATCCATATCGTCGGTCTAAAAGACATTTCGGGAAGAATCTACAAGTGTTATATGGTCCACCTCCGGAGATAGATGGTCGCAGCATATTGGAACAGTTACGTGATTTTAGTGCAGAGCGAACTCCTGAATGTGGGGGTCCCAGGAAAGACCAAAGACAACTGGAAGTCTATATTGGACTTGCCATTGATTTGTTCGAGGCCATCTCTTCATGTTTCGGCTAATGGTAGATTGTTGATGCCTCCGTACCGATTAGACGCTGGGCAGAAAGAAGTATTTTTTGAATGGTTCAAAAAATTTGTAAAATTTCTAGACGGCTACGCATCTAATCTACGTAATTGTGTGGATTCGACGGAAGGGAAGTTTATAGGAATGAAGAGTCATGATTGTCATGTCGTGATGCAGCGTCTTCTTCCATTTGTATTTGCATATCTTCTTCCAGAACCAATCCACCAAGCAATTGGAGGTATATTTCTTACTCCCATTAGTTTCTTACTACCATAATATTACTATATATGTACTAACTTGTTTAATTTTTATGATATGATACTTCTTTGGCAAGAAAAATGTTTCTAAATGGTTTTTGTGCATACTACTATATTAAAGGGAAATTAATTAATCAATTAAGATAAGTTCAATGGTATTAACTAATAATGTAGGTTTCAATTTTCAAATGTTTATTATTATATGATAATAACATTTGTGTGGAAGCAAAAACATAATAAATCATCAAAAATTGTCTAACCGAAACATACGAAATTACTGATAAAAATTCCTAAGATAGAATAGAAAAAAATCTTTTGAATTGCCTAAACTCTCACAATGACCGACTAACCAAATTCATTCGGCGAGTTCAACATCTTTTGTTACCCTTCACTTATAACTTTCCCATTAAACAAAAATCATTGCACTCCACAAAATCCTTCTCTACCATGTTTACCAGAATTATCATTTTTACACCTAACTTCCTTACCTCCGATTTCATTTAGGGGCCCTTATTCATATATAAAATTTTGTGGATTGTTATTGATTTTTACAAAATATTCTTGTGGATTGTTAATGATTCTCGTGGATTGATATGAATTTGTATTAATGATTATCTTTTATATAAGGTAACATATATTATTTCATTTTTCTCTAAAGTATCCAAATATTATATTTTCCAATTTTCTAGAAATCACTAAAGGCGTGTTTTTTTTTTGTCAACCAAACATTAAATTAGAAAATGACACCGGGATTGGTTACCCAACTCGGAGGATGATTGTTTACAAATGAGAATTCAAGATTATGAGAACGTGCAAAGCGAGCCAAACAGTCTGCCTGTAAATTAATCGAACGCGAGATCTTCGATATTGAAAAATTTGGAAGGGAAGTTGTCAAACTTTGGATCTTATCTAAGCGGATTGAGAAAGCGGGCCAGTTCTCCGGGTTCTTGATGATGTCCACCATATCAGAGCTATCTATTTCAAACTCCTAGCACTTTAGCCCTCGCGTTTGCAGACAAGACATTGCCCAAATCAGAGCCTCTAATTCTGAGTGTAGCGGCGATCTTCTATGGCTACAGCCTTGTGCCCCTAATATCACATATTCAGCTCCTTGAAAACATATCCATCCTAGACCAGAGACTGTATATATATCCTTCCAAGACCCATCCACTTGACAGCGTAGATTATCAGAATGTTGACTGTCGTTGAAAGTCTCTACATCGGTACTTGCTTCCCTTGAGAACCTCAATTGTGCATCATTCCAAGCCCAATATTCTTTTTCCGCCAGATTAGTAATCTCTATTTCATATGATTCCAAGCCCTGGAAGCGTTTCTTGTTTTGTGATTTCTAAATATACCATAATATCCATGGGAACATAGAACGTTCCCCCTTAATAGTATCCCTCTCCTCTATCCTCCAAAATAGGTAATCCTTATTATCATAGATCGAAGACATTGGTAACTTTTTCTTTCCCCTAAGGGATAAAAACATATCCCAAATGTGTTTAGCTATGAGGCACTCAAAGAATCCATGGTTAATCATTTCCTCCTCCATTCCGCATCGCATACAAATCATGGGACAATTTACTCTGCGTTGTTTTATCATGGCTCTAACCGTTATAGATCCTGACATAATCTGCCAAAGGAAGTGCTTAATTTTCGAAGGACGCTTTACTTTCCAAACATGAGCTTTGAGAGTTGTACAACTCGGCTCGATAATCAGAAGTGGTTCCTTATCTCTCTCAAGCTTAGTCGCTAATCAGTACCCCGATTGTACCGGTTAGACGCTGGGCAGAAAGAAGTATTTTTTTAATGGTTCAAAAAATTTGGAAAATTTCTAGACGGCTACGCATCTAATCTACGTAATTGCGTGGATTCGACGGAAGGGAAGTTTATAGGAATGAAGAGTCATGATTGTCATGTCGTGATGCAGCGTCTTCTTCCATTTGTATTTGCATATCTTCTTCCAGAACCAATCCACCAAGCAATTGGAGGTATATTTCTTACTCCCATTAGTTTCTTACTACCATAATATTACTATATATGTACTAACTTGTTTAATTTTCGTTTATAGGAGTTGGTGCATTCTTCCAAGATTTATGTTCAAGAACGCTTACCGTCCACGGGATACGTAACTTGGACGCCAATATCCCGGTTCTCCTTTGTAATCTTGAGAAGATATTTCCACCATTTTTTTTTGACGTTATGGAACATCTTCCTATTCACCTCCCACGAGAAGCAGCCTTAGGAGGCCCTGTTCAATACCGATGAATGTATCCGTTCGAGCGTTACATGTTCCACCTGAAGAAAAAGGTTAAAAATTTGAGCAAGGTTGAGGGATCTATTGTCGCACAAAGCCTAAACGAGGAAGTCTCACACTTTGCCGAATATTACTTTCCATCGCAAGTTCGTACTAAGGCGAGACGTCCTGCCCGACATGATGATAGAGGTGAGAAAGCAGTCTATGTCGTGGTTGGTCGAGCAAGTGGAAAAGGAAAAAAACGCAAACTATCACCACAAGAGGTCACACATTTGCATACGTATATCCTCAAAAACTGTGACAAAATTTTGGAGTACGAAAGGTATATCAGTTATTATACTAAATTTATGGAATTATTTGCCTTCATCTACTAACGACTGTTATGTTACAGGATCTACATGTCTCTCGCACATGATTACCATTCTGATAAGACAGATGCCGAACTTGCTGTCTTGAAAGATGAAGAATTTCTGAGGTGGTTGAAATGTTATGTAAGTTTAATATAATTACTTACTCTTACTTTTCCATGTTTTCACGTTCATATGTTATTGATATCTTACTTATATCATTTTTTAGGTTTTCGAAAGTTTAGCAAGTGGTCAATCACTCCCGACATGGTTAGTGGAGTTTGTTCAGGGTTTACGCAGCACCGCGACTTCATATCCCAAGTTTTGCACTAGGGGATATTTGTTCAGGATCCGTAAGGAAGGACGTCAAAGGTCAACTTCGGACTATGGTATTTCGGCGCAGTCAGGTCATACCATGTACTATGGGATTTTAAACAAAATCTTGAAAATCCACTATCCAGGAATGTTGGACTTGAGGTGTATTGTGTTTATGTGCGATTGGTATGATCCATCCAATGGTCGAGGGGTTCGAGTTGACCCTCTTGGTGTTATTTCGATAAATTCAAGCCGGAAACTACAGTATTACGATCCATTTATCCTTGCATCTCAAGCAGACCAAGTATCAATACAATAATATGTTTACCTACGTACTCATACTTAAGGTTTGTTGTTCATGTATATTAACAATATCCACTATTTATTAATAGGTTTGCTACATTTCATATCCTCGAGTTGCCTATCGTACAGATCCTTGGATCACAGTAACTCCAATTAACCCGAGAGGAAAAATATATGGAGTTCCAGAACATGATGCTCTACAACCATCGAGAAGTATACCAATGTCACTTGTGGAGGAGATGGATAACATTGACCTTGTCGTTGATGTCACCCATATCGGGGATGATCTAGTGCATTCAGACGATGAGGAAACACGTGACGAATTTGATGACGATTCAGACTCCATCCCTAGTGAAAGTGGATCAGGAGATTCAGATTAATAATTTAGGAATAAATGTGTGGTTATGAATGATGTACTCTCACATCTATGGGTTCCCTGTAATATAGTGTACTGCATATATAGTAGACAAAAATTTACAATATTTTGCCATTGCTCATTTACAAATCTGATTGTGGAAGACAATCTCAGTATTACGACGGACAAATAAGAAAACAATAAAATTGCAAACCACCCCGGATTCGAACTCGGGTTTGATATAGTTTTAAAGGAAGCATAACCATTTAAGCTGAGGACGAATCTTGTATATCATTGACATTTAATAATTTATAATCAATTCCGGTTACTAATTAACAATATATTTTGATTATGCAACACCAATAAAACATTACATTTAATGAAACTTAAAATTTAAAACAACTTAATACACAGGTAGATTAAAGACTTGCAAATATTAAATACACAACGGTTATGGTACAAACACATAAATAGACAATATTAATTTTAAAAACTTATGTCTGTATCCACTCCAAACTTACCATTGGTTAGAACCATTTTAAAATTTTCTTTCCCTTTTTATTCTTTGATGGAGAATCTAAAAATCCATCGCACAATTCAGTTTTGATTGCATCAACATCAATATTTAAGTTTGGCGTTTCTGGGCTTTGGGCGAATTGAAAATCATAGTACTGATCCTTACATTCTGTTGAAGTACTTCCACCGTAAGTATATGACTGTTCAGTGAATTGATATGGTTGGCCGGCAATGACATCCCGCTTCTGGTCAGGACATTCTGGCTGGTTATCGTATTTGTGATTAGGAAAACCGAACCCATCTGCATTTTTTGGAGTGCATGAATCATCTGCCTACGAGTATGTGGGTATATCTTTAGTGTGTTTGTCGCACTGAGATTCCGATTCGCACGACAATTTTGGAATGTGGTGGTTGTTTGGCAAGCACTGGTTGTCCGACACTATTGTTGATGTGGAATCTTCATGATGGATTGGTGAGCAGGTATCAAATTCCCACGAGTAAGTGGGAATCTCTTGAGTGAATTCGTCGCAATGAGATTCAGTTTCCCAAGAGATTTTGGAATATCCAAAAAATTTACCACGGTTTTTGATATAGATTCTTCGTTAGGAGAGGTAGAAGACATTTTTTGTATTAGTGAGAGGGGTCAAAGATATCCACTCCGTCATTAGTGTATTTGTAGTAGAAGTTATATGTATAAACTGACGGTATCCCGACGGTATTCCGACTACACAATGTCGGCAACGTTTGATTGGTCAGAAGAACTGACGGATTTCCGCCAGAACTATGTCGTCGGAGTTATGTTGAAGGATTTCAGACGGAATTCCGACGGTTTGCGATGTCGGCAACATTTGAGTTGTTAATAAATCGTCTGCAGTGGCCGATGGGATTGATGGGGTGTTATGTCGGGGTGTTATGATGGTTTTCCAACGGAAATCTTACGGATATCCGTTCTACATAAGTTTACTCATTTTCTCATTCTTCCATAAAAAAATTTGAACACAAAATCATAACAGAGCACAGAAAAATTCTATTGCGTAATGGCAAACAGAGATTTGTGGAATTACTATATGCAAAACCGAGCCCTCGGTCAAAACCCTCCAAACACAACTCTTGTTCCTTCAAGCCCTCCTTACGACAACTTATATATATATATATATATATATATATATAATTACCGCTTTTACTTTAACAATAATGATTGTGGCTGACAAATACTAAATTTATCATTCATACATGTAGGTTCTTATAACAATCGGAGCACACCATTCTGGACCCAGGTTGCAGAAATTCAATCCCCGCATTCACAATTTGTGAAAGTCAAAAAGGTTTACGTTTTCGACCACTTTTATTTACATTTAGAGATACAATTTATCGGACAAGTTTATTCTATTTCATTATCAGATTGTGGCTATGCTCTCTAGTTTGACCCCCAATGACCAGGGAGATCTGCTAGTAACCTTAAATGATCCTTCAAGAAAAATCGAGGGAACCATGCACCATAACATCTTCAAGAATGACGAGTACAGACTCACGACTGGTGTAGGTGCGGTGGTCATCCTAAAGAATATTATCGTTTGCCGTTTTAACAGGAACTCAAGGTACCTGAACATCACAGAGCAGAACATTGTTAAGGTAAATGTATATCATACGTTTCTAGATATGTGTGGGAAGGCTTAATTACTAAATTCATTTTTCACACAGATAATCGGTGCTAATTCGATGATTGCTGAATACCAACCAACGAAAGTATCTACCATCGATGAGGAAGATGAATGCACTACTGGGTACAAATATGAAACAGTTTCAGACTTAGATGATAAATAAACATCCGACCCCTCCACGAATTTAATATTTTCCGACTATCCATTGTACGAGTTTATCCGGATTATGTTGTTATGTGTAATATTTCCTATTTCCTATTTAATGTCATATTTTATTTGTAATGTCATATTTTTATATGTGTAATGTAATATTAAAATAATGAAAATAATGTTTTGTTTATCAATGATTTTATATGTCATATTACGGTTTTCCTACTGATTTTTTGGGTTAATGTAATATTCCCGAATTGAAATTAAAATATAAAATAAATAATCCGTCAGAAATCCGTCATAATTTATGACGGATTTCTGACGGCTTTTGGTTTTTTATTGATTTTTAAACTCTGTGAATAGAACAAATATAAAATTAATAATCCGTCAGCAATCCGTCAAAATGTATGACGGATTTCTGATTGCTTTTGGTTTTTTATTGATTTTTAAACTATCCGAATAGAACAAATATAAAATTAATAATCCATCACAAATCCGTCAGAAATTCTGACGGATTTGTGACGGATTTTGATTTTTTTAATGATTTTTAAAAATCTTTGAATAAACCAAATATAAAATTAATAATCCATCAGAAATCCGTCATAAATTTTGACGGATTTCTGACGGATTTTGATTTTTTATTGATTTTTTAAATCTCCAAATAGAACAAATATAAAATTAATAATCCGTCAGAAAATTTTACAATTCACAATTCAAATGATTATTAATATTGCGGATGAATATACAAAATAAATGAAGAGAGAAACTTAAGCACTTACCACAGATGAACGATTCTTCACCCCCTGTTACGCAAGAAGCATGGTAAATTTTTGGAAAATCCAAGAAACAAACAACACAAGATTTCAACAACTGAAAATGCTTTAACATTCATCAGTTGCGCAACTCGGGTCTGAGCCGTCTGGAAAAAAAAAAAACAAAAGAATTAATGCATAAAATTATTTCCAATTGAAATTTAAATTCAATGTCTCCTTTTATAACATGTAAATATCTAAAATTTGGAGATGTTGGTAAGAGTTGTGCCAGCAAAACTACTACTAAAAACGCAGTATTCCTGGCGCGTCTGCTTTTCGCAAGAGTAGTGCCAGCACGACTCCTTTGGTTTTTTATTTATTTTTTAAATCTCCGAATAGATATTATATGAATTTAATATCTGACGGATAAGGATATTATATGAATTTAATATCTGACGAATAGATATTATATGAATTTAATATCTGACGGATTTCTGACATATAAGGAAATTTTTTTTTCTAATCGGAGATTGAAAAAATTAATAAATAAACCAAAATCCGTCAGAAATTATGACGGATTTCTGACGGAATATAACTTTTTTAAAATTTCGTCGACATGAGTCTCTGGAAACGAGACCGGTCGGGCTGGTAATGGGACCGGTTGGTCTCAATTCAAGGAAGTAAAAGTCTTCGATCCTTTGGCGAGCAGGTGCTCCGCTCGGGGCGAGCAGGTACTCGGATAGGGAAAATCGGGTTTTTGCTCCAATTTTATCTCGTTTGCTCCAATGAGCCCCAATAACTCGAAACCATGCTTGAGAGCCTCCTAGAACCTCAAAAGACACCAAAAAAAACTTGAAAGACTCGAAAAACAATAGAAAACAATAAGTAACAGAGGCTAAAATCTTAATATATCAATCAGAGAAAGGAAAAATATTTTAAATTTATTATGAATCTTAAATTGAAATATTTTATATTCAGAGCAAGGAAACATAAATAACCTTATGTCCGACGTATTCATACTTTTATTTAATTTTTTCTATTTCCAAGTAGAAAATAATTGATTTTAAGAAATCCGTCAGAAATCCGTCATAAATGCTGACAGATTTCTGACGGATTATTAATTTTATATTTGTTTTAGTCGGATCCATAAAAAAAAAAAAATACAAAACAAAAATCCGTCAGAATTCCGTCATAATTTATGACGGATTTCTGACGGAAAACCCTAATTTCCTGCCGTCTAAACACTTCGATCTCATCGAAAAAGCGGGAACATCTGACGGAATTCCGAAGGATTTTTATATTCCGCCATAATTCTGTCGGAATTCCGTTGCATAGTCCTTTAA
Organism: Draba incana; assembly: GCA_963576765.1. Classification (NCBI taxonomy): domain Eukaryota; kingdom Viridiplantae; phylum Streptophyta; class Magnoliopsida; order Brassicales; family Brassicaceae; genus Draba; species Draba incana. Next base: position 21,876,098 of record OY755204.1, on the reverse strand, counting down.
AATAACAGACTTCGTCTTCCCCACAGACAGAACCAGAGAAAAAAAAATTTCCCCCAAATCGCCTCTGTCTTTCCGTCCGTTACGCCGTCGTTTGTCACCGTTTTTCCGACGTCCCCATTCCATTTCACAAACCCTCTCACCAAATCAACGAGACAAAGTAAGTTTTTGTTGATTTTAAATATTATGAACGGATTTGTGCTTGAAATTGTGTGTTATTCAATTGGGAATGGGTAAATGTCGAATCACAAGTATTGTTTAACATGATTTCGTAATTGATTATGAAATGTTTAGGAATTTAAGATTTAGGGATTTTGAAAATTTTATGAATTTAGGGATTTAGAAAATTTTATGAATTTTGAAATATTGAGAAATTAGGGACTTATGGATATATGGATTAAGGTATTATGATAATTTTAGGAACTTACCATTTGCAATTAATTGAATTTCAATTCTAATAAGTGTTTGTAATTTTTAAGGATTTATTGAGATTTATAATATGATTAATATAAAAAATTCTGTAAATTAAAAAATGTTAAAATTCTTTATTAAAATTTTAAAAAAAAACTCTATAATTTTAAAATAATTTAAAAACTTTTACAAACATGTAACTCTTATATTTTAAAAAATTTAATAATATGTAACTTTTAAAAACATGTAACTTTAAATTTTAAGTAACTTTTAAAAAAATTTAAAAAACTTTTAAAACCCTTAAATTTTAAAAACATTTAAAAAACATTTAAAAACAATACAAATTAAAAAAATTAAGGGATTATTGGGAGTTGTATGCAAGAATTATTGACAATGTTAAGTAAGTAGGGATTTTTGAAAACCAAGCCAGCATAGGTAGAACTTCTGGTTTCCAAGGCCGTGAATCCCAGAAGTTCTATCTATGTTACCTTGGTTTTCATAAACCTCTAATTCCTTAACATTGTCAATAATGGTTGCATGAACTCCCAACATTGAGCGAGTCCCTTGATTTTTTTAATTTGTATTGTTTTAAATGTTTTTTTTTAATTTTTTTTAAATTTTTTAACAAATCTTAAATCCCTAAATCTATATATATATATATATATATATATATATATATATAAGATGAAAAAATCAATATATCACTATATCTAAAAAAACCTTTATACCATTTACAAAATTTTACGTGTTTCGTCTTCGTGATGTCGGAGTGTTACTTCATTCCTTCAAAACAAAATTCCAAAATCGCAAATTACCAAATTACCATAAATTCTAAATTTCATAAATTCTGAAATCTCAAAATCACAAATTTCCAAAATCCCAAAATCCCAAAAGCCCAAACTCCGTACTAAAGATTGTAAATTTTAAATTTATAATTGACATAGTAATTTTAAATACTAATTTTAAAGTTATGTAAAAATTTGTAAATCGTAGGAATTATGGCCTATATCATGAGACTAGCGGCGCCGATACTTCCACTAGGGGAGGTGTAACACCCAGTTTTTTTTTCTTTTTTTTTTATTGCTAAATTAATTCTACTGCGGAATAAACTCAATAATTAAATCCATAATAAAATCTCATAACAATCATCCAACGATTATAATCAACATTAAATCCAGGAATGCTCATACAAATCTAGCAACCTAACACCGGGTTCACTAGACTAAACATCAACACAAAAGACTAACGTCAACACAAAAGATCCTATCATCCCCTCTTCTGGCCATGATTCCGCGATCACGATTTCCCTTTACCTGCAACACAATTAGGAAAAACGAGTTGCGTAAGTATTTAAGAAATACTTAGTGAGACGGTCCTCCCATCTACAGGCCAATTACTCAGATAAAGGAACACATGAAATACCAGGATTATCCAACAATGCACAGAACAAGCAAACAACACAAAACAGGAACAGCAGCAACCATGTCGATCGACGGGAAGCAATCCTGTCGATCGACGGACACTTTAAAACCCGTGTCCATCGACACGAAAACAATCCTGTCGATCGACAGGCGAGCTGCTGCTGGAATCCGACCTATCCTCTCATGGTCGAATCTCCACACTTCTCAAACCCAAAACCTGTTCATACAACCGCAAATCCACCAAAAACACACAACAAGCAACCGCATATCATCCATTCCTCAATCTAAGGACCTATGGTCACGCACTCACCTTAGATCTGAAGAGGAAGAACGAAGAACGCGAAGAACACGAAGAACACGGAGAACACGGAACTTCTAACACTGATTTCCGCACCAAATCAGCCTCCCAAAGCCTCTCCCACGGAATCACACACTATAGGGTGGAGAATCAAGGACAAATCCACAAGAATTTCCTTCAAACTTCTCCAATCCTCACCACTCTCTTTCTCTCTCAAAATCCCCCTTTAGATCTGATTTTTCGGCCAATAGTGAAGGAAAACACGTTTTTCCAACCTTATATACGGAACCCTAAGTTCCCAAACCGGCCCATTAACCAAAACGAACCAAAATCAAAGCCCAAGTCTGATTTTTAACGCCTGTCGATCGACACACTCAACCTGTGTCGATCGACAGAGATTTCTCTGCCAAAACTTCGAAGAAGCAACAGCCTGTGTCGATCGACAGATACCCACTGTGTCGATCGACACTTACCAGTAATCACATTTTTGGTTCACGGGCGTTACAATTCTCCCCCACTAACAAGGATTCGTCCTCGAATCCCGCGAAAATACGTCCACACAGGACCACACTCTGGCCCGCACCAGCCAATACCATAAGAGATTCTCACATAATCTCAAAGACTCACGAACTAATCCTATGTTTATACGCACATTTTTTAGAACACTTATTACGTTTAACTCATCCATACCCACAAATACTCTAGGGAAACCACCGTCCCCTCGAGAGAACCGTCGTCTCTCCTCACTATAGAGGAAACCACCGTCTCAATATAGGCACTCAGTACTATAAAGGAAACCACCGTCCCACTATAAGTACTCTGTACTATAAAGGAAACCACCGTCCCAGTATAAGTACATAGGAAAACCACCGTCTCCTAGCATACATACAAGAAACCACCGTCCCCGATACATACTCTGGAAAACCACCGTCTCCAGATCATGAGTCATCCGTAATAAATTCTAAAACGCCTATAAACATCAGCGACTAGGTCACCTCACGTAGTCTAAACACGATACTCCCCAACCGGAATACCCACAAAACACGACCCCACTAGCCAACAAAATAATCTATCAGGAACGCTATCCGATAACTCAGAAATATAAGGAAAACTCATCTCATAAACCTCCAATAAAAATGTATATCGTCACAACCAAACGAAAAAATACACGAACCAACACAACAACACCGGCACCAAAAGCCAAAAGAAACTCGAACCACAAAGAAAGCTAAGCTCAACCGGCGACCTGCTCGTCGAACCACTGCCTGAACTTCAGCTTTATCTTTGCCTCTGGCTCCTAAGTCTCCTCCTGGCAATCGCCACAATCCCACAAAATGCGCAACAACGGAATCTTCTTCCAGCACAGTTCCTTGATCTTCCTCTCGAGAATCCTCACGGGAACCGCCGAAACCGTCAAATCAGGCTGCAGATCCGCAGGGATCTCAGGTACTAACACCTCCGACACATGCAGGCACTTCCTCAACATCGACACATGGAAAACCTTATGAAATGCCTTCATGATCGGTGGTAACTCAAGCCGATACGCTACCGGTCCCACCCGCTCCACCACGGGAAACGGACCCATAAAACATGGACTCAGCTTGTTCTCCGAAATGGACCTATTAGGGCCCCTCAACATAGCCATCTTGAGATACACGCAATCTCCAACCTCAAACTCAAGCTCACGCCGTCGCTTATCAGCGTAGCTCCTCTGGCGATCCTGAGCTTCCTTCATGTTCAATTTCACGACTCGGATCCTCTCCGTCGTTTCCTAAACATAGGTAGCTCCCAGAACACTGCGTTCCCCCACTTGGGTCCAGCATAAAGGCGTCCTACATGGCCTCCCATACAATGCCTAAAAAGGAGCCATCCCGATACTTGCCTGAAAGCTGTTATTATACGCAAACTCTACTAAGCTCAAGTGATCATACCAATGACCGCCCCAATCCAGAACACACATCCTTAGCAAATCCTCCAAAGTCTGAATAGTCCTCTCTGACTGCCCATCAGTCTGCGGATGATAAGCCATACTCATATGCACCTTAGTGCCCATCTCTGCCTGAAACGCTCCCCAAAACTTGGATGCAAACCTGGGATCCCGATCAGACACAATACTGGTTGGTACTTCATGCAGCCTCACAATCTCTTGCACAAACTTCTTAGCCAACTTAGCCGCTCTATCGGTCTTCTTAATGGCCAAGAAGTGTGCTGACTTAGTCAACCGATCCATAATCACCCAGATAGCATCATACGTCCGCGAAACAGGTAATCCCACTACGAAATCCATCGTAATCATATCCCACTTCCACTCAGGAATGGGCAAACTCTGCAGGAGACCACTCGGAACCTTGTGCTCGGCCTTGACCAACGAACACGTGTTGCACTTAGCAACATAAGCTGCCACATCTCTCTTCATCCCGACCCAGTGATAATACCGCTTGAGATCACGATACATCTTAGTCGCACCCGGATGAATCGAGAACTTGCTCGAATGAGCCACACTCAGAATCTCCTGCCTCAGCTCCTCAACCTTGGGTATACAAACCCGACCGCGAACAAGAATTGCCCCACTCGATGAGACCTGATACTCAGAACCCGCTGCGGTCGACGCAGCTACCAAACCCGAATCGCTCGCCTGAGCCGCAAGAATCCTACTCAGAAGGTCTGCCTGATTAACCGCCTCTAAGCCCAATGGCTCCTCCGAAATAGCACCCAGACGCAACGTGCTAATCTCGCCTACTAAATCCTCAATATCCCGCTCACGGGCTGAATCGGACCTCCGTTGACTCAAGGCATCGGCTACCTGATTAGCCTTGCCCGGATGATAAATAATCTCCAGATCGTAATCTGCCAGCAACTCAACCCAGCGTCTCTATCTCATATTCAGCAACGGCTGAGTGAAGATGTGCTGCAGATTCTTGTGATCCGTGAAGATCTGCACTCTCCCTCCATAGAGATAAGACCTCCAAATCTTCAGAGCGAACACAACTGCTCCCAACTCTAGATCATGCGTAGGCCGATTAGGCTCACTACCCTGCAGCTGCCTCGAAGCATATGCGATAACTCGACCCTCCTGCATCAAAACGCAACCCAGGCCAACTCCTGAAGCATCAGTATACACGGTGCCAACACCGGCGTACTAGTCAACATTTCCTTGAGTCTCGCAAAACTCTCCTCGCACTCCGGCGACCAGACAAACGGAACATCCTTACCGGTCAGCTTCGTCATCGGCTGCGCCATACTCGCAAATCCCTTGACGAACCTCTGATAATAACCTGCCAGACCCAAGAAACTCCTGATCTCGGTAGAACTGCTCGGTCTAGGCCAATCACGGATCGCCTCAATCTTAGCCGGATCCACAGAAACTCCCTCTGCAGAAACAATGTGGCCAAGAAAACCCATCTCTCGCTGTCAAAAACTGCACTTGCTCTACTTAGCATATAAGTTCTGTTCCCGAAGCCTCTCAAGAACCAACCGCAAATGCGTCTCATGCTCCTCGGAACTCCTCGAATATACCAAAATATCATCGATAAAAATGATAACGAACACGTCCAGATACTCCCTGAACACGTCGTTCATCAATCGCATGAATGCCGCAGGCGCATTCGTCAATCCAAAAGGCATGACCACGAACTCGAAATGCCCATAACGCGTCTTGAATGCCGTCTTACGAACATCTGCCTCGTCAATCGGAATCTGATGATATCCAGAAGCCAAGTCAATCTTGGAGAACCAGGTCGCACCCCTCAGCTAATCCAACAACTCATCAATCCTCGGGAGAGGGTACCTGTTCTTCATAGTGACTTGGTTCAGTCCCCGGTAATCACTGCACAACCGGAAACTACCATCCTTCTTCTTTACAAACAAGACCGGCGCTCCCCACGGCGAAACACTCGGACGAATAAAACCCTTACTCAGATGATCCTCTAGCTGCTTCTTCAGCTCCGCTAACTCTGCTGGAGCCATCCTGTAAGGAGCCTTAGATATCGGAGCTGTTCCCGGTTCTAACTCAATCGTGAAAGGATCAGCCTGAGATGGTGGCAATCCCTTCAACGACCGAAAAACATCTTCAAACTCCCGAACAACTCGGATATCCTGAAGAGCAACCTCACCACTAGACTCCGCCATCACAATTGTCGCCAAGAAAGCCTCGCAACCTCGCTCTATCATGTGCTCTGCCTGAATAGCCGAGATTACCAAACTGCTGGAAGTTGGTCTCAACCCCTGAAACACCAAACTCCCACCACCACGCTCGAAGCTAACTCTACCTCTGAAACAATCCAGATGGACCCGGTAAAATGATAACCAGTCCATCCCAAGGATCACATCATAAAGCGCAACCGGACTAATCACAAAATCCGCCGGCATCGAATGTCCTGCGATCTGAACATCTACTACCCTAGCACGGCCCGAAGTAGCCAAGAAACCACCTCCAGCCACCTTGACCATGCCTGCACGCTCACCAGCGCTGCTCCGGATGCCACTGCTCTCGGCATGCTCCAGAGTAATGTAGCAGTTTGATGCTCCAGAATCAAACAGAATATGGGACTCAAAACCACCCACTAACAAGGTCCCTACACAATCACATGCATTGAGAACCCTGACAACACGACCACAAGCAAAATAAAAGAGCACCATAAAACAACGACAAAATTCTACCACTAGGAATTTACGAAGTTAGGTCTAGAATTTTACCTGTGATCTGCCCGGCGCCACTAGCCTGACCCAACTCCGCCGGAGGATACACCTGCGGTGCTGGACCAATCTGACCAATCGGCTGAATCGCTGCCACCACTGGACGCTGCAACCGGGGACACATCGGCCTGAAATGCCCCGGCTCGCCACACTCGAAACAAACCTTAGCCCCACCTCGGGAGCCCTTAGGACAGTTTGCCATTCGATGCTCTGAACTCCCGTACCCAAAACAACCATGGGTGATGTGGCTACCTGAACCCGACCTAGAAGGATCATCCCACATCCTCTTCTGGCCCTGCGCAGGCTTACCGCCCTTGCCAGAACCAGAACCTCTACGTTGTTGATGCTGCTGCGGCTGCTGACTCCTCGGCTGAACGGCATGAGCCACAACAGGCTAAACGACAATCGGACCAGACTGCTCACGCTGATCATCCTCAATCGAAGCTGCTAGCTCCACCAGATCCGCCCTCGAGGCGTATCTACCACCCCTGCACTGGGTCCTGATACTCAACCGCAGTCCCTGCAAGAACCGCTGAACCAGAGCTCGCTCGTCGACAACACTGTGCCCAGTATGAACCACCAACCTGCTGAACTCGGCATCATACTCACGCACTGACAGCTCTCTCTGCGACAAAGACATAAACCTCAGCTGAAGACGGTCTCGAGCCTCCTGAGGGAAATACTTGGCGTTGAACTCAGCCAAGAATTCACCCCAAGTCCACTCCGCACGTCTAGCCTCAAGAGCGCGCCACCAACAATGGGCATCACCACTCAGATAGTGGACAACCAACTCGACCTGACATTCGGCAGGACACCTGATCGATCTAAAGTTACGCTCTAACCTCAGACGCCACTCATCAGCCGCCTCAGGACCAACTTTGCCCTCGAAGAACGGCGTAGCTATCCTCTGCATTTGTCCCATCATCTCGAGATAAGACGAAACCTGCACAGCAACTGCAGCCCTTGGCTGCTCAGCCACTGCAGTCCTATGCTGTAAGCCGGCCACTGGAGGAACACCCGGAGCCTGCTCAGGAGCCACCGGCGGAAAACGTGCCAACAACTGCGTCAGCAATCCCACGACCTGGTCATCTCAACCCGGAGCTACAGCGGCACCCCCACCAGGGCCCTCTGGAACTCCCCTGCCCCTACCGGTACCGGCCAACACACTGGCACTACGTGACTGGGACTCTGACGCGGTCGCTACACTCTGCGCCGCGCTCTCGGCTGACTCAGCAACTAAACCACGACCACGGCCGCCCACTCTGCCACCACGGGCAACTGCTCTACCACCACGGGCAACTGCTCTACCACGACCTCTAGCTCTGATATCCATCTCACTGTAACACAGATCAGTAGATAAGCAGCCTAGAAGTCACAATCAAAAGCACAAAAAACTTACTGCGGAATCTCTTTGAAGGCCGGAGAGGATGATTCTAAGACTAGGAATTGACTAAGCACAAATAATCAATTTAAACACATAGTCTCAACTCATCCAATCCTAACAGTCCTAAAAATGTAAGGGCTCTGATATCAAAAATGTAACACCCAATTTTTTTTTTTTTGCTAAATTAATTCTACTGCGGAATAAACTCAACAATTAAATCCATATTAAAATCTCATAACAATCATCCAACGATTATAATCAACATTAAATCCAGGAATGCTCATACAAATCTAGCAACCTAACACCGGGTTCACTAGACTAAACATCAACACAAAAGACTAACGTCAACACAAAAGATCCTATCATCCCCTCTTCTGGCCATGATTCCGCGATCACGATATCCCTTTACCTGCAACACAATTAGGAAAAACGAGTTGCGTAAGTATTTAAGAAATACTTAGTGAGACGGTCCTCCCATCTACAGGCCAATTACTCAGATAAAGGAACACATGAAATACCAGGATTATCAAACAATGCACAGAATAACCAAACAACACAAAACAGGAACAGCAGCAACCATGTCGATCGACGGGAAGCAATCCTGTCGATCGACGGACACTTTAAAACCCATGTCGATCGACACGGAAACAATCCTGTAGATCGACAGTCGAGCTGCTGCTGGAATCCGACCTATCCTCTCATGGTCGAATCTCCACACTTCTCAAACCCAAAACCTGTTCATACAACCGCAAATCCACCAAAAACACACAACAAGCAACCGCATATCATCCATTCCTCAATCTAAGGACCTATGGTCATGCACTCACCTTAGATCTGTAGAGGAAGAACGAAGAACGCGAAGAACACGAAGAACACAGATCTTCTAACACTGATTTTCGCACCAAATCAGCCTCCCAAAGCCTCTCCCATGGAATCACACACTATAGGGTGGAGAATCAAGGAGAAATCCACAAGAATTTCCTTCAAACTTCTCCAATCCTCACCACTCTCTTTCTCTCTTAAAATCCCCCTTTAGATCTGATTTTTTGGCCAATAGTGAAGGAAAACACGTTTTTCCAACCTTATATACGGAACCCTAAGTTCCCAAACCGGCCCATTAACCAAAACGAACCGAAATCAAAGCCCAAGTCTGATTTTTAACGCCTGTCGATCGACACACTCAACCTGTGTCGATCGACAGAGACTTCTCTGCCAAAACTTTGAAGAAGCAACAGCCTGTGTCGATCGACAGATACCCACTGTGTCGATCGACACTTACCAGAAATCACATTTTTGGTTCACGGGCGTTACAGGAGGTGGGACTGCGAGTCAGTCGGAGATCCCCGACACTCCTCTTATGGGTACAATTACCTCTGCTCGTACGGCAATGAGCATCGAGGAGTTTGTGTCCCAACCCGGTTGGGAAAGGTTGACACGACTTGATCCGGATGTACCACCTAACACAATCTGGTAATGACTACTTTTAAAAATTTATAAGCTTATATTAACTTAATAAAATTGTTAACAAAATATGAAACAAAATACCGTGTAGGTTCCAATATTCGGGAAACGGTATTTCGAGTTCCATCAACTCAATGATCAATAGCATGATAAGTAAGCTGTATCCCACTTATGAGTCCATGCCGGTGGCAGACCAGGACACATGGTTTCGGGAATTTGCGGTATGTATTTATATTCTAAATTAAAAATTCATCTTTTATATTACATTCCAATTGTCAATAGTATTTCGAGTATTGTTTTGTTTTTCAGCAAGAATTTTCGTGGGAGCCACAGCTGACTCTTATCGTCCACAAAGAATTCGACGCAAAGGCGCGTAGAAAGTACTCGTAGAAGATGAACGAGTGGAAGGACGGGTGGATCCGACGTCAGAAGGTGCCTAAGGTTCTTAAAAAAGACGAAGCATTATGGGCTGGACTAATTGCACATTGCGAACGGGAGGACACTCAAGCGACCTCCACACAAAACTCGACTAACCGGAGGAGCGAGCGGAATGGGAAGGGACCGACGACCCACAACCTCGGTGCAACGAGCAAGGCGTCACGTGTTCAGCAACTGGTAATTTTTCTAATTTTCCAAAAAATTTTAATTATCGCTAACATTTTCCGTACTTGACTATGCTAACAGATTGAGAAGACCGGTGTGCGTCCTTCGCATCTTGATGTCATCAGAGATGCCCACACCAACAGAAAGACGGGTGAAATCCAAGATGTGATTGCTCGGGAAATCGTGGAGAGCGTGGAGAAGCTCGGGGAGCAGTACCTCCAATCGCAACCGATCGTCGATGGAACTCCGCCGCCAACCGAAGTTCCATTCGAGAAGATCAACGAGTTCACTTACGAGGTTAGTAAACGTGTCAATTTTAAACACATTTAAAATACCTTTTAATACTAATATGTTTTGAAATTGATTGAATTTTTTTTCTTAGGTAACCCCTAAGAGCAGAGGTCGTGTCTACGGCCTCTCCGAAGACAGTTGCTCATCCGTTTCGTCGGTTCGCTATCACGGTGGTAGCAGTTTGGTAGCACAAAACGCCGAGCTGACCCAGCGGGTTAGCTCTTTGGAGGAACGGTACGAGAGAGAGAAGGCGGAGGCGGAGGAACGGCTGCAGAGACAGATTGCGAAGGTGAAGGAACGATGCCAGAGAGAGAGGGAGGAGGCGGAGGAACGATATCGTGCAATGGAGGCGAAGATGAACGAGTTCTTCCATTCTCATGGGTCGTAAATGTTTTGGACATTTTAAATTTAATGTAAAACTTTAAATTTGGTTTTAAAACAATTTGAATTTAATTTGAATTTAATTTTGATTTTTAATATAATTTTTTCTTAATAATTCATTTCTTTTCATATATTTAAATAAAATAATTTTTTTTAAAATAATTGCAAATCCGTCAGAATTCCGTCGGTTTGGCCCGACGGATTCCTGACGGCACATGGATCACCGGAATCCGTCGACACTACGTCGGAATCCGGTCGGAGCACAGAATTCCGACGGTATTCCGACGACTACATAAACGGACGGATTTCCGACGGTCTTGGAAGCTGTCGCCTTCCTTGACCGTTGGAATTCTGTCAGTATGAGTATCCTTCGGAATACCGTCGGAATTCTGTGCTCCGACCGGATTCCGACGTAGTGTCGACGGATTCCGGTGATCCATGTCCCGTCAGAAATCCGTCGGGTTGTCCCGACGGATTTCTGACGGATTTGTATTTCTGACGAGATAGAACCGGCGGACCAAATCCGTCGGAATACCCCCTATTCCGACGGATTTCTGACGGATTTTGCCGTAGGAATATGCCATGTTTTCTTGTAGTGAAAATGTGTGGTACATAGGAGGAAACGGTTTATCATGCATTATTTGAATGCCAAATGGCACAGAGGAATTGGGAATTGGCATCATTCTCCTTGAGAAATGAGAATTTCCCAGATACAGAAGTGTTTACAAATATGGACTTTCTCTTTTGACGGAGCCCATTTAGTGATCTATTTCATGGTAAAAAACCATCATGTTTTCTTGTAAAAATGTACCCATCAGTTGATTATGCTTACAATAAGAAATGATAGAAGAAAAAGTAAGATTAATATTAAAATATCAAATAAGGTGACCAACACCATTTTCTTATTTTATCCAGCATAAGCTTTTCTTCGTATTACAATATTAGTTACAATGACAAACACTCTGATAGACATAGACTCAATTGTTTTATGCAAACTTGGCCTGAAGGTCTTTAACGATATTAGCATCTAACTGGAACGCCTGAGCTAGAAACTCTGGATTAATCGGAGGCGTTGATCCAAACACAGTGTTTGCGATTGTGATGACCCCAGCGTTTTGGCTACTCAAACCGGCAAAGGCCACCGCAGGAGTTTTCCCAACATTCACTTGAAAATGGATCATTCCTGTAGGGAAAACGAAAACATCGCCGGGATACAAAATTTTGGTGAATAAACGGTTATTGTCTTGATTGGAAGAGACAAAACCAACATATAACGTTCCCTCGACAAGGACAAGGATCTCCGTGCCACGAGGATGCGTGTGAGGCGGGTTTTGGCCATATGGCGCATAGTCTATGCGAACCAAGGATATTCCCATAGTGTTTAGCCCTGGAAGGTTCTCGACATTGACTGTTGTCACATTGGATTTGACATCATTGTCCGTGTTTCCGGCTATATTGAGGCCCGAGAAGAAGAAATCTTCTGCTTTCACTTGCTTCGGATCCTTACAGAACTTACCGTTCACGAAAACTAGATGAAATATTGTTTCAAAAAGTATATTACTACAACATCGGATTTTATAATTTCGAAAGAGAAAAGTTGAGAATTAGAGAAAGCGGATTGTTTACATACCACCATTGTTGAGGTCCTTAATGGCCACACAGAAGTCTTGGAGTGGACTTGGATCATAAGCACTCCCAAAGGGAATGACCAATGCCAAAGTGAGAAAAGCGATGAAAAACTGAGAAGCCCTCATTTCGAAAGAGATGCTTATCAAGATTTGTTATATATGTGTTGTTTATGATTGTGTGTTATTTGTGAAGCATTACATCTCTGTATTTAAAGGGCAAGATCGTATGTCTTGTTTGACGTGGTCTAAACTCTAAAGTTATTCTATGCATTTGTGTTTAACATTTTTCAAATGGGCAGTTAAAAGGTTTAACAAGTCTATCGTTAATTTATCTATTAATTAATTCAGAGTTTTTTCATAACTATATAGACACACCACCGCGTGTTATTGGAAACAGTAGAATAGTGAAAGACCAAAATTATTTTTTATTTATTTATAAAATCGTAAATATGTGATGATGTTATTTAACTGCGATTACGCCATTTACGTAACGCAATAGCAATTCAACGGAATAATTCTATCTCAATCAAAATGACTAAAAATGTGATACCGGAAATCACTAAGAAAACCACGCCATTCTACAAAAGTGTCAGTGTTTCATTATTATAAAAATAGGACCAGTATATCGGTATCACGTAATTTAAATTATATAGTATAAGTTATCTTTGATATTTTGATTTGATGGGTTGTTTGTTAACCTTATTCAGGGGTAGTTGGTAATTCTTTTCTTGGTCATATAGTGTATGTACCGAGTATTAAAGATTTGATTAGGTATTTAGGTATCCACTATCCATAAATCTTTAGTTATATCAATGTGTGACTAAATCAATGTAGAAAAAGTCCGTTAATACTTAATATCAAATACTACCAAATGACGTGGAAAAAATCATCTAGTTTGTGTTGTTTGTGAATCACGTCGTGTCGTCGTTTTGAAGTACTTCAACAACGACGAGATAATAAAGAATGATAAAACCTGTGCAAAGGTCACATAAGTTTAACCATTTGAATTTATGTTTTTTTTTGTTTGTTAAATGAATTTATATGTTTCTCTTCCAATAAACACGTTTTGCAAAATTGCAGATATTGTTCGTAATGTCTTATGTTTCATATGTCAATGTGCATATATACTCAAGAGAGATTTAGATTAATTATTTTGACAATGGTATACAATCCTAACAAGCCTAGATATTTCTTTTTATGCTGGAAATGAATGTAAAAAGTATCAAACTTAAACAAGAAAACCTGAACCAACTCTACGTTTAATTATCGTCGAGGCTGATTACGATATCACGAAACAATATCTTCACAATCGTGAATAAAAGCAAATAAAAAAATGACAGCAACAAAATGATATATATATATATTAGGGAGTTCTCTCTCCATCTAGAGTGTCTACATAGGCAAAACTACTTTTAAAAATATTTAATTTTTATATTATATTCATTAAATACATGCAAAATCATATTAATTATTTTTTCTAACTAATAAATAATTCAATTCAATTAAAAACGTGAATTACTAAATAAAATAAATGAAAATAAAAATAAAATTTTATATATATATAAGAATATTCAAGATTTTATAAGTAATAATAATATGACTTTATTTCTTACGGTAAAATATATATTACACATACTAAAAAAATATTATATGCTTATGAATTAAGTGATACAGTAAAAAAATAAATGAGATGACTATATTAAAAGAAAATAAAACAAAACAAAAAAAATTTAAATAGATTTTAATATTTAACTAAACTTAAAATATAAAAATTTTATTTCTTATTAAAAGGTTTTCACCTTAATTAAAAACAAAGTCTCACATTAAATCCATCTTACATTTTTTTCAACTACACATTATGCTTATAAATTAACTTAACTCTTTAATTTATGATCCTATTAGGAAGAACAATGTTTACAAAATAATATTTTAAAATCTTAAGTATTTTTCTATGATGAACAAATATATGGTAGATCTCGAAGGAAAAACAATATTATAATTTATAAAATAGAAATTTTGTTAATTAATAAAGTAGATATAAAGAGAGAGAAGAGAGAGAAGAAGAAAAGAAAAGACGAAGAGACTTTAAAACTGCATGAGATTTTCTGAATTTCTAGAACTCTAGCACCATGTCATAGTTAGTGGAAAAGAGACATGCAATGCATTTCTTGTGTAAACTATAATGTATAATAATATATATATGGTCCATTTGTCGGTTTTACTTTTCTTTGCTTGTCTCTAACATTGAAGTTTTTAATTTGAGACAAGATTTGAAATGATATCATGATAATTGTGTCACGACCGTTTCCCGGAGATTTCAAAATTTTGAGCGGAAATGTTATCGACTGAAAATACAAGTTGGATTGTGGTAAAAAAAGCCAATTAATGAGATGTAATGGATTGGACTTAGATATGTTTTATTTCCCTAAGCCCATAAATCTTATATTGTGCTTAAGGCCTAATCATATTTTGCCTAGTCCTAGCGATCTCTTTAATTAAACCCTAGCCAAAATTGTTTGTGTGGGGAAAAGAAGAAAGAAAAGTTAAAGAAAAAGAGAAAGAGGCACAAAGTGAGTTCGTGAAGAGAAGGAAAGAGAGGAAGAAGAAAGAGAGAGGGGAGGATCTCTAAGACATCCAGAAGGAGAAGAAGCCTTGATGATGAGAAAGAGAAACAAATGCAAAGTGGAGATGACGCGGTCGGAGATGACGAAGGTTGCGTTGGCTCCCATAACTAGTGACAGCAAGGCAATAATGAACCAACACTACAAGAAAACAGTCAGTGAATGACTACATTTTGTGACTGTTTTTTTTGTCACAAAATTTTGCGACTATTTTGAGACTAATTTGCGACATAATTGCGACTACAACAAATTCGGTATCAAAACAATCACAAAATAACGACTACACAATATAGTCATAATATAGTCTTTAATTAGCGACCAAACTGAGACTAGAATTTGACTATATCAATGTAGTCGTAAAGTAGTCATTTATTAGCGACTTTTGTGCGGCCAGAAAATTGGTCTGTATGTTTCGTCGCAAATTAGTCCCAAATTTGAGACTACACGGCGTCGTCCTACATTAGTCACATATTTGAGACTAATTTATAGTCACAAAAAAGTGGGAAGGTTTATGTCGGCAGGCCAAATAATACTTTCACACGTGATAAAAACATGTCGGCCACCTAATTTATTTTTGTAAATAACTTTTTGGCTTTAGTCGCAAATTAGACTCAAAAGAGTCTCAAATTTGTGACTGTTCTAATGTGGTCGCAAAATAGTTGCAAATTTTTTTGGTTATATAAGCCACCGAAACTCAGCTAATTTCACTTACAAAAATTTCCAAAAGAAAGAAAACGTAAAAAAGAAAAAAGAGAGACAAAAAAACAGAGAAAAAAAAAGAACAAAAAATGCGGCATGGTTATTCTCGAGAATGGATGTACAAGCAAATCGATCAGCAGACAGATAATCTTTCAGAAGAATTTTTGCTCGGGGTCCAACAGTTCATACAATTCGCATCTAACCAGGACATAGCTATAAGCAGTGGAGGTAAGTTATACTGCCTTTGTGTCAAATGTAGAAATTCTTCTAGGTTAAAAGATCCTCGAACTGTTTCGAATCATTAATATAGTATGGGATTCATGGAAAACTACTATGTATGGACGAAACATGGAGAAGACAACAATGTTGTTGGTGCAGGAACTAGTTCTCATTATGAGAATGTTGATTTTACTAGTCATTACGGGAATGATGAGTTTAGTAACGTTAATCATGGAATCAATAATGATGTGAAGAATGTTTATGGTGGAATGGTTCATGATGCATTTCATGGCTGTACCATTTAATGATTATAATGAACATAGTCAAAGTGAAAATGATCATGTTTATGAAGAACCTACCCACGAGGTAAAACAATTCTATGACATGTTAGCTGCTGCAAATATGCCATTGTATGATGGTTGTCATGATGGTCATTCGCAGTTATCATTAGCTTCTCGGTTAATGAACATGAAGATATACCATAATTGGTCGGAAAATTGCATGGATTCAGTGTCAGAAGCATTTAAAGAGTATTTACCTGAACCTAATCAGGCGACTAGTTCATACTACGAGACAGAAATGTTGATGCGAAAGCTAGGATTACCGTTCAATACTTATGATGTATGCGTAGATAATTGTACGCTTTTTTGGAAGGAAGACCAGGAGTTGGAGCATTGTAAGTTTTGTGGAAAACCAAGATATAAACCTAGTACGGGAGAGCGGAAAAGAGTTTCGTTCAGTCGTATGTGGTATCTACCTATCACTGACAGACTGAAGAGGATGTACCAATCAGAGAAGAGTGTTGCATCAATGAGGTGGCATGCAGAGCACGACTCAAAAGACGGAGTAATGTGTCACCCATCAGATGCAGCTGAGTGGAAAATTTTCAATGCAATGTATCCGAGTTTTGCGGAAGAAACTCGGAATGTGTATCTTGGATTATGTACAGATGGTTTTAATCCTTTTGGAATGTCAAAAAATCATTTTTTTGTGGCATGTGATCATGACACCTTACAACTTACCTCCCAGGATGTGTATGAACAGTGAATATATGTTTCTTACGATTCTAATTCGGGTCCAAATCATCCTCGAGGGAGTCTGGATGTTTTCCTTCAACCACTGATCGAGGAGTTGCAGGGGTTATGGAATTACGGAGTAGAGGCGTATGATGTGTCACTAAATCAAAACTTTAATCTCAGAGCTGTTCTACTGTGGACGATTAGTGATTTTCTGGCGTACGCCATGTTGTCAGGATGAACGACACATGGAAAACCGGCGTGTCCTATTTGTATGGCTGACACAAAAGCTTTTTATTTACCGGCTGGTAGGAATATATGTTGGTTTGATTGTCACCGAAGATTTTTGCCCATGAATCATCCACTACGAAAGAATAAAGTAAATTTTTTGAAGGGGAAACACGCTTTGGACGATGAGCCACCTGCATCATTGAATGGTGAACAAGTATACCAACGTATATAACATTTCAAAGCACCTAAAACATCAGACTATGGTGGAAATGGACATACAAGAAAACCGGCCGGATTTGGGGTTCACCATAATTGGCATAAACAAAGCATCTTTTGGGAGTTACCTTACTGGAGAGATTTGAATCTTCGGCACAATCTTGACGTCATGCATATCGAGAAGAATTTTTTCGACAACATCATGTACACTGTTATGAATGTCAAAGACAAATCTTAGGACACAGTGAAGTCAAGAAAAGATATCGCAAGATTTTGTGCTCGGCCAGAATTGCTTACCGACGATAATGAAAAAGAGGAATAGAGCCCTTACTAAATTGTGTGAAGAATGACGCTAGATTTCCTGACGGCTATGTAGCTGATTTAGCCAGTTGTGCAGACATCGCGAGTAGAAAGCTTGTGGGAATTAAAAGTTACGACTGCCATATTTTTATGGAATGATTGCTTCTGTTTATTTTTGCAGAACTTCTCCCACGCAACGTGCATGTAGCATTATCAGGTACAAATATACATGAACCTACCATGTCTTTGATTATATTTAGCAAGTATATTTCAAGTATTTAAATGAATTCTTATCGTAGGGATTGAAGCATTTTTCCGTGACCTCAGTAGTAGAACATTGGAACAGAGTCAAATTGAAGTGCTAAAGGAGAACATTGTGATGTTGTTGTGTAATTTGGAAAAGATCTTCCCACCTGCCTTCTTTGATGTGATGGAGAATCTACCTATTCACCTACCATACGAAGCTGAGCTTGGTGGTCCTGTATAATATAGGTGGATGTATCCTTTCGAAATGTTTTTTAAACATCTAAAAGGTAAAGCGAAGAACAAAAGATATCCAGCAGGATCAATTGTGCAATCGTACATGAATGATGAAATATCTTATTTTTCACAACACTACTTTGCCTCAAACATTTCTACATCTATAAGACGAAGGTAATATTATACTTAATCAATATTGATGGTAATTAAATTACTTGTCACGAAATAACTAAAATTGTGTATACTTTTGCAGGAACAAACGTTATATAGAAGGTGAGAAACCAATATATGATGTTCCGGTACCAGATATATTTATGGAAGTTGGTCGTCCAAGTGGCAAATGCAGTGAAGCCTGGTTAACCGAGAGAGATTACATATGTGCGCATTCATATGTGTTACAAAATATAGAATATTTTAGGCCATCTGAAAGGTAATTCAAAATTAATCTGTAAGATAGTGATAAAATTATATATCCTTTTTTATATCTTATACGACCTTATATAATTGTTTGATGTATCAGATTGTTGGACGAACAAATTCAACTTGAAAATCCTGAATTATCTGAGGACGTGATAACAGCAAAAAGAGATGAAGAATTTCATACATGGATTCAACAATATGTATGTTATCTCAAATCTATTGAAATTAATTTGATCCTTAATTATACAATATGTTTGATGCTCATGTTTTTACATTGTAGGTGGAAGCAATGAAATTCCAAAAAAGTTTTCCGATTTGGGTTCATGATATTGTGGAAGGTCTAGAAAATAAAGTCAAAATGTGGCCAATTTATTTTACTAGAGGGTATTTGTTTCACATACGGAGTCACGAAGCAAACAGGAAGACAATGAATTATGGGGTGTGCGTTTGAGGCCAAAATTATTCCGATGCATCCAATGAAAATGATTTATATGGAACCGTGGAACGAATTGTGGAGCTTCAGTATCCTGGAGTTGTGAATTTAAGGATCATACTTTTCTACTATGAATGATTTGACCCTACAATTGGAAAAGGAACCCGGAAAAGCGATAGAGGCGTTGTGGATATCCTTGTATCACGGAGATACCAAAACTACGAACCATTTGTTTTAGGTATGAATTTATTTACAATATTTATCCTACATATATTATTTCATTTTGGCCGATTACTAACGTACAAACAATAGGATCCCAAGCCGATTTTGTTTGTTATCTTCCATATCCATACATTAAACGTCCTCGCAAAATTTGGAATTGCGTGATAAAAGTGAATCCGAGGAGTTGTGTTCAAGGAAGGTTAAATGACACAGAGCTAGTGATTTTGCAATAGCAATCTGATGAGGGAATGGTGAATACGGTAGAAGAAATAGTTGTCGACACTTTAATTGATAATAACCAAAGAGCTGAACCAATTGCTTTGGAAATCGAAGACGCTGAACCCGATGATGAATTTCTTTGTAATTTATCTTCTTCTGAGGATGATGATGAAGTTGATGTTTAAGTTTGGATACTTTGTATTTTATTAGAATATTTTTGATCTAATATTAATATATTATGTTCAAAAAATAGTGTATTTTTAATTTGTGAACAATCGAAAAATATTTTAAACATAATTCAGTAATTTAAAAACCTCCTGTATACATATATATACACATCTCTATATAACAGTCGATTATTTACCATAGCTCAGTGGTCCGTGTCCTATGTCTTGTATCCGGAGGATAAGAGTTCGAACACCGAAGGATGAACTTTACAATTTTTTAGCTATTTTTTATTTAGTCCCAACTACGTAGCAAAAGAGTCACAAACAAGTGACTACATTGCCACTCTTCGTTCAGAAAACAATGAGATTTGACGTTTAGGGTATAGCCACGTGAGAAATTTAATAATGTCCCACAATAGTCCCAATTTTGTGACTTTGTTGCGACCATTTTGGGACTACTAATATGAATTTTACAATTTGAATGAAAGAGTGACAACACAGTCACGAATAAGCGACTAAATTACCACTCTTCATTGCGAAAACAATAATACTTAGGGTTTAGGGTATAGCTGCGTACATAATACAAGCATGTCGCTAATTAGTCTCAATTTTGTGACTCTATTACGACTACTTTGGGACTCCCAGATTTTTAAAAAACCTAAAAGTTGTTTAGAGTTTAGAGTATAGTATTGTAACTAATATATGAGTCACAAATCAGTCACACATATGCGACCAGATTGCGACCATTTTTGTGTTTTGCGAGTAACTGAAATTTTTTCACTTTCGCGAGTACAAAATTTTGGGCCGAAATCCAAAATTTTTGTAGGCTTTTGGGCGCCAATTTTCTCCCACCTAAAAAGATGTTGCGATTAAATTGGGACTAACTTGCGACTATTCGTTAATAATTAAGTGTGCATCATTTATCAAATCCCTAATTTCTTTTCCTAAATCATTCAAACTTTTCATCTCTCATTTTACGATTCTCTCTCGAGATTTCACAATCTACTTCAATTTCTTCTTCAATCTCTTGTTCTCAATCGATTCTCTCTCGATCTGCTTCCTATTCTTCTGAATCCATCTAAAAAACCCTAATCTCTTTCGATTCTCTCTCAGTCTCTCTAGATTTCTCCTTTTTTCATCGATCCGTTTAGAATTCTCTTTCGATTCGTCTTCCTGCTACATGTTATCTTCAATCTTCAATCTTTGTGCTCTCTTCTACTGTGAATCTGAAAATGGCTGGTGGACAAGGAAAAGGGAAGGCTTCCTCTGGTGGAGCCTCTAGAGGAAGAGGAGGTAAAACCAACAGTAACAACCGTAGCCGATGTAGCGTCGCCGTAGATCCTCCACAGAACAACACCGGTGGTGCTGAAACCTCTCTTCAAGGTGGTTTAGCCATCGGTGGTGGAGAACTCTCACCTCCATCAAGACTCAGATCCACCAGCGAGGCCAACAGCGGTGTTCGTGGAGTTTCATCGAACGATTCGAGGAGTACAGAGTCTGTGGCAAGGACAAGTTCTTTCCCGACTTGTTATCCGCCGTCTGCAAGAGCCACAACTTCTCAATAACTCCAGTTTCAGCTTCCTTCTCAGCCTCGAGGTCAACAACAACATCAACCTCAACCTGCAGTCCAGGCTCGAGCTCCACCTCAACCGCAGATTCAAAGTCAACCTCGAGGTTAACCTCAAGCTCAACCGAATCCTGAAGCTGAGGACGATATATATGGAGTAGTGTACCCTGATGAAGACCTTGATGTTGAGGATGAATTCGATGAGGCGGTTCCTGAGGGACAAGACTATTAGCAATTGCTAGAGAATCTGATGGCTCTTCCTGGCCGTGCACATCTCACTGTATTGTGTGAGGATCCAATCCCCATCGGCGAAAATACATGGTAATTTACTTTTATTCTTAGTTGGTCTTATTTGTTTCTATTGTTTTAATAGTGTATGTGAAGAATAAAAGAATAATAGGAAGTTTTACTAGCAATTGTTTCTATTGTCTCTGTGGTTTTAATAGTGTATGTTTTAATACTGTCTTGGGTGAGGATCCAATCACTGTTTCTATGCTTAGCTGGTCTTATTTGTTTATATTGTCTCTGTGGTCTTAGTTGTTTCGACTATTTTAGTAGCAATTGCCTGATTCATATGGTTACATGTTTGTAACAGGTTCGATCGGGACGATGGAAAATTAACTAAGATCATTGGTGACATCATTCGCAGCAAGTTTAATGGCCCTTTCTATAGCTGGAAGGTCACACCAATTCACATAAGAGAAAGATGGTTCAGAACTTTAGCGGTATTGTTTGACTTTTGCTTGTGATTTTCTTACGTTTATATGTTAATAATAGTCACTAATAACAACTATTATGTTCTGTAGAGGAAATACAATTGGGAGTCCGGGATTACGGAGATTGTAAGGAGCCATTTCGATCGGATTGTAAAGAAACGCTTGAAGGGCATTGTTAGTTAGATTAAGAATCGAGGTATCAGGCCGGTATGGATTGTCCCTACGCTGTGGAGAAAAATGTTGCTCCACTGGGATACTCCTGCTGCAAAAGAAAGAAGCGCTACTGCATCAAACTCTCGCAACTCGGACCGTGGTGGTCTTGGAATGTCAAAACATGTCTCTGGTCAAAAATCCTTCTTGCGGAGAGAACAAGAAATGGTAAGTCGTCTGTCAGTACTTGCTTTGCTCATTATAATCATTTGCCTTGGTTTCAAATCTACACTAATAATGTTACTATGTTTCACAGGAGGCAGAATTTGGACGCCCGGTTTCTTATGGCAAAGTATTTATGAAGACGCATACACGGCCTGATGGGAGCTTTGTTGATCAAAAAGCCAAACAAATAGCTGATTGTTATGAGAAGGAACTACAAGAGGTGATGGTTCAGCAGCCTGCCAATGGTCCTGAAAACTCTTCTGAACATTCAACTCAATGAACCATCACCAGAGAAGAGAAGAATGCCATCTTTCTAAAGGTAATTTCTTTCCTTTTCTTTTTTCCTACACTGCCTTGTATACTCTAACAGTTTCATCTGTCTTATTTTTGAACCTTATTATAAGTTATGAATTATGAAGAGAATCATTGAATTTGAGTCTGATTTAGATACTTGTTCTTTAATAAATCATTGAACCAAACGTTACCTATAGTGCTTATGAATATATCAATCATTTTGATGTAGAACTTGTTCCTTAATATGCTTGTGTCTTTGGATTGTTTATGATTGGTGGAGAATGAGATGTTTTTTTCCCTTTGTGTTTAGTGTACTGATACAGACAACAAGGGTAATCATTTTTGACTGGGCCAGCTTAAAGAGGTGGCAACGAAAGGCAAAAGGAAACTCAGTCACCTTAACTCTTCTGAATCATTCAATGAGATGCAGGACCAACTTCAGAATACTCGTCGCAAGATAGAAACACAGGAGGCAGAGAATGCTCGACGTGATGCGGAGAATGCTCGGCGCAATAAGGAGCACAAGGCAGCTCAATCAAAGATCTCTAAATTTGAGAAGGTGATGCTGATCTTGCAAGAGACTGATCCACGCATTGCATCTCTACTTGAAGAAGCAGAAGAAGAAGAACATGACATGGAGCCGACACCAACCTCAGCCCCAGCCCCAACACCAGCCATTGCAACACCCGCACCACCGACTAGTCTTTGATCCCATTTCCTTTTGCTTTGCTTTTGCTATGAACTAAGGATTTGCTTGTGTTTTTGTATTAAACTTTTGGACCAAACATGTTTCTTAATTAGTAATCTACATTATTAATCTTCTTCTTATCTTCTTTGTAATTTTAGTTTAAAAAAAACCTGTCATATTAAATTATAAACTGGAAAAAACCTGATATAATTAGATGCAAAATACTCACACATCTGTGACTTCTTTGCAACCAAATATTTATGAACCAGTCGCAATAATCTCGCAATAAATTCACAATACGGTCGCAAATGTGAGACTAATTTGTTACCACAATTCTATTACCCACTACTTATTTAGTCTCAAATAAGTCGTAAATATACGACATTATATGAGTCTAAAAATAGTAGCTAATTAACGACGATAAAAGTCAGTTTTTAAATGGTCGCAAAAAACATGTAGTCGCTTATTAGACAGTTATTTCCGACTATATCAGATCGTCACACATTAGTTGTTCATATACAACTCAAATATTTAGTCACAAATGAGATGCAAATTTGAGTCTAAAGTGCAGCCGTTTATATTTTCGACCAAATTTTTGCGACCACAATTTTTAGTCACTCTACAGTCGCAAATAGCCTCTTTGCGACCATTTTGGGACCATTTATGTGGTCGTAAACGACCTGTTTTTTTGTAGTGCAAGGTGTGAGAGACGATGTTGTTGTGGCTATTGGAGAAGACGCGCATTAAATGAGACGTATCCACCACCGAAAACGCGTGAAGGAAATGGAGGAATACTGGTGGTGGGAGAAGAGGATCACACCGTTTGCACTCTTGAGCTTAGTGATGGTGATTTACTGGTCAGAGAGAGAGAGAATCTGATGGCAACGAGGAAAAGAGATCGGAGATGAAAATGGTGTAGAAAGAATCGAGAAATTTGGACAGCTCAGACCTGAAAATTTTAGAGCTTCACCGGCGGCGATTGGAGCATCCGATAGCTCCGAAAGTGGAGGCGTTAGAACCGTGACATTCACAGCTTTCCAGAGGTATCAAGATAGAACCCTAGTTCCACCTAAGTCGCTGTGTGGACTTGTTTCTTCTGATGCATGTAACCTGATTATGCTAGTCCAGGACAGTTCCGATGCAGCTACTTTGAGGATACATTTGGCGGATCAAATGAAGTCTGATTGCACTAAAACATTTTGGAGTTGTTCTTGACACTACAGTAATCAACGGTTGGATCATCAATTGAACGGTTAGTTTGTCTTCTATATGCGTTTTCCTAAGCGTAGTTGGTGCATTTCATGTTATTGAGTAAGTTGATGGATTTTATTGTTTGGTTAGCGATATGACCTCCGTATGAGCTGGAATCTTGCAGGATTCTTATGGGAATAGTTGTGAGGAAGGTCAGACCGTAATTCCATAGACTCCGAAGACTTGTGACAAAGGTGAGGGTAGGATCTACATTACTTTAGTATTAGTTAGCAATACGTGGTCTTTCATGCTAAGTCTAGGAATTTAATGTTTGATAGTTGTTGGTATTATATGCTAAGTTTAGGATTGAAATGATTGATGTTTGTTGATTGCTACGTGTAGTTAGTAATGATTACTTGATGTTGTGGAAATTGTTTCGTAAAGTTATAATGTGTTAAGTAAAGAAAGAATGTTAAAGATTAAATGATTGTTTGAGATTGTTAGAGTATTATAGTTCTACGGACGATCGCGTATGTAAGCCCTTTGTAGAATTTTCTGTGTTGGACTACGGACGATCGGATATGTAAGCCCGTTGTAGATCCATTAGGCTATAGTTGGGCCAGTGACGGGGAAAACATACCCAAAACAGTAGAAAGGGGTTGGCTCCGCCGTAAGTAAAGAATGTGAAAAGAAAAGAATGAGAAACAAAAGTAAAGAATGTGAAAAGAAAAGAAAAGATGTCAAGTGTTTAAGTATGAGATAATGGATAAGTGAATATTATATAAATGTTAAATATGAATTGTGTGACTGCTAGTAATAAGTATTGTGTGTCTATTTCTAGTTTAGTGTTTCTGACCGCTTATTGTTTTCGAGTATTAAACGGGTGACATCCTCGCTGAATAAGTTGGTATTCACAACCCCCCCCCTTTTAGTGTGTGAAGGTTTATTAATTGTTGTACAAGTTAGGGCGCGAGACCTAGGGCTTAAAGTGATCGGAGAACGGGGCATTACAAATTGTTGCAATATGTTAAGTTTTCCAATAATGGACTATGTATTTTGATGTGATTTGTTTTTTTTTTGATAATTTGATGTCATCTATTTTGTAGAAACCTGGTATATTTATTTATCGATTTGATTCTTGTTTTTCCTAACCTTTTTTTTTTTTGAAAACCAGGAGGTAATCCGGATTTTTACCATCCGACTAATCTCCCAGTGTGAGTGTAGCCATCGAATAGCCCACTCATCGGATTTTTTAATGGGCCTAAAGTTAGATAATTCCACGTCTGAGGAAAGTCGAACTCTGGCCTTGACCCACAAAACAACTTTTTCCGCAAGTGGGAACCATTGGCCACCACCACTTGGTTAGTTTTTCCTAACCTTCTTGATCGTGAGTTTTATTATCCTCCTAACAACTCTTCATCGTTAGTTTTTCCTAACCTTCTTGATCGTGAGTTTTATTATCCTTCTAACAACTCTTAAAGACTTAATTGAGTCTTCAAGAAAATTTGATTACTCTAACCCTAGTTTTTTTAAAGACTAAATCAATATAGGAAAAGTAAACTTAATGTTACACCATGGATTTAGCCCAAGGCAAAATCCTGCTCTTAGTCCACCAAGCGAAAACCCTAATACCCTAATACCCTTGTACTATATAAAGGTTGTACATCATTTTTGTACAACCGAGGCTGAATACATTATACTTTTTGAGCAAACCATCTTATTCCTTTTTGTTAATCCAACTAATCTCCCTAAATCCGAAATATCCAACTCGGTTACTGTTCATCCGAGCAGGATCACATTTCTTCTTTCAACCTTCCTATCTATTTGTCAAAGAATCCCCGAACCTATTACAAATTTTAGTGTCGATCTCAATCTGAGTTCAACATTTGGGGCGCCAGGTAGGGGGTTCTATTGAAGGATATCTTTTTATGCAAAGAAAAAACCATGGATCTCAACAAGGAAGTGAGTACGCGAACGCACTCTGCTGGAACAAGCGCCCTGGACGATAACACTCCGGTGGCCCGAGGAGCGACACTTGTTCCCGAGCAAGAAAATCCCAATCTCATGGATGCGAACACTCCTGCCCTCACCTCGATAGGCATGATCAGCCCGCCAATCCCACCTTGACCTCCGAGAGGGCCGAGCAGCCACACGCCCCACCTCTGTCTTCAAAAGAATCGAGCGTCCGGCAACCCTGACATCTGTGTTCCAGAGGATACAAGAACCCACCGACCTCCGACAAACACTCGGTAACTCAGCAAACTTGAGACAAACGATGGTAGCCCGACCAGACACCACCCAAAACAACCCAATCCAGAAAAGCTTTCAGTTCGAGCGGTGGCCCCAGCTAGATCACGCCCGGCTCCTCCAGACACTTATGTGCCGCTTCGATGAGCAGGAACAACAAACACGGCAGACAAACATCAGACTTGACAGCCTGTTCGCATCGTGAGAAGCTCCCCCAGAGCGTACCGAGATAACTTAACGACGAGCAACATTCGAGTCACCAACAATTCGAGCAAGCTCTTCTCCTTCGGTCTTTGGGGGACTCGGTCAGATCGCGGACCTGCAGCAAACGCCCGCCGCCTGATAGGAGCAGGCCCCCGATTTAAAGACAAGTCCCGCCCAATGCACTAAACTCTAGGATATGAGAACCAGCTCCGGGAGATGACCAAGCTCCAGAATGCATTAGGCCCTCAGTTCGGCCCCGGAGATCGATCGAGTTCTAGCAGAGACTCAGCAAACCCCTTTCTCCGATCGGATAACATCTAACCCGATTAGGTACACGGCTAACTTTGACTCCAACCATACTCCAAAGACTCCGACCCAAAGCAGCACCTCATAGCTTTCTCTATTG
The DNA here is from genome assembly GCA_963576765.1 of Draba incana. Taxonomy (NCBI): domain Eukaryota; kingdom Viridiplantae; phylum Streptophyta; class Magnoliopsida; order Brassicales; family Brassicaceae; genus Draba; species Draba incana. Next base: position 21,848,597 of record OY755204.1, on the reverse strand, counting down.
CAATGGGATGAGTGCATTTCTCTCCCGAGGAGTACGACGCAGGCCACTGCCAGTACTTCATCGAATACTTATTGGGTGCAGCCTTGGACTGGTTCTCCAGATTAGAATCCCGCTCCATCGACTCGTTCCAGCAGCTATCGATTGCTTTCCTTAAGCATTATGCAATCTACATCAAGGACGGAGCCTCCAACGCCGACTTATGGGGCTTGGTCCAAGGAGAGAAGGAGACCCTCGAAAAGTTCATGGACCGCTTCAAGGCCGTTATCTCACGAATCACAGCAAGCGATACCTCCACAATAGCGGCCCTCAAGCAAGGCTTACGACCATCATCTAAGTTTCGAACATAGATGGTCCTATGCCCGATCAAGACTATCGAGGTGGTCATGCATCGCTCAGTCGATTTTGTCAGGCTCGAAAAAGACCGAGCCTGTGATCAAGAAGAATTCCCCGACTAAACCTCCCGTGATCAAGATAAAGGCGAAAGATGCGGCCGAGGAGCAATACCAGGAGCCTCGGCATCATTTCGATTACGAGTAAAAGAAGAAATTGGTGACTAACGTCGTAAACAACTCATCGAGCCCTCCCCGAAAGCAATGGAATAAGTACCAACGTCCTCAAGAGGTCTAAAAGCCCTCTAGCGGACAATCGTACTGCGACTACCATCAAATGTACGGGCATTCGACCTCGCAGTACCACCAAATGAAGGAACAATTGCTTGCACAATACCAAAAGAGAGCAGTCAAAGTTGTATCTCCGGCCGACCGGGGGGAGAAAAGAAAACCTGAAGAGGAATCGGACAGGAGTGAGCAGAGGCCGAGTGGAAATGTTGACTCGCCCCTTCTTCCCAAGCGTGTTCAAGCCGATAAGGGCCAGGCCGACAAACAAAATCAAACCAAGACAATATTGATGATCATGGGAGGATTCAACTTAACCTACGACTCGGTCCGTTCCCTCAAGCAGTATGAAAAGAAGGCGACCACCGACAAAGGTTGCCTCGATCGGTCTGAGGTCGAGATGCCGATCATCTTCACGAAAACTGATACAAAGAACATGCTCATGCCCCACAATGATCTGCTCGTAGTCAAGCTTAAAATCGAGGATTGCAAAGTAACCATGATTATGGTCGATACGGGGAGCTCGGTTGATCTGATCTTTAAACAAGCTTTCTATGCTTCATCACGGATCTACTCAAACTACGATCGACTTGATCCTCGCCCGAGCAGCGAGGTACGTAGGCACCCTCCCCGGAGGTCCATTTTCAGAAGAAAAAAAAAAGAACTAAGTACCATGTACTTCTACTTATTTCCGAATGATTTATTCTCGCTCGTCTCCAAACGACTTGTCTAGCTTTTGCTTTGTAAACTGAGCTACGTTTGGCTTGATCCCTATTTAACGTGTACGTAGGCAGCTTCCTGGGAAGTCCAACTATAATTAATGAAAACAAACATGTTCACTACTATCAATTCAATTGGTTTCCGCCCGAACAGCTCCGAGCTCATTCACATCGATAATCTGATCAAGTACTCGATCAATAGATCACACTCGGGAGGTCCATCATAGTTAAACCCGACCAGGATCCCAATACGCGTCTCTCATAGATGTCGTAGCAAAATAATCTACAACCCGAACTCGGGAAGTCCACCATAACTCCCCCGAATAAGATCAAAAGCCAGCCCCGTCCTGCACGATTTCCTAAGAGCGTGTAAGTATTTTAAGCCAAACACTTCTCGCACACTTAACCACGAGACGGATTTCAGTCGTAAGCCAGGTTCTGACCAGCAAGCAACCCGATCCTGCTAATCCACCACGCCAGCTCGGTCGGATCAAAATCAGCGCAACCCAAAGATCCGTTCACTGGACGCGTAAATCAATGCCTTAGCTCAAAAACTTAGCCGCATCAAAAATGAAATCAATATTTTAACAAAGCAAACTCGAGGACACCCTCCTCGAGCATGCTATGCCTAAGCTCTAAAACTGCTTAAACTAAAAAACTTAACCGCACGGAGGAATCTCGAATTCCATTAAAAGAACCCGAGGATCTATTCCTCGGGTAAAACAAGCAAAGTTATACTAGACCCCATCAACCCGGGGAGGTTTCACTGATATAATCCAAAAAGTTCAACGGCCACACCCGGTCTGGTCATACACGAAACAAAAAAAATATAAAGGAGGCAGTCCTCAATCTTGATCATTCGGCATCAGAACTGAAGGAGCTGAAGCATAGAGGGGCATCAGGTCCTCACCGGTCTTCGGGTTTTTCGCAAAAACCTCGGCCATAGTCTGGTCGGCAGCGGAAGACTCAGCCAGAACCCTGTCCGCAATTTCATCCATTAAATCCTCGGCAACTTTCAAAATAATACTGGATACAAACTGCTCGACAAGTTTAACTGACCTTGGAGAATTCTAGGTCGCGGCCGCGTGTATAGTCTCCAGATCCTGCTCGGACAGGGCAACCTGATCGTCATCCTGAGCGGCGTCCTCGTTATCGTCGGTACTCTAGATCTCAACGCTCGCATAGGATCCAACCACGCTCTATTCCAGAGTCTTCCCCAAGCGGATAGGGGGCACGACCCTCTTCGTAGCTCTCCGGTAGAACGTTCAAACTGGGAATAAATTCGGAGTCCTGATCGGAGAAATCCATCAGCTGCATCGCCTCGATTTTCCTTTTGCACCCGTCAAAACTAGCCCGGATCTCCCCAGGGTTAATCTCAATCCTATACTTTGTTATCATATCAAGCTGAGTCCTAACTTGGCTGGCCAGGCTATTAAGACGCATATACTCCGACCGTTCAGTACATTACTCACGGGCTCGGTTAAGCGAGGACTATGCTTGACTGACCAGCTTGGTACGAACCTGTTCAACAGCCAACCTAGCACATGATAGACCGTGCTCTCTCCTTGAGGCCTTCAAACGGGACACTTGCGCTTGGACGTGCTCGATTAAGGCAGTATTAACCCGTTCGGCTCTCATGAGGTGCTCCCTGTCAAACCTCACCTTTGCATACCTCGTCTCCTTCCTCTCATTCTCATACTGCTTGGAGACATCCATCAACATCATTGCCCGCTCCTTAGAGTATTTTCTCAAATTCTCGAGCTCTTCCGTCACGCCTCGAGATTTCAGCGATTTGTTCTCTTCGGTAAGCAGTTCTATACGAGCTGCGTCCATATCCCTCTCCTTCTTCAGTCTATGCTCCGAAATATCCTACTCGGTTATTGTTCATCCGAGCAGGATCACAATTCTTCTTTCAACCCTCCTATCTATTTGTCAAAGAATCCCCGAACCTATTACAAATTTTAATGTCGATCTCAATCTGAGTTCAACACTTAATATTAATATCAAATTAGAAATTGTTTCAATTAGAATATATTATAGAGATAATTACTCAAATGACTTCCAAAAGTTTACTAATTACTAGAATAACTCTCATAAGATGGGGAAGTAGGAAAGGTCTTTTAAACCTTGAAGTAATTTTATAATTACAGAAATGCCATTAAATAAAATTAGGTTTTTAAAAAAAATACAAAACCGCGACTTCTCTCTTCTCTTCGAAACGACGACTTCTCCGGCGATCTTCCTCGTCTTCTCCGGCGACTCCAACGGTAAGTTTTCGGATTCTCTTAACTTCTCTTTTCTTCCTTTCTCTTTTCTTCTTTTCATATATAGATATGAATCAATTTCCGGGTTTCCGGGTTTGTTCGTATTCGATTTCTGGGTTTGTTCGTGTTCGATTTCCGGGTTTGTTCTTGTTCTTGTGCACTTTTAGAAAGTTTCGGTGCATTCTACAACATGTAATTGACAATTTCGGTTTCTTTTCGGTGGTAGAGAGAGTTTTGTAAAAATCTTTGATGGTAGATTTATTTTTCTTTGATGGTAGATTTATTTTGCTTTGATGGTAGATTTGTTCTTGTTCGATTTACGGGTTTGTTCATGTTCGATTTCCGGGTTTGTTCTTGTTCTCGTGCACTTTTAGAAAGTTTTGGTGCATTCTACAACATGTAATTGACAATTCCGGTTTCGTTTCGGTGGTAGAGAGAGTTTTGTAAAAAACTTTGATGGTAGATTTATTTTTCTTTTATGGTAGATTTATTTTTCTTTGACGGTAGATTTGTTTTTCTTTGATGGTAGATTTATTCTGGTGGATGTGGAGGCTTCGGAGCGAAGGACTCTGGTGACGCCGCGAAGACAAAAGCGAGCTCTGGCGACCAATTCCGGCGGTTATTTTTCTTTGATGGTAGATTTATTCTCTGTTAATAGTATGATAGTTTTTCTTTGATGGTAGATTTATTATTCTTTTATGGTAGATTTATTTTCTGTTCAATGGTATGGTAGATTTATTTTTCTTTGATGGTAGATTTGTTTTTCTTTGATGGTAGATTTGTTTTTCTTTGTTGGTAGATTTATTCTGGTGAACATGGAGGCTTCGGAGGTAGTGGCAAAAGAGACGGAGGTCGTGGATCTGTCCAGTCATGGTAGATTTATTATTCTGTAATGGTAGATTTATTTTTTGTTTAATGGTATGATAGATTTATTTTTCTTTGATGGTAGATTTATTCTAGTTTGATGGTAGATTTGTTTTCCTTTGCTGGTAGATTTATTCTCTGTTCAATGTAATGAATTTGCTTTTGTATATACTCTAAAAATTTGCTCTCTATATAATTTGTGTCCAAATGTCTTTAACATCAATTACCGTAACATTAAAACAGAAAACAAGTTAAAATTGAAAACTAAAAAGATATACATAATCATAATACACATATTTAAGCTTCACTAATGGTGCGATTATGATCATACTGACGACAATTAGAACACTTGTATTCTTTCCTACGCTGGTACCGCTCCATCTCAGTCTCCAATGCACATTTTATCCAAAGAACCTAAGTCAGATAATAAGTCTACCACCACAGTGTTATTTGAATAACTTAAGTTATATAACTAGTCTACCACAACATTGTTGTTTGAAGAACCTAGGTCAGATAACAAGTCTACCGTAACTATGTTGTTTGAATAATCTAAGTCAGATAACAAGTCTACCACTACATTTTTGTTTAAAGAACCTAAGTTAGTTGACAAGTCTACCACAACTATATGACAAGCTTCGTCGGATAATAAGTCTACCATAACTATATGACAAGCTTCGTCGGATAATAAGTCTACCATAACTATATGACAAGCTTCGTCGGATAATAAGTTTACAATAACTATATGACAAGCTTCGTCGGATAATAAGTCTACCATAACTATATGACTAGCTTCGTTGGATAACAAGTCTACCACAACTATATGACAAGCTTCGTCGGATAATAAGTCTACCATCATAATAAACAAGCTAATAAATCTACCGTAAGGTTAAAAAAAAAACAAATCTATCATCCAAAAAACAAATCTACTGTAACGTTAAAAAAGAAAACAAATCAGCCATAACAACTATCACTACAAGAAATTTGATTATTAATGGCGTACTGAAAACGCTATGTATCGTATCGATAGCGTTTAGTTAAACGCTCTGACATCGCACGCGATAAAAAATCTGGGACTTTCGGTAGCGTTTTTGATGTATGCTATGTTATATATCGTATCGATAGCGTTTAGTTAAACGCTCTGACATCACACGCGATAAAAAATCTGGGACTTTTGGTAGCGTTTTTTATGTACGCTATGTTATATATTTTATTCATAGCGTTTTATTTTCTGCAATAGTTAATATTACAATAGCGTTTATTTTGTAATATGAATTACTTATATAATTAAATTACGATTTGCTAGGTTTTTGTTTTCAAATAAATTGACATATTAAAAAGAAAAACATCATTTTTTATTATATTATATAAAATCATGATACAACATATTACAAAGTAACTAAAAGTTAAGTATAGCCATTATGAAGTACAAAAAATAATTCTACAAAAATAACTAGAACAAATCATTCTTCACTTCTTCTCTTCTTCTCGGATACACCACCAGACCAGCAAAGAAGCCAAAGCCAAACCAACTTCTTAACTTTGTCTCGTGAGTTCCCAACTTCCACTTCGTAATCCAGGCCTGCAAATAAAAATAGATTAGTGTATCATTAGTCATCAAACATAAAGTTCATCGACATCCAATTTAACGAAGGAAACATCATCCATGGCATTAAACTCAGGCTTAATCATTCTACAAGGTCAACAACATGAAGCCAAGAAGCCATCGATTAAAGATACAAACACAATCTCAAATCAGTTTGGCTGAAACTTACTTGGAACTCGTGGCTGGCTACATTGTTTGATATACCTCTTTTAATAATGTATTCTGTACCATAAGATCAAATAAGAAATTAGACAAAGTACAGAGCATTTGGTTCTTATACACAAAAGCAAGAACAACAACTTAACACCTGAAGAGGTCAATACACACAATCAAAAGGAATTCGAGATGCTACATAAACTGGTACAATCGCAAACATATAAACAAAGACCTGGTCAGAAATTGAAATTTCATATAGACAATCTTTGATTCAAAACACAAACCAATATTTACATATGCGAACCAAAAGAGATTGATAAGTTATTGAATCAGTATATTTGCTATATAAATTTAATCGATTACTCAGATTAGATATGAATCTAGGGTTTCAAAGTCCCAAATTAACAAAATCCTAGAGATGCTAATATGGCTCAAAGTGAAAGATGAGTTAAATGAAATCAAGATCCTAGAAGGAACCATATGCAAAGAAATCGGCTTACAGCTTCGTTCTTTAAAAGAAGCACAGCGTTATTCATCGAAACCACCACGATTTTTGCCGCTGTAACGCGACTACGCGAGCTTTTGCAGATTCTGTATCGAGAGGCGTTTCGTCTTCCACCACGAGAGGCTGCGCACTAGCGACGCTCCGAGAATTCCTATTCCAAGTTTATAAACAGCTTAGGAGAAGGTGGACGAAGAGAGTTGAAGATGAGATTTGGGGAAGGAGAGATTAGGGTCAGAACATGGTAGGAGATGTGGAAGGTTGGATTGCATGAACGGAGAGGAAGAAACGAGAATCGAAGGCTCGGAGGACGAGCGGCGAGTCAAAGGGCTTTTCTTCCTCAATCCTCACTAGTTGAAATCAGAGGAAAAACCCTCGAATCTCGATGATGACTCTTCTTCTTCTCAGTCTTTTTTAGTGCCAATCCGATGTGGGTTCTGAAATTAAATCTAAGCCGTTAAATAAAAACTTTGACGCGGATAGGTGAGGTGGCAGTAAATCGGACGGTTTAGATGAGAAAGCAACTTGGGTTTGCGGATCAGGGTGAAAGGCATTTAACAATATTGTATTAGATTTTCAGTTTTTCACCAATGCTTCCAAGGAATTATTTGTGTCGGTCTATTTTAAAGAGATTAACAATAGATTACCTGTTATTTTTAAAAACAATACTAGTTTATTAATACATTCCAACTGTGAAACCTTAAAACATGAATCAAACACATAAATATTTAAACCCCATTTTTGGATATAAATTTTGATACCCTAAACCCTAAAGTAAAAGTTTCTTTAACTTCTACTTCTTAGTTCGTATCTTGCAAAAGTTGTTAGTATGAAACACTAAGTTGTTGTATTTTCTTATTAGTTGTTTCAACTTATGATGTAAGTTTTTTTTTTGTCAACCTTATGATGTAAGTAGTCTTGACAAACACAACTTGTCTTTAGTGTTCATGATTAAGGGTTTGTGTTTGGGGTTTCGATTTAGGGTTAAGTAGAGTATAGGGTTTAGAAAATGATTATACTTGAAAACTTTAAAAAGCAAAAACTCATCATTCCATAAAAACTTCAAACCCTATATATACCTTAAAACCCAAATCCTATGCCCTAAACCTTAATTAAATGATCATGATTTTTTTATTTTTTTTGTGAATGTAAATCTAAATCTTAATCATTGGTTGTGTATGTTGTTTATTGATTTTTGAATGGCAATAACATATAGATTTGATAAGATTAAAAACTCTGTTTTAACTATTGAATTATCAAAATGATGAAACTTTGACAAAATCAAAGACTCATTACACTTCTTTTTATTGTTATTTTGTATGCTTAATTTCGTTTATATAACTTATGAAACCCCAAACCCCACTTAAATTATGATACCCTAAACCCCCAAATCCACTTAAATTATGATACCCTAAACCCCAAATCCATTTAAATTTCGTTTATATAAATTATGATACCCTAAACCCCAAATCCACATAAATTTAAAAATTCAAATTGTTTTAAATTATGATTCAAAACAAGGAAACATTAATAAAAACGGAAACAAAATATATAAAAAGAAGGTATAGTAACATTGCAAAATCTTAGTCATTTCCAGATTTGCAATCCCCTAATTTACAAATTGTAATAATCTCCTATACAATCCATAAAAGCATACACGAATCCCAAATGAGATTATTATTCTTCCTCTATTTTTTTTTTGGACAAGTTATGTCACAACTTCTATATATACCCAATTGATGCCATCTTCTTCCCTTCTTGTACATGTCTTCTTTGGAGAACCTATGCCCATTCTCTAACACAATGGGGTCTTGAGAAGAATATCTAAGTCTCCTCTTGATTCTCTTACCAATGCTTAAACTACCATGTTCTTGCCTTTCTAAAAAATTGGGATCTTTGAGCTTCAAGCCTTCAAGAAAGTCATTTTCTTAATCCAGAACAAGCTACAACAACACATCCAAGAAAAAATCTAAGATCTTTACGAAAAGCTTTGGATTAAACCACAAAACAAACAAAATTTGTTTAGCGCCAGCGACCTCGCAACAAGCTTTGGATTTCTCGTGTGGAGAGGGAGGAGCTAATTGCGATGAGATTAAACCACAAAACAAACAAAATTTAACAAAACTGAAAACGGAAATGAAAAACATAGAGATGAAGATGAAGATATCAATACCTTCTAGCTATGGTGGTTCACTTGTGAACTCCACGAGCTTTCTTCTTTAACAAACACAATTTCAATTTCAATATCAAATTCGACCTAACCAATTCGAATTTCTACGATAAAGAGGGTTAAAACACAGAGATAAGCATCAGATTCAGAACCACAACAACAATTTCACGAGTTGATCAAAAAGAAAACAGTCTGTTAATTGAAAACAATGCCTACGAGTTATGAACAATGAAAATGGATTCACGGAAACCAAAAAGTTTGACAAAACAGACAGTGAGTGATAGAATTGAGTTTGATAGTTACCGTAACACTTCTTCTCGCCTTGTCCAAATCAATATTGAGTAACTCCGGGATTTTTTCGTATACGAGCGTCAAATTCACCGGTTCCTGATGAGAATATGCCATCAATGAACAAAGACCATCAATCAAAACACAAGAAATCAATCTCGATGATGAGAAACAAAAACCTGTTCAAAATCCTAAGAATTGAAGGAGAAATCGAAAAAAGAGAGACAAAAATAGAAAGAGAAGGAGATAGAGATAATGGTGTACGGTGCTACGGCGACGCTCAGCGCCGAAAGTGAAGACGAAAGCAAGGAGGAGAGGATGGAGAACCCGAAGAGGAAGCGGTTCATGTTGTAGGGTCCTTCAGGATCTCAGATTCAGGCTTCGATTCAGGAATCGTAGGGCCTTGGATCTGAAATTTAGATTGGTGACGGAAGTTTAAAAGAGGAAGAAGAGTGGCTGAATCAAAACCCAAAAATCAAGGTGATGAAATATTTTGCTTGGCGAAGCCATGACGATGATTGATTCTTCGTTTTCTTCTTCTTCTTCTTCTTTGTAGAATCTGGTTTGGTTTTGCGAGAGAGAAAAGATTGGAAAATGAAGAAAGAAGAAAAAAAAATGATGTAGAAGAAAGGATCAATGGACTCACGCGGGGACTTAAAATTTTTAGTCCCGCTTAACTATTTGATAGCGGTTTAGTGAAAATTAGACCGCGTGTTTTATTTTTTGGTCCCGCTCAAACAATAGATAGCGTTTTCATATTGACAAACGCTATCTTTAACTCCTGGATCAATCAAAGATAGCATAAACATCAAAAACGCTATCCTTTTATGCTATCAATAGTCAAATTTCTTGTAGTATGTAATAAGTCTATCATAACAAGTCAAATAACCATCGTCGGATAATAAGTCTACCATCACAATCAACAAATCTACCGCAACGTTTAAGTAGAAAACAAATCTACCATCCGAAAAACAAATCTACCGTAACGTTAGAAAAGAAAACAAATCTACCGCTGGTTTTAGTACGGTGTGTCTAGTAAACTGAGAAAAGTTTGTATAAGTCTACCGTCATAAATAATAAATCTACCACTCATAACAACTCTACCACCATTATAACAAATCTACCACTATAATCAACTATAATAAATCTACCACTACATTAACAAGTCTACCGATCACGAAATTAAATCTACCACGCCAAATTAACTCTACCGTCAAAAAAAATAAATCTACAATTCTACGGAAATAAATCTACCAATCACCTAATAAGTCTACTGCTCCAAAATAAATCTACCATTGAAAATAATAAATCTACCATTCACTCTAATAAGTGTACCATTCAGAAATAAATCTACCACTAAGTGGATACAATAAGTCTACCGCTCGTAAATAAATCTACCGTTCAAAAAATAAGTCTACCGTTCAAAAAACAAGTCTACCGTTCATAAATAAATCTACCGTAATGGAACGGTAGACTTATTTTTTTAGGCGGGAACTTTTCCCGGCTAAAATTTCAGATTCATTAATGGCAGTCTCGTAAATACGTTTTTTTGTTATAAAAAAAATAGGGGTAAAACGGTCCGAAATTCCAAAAAACGTAATTAAATATTTTGAGAGTCATTTTAGTCAAAAACCAACTTTTGAAAATTATTCTAGTAAACTTCCCTATATTATAACATTGAACATAATCATACTTATAGGAGAAAATTGAATATGTTCCATATGCATTGCTTCCGTATGTTTATAAATTTTCTAACAATCATATTGTTCGGGAAAAAAAAGTTGCTTTGTTTTCAAAAGATTAAAGTTTAATTATCCAAACCAAGTATATGGTGGTCACTGGTTAAGGATTTTACCATATGCGTTGAAGAGCCAATGTTGGAGTCTTTGTACTACGCTACTGTCAACGAAATAAATGTCAACAATCTAGATACATGATTTTCTCCATGCAATAGTTTCGTGATTCGATCTGGATCACTCAGATTAGCAAAAGAGAAGAAAAAAAACAACATATATGTTAAAGTCATTTTGAGTGCTTTCTTTTCATTATGTTTCCTTCATAACAAAAATAATTATTTTTTATGATTTTCCATATGATTTAGTAGCCAACATAGTCAATAAATTAGAAAATATTGTATATTTTATCATGTCAATTTTATAACTCACGCCGCAATGCGTAAACAATTTCTAGTTATCTACTATATAACAAGGGGCCATCTTTCTCTATCAGCTTGACACGTGGCAGGCTTATGGAGTTGACACGTGGCACAATAAACGTAAAAAAAATGATTCACCGTCTTCTTCATTCGGCTCCGCTGCCTTTTTACTTTCCCTTGCTTTTTTTCACCTCTCATCGATGATATATCTTCCATATGTCTGAAATCATCAGATCGGCGCACCTCTATAAAAACGCATCTCAATTGATATGATGAGTCGACTAGAATGACAACCCTAATCCATCCAAGAGATTGCCATCCTTATAATTTTCAATCCATGCCGCAAATCAGAGCAGGAAAGAGGATATTCGAAATCCTAATCAATTTCAAGATCCTACCAACTTTGCTTATATCTCAGGTTAGCGTTCTTGCTTAAATTCATATCTACCACTAATTTCCTAGAAAATTTATCGAGTGTGCATTCTTAAGAGTTGGAAAACTCATTCGCAGAGAACTATCCGAGATTTACATTCAAGATGCGGTCTCAAATCTTAGATTTTCGTTTTTGATTTGAAATCTTACTAGAAATTTCTATGCAGTTTGTAGAATTTTGAAAAGTTTGGGAGAAGCTAGAGACAACGAAGCCTATGAGGAGGAGTTCTGGACTATGAGGAAGAAGACAAGAAATCCCATAACAAATAAGGGCGAAGCCGTGAAAAAGTTGAGTATTTGTCTACACTATATCGATACTCAATAATGAACAACACCTAAACGTTGTCCATGGGGTATTTCTTCACATCCATCTTCAATGCACTTATTGTTCTTCTAATCAGACATTGAGGTTTTACATGAAGCACTTCGTTGTGATTAAGATGTTCATTGTCTTTTTCTGCTTTACATACTTATTTTAAGCAAGTAGGATTATCATTCTGTATAAAAGTTGGAAAGAAATTCTTAAATTCTTACTCCATTTAAGCTTAAAGAAGACACCTTTAGAAACTAATACCCTTTCAAGATTCTGACAAAAATATGATGATGAATGTACTAACTTACAAATCAAATCTGATTGTCATGTAAATTTGTCTGGTCTGTAACAGACTTTGGAAAATCAAGTTTTCTCTATCGGAATGAAAGTTTGATCCGAGTAATACCGATTGGGGTTCTGCGGAAAATTCAAGGTAAGTACTTATCTTCTGTTGCTTTTTAAGCATTTCCTTAAAGAAATCACGACTACTTCTAACTTATTCATAGATTTCTGCAGTTTGATTGATGCTAGACCTAACGGTTCCTTAACACCCCCATACAAATGATTCTCAAGGGCTCTCAACACTGAACTTTATGCTCTCCTTAGATGATGGTCGATGGGTACGTCATTTGAGGCAGTATCTTGCCAATTGATTAGTGACGCAAGTGAAGACACCATTCAGTTTGTTCATTTGAAGCGACCTTCCCCTTCTCTTCTTGCCCAAGTGCATCAAGAGTTAGCCTATATTTTCCCACCAAAAGTTGTTGATCATAGACCAGGCCCTGCAATTCCTTCTGTAGAAGTAAAAGAGGACAACAATGGAAGACAAGATCTTTATCAGGGCTTCAACATAAACGCAAGGAACTTTTTCACATTTTCTCGATTCTTGCTTCCTCAAAGTCGAACCTTTTTCTAAAGATACAGTTAGTTGCTCGCACAAAAATGGAAAGTTGGCGTCTCTAAGAATGCAAAAAGAGCGAGTGTGTATAAGGGTTAATTTCAATCGCACTGTTTGATCACATTGATGGTTTAAGAGTAAGAATGATAAAAAATGGTATGCACTGTACCAATCTTTATTGTAAGAGTTATTGTGAAGATCAATATCTTCAGTCCAACTAATAAAATCCATAGAAAAAATATACCCATGAGAATATGTGAACTCTCTAACCTAATTCACACTTAAAAGATTAATATAAAATTATAAATTATACACCAGGGCAGCATACATTCATTCACATTGAAAGGGTTGTGGTCTCTCTCTCTCGAGAAGTCTCACCTCCATCTACCATCGTCTAAACGATTCATTAACTTTAGGTTTCAAAGTAAGCATCGAAAGGGAAGGTGGAAGTAACAACATCTATGGAATCATAAACTGTTTCAAGGATGAACATTGTGATCTTAACATTTAGACCCAAAAAAAAAAAAAAAAAAAAGGATGAACATTGTGGAGGTAACTATGATTACTATATCTCAACATCACCTTTTTCGTTTTTTTTTTTCAATTCAACTTAGCTAAATCATTGACTTATTAGTTTACATAGCAAAGAAGGCGGTAGAAGAGTGGAAGAGTTGTTAGATAAACCAAAAAATCTCCTTACAAACATGTATGGTTTCATATCGTCATTGCATTTATAGCCATTTAAGAGTTGACAATGAATGAATGGAAGATGGTAACATGTGTGTTCAGCCTATTAACATATGCAAAAGAAGAGTCTGGACATATACCTATAAAAAATGGAGGGATTCAAGAGGGTAAAGAAAGAATCAATCATGATCCACAAGAAAAATGAAAAGAAACTCTATAAACAAAATTATAAGTGCTTTATTTGTTGACTATTGGTTATTATGTTGATCTTGTGCTTGGAAAAATGAAAAAATAAATGGAACCATGCTTCTTGGATTTGTGAGACTCATCTTCACTTTTTCTGCAAAAGAGAATTGTGATGGATTTTGGTGTGTCAAGACGAAAACAAACATGGAATGTTATTTACCCGAATATCTTCTTCTATACACTATATACAACACAATAGAGAGAGATTGGATGCATTGGCTCAAATTAGGTTCTTGTTAATCTCACGGCGACCAACTCTCATCAGCATTTTTCCAACGTTTTTTGGATAAAAAACATTTTTCCTACGTTTTTTTTGATAAAAAAACATTTTTCCAACATTTGAAATCACATGTAACTATTATCAATCAGCTATCTATATATATACCCACAAAAATAACAGAAAACGAAAGAGACGAGTACTCAAATCATAGAGTTAAAGATCATCGAAACTTAGACTACCCAAATTAACGAAAACAACCCGCGCGTATGCGCGGGCTTTCATCTAGTAAATATAATTTTTGGTTGATCAAAAATTAAAAAAACCATCCTTTTTTTTGTCAACATTGGGCCACAACTGGCCGGACCATTAGCCTAATCCCTACATTCGCATGGAGTGGGACTCAATCCCGGGTGTAACGGTGCATGTACGCAGTAGACTTACTTCCTCCCACTATACTAAAGTCACTTCACGGAAAAAAAAAAAAAACACCATCCTTAGAAACTAGTTTTTGTGTATGTGATATCTTTGAACCATTTAATTTAATAATTGCTAGAAGTTCTGAAATATTTAAAAATAATGTTATTTCATAAAACAAAACTTCACAATGCTGGTTTGGGCTTGGGACGGATCCGGATAGTTTGGAATTTTAGGGTATCCGGATTCGTCGGATCTATGATAAAACTATCCGGATCCGGATCTGTGTCTTCTAGATATCCGGACTTTAGATATTTGACAAAAAATCCGGATATCCGGATCCGAACCCGGATCCGATAATAATAATAAAAATAATTAATAATAAATTAATAAATAATTCAAAATTGTTATTAAATGAAATTTTGCATGATATTATTTTAAAATATATATAACTAGGTAAAGAACCCGCATATATGCGGGTTTATAAAAAAATGTTTTATAACCCGTATGAAAATGAACAAAATAAAGTTGAAACATTGATATTATATAAAGTTAACCGTTTCTTTTCTATCTAAGTTTTTTTTTTAATTAAATACGATCTCATCTTCTTAAAATAATTTATTTTTCTATTCATGTTTAAAGTAATTTACTATTTACTATGCGCTACTCTATTGTTTTTTATAAAATCTTGTTGAATTCTTTCTCATATTCTTGTTTGAATTTTTAATTTTATAACATTTTAAAACCCCAAATCACGAAAAATGCAAAACCACTAATAGAGAAGTCTCACTATTATTAAGTAATTTGACTCTTTTTATTGTATTAATTATTTTTCCAATTAAATTTGTCACATATTTTCAAATAATGAGTTATTTTTAGTTGTATTCCTAATTGAAGTAGGATTATTTTCTATAATGTTTTTTCAAATATTTTTCCAAATCTTAACGAATTTGTAAAGTTTTTCAAATATTTTTCCAAATCTTAACGAATTGTATCTTATATTTTTAATTGCAATCTAAAATTGCAAATCTCATTAAGACTTCCTTCACATAGTTAATTTCCAAATTTTGCTAGAAGTGAATGATGCACAAAGCATTGAATAGTATTTTCATGCGTTAAAATAAAATCAATTTTTAGTTATACAATAATAAAGTGATTAGTAAAATGCTAACACTTTCATCAAATAAGTTTTCTTTTCTTAAAATTTTCCGCTTCTCACTTTTGATAAGACGTACTACAATATGACGATAAACATAATTTTTATTTAAATAGTCTAATGTTAATTAACTGATATTTTTTGGGTTGAGTAGGCATTAATGTGATGAAATTTATTTTGTAAACAATAATAAAAAAATTGAGTTAAGATTTTTTTTATTAATCTAACTAAAATAGATCTTCGTAATCTATCTCACATATTGAATAAAAGAATAATCGATGTTATTTTTCTAATGAAAAAACTAAAATAAAACTTGTGAAAGAGATATTTAATACTATTTGGTGAGAAGATTGAGAGACAAAAACTTATTATATAAGGGTAAAAATATTATAATTCATGAATATTTGGGTATGTAAACCTAAGTCTACTTGAACTCAAATTTTTGTACACCTGTATTAATTAATATTCTAATAATAAAATCTTGAAGCTTATTTCATCTAATATACGTAAAAGAAAAGAAAAGAAAATGAATGGTTATACGAAAACAGAAAAAATCCAAGACATATAACAAACAAAAAAAATTAAAAAAATAAACAATGTTTATCAACTAATTTGTTATTTTTTTTTGGACAACGATTGTTTATCAACTAATTACTTTAATAGATTATTAATAAGTGATTAATTATAAATCTTAATATATGTTGATTTTAATAATCTACTTGATAAAAAAATAAGATTTGTATGATATATGTAGCAAAATCTAATTGGAGAATTTTTTAACACGTGTAAAAATCTAAACCGACCAATTGACAAGTGTGACACAAGTGTCACGGCCGTGTTAATTATTATGTTTGACGCATTAAGTTTTATATAATAAGATATATTGTGAAAAGAATTAAAATAAATTTATAGTTGTATTTTTTTTAAAACATCTTCAAGAACTTTATTAAGATGAAAAATATGGAGTATGATCCTCATGGAGGATTTGTTCAATACAAATTGGAACCAAAGAGAAATGGATAAAACTTTGGGAATTCGGGAAAGTTTTTGCTAGCCGATCAGCCGCCTTATTGTTTTCTCTTGGTGTCCATAGAAATTGTACGGAATCGAATCTTGAAATCCATAGTTAATTTGATATCTCAAATCCAGTTGTGTACTCGGAAATTGAGTCCTTGGCCTTGTAACAAGTGATGTACAGTCTTGTTATCTCCTTCAAAGGTTGCCTTTTCAAAACCTCGGCTCCAGGTGTGTTGGAGTGCCATTAGTAGCCCTTGTAATTCCGCTTCAAGTGTTGAATTGACTGCACGACCTTTACTTTTTGCTGCATTAAGAAAGAAACCATCAGCATCTCTTGTAATCCATGCTGCTGTGCTTTCTGAAAATTATTGAAAACTACAATCATAATTACACTTGATCGTTCCTTGTGTTGGTTTCAACCATCTTGATGTTCCTCTTTGAATCTTGTGTTTACCTGAATTAATATCATTTTCTTCAGGTGTATTGAGGAAGACCCATTCTTGAGCATCCTCTGTTGACTGTTGCACACTGTAGTGTTTTCCTCCAATGACTTGTTTTTTGTTGGTATAATAATAGGTTTCTCGCTTTCCAAATGCGCCAAAGAATCCAAATTGGAGTTTGTTGTGATGTCGAGTAGAGTACGAAGTCGAGAATCAAATCCTGCATTTGAGTCATTGAGATTCATCATTCCTGCACCTCGCCAAATTGCTTTAGCATAATCACATGTGAAGAAGAGATGATCAGTGGATTCCATATCACTACAACAGCGCCTACACGTCGGATCCGTTATTCCACCTCGGTTAACAAGACTCGTTCCAATAGCCAATGTATTAGTGATCATTCTCCAAAGAAAGTGTTTAAGTTTCGGCGCTATCTTCAAGTTCCAAATCCTCTCCTTGAATTCAGGGAGCCCTTGTAGAGGTTGAACATCATTTTCGTATTCCGGAAGATGTGAAGCTAACCAATAACCCGACTTCACAATATATATTCGTGAATCTGTATAATGCCATCCAAGATAATCCAAATTTGAATGCGAGGAAAGATGCATACGTTGGATAATCGAAATATCTTCAGCCTGAATTGCATTAGTGAGCTTGTGATGGTCCCATATTCTGATTTGATCACTCATTAGATCATCAACACTTACATAATTCTGTGCTTCCTCTAATATCGGTATTGGTGGCCGCGGAGGGTGTGTTGGTAACCAAGGGTCTTGCCAAATCCGTGTACTTTTACCATCACCAATCAATACTCGTAAGCCTTTCTTTAAAAGATCTTGACCTTCTAGCAAGGACTTCCATACAAATGAATGTTTTATTTTTAACTTAACATTTAGTATATCTTCATGAGGAAAGTACCAACTCTTTAAAACTCGTGATACCAAACTGTTTGGTGATTGCATGATACGCCAAACCTGCTTTCCTAACAAAGCAAGATTAAAGCATTCTATATCTCTAAATCCTAGACCACATTCTTTTTTTGGTAAACCCATTCTTTTCCATGATAACCAATGCATTGATCGTTGTCCCGAGCCCTTACTCCATCAAAATTCCGCTAAGACCCTGTTAATCTCTTCACAAATTCCTTTTGGAAGTTTAAAACAGTTCATAGTATAAGTAGGCAACGCCATTATAGTATAAAACAGTTCATGCGATTTACACATTCACTTCAGGGAATGAACCACAAAATTTCTTTCTTTTCTCATGTCACGTGAGTATATAATTTCTTTCAAAAAATTTATTGACTTTGGTCTTGACCATATATCCTCATTGATCATGACCCTTAAATAACCACTTCTTTGGCTATTTTTTTTTCTTTACTATATCACATTCACTTCCGGGAATGGATCCTGACTTTTATCAATAGATCATTATCACAAAGAAAGATTAATTGTCTTCAAGACAACATTAGTTATATGAAAGATATAACGTGCTTCACTAGCATATTATCATCTGTTATAAAATCTTACTCGATTAAGAATCATTTTGTAAACCAAGTTATATGGGTCATGGTTATAATATATACACTATAAAAACCAATTTGACCAACCTTTAGTTCTTTGTTTCACCTTCTCGACGATGTATTGGAAAATCTCTTTCTTCTTTCTCCCTACATGCTCCGGAAGTCCAAGATATTTCCGTTACCACCATCATTATGAATCCCAAGTATATGTCTCAACCGAGTCTTTATATCATCCTTTACTCTTGATCCAGATGTAATTGCCGATTTATTAAGATTCAATGCCTGACCAGAGATGATTTCATAAGTTCAAAGAATCTTCATGATAGAGTTGCACGATCGTGGATGAGCATTACAAAAAAATGGGGCGTCATCAGCAAAAAGGAGGTGATTAACCGCAGGTCCCGAATTTCCATTCTTCATTCCTTGTATAAGCTTCGTTGATGCAGCTTGATCGATTCAACACTTCACCACACATTATAAATAAATATGGTGATAGGGGATCACCCTGACGTATTCCCCGCTCCGGTTGAATAAAACCCAGTGGTACCCCATTAATCAAAACAGAAAAACTGACCGATTCAACACACTCCATGATCCAATTAATCCATGTCGCGTTGAAACACATATGAACCATTGTATCACGTAAAAATTGCCATTCTAAGCCTTGGAGATATCTGTTTTGATGGTCATGTAGGAGTTAGCCCATCTCCTTCTTGATTTAAGACTATACATCATCACTTGAGCAATGAGTACGTTGTCGATGATGTTGCGTCCTGGAATAAAAGCCGCTTGTGTTTCAGAAATAATTGATGAGAGGTGTCCCTTTAATCTGCCAACCAAAATCTTGGAGATTATTTTGTAGCTAACGTTACATAGAGCAATCGGCCTTAAGTCACTCATTGTTGTTGGTGCATCAATCTTTGGGATTCAACACAGATTTGTGTGGTTGATTGGCCAGGAAAGTTTACTTGTGTTGAAAAACTTCTGAAGTTCTGTAATCACTCCATCTTGAATTTCGTCCCAAAATTGATGATAGAAAGCTCCTGAAATACCATCTGGACCAGGGGCACGATCTGGACCAATTTCAAAAACCGCTTGTCATATTTCTTTCGTAGTTACAGGCCGGGTAAGATCTTGATTAATATCTTCTGTGACTTTTTCTCCATATTTTCAAGAGGTTGAGTATAATTGATGTTTTGTTGTCGAGTGCTTGTGAAAAGTTCTGTAAAATATGATTCAGCCACATGACTAATCTCTTTGTCTCCATGATAGATGGCTCCTGCATTGTCCTCAATAGCCAAAATACGGTTTCTAGCTAACCGAATTTTTGTTGTAGCATAGAAATATTTTGTGTGACGATCTTCTGCTTTCAACCATTGATTCCTGCTTTTGTCCTTCCAATAAATCTCCTCATCATTGTAAGTTCGAGTGAGTTTCTTTCTTATTGATCTGATTTGATGCGTAGGAACATTGTCACTAGACATTGCATTATCTAATTCTTGACTGTAGTACTGTATTCTTTCCGCAGCATTTGTTCAATTGTTCCGCTTCCATTCTACCATCGATCTGCGACAATGTCGTAGCTTGGCCGTAAGATTAAGGTCTACTTCAATACCCTTTCTCCAACTCTGTACCACTGCCTCTTTAAAACCATTCTAGTGGAAAAGTCTCTTATCATATTGAAACAAACATCTTCGTGGTCCTATTTCATTAGATGTACTAATAATAAGAGGACGATGATCGGATTCACTAAACGGAAGAAATTCAATTTGAGACGAAGGAAATTGAGATAACCATTCTTTGTTCGCCATTGCTCTATCCAAACAACGACAGAATACATCATGATCATATCTTTTAGTCGTTCAGGAAAATCGATTACCAACAGCTTTGAGGTCATGAAGATCACATGTTGCAATCATTCTTCGAAAATCAACAAACGTTCTCTCCCCTCGGATTCTACCACCTCGTTTTTCCTCATTGTTTCTGATTTTGTTAAAATCGCCCATGAGAACCCAACTACTATTTCTTGTTGGTGATATTCTTTCAAGTCGTTCCCCTAATTGATTTCGATAACTCGGATTAGGGTGACCGTAAACAAAAGAACAGTAGAAAGAAATTCCACTGACATGAACAAAGCAATCTACATGATGATCATATTTTAAATCGCAGCAGAGATCTTAAGCACCGTTATTCCACCACTTCGACCTTGAGGAGGAACCGTCATATAATGATCATATTTTAAATCGCAGCAGAGATCTCGAATGATGTCATCCCGTTGCTTCGTTTCTGATAGGCATATTATGTCTGGGAGATACCGTCGTTGTATCACCTTAAGGCGTCGAACTGTGAGGCTTACGCCTAGGCCTCAACAGTTCTGAACGGTTGTATTCATGGTGGCTCTGGTGATCCGCGTCTCTCACCTGATCCGTCTCAGAGGTTGTGCCGCTATACTCCCGTTTCTCCTTAACCGTATCTTGTATCATCTCTGCCTTAAGGAGTCTTCAAGCTTTCGCTTCTTCTTTCCACCGCGATTTTCTTCTTCTATATCAGCATGAATTACATAGAGGTCATACATTGAATCATTTTCATTTTCTTGATCATCCAGGATGTTGGAGAGCGAATGCGACCCAGTATATCACCCGTGGAGTTCGAGTAAATTGGACATGGGTTGTACAATTCACTCATTTCCAGATCATTGGAGAACATGTTGAGTGGTCTTGCATCCTCGAAAACATATTCACCATCATTCGTAGGGCCATTCTAACAAACCACTTCATCTTCTCCTTGATTCATGGTGCCATTAGCATTATCTTCTTCCTTTTGGTTGTTTGGAAGTTCTTCAATGTGAACTCCTTGATTGTTGGGGCCACCATTGTTCTGATCATTGTCACCATCACTATCATCACCATGATGATCACCTCCACCATTTTCAATTAAGCAATTTCCGGAATCATGAGTTAGGAGACCTCAAACATCATAAAATCCTCTGAGGCGTTCGTAACGAAAAACAGAGAAGTGTGTTGACCCCTGGAGTGAATTGAAAATGGCGTTGAAAGCGCAATGGTTCTTCAATATCCCAAATGAGTCGAACACGAACGTATTCGACTTGAGCAACAACCTCTGCATTGTAGTCCACATCCATAAGTTGTCCCATACGTCGACCAATATGCGCAACAACGTCCTGATTGAGGAATTGAAGTGGAATCCCTCGAATCTTTGTCCAGAAGGAAATGAAATTGATCAGCGGCATATGAGGACTCCATCTTTGAATGATGAGCATACGCTCAGCGAAAGCCCATGGACCACGTCTAAGAACCGATTCCATGGATTCTTCTGTTGGGAAAACGAATTGAAATTGACCACCCACAATGATTCTACCGTGTATAATGCCTGCTTGACCCCAAAGTCGTGGTAATGCTGCAATGATGGCCGATGATAACGTCTTAGAATCACCGGACGGCCGATGATAACGAAACGATTTTCAGCCGCTGCTTGATTGACAACGTCGAAAGGAAGTTGAATGGGTTCATCATTAATTCCCAAATCAATATCTTGAAGTGCTCGCCGGATGTTATCAGCCATTTTGGAGAGAATCGGATAGAAACGAAAGGGGTAATTGATTGCTGATTTTGGGAAATTTGATTATGGTTTTACTTCATGCGAGAAACCCTTTTTGTAGCAAGAAGATTCCGCTGAAATTGCAGACTTGGCTTCACAAGGAATCGTCATGGAGTTTTTGAGTGATTTTAATTTTTTTTTTTTTTTCATTTCTTTTATGGTTGTATTTTTATTTAAAAATAACTATATATATATATATAATATTTAATTTTTATATATTTAATAATGAGTCCGGATTCGGATCCGGATATCCGGATGTTAAAATTTTACAATCCGGATCCTCTTTTCATCCGAGATTTTACTCTTCTTATTCGGATCCGGCCTTTCCGGATATTCTAATTTTCGGAGTAGATAGTAACGGATAAAGCCTCGGATCTCGGATCCCGGACAATAATTCCACCTCTAGTGTTAGTACCTACAAAAGTTAATAATATTGTATGTTGATGGAGATTGTTAGATTTCGAAAGGTTTTGTACATGTTCACGATGTTTCTGTTCAATACGATTCATGTTTTTGCTTTTGGCTTTTGCATTCATTCCGAATTACCGTGTTTCTCTTCTTGATTCGATCGGAATATCGAATTCTAATCGATGCCTGTTTACGAATCTAGTGCTACTGAGAAATTGTTGATGGTTCTGTAGATTCTTCGCTTTTTAATCCTGCAAATGAGAAACCCTAGTCCAATTCAGACTGGGTTTATCCTCGAATTCAGGATAATTTGTAATTGAAATCGAATTCAGATTGATTATTGATGAAATTGAAAAGTTTGTGTGATTAATTTGTATAAAGATTGGGTTTTCTAATAAATCTTTATCATTTTCGCTCTTCTTTTGCAGGTTTGCACCGTTTTGTCTCTAGACGCAATAGCAATACCTACCTAATAAGGTTTCAAGTAACTACACTGCCTTAGGTTTACAACTTTAGATAGTATAGAGAAGAAAGCTATTGTCTTGTCTAGTGTAATCTCTCCAGTGTGAGAGCAAAATATGTTGCAGGAGCGAAATATTCCTTCTTGGATGAGTTCAAGGGATCCTGAGACTAGTCCCAGTAAGAATAGTAATGGTGGACCTTCCAACGATTCGGAACACCGGAAAATGTTACCCGAGTCAATTTCGAATACCACGGGATTCTCTAAACTTATGGTCTGTGTTCTTGTATTGAAGCTATATAATTTTGTTGTATCATGTTTAGTTTTATGGAGTTAAAAGAGTAAACTGTGCAGGAAGGAGTTGCTTTTGTGCTCTCGGGTTTTGTTAATCCTGAGAGAAGTACACTAAGGTCACATGCTTTGGCAATGGGAGCTAAATATCAACCTGATTGGAACTCTGACTCTACGTTGTTGATCTGTGCTTTTCCTAACACTCCAAAGTTTCGTCAAGTTGAAACGAACAATGGAACAATTGTCTCAAAGGTTACCGCTTTGAACTTTCATAAATATGTACTGTTCAGATTCTCCCTTGAGCTCTGATGTTTTAATTGTCTCCAGGAATGGATAACAGAGTGTTATACGCAGAAGAAGTTGGTGGAGATTGAGCAATACCTTATGCATACTGGAAAACCATGGAGGAGAAACAGTGATACTATTCGAGGTAAAAGAAACATATTGGAAAAGCTTTAGATGGCATCACTGTCTAAACTATCTTCTTATCTAATTTGGTTAAATTGATTGTATTCCAGAAAAGAGAGAACATTTGTCTATAAAATCAGAGAAGCAAGTGGAGAAAAAGCCAGAAACAAAGGGAACACAATCTTCTTCATCCAAGGTCTGTCTATCTATAAGTGATGGATTAGGTGACAAAAGGAACCGTATTTTACTCCAATCAACGGTTTTATTTCCGTATTGACAGAATAGAGCAGCTTGCAATATTGTGAAAGAAGCCTTTTCTGAGGTGAAGAAATGGGCGAGGGATGATCTTACTCAAACCATCTCTTGGCTAGAGTGTCAAGAGGAGAAAGTAAGGGGCATTGTTCCAAAACACTTGTTTTTATTTTCTTTTTGTTTCTCTTGTCTAAACCATTGTAACAGCCAGAAGCAGGCGAGATCAAGCGAATAGCTGCAGAAGGAGTTTTAACCTGTTTACAAGACGCCATCGACGCTCTTGAACAGAAGCAGGTATTATTACCCTTTATCATTTCTATAGGTTTTATGATCTTCCTCTTTCGCATTTCTTTGAGAAAATTGTTGGTTAAATCAAAAGCGTCTGAATTTATTCTCGAATGTTCGTTAAATTTAGGACATTGAATCAGTTACGGAGCTGTGGAGCTTTGTCCCTCGCGTAGTGAAGGAGCTTAGGAAGATTGAGAAAGAAGACTCTACAGCTTCAAAGAAAGAACTTTGCAATCAAGCCAAGTCGTGGAAAGAGATTTACGAGGTTGAGCTAGCGAAACCGGACAAAGAAGACTCTGGGGTTGCTCGTGGCTACGAAAGTGATGAGACCGTTGAAATGACTGAAGAAGAGATCGAAGTTGCTTACTAGAACGTTTGTTTAGAGTCTCTTTAGATCATTTTGCTTGTTCGTTACTAATAAAAAACTGAAATTATTATGGAGTCCGGTTTGGTTTTTACGGTTTGCATTCAAATCGATGATACAATTTTAATCCGGTGAATTGGTAACCGGTTTGGTTGAGTCTGTCAAATTTAACTTGTTAACCGGTCTAAAACAGCTTTATTTGTGGCAACCGGACTAGACGAATTTCCTAATTAAACCGGAGAAGTTACTAATTAAAACCATTTACATTCCTTAAAAGCTTTCTCTCTCTCTCTCTCACTCGATTACCACACCGAGAATCCAAATCGGTCTTTTGAAAAATTCCGATGGCGAAGATCCGATTCCAACCGTTGGAAGATCCACCAATTTCTTCTTCAAGCGACGACGAAGAACAAAATCCCGACTCTAAAGCCAACAATGTCGTCGTAATTTCCTCCGGTAAGGAACTGCTAAACTCTTTCATCTCCATGGCAAAATCTCTCTTCGACGATTAACCTTCCGTTTCCTCCGATTTCAGATTCTGAAACCGAGACCGTCGTGGCTCAACCGTCAGGTTCACGGAGAACAAGCGTGTAGAACCGACTTTCCCCGATGCTCACGATCGGGAATGTCTTGGATTGGCTAAGGTTATCTGGGGTTCCAACGGAATAGCTCTTGAATCAAACAAGATTCATCAAGGCGATTGGTTCGACATGTCTTTTCTTGTTCAAGCGATTTCCAGGTTTGGTGTGAGTGAAGATTTAGTGAGACAAAGATGGACCATGATGCCAATGGAGACCAAGAAGACAATGGAAGAGACATGGAAAGTGTTGGAAGCCAAAGAAATTGAGATTTTGCTGCAAAAGATGTACTTTTTGTATGAGGTTACCTCTGCAATGGCTGAAATATCAATCCCATAGATGTTATAAAAGGATTGAATGCCTCTTTTGTTTCCCAATTTAGGATTTACCCCTTTTACTCTCTGGCTTTTAGCTAGTTTTTTATGACATTAACCTCCTATGATTCAAACTTCCCCTGGAACAATTTCATACCTTTCCCTCTTCATCTCCTCTACCAACAAACCGAACAAGGAACCGGAATCTTCCAATAATCAATTCCGGCGTGAAATTCCACCATCTCGTCGTCGATCTCAATCCAGCTACATCCAGGAGTCTTAACGACGCCTCTGTCTCTCATCACGGCCCTCATCTTCGCACACTCATCCCACATCTTCATATCAGCATACACCTTCGAAGATATAACATAATTACCTGCATTCTTTGCTTCCTCCATCTCCATCAACATCTTCACAGCTTTCTCACCAATCACCGCATCTTTTCTCTTATGACACGCTCCAAGAATTGCTCCTAGCATGCTCTCGTCTGGCTTCCCAGGAAATCTCTCCATAAACTCCCATGCCTCGTTTAACATCCCCACACGAGACAAGAGATCGATATGTTTGTGTAATGCTCGATTTTTGGGACCAACCCGTACAATGAACTCATCTGATGGAAATATCGACGGCCTTGATCTACCAAACCTGCGTGTACACAAGCAGAGAGCACTCCGACGAATGTAACATCGCTTGGAGGAACTGTCATTCGATCAAACAGCAAGAGAGCCTCTTGAGCGTGTCCATGATGCGCGTAAGCAGTTATCATAGCATTCCAAGTGGCTTCGTTTTTCACTGGCATGGCTTCAAATACTCTCAGAGCTTCCTCTATACAACCGCACTTTCCGTACATGTCAACTAGTGCTGTGGCCACGTAGATGTTATGTTGCAAGCCTGTTTCTGTGGCGTATTTCTCGATCCGTTTGCCTAACTCAATAGCTCCAACTGAACCACAAGCAGACAGTACCGTAGACAATGTCATTTCGTCCGGGGAAACTCTAGTTTCCTCCATCTCACGAAACAGCTTAATAGCTTTAGTTGACCTCCCATTTTGCGAGTATCTGATATGGAAAGAGTAAGAAATCCTCCATTAAACAACGGGTAAAAAAGTCCAAGACTTTATGCGAATTAAGTGTAGAACGTTGTTGACTTACACAGCGATCATAGCATTCCAAGTAACACGATCCTTGTCGATCATTTGATAGAAAACCCTTGTTGCTGAATCCAATTCGCCGCATTTTCCATACATAGTGATGAATTTAGAGCCGAGGAACGTGCTTAACATCATCTTCTTCTTGATGGCTATCTCCTCAAGCAATCTACCAGTTCTCAAATCTCCCAACTGTGCACAAGCACCCAACACACTCACCAACGTCCTCTCATCTGGTTCAAATCCTTCCTCCTCCATTTTCCTAAACAAATCCAATGCGTCGTTTGCATGACCCGCCTGCGAATACCCGGAGATCATTGAGTTCCAGGACACCCTATCTTTCTCAGTAATTTCGTCGAACACCTTCCGGGCATAGACAACTTGACCACATTTCCTATACATCCTTATCAAAGAATGGTTCACGTGGTCGTCTCTTACAAAGCCGACTTTGAACAAGGACGAATGAACAGATCTACCAACCCCAAGTTCCGGTAGATTCCCACACGCGATGAAAACAAAATTATAAGTGAACTCGTCAGGCTTTAACCCAGAATACTTCATCCTGCGATACATGGAAAGAGCCGCTCCGTGATCATGCCATGTATTGGTTAACCCACGGATCATGAAATTGAACGAGTACCGGTTTGGTTTTTCAGTCGCAGAGAAGAGAAGAGAAGCATAAGTCAAGTCCTTAAGTAGGACGGCTTTGGGAATCAGAAAATTAGCTTCTTCGACGGAATTATACAACATTTGGGCTTGAATCGCTCGCAATTGCTTCGCGGATTTGCATTTTTGCAGCAGGGAAATAAATTCCTCCACGACATTTCTGGGTTTCGATAACGGAAATTGGCGGTAAATGGAGAAGGCTAGTTTATCTGGTTTTAGCATTTGCAAGCTCTTACGAGAAGAGAGCCCCCCACATGTGAAAAATGAGTTTTAAAAAAGGTAACCGGGTCGGATCCGGATACCGGTTTGGTTTCGGATTTGGATCCTAATCCTTGATTCTCCGGCTCATGTACTAAACTAACAAAGTTATAAAAGCACCAAAAACACAAGGAAACCAAACCGAATACTAAAACTTAGGGGTGGGCATTTTAACCGAACCGAACCGACCCGAACTGACCGAACTCAAACCGACCCAACCCGAACCAAAGTCTACACACAAACCGTTTAGATGAGTTTTTCCCCAACCCAAATGGTTCGGTTCGGTTCGGTTTTGAACCCAATATGTTTATTTCACGTATTAGTTAATTATGTTTAATAGTAATATAGAAACAATACATATGATTTATGTGGTTTTTTTAGTATAATTTATGTAGTAAAACTAGCCTACAATACGTATTAAAGCTAACATACAATAAAACTGAACCAAACTTAACCCAAACCGAACTAAACCGAACCGAATGAAAACCGAACCGAATCAAAACCGACCCGAACTAAGTTTGGTTGGCTTTGGTTAAAGTTTTACTAAAACCAAATAAACCGACCCGAACCGAACCGAACCCAAACCGAACCCGAAATTAAACCGAAACGCCCACCCCTACTAAAACTATTTGATTGGCTTAACATAAAATTAATAACAATTTGGCTTCAATCTGTGTCTTGTGCTCTTCAAAACCATCAAATTCAGCAGTATTGAGGCTACTGTGTATTTAAATTTAGAACTAAACAACATATATCCAATAAACGCCTTTTGCTCTAGCAAGTTGTGACGGAGCAAAGTTGACTTTTTGTTTGCTTTACACTTTCTTTATTTTTTATTTTATTTTGGCAAGCAACTATAAAAAGGTAGTCTCATTGGCTCATAAATCTCTCAAAAACAAAACTTCAAAAGCGAATCAAAGCTATTTCTGAGACAAAAAAAAAACAAAAAAACAAAAAAAACAAAACGGGTGACATATCATTGAGCAAAAGTAACCATGGAAATGCTGTTGTACTCAACATCAAACCTTCTTCTGTGGAAGACACTTCTTTTCCTTCAAACAAAGACGAATCATCATCCTCTCCACTGTTCTCGGCCCAATTGTTACAAATGGTGAGTTTTTCCAAACACAGCTGCTTAATTCACTCTCCAAATCTCCATACGTTTTTTTTAGTTTTCGTGTTAACTGATACTAGCGATTAATCTGCAGCTTCTAGCAGAGCTTGTGGGAACTTATTACCTGATATTTGCGGGTTGTGCCGCTATTGCCGTCAATGCTCAGCACAAAGATGTAGTGACTCTTATGGGCATTGCAGTGGTTTGGGGCCTAGTAATTATGATTCTTGTTTACTCTCTCGGCCACATCTCTGCACATTTCAATCCCGCTGTCACTATCGCCTTAGCATCGTGCAAGAGATTCCCTCTAAGTCAACTCCCGGCTTACATAACTGTCCAAGTCATCGGATCAACCTTGGCCTCTGCGACTCTCCGTCTTCTGTTTGATCTCAACAATGATGTGTGCAGCAAAAAACATGATGTCTTCCTCTGCACATCGCCTTCCGGATCTGATCTTCAAGCATTCGTAATGGAGTTCATCATCACTGGTTTCCTCATGTTAATCGTCTGTGCCATTACAACCGCCAAGAGAACAGTAAGCGATCAACAACAACAAAATATTTCTTGATCAGATGATATAAATTTCAATCTTAACAATGATTATGAATCTTGCAGACTGAGGAACTAGAGGGTTTAATCATTGGGGCAACCGTCACACTGAATGTTATCTTTGCTGGGTACTTTTTGCATTTCCCTCATCAATCTCCCTTAGGCTTAATGATTCTCTTTGGCTAAATACAATCTTTTATTTCACAGAGAGGTATCGGGAGCATCGATGAATCCAGCAAGAAGCTTAGGACCTGCGCTAGTGTGGGGATGTTATAAAGGGGTCTGGATTTACTTGCTGTCTCCAACACTTGGTGCTGTCTCGGCGGCCTGGATTTATAAAATGTTACCGTCTACACAGATAACAGAACCTGAGTTTTCCAAGATGGGATCTTCTCATAAACGAGTTACCGATCTTCCTTTATGATGATGTTGATCCATATTAAGGTCAATCCTCGTTCTTGTATCTACAAATCTGTTCACTGCCCCTCATTGAAACTACTCATTATCAACACAAAATGGCTGTAAAGTAGAGTGTTATATGTGTATATATATATATATATATTTTCGATTCAACATCATAAATGCAGACTGCAACATTGCAAACAAAGCATGAGTGTCTAACTTTTTTAGAAATGATCTCAACTAAATCCCTGATTGCGTACCTGTGCATTCATGAGACAGTAGACATCAATGGATAAGCGAAGCAACATCCTCGTACCTACAGAGAAGCGAAACCAAAATGCACTTAAAAAGCTTAACCATCGTAAGAACACACAAAGACAAAGACAGAGCATCACATATAAAAGAAGAGTGTTTTTTTTTTAAGATTACAGAGCCAAAACGTTGCCTCAGAACTAGCTGCAAATCCAAAACAAACTTAAATCAGTAATAATCCTTCAAAACACCATAAGATAAGAGAGAGAGAGAGAAGTACAGATTGTTTTGGCCACCAATAGAAAAACATTTATTAAAAAGGAATTGAGAGATTATAAAGCATTTCCCTGCATTCACCAGCGTCTCTATCTTTTTCGCCCACCACGTTCGCTCAAAGACAGTGTTAGGATTTCTCCTGCTCCCACATTGTAATGTGCAAGTGACATATTGTCCTTTAAGAACCCGGCTTTTCCACTTAGCTTATGTTTGTTTGCTTGAATTTTTATCTCCCCAGCTATTTTCTCCTTCAAACTTCCCACGTTTTCGGATAAAGACTGCATTGTGATCTTAATGACTTTCCCATCATCCACATTTGGAACAGAGACCCTGATCGTAGCCGAACCCTGAAAATTCGGATAAAACAGGTAAGATACAACTCAGGCAAAAGAAAAAAAGATAAGAAAATGACTCAAGAGTCTGAAGAAAACATTACCGGATGCTGAGCAAGAAACTGGTCTTCTGGAACAAGGACCGACTCATCTAACTTTTGTCTCTTTTGCTCTGGCTCCTCGTGAAGAGGAGGTGGTGGTAGATGAGGAGACATTGTAGGGGGTAGAAGCTGACCATAAGGTCTAGGAACTTGAAGATGAGCAAAGTGAGATGCTGGTGGAGGCGGAATAGGCATAGCAGGCTGCATCTGTGGTGGACAGTTCACCATCATCAACCGGTGACAAGGTGGACAAGGCATCAACATCTGGTCATGTTGATGCATGGGCTGCATCATTGGAACACCTAATGGCCTCGGTGGACCAGGGTACTGAACATAAGGAGGAGGAGGACGATGGAGGTTATGAGGTGGTGTCAATGGCCGGACTGTAGGGACATCTTTCTTCTTCTCGATTTCTGCTTTAACAGCATTTGAGACTTCTTCTTCGGTTGTTCCAAAGATATCAGGACGCAGACGAGCAAGTCCGACTATGTTTTTAGCAATCTCATCATCTTGTGCAAGAGTGGTCTCATGAATCTTAGCAAACATTCGATCCTTCTGCTCTTTAAACTTAGGATCGATAAGCGAAATCCGCATGTGCTCAGACATCTCGTTAATGGGAATCAGCTCGCCCGTAATTGGTGATATAACAACTTTACTCGGATTTGTCTCTGTTGGGATCATCCTATCTTCTGGCCTCTTCCAGTTCTTGACAACTCTCATAGGTGCTTCTTCGTTCGCTGCTCTCATTCCTTCAGCAACAAGCTTATTTTCTTCTTCATCCATTTCCATTTCCATTTCCATTTCGACTTCCATTCGAGGCTCAACAATTTCATCTCGTTCCGTCGCAGATACTTTGCTCCTCTTTATAACCTCCTCTAGAGTCATAGGTAGGTGCAACTCTTCATACTCATCGTCAGCAAACTCTATCGAATCAACAACCGCAAAATCGTGCCAATCAATCATAGCCATCTGCACTCTCTCCTTCTCTTTCTCGTCCTCGTCTTTTTTTCTCTCCTTGTCCTGAAAACGCTCCCATTCAAGATGATGCAAACAACGCTCGAGAATGGTTGTGAAATCAGCACAACTCTTTCTCAGATTTTCTTTCAAATCTCGGGGAGGCTTTAATACATCAAAGTATGCATCAACCATAGAAGTGAATAAAGGGAACATGCTATGTGTTGGCTTCATAAAGTGAAACTGAGGATTGTTATTCTCTCTACTCTGCAATCCATATAAAAAAGATTTCCCATTCCGTGCCACAAACTGAGACGTGAGCTTCATAATATCAAGCTCCTCGCACGTGACCCCTTGAAGAACACTAACTGTATACTTGTGATCACATTCTGGAGGTTCTAGAGGCTTCATAGGAGTAACCCGAAACTGAGCCTGAAGGTCGAATTGTGCATCACCCTCATCAGCATCATCAGGTTTGGGATCTGTACAATCTGAACCAGTAGCTATATCTGGATTCCGAGCGGCGTATTCAGCGAGCTTGTGCTGGTAAAAGGCATGATAAGGATCCGAGCTGTTCAAAAAGCAGAATCGAGCATCCTTGGCTTTTTCAGCTTTAACCTTGTTTTCAAAGCTTAAACCGTTCCGCGAAACATGCTGAGCCGTTGTCTCGACAATACTTGTGACATCTGGAGGTGGATGAATGATTCCCATGGTCCCCGTGTGAGTCGCCACAGATTGATTTGAATTGTTTTGCTCTTCTTGCAACTGCCAAGGAGGAAGTGGACCGACTGGAGGAGCCTCGAGTGGTAGTATCTGCGTCGAGCCAAACATATTCTCCAAACCAGAGAAAACAAACAAACATCAAAATTCAATATCGGAATCCAAGTTCAGAACTGATTTTGACCCTAAATTCATTGGTTAAATCTTCCCTAGAAACTATATATATAAATTCAGATTTACATTGGAGAAGGCGAAAATTCCTGCAAATTAAGATACGAGAGGAAGAAATCGCAGGGAAAAAAAAAGGAATCAGCGACGCGAACAGCGAGGGATAAGTAGAAACACCGTACCTTAGCCGGTAAGGAATAGCCCCGCCGTGAGAACCGCCTTGTCGTCGAGGAGAAAAGCCAACAATACGAAGAAGACGATCGAAATAAACTGAGCTTTTTTAATTGAAGGAAGGAGGAACCCCTTTGCCATAGACCAATTAGCACGAGGCCTTCCTCGAAATGGATCATTTATTTGACTTTGACTCTTGAAATCGAAATTTTCCTTTTTCTATTGTTTGTTTGTTCTTTATGCAGGGATCATTTATTTGACTTTGACTCTTCAAATCAAATTAGAAGAAGTAATCAGTTTCATTGACAACTGATTCAAGGACATTTAAAAAGTCTATACGGACAGTTTGACGTTTTACAAGGCAAACATTATTACAATTTTGGTCCAACGCTTTGTGAAGAAACTAAATTACAGTAAATCTAAAGTACAGTAACAAACAACCACCTATTACTCATCTACTTACCCACCTGACCATCAAGATTTGAGGTATTGTTTTTGATAAAAGGTGTTGTTCTTCGAATGATCAGAGGTCTAAAAAGAAAACTAAGACAAAAAGCAATTCCGTAATGAACAAACTCATACTAATCCACACGAATAAAGTTTTCCTCCAGTTCCATATAATCCTTTCGAAGAAAACAAGTTCGGATTCGAGCAACAGAGATGCATCGTAAATCTCTGGAATACCTGCTCCACGACGAAACTCTGCACGTTGTTCAATCGTTATCTTCAAGCAAGCAGTTGGAATCATGTCCTTCTCCACAAACCCTTTGAACTTCAAGTTCAAGGTTTGGGTTTCAGAGACATTTCCCGTGACAAGCAGAGCAATCTTTAAGAAAGTCTGGACAAGACGGATAGCCTCGCTTTTAAAACTCACCATACACGGCCGACTTGAACTAGCAAGGATTTGACCATTCGCGGATAAGTAGTCTACCCGAACTTGAAACATTCCGAGATTTCTATTGTATTCAGACTCAGGCAATGTCATTGAGACAGTGATTGATAGAACTTCCGTATACAAGAAATACTAAACCTCCATTAGCCAATGAAAGAGATACAAATTGTATGACTCAGATGTAACTGAACAAGAAGAGACCCTCCTTATAAAGGAGAGGGTTTGCTCTGTTACAAACCACTAACCAATTCTCTAACTAACTAATCAACTAACTCTACCTCAAACTAACATATCTCTTTCTACAAGTCAACCCCTTTAGAGGCTTATCAGTGATCTCTGTCCTGTGATTTGAAGGGTTAACCTTCAAGCCTCTCATCTTCCCGGTTTCGATACCACACGAGGTTATAGGCACATATGCTTCCGGACTATTCTTAGTGTAATCGAAATTCAAGCTCTCTTTAATCACAAGTGGTTCATGAGCCAAATGAGTAATCACAAAGCTACTAATCATGAACGCAGAAACCAACAAGGCAAACAATACAATGCCAACATAAACAGCCCAAAACAAACCCCAAGCTAACCTGCACATAAGCTCCACCACAAACTTATGATCTTCTAACCCTAAATCACAAAATTCAACAATCCTCGATATTAAATAGCGTCTACCACGACTCATTGTTCGATAAGGCTCGAAAACAAAGGCCAAACAGCTATAACCTAACCATGGAGGAAACTTTAAAAAGCAAATCATCAAACTCACTTGAAATTTGATTGGCCTTATCACTAGCTTGGTCAATGACCCAAAGGTGGTTGCTTTCTCGCCGCTCATGCTATTCAACCCAGTACGAAATGGAGCAGCTAGGGTTTGAGATTAAGAGTAGTAATGATGAGTCCATTGATACAAAACTCACGGAAGAGTAAACTTGATGAAGAAGAAACCCATGTGTATAGCTTAAAGAGGATACAACACAGTCTCCCAAAACCCAGCTTGATTCCGTCGTGATGTCGGCTTATCCGACGGAGGTTGCCGGTGGGCTCCCCACAAGGACCTGTGCCGGATTCAATATTCCGTTTACAAAATTTGAATGATTTGTAAGTGAATCTTCTTACATAAACACTTTGATCTTTTGATTCAGTTGAAAGCATGTATCCTCTTTATTAAACAGGAGGATTAGTGACACAACTGCAGGATTTGGCCTTGTTCCACAAATAGCTAGCAAGAGCCTATAGTTTCTGTAAGCAATGTTCTTATTGTACACATCTTTACTTTTCAAGTCATAGTACTGATAATCGTTACAGGGTTTTGAGGAACTTGAACTTATCAGGTCCAATCCCATTCAGTGTATGGGAACTTCCCAATCTCATGACTCTGTAAGTATCATTATTTATATCGCTTAAGAACCGCATTCAATCTCTTACACTACGATTCTTCGTCCCATCGTAACTATCTGTCGTTTAATAGGCTGTCTGGAGAAGTACCAACGGATACAAGCGCGCCAAAATACACGTAAGTACTATTCTTTTTTTTTTTTTTTTGTAATATGATCAAATCAAGAAGACAACCTGTGTTCTGTTTTCACTTTCCAGATATTTTAACTGGAAACATGTTGTCTGGAGATATTGAAGCAGGAGTTTTCCTCACTGCAAGCACCAATATGTACAGCCTTCGTTACAACATTATCCGATTTCACCATTTTTTATTACCTACTGATAATTATACGTGCAGTGATCTTTCTTACAACAACTTCACATGGTCTTCAGGCTGCAAAGAGAGAAAGTGCGTAAGCTCTTAAAATATCCTTAAAACAAAGAAATGATCCTTGTTTTCAGATTATAAGGTTTTATCAAGGCTAAAAATTTTGCTCTTGATCATAGAAATGTGAACACAATGTGAAGCTACAATGCCTTTTGCGTTGAGCACGGAAGCTACAATGTGAAACTCCATTTCGCCTGAGATTCAGTTCTCAGACAAAGAACCTTACAGTATACTTGCAAAAAGGTTTTTTAACATCCATGTTCAGGTACATTATGGCATTAAAGAAACTCTCATCAGAATTTTTGTCCGATTTATGAAATTAAAACTTTATATTATGTGATTCACAACTTGCAGGGAAAGTTGTTTTGGGAGGATTTTACCATTAGAGAAGAGGCTAATGGAACTTGTAAAATTAAGCACAGAGAAGAAGAGGCAACGTTCAAGGATTTTCTGTGTTTTGGACAAGAGAATGTTACAGCCGTATATATACATTGCAGAGAGAAAACTTAATTGCCTAAGAAAAAGATTTACAGAGATACATCGAAACAGAATAAGGAAAGAGATTGGCGTGATTGACTTAGGCGTATCTCCAGAAAGATTGGCATGATTGACTTAGGCGTATCTCAACATCCCCCCTCAAGTTGGAGCGTGGAGATCATACGCACCCAACTTGTCAAGAAATCGAACAAACTCCTTGTGACCAAGGGACTTTGTAAAGATGTCTGCTAACTGGTCCTTTGTGTTAACATATGTTGTCTTGATTGTGCCATTGAGAATTTCATCACGAACGAAGTGGATGTCAACTTCAATATGTTTGGTTCGTTCGTGTTGAACAGGATTGGCACCTATATGAATCGCAGATTTGCTATCGGAGTACACAGACATAGACTTCGAGTGATCGAAACCCAAATCACGAAGAACACGCTTGAGCCAGAGAAGTTCTTGAGTAAGGACTGCCATAGCTCTGTATTCTGCCTCAGCGGAAGAACGACTTACGGTCGGTTGCTTACGTGTTTTCCAAGCTATCGGAGAAGTACCCAATTGTATGAAAAAACCGGTTGTAGATCTGCGGGTAAGAGGACAACTAGCATAGTCAGAATCGCACCATCCATAAATATGTAAGTCTGCATCAGCGCGAAGCAAGATGCCCTGTCCGGGATTGGACTTCAAGTAACGAACCGTCTTCAACGCGGCGTTCCAATGATCAAGCCGAGGTTCCTTCATGAACTGCGCCAAAATATGAACCGAATAAAAGAGGTCTGGACGTGTTACAGCCAGATAAATTAAGCGACCAACAATTCTCCGATAAGCTTCAGGATCTGTGATAAAAGGTAAAGTTGACCGTGCCAAAGTATGGTTTTGTTCCAGCGGGAGAAGAGAAGGCTTGGCACCAAGCAAACCAGCATCGGATATAACATCCAAAGCGTACTTTCTTTGAGACAAATATATCCCAGTTTTGTTCCTAGCAACCTCAACACCGAGAAAATATTTGAGTAATCCCAAATCCTTCATATGAAAGCATGTGGACAGATAGCTTTTAAACCGTGTAATTTCCTCCGAACTACTGCCACTTATAACCAAGTCATCAACATAAACTAAGACTTGTAATACCTGACCATTCTTCGCATAGGTGAATAGTGAGTAATCTGATCGTGACTGAACAAAACCATAGGATTTAAGGGCAGAGGAAAGCTTGGCGAACCAACATCGAGGGGCTTGCTTCAAGCCATACAATGATTTGTGTAAACGACACACCAAATTAGAATCCTCAGATTCAAATCCTTGTGGAAGTTTCATGTAGACCTCGTCATCCAAATCTCCGTGAAGAAACGCGTTGTGAACATCCATTTGATGGAGTTCATAACCGCGAATAGCTGCAGTTGCCAAGACTAACCGAACGGTGCTCATTTTGGCTACTGGAGCAAAAGTTTCTCCATAATCCACACCCTCCTTTTGATTATTCCCAAGAACAACTAACCGTGCTTTATAACGCTCCAAAGTTCCATCCGAGTGATATTTAAGCTTATACACCCATTTATTTCCGAGAGCACGCTTACCCGGAGGAAGCGTAGTGAGACTCCACGTCCGATTGATCTGAAGAGCAGCAATTTCAGATTTCATAGCTTTTTGCCAATTTTCATTTCGGGCAGCTTGTTTATAATGTCGAGGTTCTGGTAAACTAGAGATAGCTACTAAGTAGGCAGTATGTCGCTGAGTAAAGCGAGAGCAAGAGACATAATTTTCTAGAGGATAACGAGCTTTCAAAAGATTCGACATCGGAGACGATGTCGTCACCGTATTCATCACATATTCCTTGAGCTTAGCGGGTTAGGACTTTTTGCGATGACCACGCCCAAGTTCTTCAACTGCAGATGGCACAGTTGCAGTAATGGAAGTCGCTGAAGAAGATGGAACAACAGGAGCTGAGACCATCTCAGAACCAGAAGCAGTCGTGTCTGAAGAAACAGAGGTCGGAGGATTCTGAATCGCAGCATCGGGAGGCGATGTGACAGTGGATGGGGTTGGAGAAGGAACAACATCGGCAGAAATTATATCAGCAAGAGGTGAGTCAGCATCAATAGACTCGTCCTCAGAGAGCAGCTCACGAACCGGAGCAGAAATATGATCGAGCTGAGCCGGGACAGAGGAATCAGAGGCGGCAGCAAACGGGAATTCGTGTTCGGAGAAAACAGCATCACGCGATAAAAAAAATTCTTCGCGTTCAAGATCATACAAGCGCCAGCCTTTTTGAGCATGAGGGTACCCAACAAATATGCAACGACGTGTTCGCGGAGAAAACTTGTCACCTCCATGGTGTTGATTATGTGCGAAACAGAGAGAGCCAAAAACCCTGATGTGACTGTAATTAGGAGGCTTCTTGAAGATGCGATCATGAGGCGTTAAACCGTTTAAAACTTTGGTAGGAGTGCGATTAATCAGATAAGCAGCCGTTAAAACGCATTTGCCCCAAAACTCAATAGTCATACGAGATTGAAAACGCAAAGCCCGTGCGACATTCAAAATATGACGGTGTTTTCGCTCGACACGGCCATTTTGTTGTGGCGTACCAACGCAGGAAGTCTCATGACGAATGCCCTGTTGTAGAAAATAATCTCGCAGACAAAGAAATTCGCTACCATTATCGCTTCTTATAGTCTTAACTGTAGTGTCAAATTGCCGATTAACTAATGCAAGAAAATTCTTCAAATGAGTTTGTGTCTCCTTTTTCTCAACCATCAAATAGATCCAGACACCACGTGAGTAATCATCTACGAGTGTCAGAAAATAAAGAGCACCAGAATGAGCCGGTGTTCGATATGGCCCCCAAACGTCGCAATGAACCATTTCAAAACAAGAGCTTGTTTTATTATCACTAAGTGGAAAAATGTTTCGAGTTTGCTTTGCGTGAAGACAAATCGCACAAGTCTTAGAAACAAATTCACTACAATGAGAATGATTAAATTCTGGAAGAAATTTTAAAGCTTGAGGAGACGGATGTCCCATCCGCCTATGCCACAAATCCATCATATCCTCTGTTTTAGCAGCAAAAGCTCTCACACTCTCCATGCTGATAAAACGAAATTCTCCAATTTCTCGCCTACCAACTCCAATCACCGTCCTCGTAATGCGGTCCTGGAGAACAAGAAAACGATCAGCGAGTTGAGCAACACAACGAGTGTCATCCATTAACTGCCCAACCGATATCAAGTCTGATTTGAATTCATTAACAAAGAATACCGACTGCAAAATCAAACCAGCACCAAGATCAACTGTTCCTTCCTGATTCGCTATTCTTTCTCTACCATCAGCTAACACAACTAAAACCGGTGGAATCTTACGAATATCTTTCAGAATATCGATTTTCCCGGTCATATGGTGCGTAGCACCAGTGTCTAAAATCCAAGAAACAGCAGAAAAAGAATTCATACCCGTTAGATTCTCGGAAGTGCTCGGTGGATTTGTAGTAGTTCGAGAGTTCACGAGGGCTGTCACTGATCTCCACTGTTCATCCGTGAGGCCTACAACAGCATCTCTATCATGATCAGTGATAATGTGATTCGCATGATCGACCGAGCCAGAAGCTTGCGTAGTGACTGCGTTAGCCCGTGTTGTGCCTCCACGTCCAGGTCCGCTAGTTGAATTTCCTCTACCTCGTCCACGTGTAGAGTTTGGTTTCGATCGCGTGCGATCTCCCCACCATTCTGGATAACCAAATGTAGCAAAGCAATTGTCGGAACTGTGTCCAGATCGGTTACAGTGTTTACACACTGTCAGCTTGTCATCGCCGTTCCTTCCTCTGTTTCGAGAGTCATCATAACGTGGTCGAGTCTGAGCAGCAAACGCGTTTACTTCTCCTTTTGTTTCACGAGCACTGCTATTTCTCTGCAAATCTTCTTCTTGTCGAACCAGATTATAAACTTCCTCCAAGTTTGGCAATGGTACACGCATAGTGAGAGCAAAACGCACTGATCCAAACTGAGCATCATCAAGCCCATAGAGAAACTGTTGCACCTTATCCTCCTCTCTGTCTCGTTCCTGCTGTGTAGCCAAATCACATGTGCAATGACCACACTTACAGACTCGCAGCGGTCGATAGCTATCCATGCTATCCCAAATCTTTGCCAATTTTCCGTAATATGCTTCCACCATAAGACTGCCTTGCTTACAGTTTGCCAAATCAGCTTTGATCTGCTGGTTTTTCGGCCCATTACTAATAGCATACCTTTTCTTGATATGCTCCCAAAGATCGCTCGCCACAGGGCGATGCGACAGATTTGAGCGGATCGTAGGATCAACACTCATCTTTATCCAAGACACCAATAACGCGTTAATTGGAGTCTAGTCTTCAAAATCCTGCGAATCAGCTGCAGGTTTCGAAATCGTGCCGTCGAGGAAGCCAAACTTCTTCCTAGATTCGAGAGCTGTCTTAAAGCTACACGACCATTCGTCATAGTTTCGCCCATTAAGGAGCGGATGCGATATCGTCGCACCAGGGTTGTCTGAAGGGGAGAGATCGTAGGGAGAAATTGTTCTGCGTTTCTCAACATGAGTCACCACAGTTCCGGTTGAATCACCTGACTTTGCCATGACAGATCTGTTTCAAATCAAGGTTTTAGAGAGTATTTAGAGAAAGAAATTTAGATTGGCTCTGATACCATGTAAAATTAAGCACAGAGAAGAAGAGTCAACGTTCAAGGATTTTCTGTGTTTTGGACAAGAGAATGTTACAGCCGTATATATACATTGCAGAGAGAAAACCTAATTGCCTAAGAAAAGATTTACAGAGATACATCGAAACAGAATATGGAAAGAGATTGGCGTGATTGACTTAGGCGTATCTCCAGAAAGATTGGCGTGATTGACTTAGGCGTATCTCAACATAACTCACAAGGAAGTTATAAAAGAAGTGAACACAACGGTAAGTGATAATTCGTTAGAGATACGATTGTATTGGGCAGGAAAAGGCACGACGATCATTCCACGTAGAGGGAACTATGGATCTCTCATCTCTGCAATCTCAGTTTTTCCTAGTAAGCAGACCAACTAACATAAGCTTGATTGATGACAGAATCAATCATCTTTCTAAGACTTCTTGTAATTCTGGTTTCAGGTTCAGAATCTGAATGGGGTGGTAAGAGTGCTTCCTTTCAAACCTTCTTTTCGCGGGTTATTACAATGTCTGAAGATCCAGCCTTCAGTTTCTCTGCAGATGATTCCTGTTCAAAAACATAGTAGAACAAGAAAAAACCCTCTCATTATCGGCGTAACAAGTTTAATACTTTGTCTCCATTTCTTGTGTTTGGGACTTCTTTCTTGGAGGCGTTGCGTTAGCGATGAAACTACAGAAGACAGAGGTACAAAGTTTAAAAGGAAAGGTCAAATTTTGTAATGAAAATCTCTAAAAGAGTCTGCTCTTATAACATGTACTTTCACTCTGAGGCAACTTAGAACCCCGGCAAACAATTTCGATCAGGCAAACAAGATTGGAGAAGGTGGTTTTGGTTCTGTATTCTGTTATAACTAAAGATGTTTAGAAACAGAAAGTTGCAGGTTTTATGAGAATATTTCTCTGTTATTAAATCATAAACGATTACAAAAGCTTTTATAGAAGCTTGGCTAAACTGAAACAGAAACTTAAGGAGAAAAACCAGGAAACAAACTTCAACAACTAAAGACTTATTCTACTCCGATACTACTTAATCAATGCCGATTATCTTGCTTGACTTATTCCACTAAAGCTAAAAGACCAATTCAACTCTATTAGTCCAACATACCCTCCCTTAAATTGGAAATGCTAGCAAAAGCATCTAGTTTAATCTTTTTGTGCCTGCATTCCGTGTAAGCTCCTTAACTTGTTGAATATCTCCAGCTTCACAGGCTTTGTGACATCTGCAACTTGATCCTCAGTTCTCTCCCAATCCCAGCATTCCTCTTCTTCGAATGAAACATGAGCCATCAAGAGTACATCCCAATCAGGACATTCATATTGAAAGTGTCCTAATTTGTGACACTTATAACATTCAACAAGTGCCCTATTCAGCATAGCTCTTCCTTGACCTCTGCTACTACTGCCACCTCGGAAACTACTTCGTCCTCTTCCTCTTCCTCCATTGGGACGCTCGTCATGAGATACATTCAAGACATGCTCCTCCTCCTGAGGTTCTTGCATCCTTCCCTCATGAACCAACAAGCTTCCATGTAGCTCATCAATAGTTAGCGTACTCAGATAATTTGATTCTTCAATTGAGCACACAACATAATTGAATTTCCTGGTTAATGATCTGAGTATCTTGCTCACAATTGTGCTCTGCTCCACGTTTTCTCCATTGATCTTTATTTTGTTTACCACAGACAAGATTCTTCCCAGGAAGGTGTCTATCTTCTCGCCTTCCTTCATAGCGAGCAACTCGAACTCTCTTTTCAGCGCCTGGAGTTGTGCTCGTCTCACCTTTGTTGAACCTTGATACTTCCTTTTCATCGATTCCCAAATTGCTTTTGAAGTTCCTCTGTCAAGGATTGTTTCAAGAATTTCTCTGTCAATGGCCTGAAACAGAAAGTTCTTGACTTTCAGATCCTTGAGCTTTGCCTCTTCCACAGCTCTTTTCTGAACTTCATTCGCTGGTGATAATCCGATCTCCATTGTCGGAATCCCTTCTTCCACCAAATTCCACATCTCTCTACTCCTTAGAAAGTTCTCCATCGTCATTGCCCAGTAATCATAGTGACCATCAAATCTGGGAATGGCCGGCTGGACGAATTTCTCTGAGTTAGCCATTTTTTCTCTCTCTCCTTTTAACCACTCACTTCTGTTTCACTCACCACTCACTTTTGTTTCACTCACCACTCACTCCTCTTTCACTCACCAACTCACTCCTTTTTCACTCACCACTCACTTCTGTTTCACTCACCACTCACTCCTCTTTCACTCACCACTCACTCCTCTTTCACTCACCAACTCACTCCTTTTTCACTCACCACTCACTTCTGTTTCACTCACCACTTACTCATGTTTTCACTCAATCAGATTTCCTTTGAAGAGGCTCTGATACCATTTGTTAAAACTAAAGATGTTTAGAAACAGAAAGTTGCAGGTTTTATGAGAATACTTCTCTGTTATTAAATCATAAACGATTACAAAAGCTTTTATAGAAGCTTGGCTAAACTGAAACAGAAACTTAAGGAGAAAAACTAGGAAACAAACTTCAACAACTAAAGACTTATTCTACTCCGATACTACTTAATCAATGCCGATTATCTTGCTTGACTTATTCCACTAAAGCTAAAAGACCAATTCAACTCTATTAGTCCAACATATTCAAGGTACAAAAATGAAAATCTCAAAGCACTAAGACATTTGAGCATTTATCTCATAGCACTAATGAGAGAGAGGTTTTAAATACAGGGAAAGCTATCAGATGGAACACTAATTGCTGTAAAACAGCTTTCTTCAAGATCGGTTCAAGGAAACAGAGAGTTCGTGAATGAGATCGGAATGATTGCTTGCTTGCAACATCCAAATCTTGTGAAGCTTTATGGATGTTGTGCAGAGAAAAACCATCTGCTTCTTGTTTATAAATACATGGAAAACAATTGTCTCTCTGGTGCATTGTTCGGTAAGCTTCTGTTACTTGTTCAATTCAAGTTTCTAACAGATCAAAAGAATGACTTCAGCTCTGTAAACAGGAAAGAATAATCACTGGTCTCCGACCACGACCTCAACCACTAGTACTCGGAGCCACGCTACTGGAAGACTCAATCACTGGTCTTCGACCACGACCTCAGCCTCTACCACGGCCCCGACCTTTACCTCAACCTCTAGCACAAGTATCCATCTGCATTTCCCAAAAACACATACTAAGATACCAGAATCACAAAAATAAAGGTCAAACAAAACACATACCGTGGAATCTCTTTAAAGGCTCGAGAGGATGATCTAAGACTCAATGCATAAAATTGACTAACCACTTCTAATCAATTTTCTCAATCACCAATTTCTAACTGTCCTAAAACCGTAAGGGCTCTGATACCAACAATATTTGTGTAGTTAGATACAACTACAAAAGCCAAACACAAATATGTATATAGTTTTTCATATATCTTATTGATTTATGAAATACTAATGGATTATTGGTAGATATTTGAAGAGTCATCACTCCGAATCGTAATTTTTATATAACAATATATTGCTTTTAAATTAGAATTTAGTGCAACAATCTAACAATGGCCCTAGCTACATCGGAAATATTTTCCATTCTTTTATTCAAACTGGTTAGCGGAGATTGTCCTATTGGAAATTCATCTTCACAAATAGAGGCTACTGTTTTGCAGCTGGAGACCCCATCCTCGACAAATTTAGGATTTCCTGGGAGAGCTTGATAGGCTTCTGGTACAAAACCTTCTATTATTCCTTTGTATCCGAAACTACATTCATCCAAAGGCCGTTTCAATAATGGTTTCATTTTGTAAGCTTTTTTTATTTGTCCAAGCGTGTTTATTGCAAGCACCTACATAGAAAAGATGAAACATATACATTTTGAGCCCATAAATTTTGTTGTGAAAAAACGAAATTGTCTTTAGTTATGATTTGTTACAACCCATTCACATGTTTGAGAAAATTTGTAAGAGATTATGCTAAAAGAGAAACCTTGATTTTGTCTACAAGAATGGTAGCAATACCAGCAATATCAGCGGAGAAACTACGTGGATCAGAGCG
This sequence comes from Draba incana, assembly GCA_963576765.1. Classification (NCBI taxonomy): domain Eukaryota; kingdom Viridiplantae; phylum Streptophyta; class Magnoliopsida; order Brassicales; family Brassicaceae; genus Draba; species Draba incana. The sequence continues at coordinate 21,803,964 of OY755204.1, read as the reverse complement.
GAGGAGAGAGACACATAAAGTGTAGTCTGGAGTTTGTTTGCATGTCCCATCTACAATATCTCCCAATGCACCTCCCATCATCATAACCACCATAATCATCTTTAAAAACTTTATTTTCTCTTTTACGTCTCTATCAATATTAATTGGAAGATTAAGGTGTATAATATATATAATTTTAGATGTCTATATATATATATATATCATTTATAAATAGCATACAAAAGTGTTTTTTTTTTTTGCTTTGACTGTTACAGCAAGCTTATTTAGTGCTAATTGATTTGTTTCCCAAAACAAAAATGCATTAATGACTCTAAAAAACACATATATGCAGATTTTTATCAAGTCAATGGTTGCTAATTTTGTTTATAGATGCTTTTCTAATAAATAACACTTTAAAGCTCAGCATAATTTTTTTTTTGCTAATGAATTTATGACAATCGTAGGTTTTTTATGACATCTAATCATGTGGTCACTTTATCTAGTCAATACATTTAATGCAAATAAAATCTAATATACAAATTAACGTTCATTGTATTTTATTCAACAAAAAAAAATTATTTCCTTTTAATAATCTTTGACCAAAGGAGGTTAATGAATGATCCTCTACTAGATTACGACCCGCGTTAATATGCGGGTAATCATATTAAAATTTATTCACATAAATAATTAAATTTTAACAAAAAACTCATTGAATTACGAAAAAGCTATTTAAGCACGGATTTTAAATCATTAAATATCAATTTTTATCATCATTTTCATATTCTAATTCATCTCATACGGATCCTAAAATATATGTAAGCATAACTCTATTCATATTTTTAATCACAAAGAACAAAATTATTATATTCTTATCCATAATCAATATATATTAATTTTGTGAAAAATCGTATAACAATTCAAATAACGTAGAGTTAAATCAGAATATAATAAACTTCATGTTAATAATCTCATAGTACCTATTAAATCATTTTAATGTTAAATATATTATTATTTTCTGTATATTCTTCATGTTACTTGTTCAATTCGAGTTTCTAACAGATGAAAAGAATGACTTCAGCTCTGTAAATAGGAAAGAATAATCAGAGACTTGACTGGAAAACAAGGCACAAGATATGCATAGGCATAGCAAAAGGACTTGCGTTTCTTCATGAGGAATCAACGGTTAAGATCATTCACCGAGACATCAAAGGAACAAATGTACTTTTAGATAAGGACCTTAACGCTAAGATCTCGGATTTTGGATTAGCTAGACTGCATGAAGATGAGAAGAGTCACATTAGCACCAGAATTGCAGGAACAATGTAAGGTTTATCTAATGTTATGATATGTTCAATAAGTTAGAAAACAAAAACCATTTCGATGCTTTTGATTACAGAGGATATATGGCTCCTGAATATGCAATGAGAGGTTACCTCACAGAAAAGGCGGACGTTTATAGCTATTGTCAGTGGGAAGAGCAATGCGAATTACACGCCAGAAGAGTTTCTTGTGTTGGACTTATCGATTGGGTACTGACAAAAATTCAACGTCGAGTATAAGCTTCTTTGCCCACTGCTTTACGGTTTTTTTTTCGGTTTCAGGCGTTCTTGCTGCACAAGAAAGGGGATTTTGCAGAGATTATAGACCCAAAGCTAGAAGGCAAGTTAGATTTAGTTGAGGCAGAGAGAATAATCAAAGTTGGGCTTCTTTGCACAAACAAGTCTCCGACACTAAGGCCAATTATGTCGGAAGTAGTGAAGATGATCCTAGGAGAGACTGAGATAGAACAGAGCATCTCAGAGCCTAATGTATACGGAGATGACTTGCAGTAAAGCCAACGTCAGAGACTTTTTACCTTCAGGTTACTACATGTCTGTTTCGTCGTCTTCTCCATCTGCTTACGATTTGTATCCACTTCGTCCTGAGTCTATTGTTTTAGATAGCAGCCTAGTTTCATCTTCTTCTGCGTTTGCATAATAAGATAACTCTGGAATTTCTTTGAAGTTTATTTCAACAATGACAATATTCTTTCTGGAGTACTCGTTTCTTCGATTTGATATTGAAACGCTAATACTGAGCTTATTTAACCGATATACATAGTAATGTGATCTTGGAAACAATAAAAAAAACATTTAAACCTCCATTGAGGTTGAAGAACCATAGAGCTCACCAGTAATCTTTGCAAGAGCAGACCCCGTTTCTGAAATGGTGGAAGCGTTTTGTATCTCGCTCTATAAGTTCTCTGCCGGTTATGAGAGAGATCATTTTCAATGTATTATGGCCATCAATACAGGTACGCAGATTTTGCATAACAGAAACGCTAGAACGAGCTTTTGAGTTAAGGATGGCGCAAGCAAAGGCGAGCTTGTTGCTTCTAAAAAGAAGTTGTTCCTCTTTATCCTCTTCATCATCTATTTTTATATAACATGCCCGAGTATAAGGGACGAAACCCATCTCTAACATTTGCTTCTTCAAACTCCTCAGTGTAGCATAGATTCTGTAACTCTCTGGGTGTGACCTATCTCCTGCGGCAAATTCTTGCGTACGCCTTTTTCGCCCTTCTCCCCCTTCTCTCATTATTTCCTTTAGTTTCTCCTTCGCTAAGTCTGATGCTTTGGCTGCTACAAGACCTGCATTTGACTCTTTGTTCATTCTTGTGGCATCTAGTTTCTTCACTAACTCTGCAAACCTATCTCCCAGCTATATATCCCCATGAACCCAACAAAGATTCATCAGTGTTTCCCACATTTCAACGCTCGGTTCCACCGTCATTCTTTCAACAAACTCCAATGCCTCATCCAAATAACCACACACTGCCAACATCTCGATTACGCTAACATACACTTCCATGGAAGGAATGATCCCATAGTCTCTATACATAGCTTCAAAATGCAATAACCCCTCGTAAATATCCCCTACCGAAGCACACGCAGAGAAGACCGCTTTGAAAATCTCCATATCGGGTTTTTTCCCTTCCGTTTTAAAACGGCTAAACATATCGATCGCGAGTTCACCTTCTCCGTTCTTCGCTAAGCACTTGATCATCACGCACCAAGTCTCTGAACTTCTCACAGGCATTTCGTCGAACACCTTCAATGCGTCATGAATCGATCCACAACCACAATACATTTCGATCATCGTGTTGTAAAATCCAACATCTGAAGGCGAATAATAAGCAGCGATGTAATCATGAACAACCTTAGCTTCTTCCAAAGCCTCTGCTTCACCGCAAAGTTTCGCTAACCCTAGAAGCCTGTGCAAATCAACAACGTGTCCCTTGTCCTCCAAGATATCGACAACATGAGTGGCTTCTCTTACTTTACCTTGCTCACACAAAGCATCAAACGTTTCGATCGTCACAGATTGAACATTAGACGTGAGAGCATGGAAAGAAACTTCTCTGCTTCGAAGAGACGAAGTGATTAGCATCTTTGGGATAAGATTATGAGACTGGGGTCGCGAAATGAAGCAACGGCTTGAGCTCTGCATCGCACACCAAAAGTAGGGTTTTGAAAATTTGAGAATCCGGCTGCACATTATTCTCACCACCATTGCTCTGTTTTGAGAATCGTTTAGGTTTATTGATCGATACAGCCACATATATATACAAGATTTAGGAAATCATAAACATCAATATGTGCATTTACATAGCATATATTCGGGATTAATCTATGAAGATAAAAAAAATTATCAACTTGCAAAGAAAATAGTAGTACTTAACTATTTAAAGAGATGACCTCTTTTTTAGGAACAAATTTCGATGGAATTAGCTATTTAAAAGGAAAAAACTTCTTAGCTATAGAAGTTGTTGTGAAAGTTGTTACTTAGTTTTCACTAAGGATGAAAGTTGTTCTTGGTTTATTTTACAAGTCCTTGATAGTAATGAATTTCTTTCTCATTGTGTGATCTTGTTGTGACTAAGAAACTATGGTCAAGACCTCCTGAGTTATTATTGCTAAAATGTGATATTGGTGTTTCCTGGTCAAAAAGGGGTCAGTTTGGAGGTTGAATTAGGTGGTTAGATATTCTAGAGACATTGTGTTGTTGCATAGTAGAAGATGTTTCTCTAGTCGTTTTATCTTTGGATGATATAATGCTTATAGTTATGAAATGGGCAATAGGTTTTATGGTGGCCCATGGTCTTACCAGAGTGTGATTTGCATCTGAATATGTTGTTGGTGCTGCAGAAAGGCCACACAAGTGTGGTCTTCTCTTTTCAAGAGATAAAGAAGAATTTTTTCCAAAATAATTTTATTCCACAAAGATAAATGTTTTATGTTTTCTAGACAAATTTATCTTTTATTGATAAGAGAGAATAATTTTCGAAAAAATATTCAAATTATATTGGTTGGAAGTTTTTGAAAACTGTTTATCGTAGAAATCAATACATTTATTAGAGAATATTAATTGTTTTTTTTAACATGTGTGAAAAACTAAAAAAAAAATCATCTTTGTGGAACGAAGGAAGTATGTAGAATGCAAATCGATGTCTTTTTAGAGAAACAAATTTTGATGGAATAAGCTATTTGGTTGAATTCAACAAAAAATAGATTGGTCGAAATAATAGTTTTCGAATTTGACATTTGTGAATTGAGTTTCTTAAACTTGTTTTTTAAATTCTAATTTTAGCAACTTTGTCTCTTCTCTCTCCTAAGTTTCTTAATTTCTATTAATTTTTTAGTGTAAGAATTCCAATAAGAACCTACCAAAAATCATGCTCTTATGGTTCCAACTTATAAGGGTTCTCAATCAAAATATTACCACTTTTCAATAGCTGTCACTCTGAATACAATAATTGACTCATCGTCGGCTGCAAATTCTTCCACACTAGAAGTAGACTCAACTCTGCTTGTAGCTTTCTTGACCTATCGATAATTTAATAACCCAAGAAACATTTATATCATAAAAATAAACGCAATGCATCATAGCAACGAAATATATTCATTTATACATAATCAATACCTGAAGTACAAAATGATTTTTAATTACCTCCTCCTCCCAATTTGTATAAAAGGTAATGAAAGAAAGACATACACCTTGAACGACGAGTGCACATATTATTCCCAGCCAAAGTCCCTTTAAATTTAAAATATTTCCAATGGATTAATATAAGTATGTTTTTTCTTTGAATGAATTAATTCGAAAAAAGTTGTAATTGATATACCTGACCACCGAAGTGGAAATGAAAACCAAGTAACAAACCAAAGGGAACTCCGACAAGATAATATGATCCAATATTCACGAAAGCTCCTATCTTCTGCCATCCACATCCTCTAGCAACCCCTTTTAACCGGAAAAAACAGTAAATAAGAAAACCGGTCTAAACCGAGTTCCGAACACCGGAATCAGTGCCGTGCTTATAGAGCAAATAATTAGGCATTTGCCTAGGGTCCCACAATATATAAACTTTTAGGGGCCCTTATTTATTGAAATTTTTTTGTAGCCTAGTGGTATGTACTCAACAAAGTTCTATAGGTCAACCCAGGTTCAATTCCCAACCGTGGAATGTTTGTCTTTTTTCCATTTTTACTTTTAGACTTTGAAAAAAAAAATCAAGATTTTCATAAAAAGGGAAATCTAGATACTAAATCTTAAATCAATAATAATCACATACCAAAAAAGAATTGTTAGTTTATAAATAAAATTAAATATTACAAATTATATCAAATCAAAATCTTAATTAGTGGTCTTCTCTTCTTCTTCCACCGGTCGACGTTTCTTCATTCACCATATTACTTCTTGTTCTTCACTGGTAAATGGTAATTAACTAATTACTAAATATGTTTCTTCTTTGATTTTTTAATTATACTTTATTTTCTTATGATTAATTATTCTTGGCATTGATCAAATCTTATCTCCGATTAACTACGTCACAAAAAAAAGTTCTACATGGTCTAACTATCATATCCATTGAAAAAAAAATTAGTTAAAAACATAATGAAAGTATGGTGAAAAATATTATTGAAAAAGAAGGAAAAATCATTATTTCTTAGATTTTTTAGATTATTTATTATTATTTTTTGTTTTGAATATTTTTGTTGGTTTATACAGAAAGGGCCCCATTTTTTTAATTCGTCTAGAGCCCCTATGAACCTAAGCACGGCACTGACCGGAATGCATGGTGCTTGTACCTAGGGTGCTTTGCCTTTACTAGCAAGAGAAGAAACATACTGTGACTAGAACTTTAGAATAAAGAATATAACCTGAAAGAACGCTTTGGAAGCTGTCTAGGCAGTGGCTTAAGGCGAGAATCGGCAACATGGAGGCAACATATGTGACTACTTGCGGGTCACTGCTGTAAGCGAATCCCCAGATATTCCTTATGAGTATCAACACCGATCCAACTAGTATGATCTCTATGAATGCAATGCTAATGATTACACGAACCGCTAGCTTAGCCATTTTTGGCACTCTTGTGCTGTGGATTTCAAAGGTTATGTAATGGTAATGAGGTCACATGCATGATTCGGTTATACGTATATGATTTATTGGTGTACTGACCTTGCGGTGCCACTAAGAAAAAGCGAGATCATCCAGATTGTTCCTGATGTATTGAGGCTGCAAACATTTTCTTATTAAATTCAACCAAAACCAAGAAACTAAGTTTGAGATAACAATATAACTTTGAGATAACCATTATTAACACATAAGATACATGTATATTTGTTCATACCAGATTGCGAGGACAGAAGTTTCTAGAACTGGGTTCGGAAGAAGTCCAGACGAGAGTACCAAGCGCAAAGGACCACATCTCTAAGCTGTTTAAACATCATCATCAAAAATAAAGATACTAATTAAGAGATCCATTAAGTTAAGCCTGTTTAAACAGCAAGATTTACCAAAACTTAACTAAATGTAGGCTTAACTTTATCGCTACATTGGGAATTCATATCTTGTTTCACAAGTTACCTCCAATGATTAATAATTTTTCCACTTTTGACTTACCAGACCATAAGTGTAGAAGGAATAGCTAGCTTCGTAAAACCAACGATATCGCGCAGAGCCTCCTTAGAGAAACCGGTCCAGGTCAACGAACAAGAAGGGGAAAATTTGACATAACACGACGATAGAATGACATTTAGCCAATAGGAGATAGAATTCGCCACAGCAGCTCCTCTAAACCCTAAATCAGATTTCAACACCATGACTCCACAGAGGATCACATGAATAGAAGTGACGACTCCAGAACAAATAACCACAGGAAACACATTGTTCTGCGCCTGCAAAAACCTGTTGAGACATTGAAGAAGACCGTAGGCGAAGATGCTAGGGATCACGAATCTTGCGTAGGAGCCAGAGAGGCTTGCAATGGATTTGTCTTGGCCAAAGAAGACGAGGAAGTGCTCTATGTTGGCCCAAATGATGGAGAGAGGAACAGAGACTAGTGTAAGAACAAGCATTGCTCTTTGCATCTGTATGCCTAACATTTCGTACATTTTAGCTCCGTACGATTGGCCACAAAGTGTGTCCAATGCACTTCTTGTTCCCATCTGTTCAAAGGTTAATCAGTTTAGCTTTCTTATGATAAGATTTCTTGATCTACAAGTAACTAAGCAAGCTGTCTATACATTTGTTAAATATCATTCAAATTTTATTTTGGACTGTTGTTGTTGTCATTCACTTACAATTTTTGCCTTGTGTGGCATATTTATTTTTGGTTCCTTTGAAAATCCATATATGACATCTATTCTCTTGACATTTTACTTCTTTTATATAACTTCAACAATTAATTCTAACAATTTAATATTTAACTCCAACAATTAAATGTAGCATTGTAAACTTTTAATGATTTTAAAAATAGATAATTTATTAATAATGTTTAAGACTATAGTTTTTATATACGTAATTGTGATTTGGTTTTTTAAAAAGTCAAAAGAGAAGCTTCGCTAAAAGAAACCGTAACATGAACAAAACAAAATGTTGTGAAAAAATAAAAAATGATTTTAAGACTCTTAAGATTGTTAGAATGCTAAAGTATGATTGGAGAGATTTAGAATGAAGATTTTCTTTTTAAAGTCTTTACATCTTCTCAAACCCGATTTTCAATTACCTCTTAGTACATTAATATAATTTGTAATCGACATAGCAATTTTAACCAAGACTCTTGAAAAAAGGCTTATTCCACCACAAATTGTGAATCTAAAAAACAGAATCACTTCATCAATAAATTGATGTTAAAGATGAAAATCACATAAAACTAAATTAAGAGAATGAGACAAAAATATGATAAAACATCAATTACTGAACTAGAAATATCACATCGATGTTACCGGTTTTTATGTGGTATTAATGTAAGCAAGAGGGATGGATTACTCCATAATACTTATGTTATGTGCTTGTTAGATATTTGTTTGATTGTTAAACTCTAGATCTTAATACCACGGTGAATCTCTCCATCTCTTTATTTATATTTATGTACTGCACATTACTTAAGGAAAATGATATTCTTCTCCGTTCGCACCATTCTTGTGGTTATGAGGTCATGCCATATTCGCTTCAACTGCCTTGGTAAATTTTTTGTGTAGTTTTATTTTGTGGATCATGCACTCATTCATTAAAAGGTTATGTGTGCCGCAATGTAATTTTGTTTGAAATTGTAACTTAATCCTATAATAAGATCAAAGGCTAAAAAATGTGTCCCAGGTCTATAATAAGTCGTCAGTTATATTTTTTTTTGCGTAGAAACCCACTAGCAACTCTTCAATTATGTCCCATTCGCCGTTTCTCCATTGCGGTACTTTCGAGTTGCAGCTCCTCATAAAAAGAGAAGAGTAAAGAGCCTCATGAATTGTGCAACATATATGATGAAACCAAAAAGGTTTGAGCTTACTTCATTGTCTCAAGAACTATAAGGGCTTGTATTGTGTTTGTTTCTTTAAAAAAGATTGAGTTTACTTCATTGTCTCAAAGAACCGTATGCCCCATTGCGGTACTTTCGAGTTGCAGCTCCTCACAAAAAGAGAAGAGTAAAGAGCCTCATGAATTGTGCAACATATATGCTGAAACTTAAAAGGGTTGAGCTTACTTCATTGTCTCAAGAACTATAAGGGCTTGTATTGTGTTTGTTTCTTTAAAAAGGATTGAGTTTACTTCATTGTCTCAAAGAACCGCATGCCCCATTGCCTTCCTATTTGGTCTAATTGCAACAAAGAATGTGAAGCTAAATCTTCCTACTTTTATGCTAGAGATGGAAAACTTCTTATATTGTAAGCTATTTGTTATTTTCCACTTCGGATAATATTTGGACTACAATGCAAAATCCTGACCAACTCAATCCATGATTTCAAATATGCAGTTACATTGACGACCTATTATACATGTAATCCAAGCTGACTTTATACCAATTCAGTCTACACTAATCGGATAGGAAAAAAAAACAAATGAGAAATTAATTTGTTGCTTATGTTGTCTAAGGATTTTTGGGAGTACTACTTATGTATATAAACAGTATGTTCTGGTTAGTCCTAACTCCTAATACATTTGGGGCTAACAAAAGGTGAGGGAACAATAAGACAATAATAATAACAGGTGATCAACATGGTTTATATTACATGATATATATATGTTTACAGACATCTATATCGTAGGAATGTATGATGAATAAACAAAATTAACAGTATATGCCAAAATAATAAACACGCCAAATTTGTGGAGACTTTGCAGTATCTGCATTTTTCTACTAAATTATAAATTCTAAGTTCCGCTATATAGTATTTCAAAATGTTTTTTTTTTAATTGCTAAATAGTGTTTCAAAATGTTTAAGTTATTTTAAAACCTTCTTGGTAAATTTGACAATTGTATATAACTTTGGTGAACCAATTGTGTTGCCGAAGATTTGATACTATTTTAAAACACATTAAGGTTTGTCTTAAAATATGCACTTGATCATATACCGAAGTCCTAATAAATATGGCATGTCATCCCATCGGATGGTAAAAATGTAAAGAATCAAACAAAAATGCACTAAAAGGATAAGTAAAAATTTGGATAAAAGAAAAGTTTAACAATATAGTCGAACAAGCAACAAATTGAAGAACATATGACAAAATAATCAAAAGAAATGATTGCAATCAAAGAATAAAAGAAAACATACTCAATAGAAACAATCGCAATCATGTAACATGTTCAAGCCATTTTAGAATTAATAGTATGGAGTCTTATAAACGTATGGTGGTGGTGGAGACTTGTAGTCCACTTTAGGAGAAGGTGAGTAGTGAGGTGGAGGAGGAGAGTTATAGACGTATGGTGGTGGTGGAGACTTGTAGTCAACTTTAGGAGAAGGTCAGTAGTACGGTGGAGGGGGAGAGTTGTAGACGTATGGTGGTGGTGGAGACTTGTAGTCTACTTTAGGAGAAGGTGAGTAGTACGGTGGAGGAGGAGAGGTGTAGACATATAGTGGTGGTGGAGACTTGTAGTCTACTTTAGGGAAAGGTGCGTAGTACGGTAGAGGAGGAGAGGTGTAGACGTATGGTGGTGGTGGAGACTTGTAGTGTACTTTAGGAGAAGGTGAGTAGTACAGTGGAGGAGGAGAGGTGTAGACATATGGTGGTGGTGGAGACTTGTAGTCCACTTTAGGAGAAGGTGAGTAGTACGGTGGAGGAGGAGAGTTGTAGACGTATGGTGGTGGTGGCGGAGACTTGTAGTCCACTTTAGGGGAAGGTGAGTAGTACGGTGGAGGAGGAGAGTTGTAGACGTATGGTGGTGGTGGCGGAGACTTGTAGTCCACTTTAGGGGAAGGGGAGTAGTACGGTGGAGGAGGAGAGTTGTAGACGGGTGGTGGTGGAGACTTGTAGTCTACTTTAGGGGAAGGTGAGTAGTACGGTGGAGGAGGAGAGTTGTAGACGGGTGGTGGTGGAGACTTGTAGTGTACTTTAGGAGAAGGTGAGTAGTACGGTGGCGGAGGAGAGTTGTAGACGTATGGTGGTGGTGGTGGGGAATTGTAGTCTACTTTAGGAGAAGGTGAGTAGTATGGTGGAGGAGGAGAGTTGTACACGTATGGTGGTGGTGGAGACTTGTAGTCCACTTTAGGAGAAGGTGAGTAGTACGGTGGAGGAGGAGAGTTGTAGACGTATGGTGGTGGTGGAGACTTGTAGTCCACTTTAGGAGAAGGTGAGTAGTACGGTGGAGGAGGAGAGTTGTAGACGTATGGTGGTGGTGGCGGAGACTTGTAGTCCACTTTAGGGGAAGGTGAGTAGTACGGTGGAGGAGGAGAGTTGTAGACGTATGGTGGTGGTGGCGGAGACTTGTAGTCCACTTTAGGGGAAGGGGAGTAGTACGGTGGAGGAGGAGAGTTGTAGACGGGTGGTGGTGGAGACTTGTAGTCTACTTTAGGGGAAGGTGAGTAGTACGGTGGAGGAGGAGAGTTGTAGACGGGTGGTGGTGGAGACTTGTAGTGTACTTTAGGAGAAGGTGAGTAGTACGGTGGAGGAGGAGAGTTGTAGACGTATGGTGGTGGTGGTGGGGAATTGTAGTCTACTTTAGGAGAAGGTGAGTAGTACGGTGGAGGAGGAGAGTTGTAGACGTATGGTGGTGGTGGAGACTTGTAGTCCACTTTAGGAGAAGGTGAGTAGTACGGTGGAGGAGGAGAGTTGTAGACGTATGGTGGTGGTGGAGACTTGTAGTCCACTTTAGGAGAAGGTGAGTAGTACGGTGGAGGAGGAGAGTTGTAGACGTATGGTGGTGGTGGCGGAGACTTGTAGTCCACTTTAGGGGAAGGGGAGTAGTACGGTGGAGGAGGAGAGTTGTAGACGGGTGGTGGTGGAGACTTGTAGTCTACTTTAGGGGAAGGTGAGTAGTACGGTGGAGGAGGAGAGTTGTAGACGGGTGGTGGTGGAGACTTGTAGTGTACTTTAGGAGAAGGCGAGTAGTACGGTAGAGGAGGAGAGTTGTAGACGTATGGTGGTGGTGGTGGGGAATTGTAGTCTACTTTAGGAGAAGGTGAATAGTACGGTGGAGGAGGAGATTTGTAGACGTATGGTGGTGGTGGAGAGTTGTAGTGTACCTTAGGGGAAGGTGCGTAGTACGGTGGAGGAGGAATGTTGTACACGTATGGTGGTGGTGGAGACTTGTAGTCCACTTTAGGAGAAGGTGAGTAGTACGGTGGAGGAGGAGAGTTGTAGACGTATGGTGGTGGTGGAGACTTGTAGTGTACCTTAGGGGAAGGTGCGTAGTACGGTGGGGGAGGTGGGGAGCTGTAGACTGGAGAAGTGTATTTTGGTGTTGGAGGGTAAGCTGTCGCCGTAGCCGCAATGGCACTAATAACCACGACATAAACCATGTAATGTCCTAGCCCCATCATTCTTGTGTATCTCATCTTACTCGTAACTCTTTCTTTCTCTTTATATTTCTTTCTTATGGTTATGATATAGTTCAACATGACAATCCTTTATATATGGATCGTTTTGTGTAAAAAATATATTATCTTCTCAATTGGGTTCGTGTTTGGCACTTACAAATACATTTGGAAGACGTGCTAAGTTGTTTGTTTGAAAAGTAGTGATTTGTTGGAATTCATGAATCTATTTGATTTTCTTGCAACTATTATTAAGTTTTATATATGTGCTTTCTTAATTATTGTGTTTGTTTTATAGCGATTCAATTTTAAAACATAAAGAAGCCATTGATTGATAGTAAAATTGCTAATGCCATGAACATATGCTAAATGCTTTGTTTTATAGCTATTGTCGAAGTCATATATACTAAGGCTCAATTGTAAAAAAAACTACCTTGTGTTCCAAGCTAGATTTCTAAACTGATAGTGTTTCCTTCAGCTGTGAAAACAAAATTTGTAATCAACATTTTTTCTAGCTAAATTTGATGCCAAATTTGGAATTATAAAAACTTTGAACCTTGAGATTTTAATTCTTCACGTAGACCAGTTCCAGGTCTTTTGTTCCTTTCAACTACTACAGTATACAATAACTTTAAACATATTATTCTTGGATTTCATTTGCATAATTGTGAAGTTATGAGCCCTCATTTCAAATGTATAGTCGTATAGAAATGTACATAATGTAAATTCGTTGTTGAAATAGGTGCAAGTGTCACGTATTTTAGATGTGAAAGTATTATTTGGAAAGTGAAGACACTATCATCCGTATTGGGAAATGCAAGAACTCTTAAACTATGATTATTTGCATGTTCATAATGTTGGAACTCATTTTTCACGAAATGATTTTGGCCATTTTTCGGTGAGTTTTCTGATTGAGACGTCTATTAAAATGACCAGATTTTTGGGCACGATAGAATCGTCGCCGAATGTAGTGTATCTACTTATCAAAATCAGAGTTAGTTTTGAATGAAAAATGGATGTCCAAAGTGGGTGACATGAAAAGCTTGTAAAATTTAAAGTTTAGCTAAGTATAAAAATTAGCAAATGTGAAACAACCAGTTCCCGTTCACTTTGAGCCCTAGGTCTCACACCCTAACTTGCAACACAAGAAACACATGCACATTGAAAAAGGAGAAAAATGGGTGAGCAATTCCGGGAAGAACTATTAAGTGAGGGAGATCAAGTCTGTCCACATGATCCATATTATAGAGCAATATAATTTAATGAAATTTTTTTACTAAGCTTAGAAACAGTCAAGCAACATTCAACCTAACAACTATCAAGATATCAAGATATCAACATAACATACATCACATACTCATCATCACACATATCACATTTTATATGCCGAAACAAATATCATATATCTTGACCGAAGTCCATGAAACAACTTGGGTTGGCCATCACCTCGAAAGGTCTTATGCCACCCTTTCTGGTCAGCCATTAACAGGCTTGAGCGGAATCGCCATGTCACACATTTTCAGTCCGGCTACATGTAGGAACCGCGAAAACCGAATTGAGAAATCCGAATGAAATACGAACAAGAATTAAGAAGAAGAAGAAATTCTCGATTGAAGTACGAACACGGAGTCGAGATTGCTCTCTTTCCTTGATTCGAAAAATCGTCCGTAGTGAGACGGTTTGATACGAATACGAATCCCAGGATAAAACCGTAAGGAAGAACGATTTCGCAACACTCAAAATTGTAATTTGACGAACAAATATCTATAAATACTCTCGAGACTTACTTTGTGGAGAATCGAAGTTTTTCTGAAGAAGAAAAAAATTGCAGAGAAAAGATCCAGGAAGACGATGATGGCGCGCCACTTTTTAAAGATCCAACCGGGTGCGATTTCGATTTGGGTCTCGACTGTTCGGTTAACATGAACCGAAGGGTTGCGATTTTGAGTCGCGACTGTTCGGTCGCCATGAACCGAATGGGTGCGATTAGTAGTTAAATTTTTAATAAAAATTTTCTCCAAAAAGAATAGTCTTTAATGGACCTACGGTCCAATTGACCAAACCCAAACCCAAACCCAAACCCGAGCCCGGCTCGGTTCGGTTCGGTGGTGCGCGCGTGGTAACCTTGTGTCTCTCCATGTGTGGGTGTTACGTTTTAATTATAAGAATATCTTAAGCTCCTTATATACCACTTGAAAAAGTTTCCCCTAAGGGATGTGAGACTTTTTACATACACACTTCTCATTCCACACTATTTGGGGTTTTTCCAAAATGACCCAAATCAATTTCTCATTCAAACTTTAACTCATTTTTACATAAACCAAATGTCCAAATTAATGGCCCATTTGTTTATTAAAATTAGTTCCAACAATCCCCCACATGAATAGAAATGACCTCTAAACATATGGCGACTCGATAAACTCTAAGACTCTACTGATTAGACTAACTTATATGACTAGACAGACAGACGGACTTTCGAGAGTATAACGAAAAATTATTGTATCTGAGTTGGTAGCAATTTTTCAGCTTTGAACCACTCATAGTTAGTAGCTGTCGGATTTACTTGGCCAGGAGGTGAACATGATGTCTTGAACCACCCGAATTTTGATGTAAACCTAGACAACATCTATAACACTGCTCATTTTCTCATAGAACCTTGTTCTCTATTGTGTTCATTTTGGCCTTGAACTTGCCTGGTTATCATGAGTGAAATTGGAGAATATAACCTTTCCTTCATTCTCCTAGAAATGACCCCATTTCACACTCACTAGGTGATCTTCATTAGCTTAGCTTTAGAAGTATTCTGTAATACTATCTATTATAAGACTAAAGAATCATTAAAAGCCAAAAGCTTATCCTTATTCTATACCGATGTAACATTGTATGTCATCCTAGGAACTGGATAGAGAAATTAATCTCACAGTGTTCTTTTAGTTTAAGTTTGAATTTGTTATCCCTTTGAACCTATTTCTTGGGATCTCCAGTCATGTAGGTGGGGTGTCCATCAAACTTCAACTTTATTCATAGGCTTGTAAACCCATTCCTCTTAATGATTTGATTACTTGATCTGTTGCCAAACCTTTAGTGAACGGATCAGCTAGGTTATCGGCATATTTGATATAATCTATCGTGAGTACTCCAGTGGAGATCAAGTTTCTAATGGTTTTATGTCGTCTTCGTATGTGACGAGACTTACTATTATAATGATTATTCAGTGCCCGAGAGATAGCCGATTGGCTATCACAGTGTACACGTAAAGCTGGCACTGGTTTCTCCCACATAGGGATATCTTCCAAAAAATTCCGAAGCCACTCTGCTTATTGAGCAGTTTTGTCTAGAGCGATAAACTCAGATTTCATGGTTGATGTGGCAATCACGGTTTGTTTGGAAGACTTCCAGGACGCTGCTGCACCTCCAAGTGTAAATACATATCACTTGTGGATTTTGAGTTTTTGGAATCCGCAATCCAGTTTGCGTCACTGTATCCTTCCAAAACTGCTGGTTCTTTACCATAGTGTAGTCCATGATTTTTGGTATAACGTAGGTAATTCAAAACTCTAGTTATTGCTTTCCAATGTTTATATCCTGGATTACTAGTATAGCGACTCAGTATGTTTACTGCATGTGCTAGGTCGGGTCTAGTATAATTTGCCAAGTACATCAGACTTCCGATTACTCGTGCATACTCCACCTGATAAATTGAATCTCCTGAGTTTTTAGTAAGGTGAATATGAGGGTCAACTGGAGTTTTTGCAGTCCCACTTGAATAGTTTTTGAATCTATCAAGTATCTTCTGTGCATAATGTGATTGTGATAAGATAATTCCTTCAGCATGTCGGTGAATCTTAATACCGAGAATGATATCTGCCAATCCCATGTCTTTCATTTCAATGTTACTATGAAGTAAGTTCTTTGTTTGATTAATCATGTCATTAGTGTTGACAATAATGAGCATGTCATCAACATACAAACACAACAAAACATATCCGTGAGGGGTACATTTGATGTATATGCATTTATCACATTTGTTAATGCTGAAACCATTTGACATCATCACATTATCAAATTTTTCATGCCATTGTTTTGGAGCTTGTTTCAGTCCGTACAATGACCTGACAAGTCTACAAACTTTGTGTTCTTGTCCGGGGACAACAAATCCTTCAGGTTGTTTCATATAGATCTCTTCTTCTAAATCTTCATGTAGAAAAGCGGTTTTTACATCCATCTGATGCATTTCTAGGCCTCTTAATGCTGCAATACTTACCAAAAGTCTAATAGAGGTTATTTGCGTCACTGGTGAATATGTGTCAAAGCAATCCAGACCTTCTTTTTGTCGGAATCCTTGAGCCACAAGCCTGGCCTTATACTTATCCACAGAACCATTGGTTTTCATTTTTGTTGTGAAAATCCATTTACTCCCTAGTGCTTTAGACCCTTAGGGTAGATCGGTAATCTCATATGTATGATGTTGCAATACAGAATCGATCTCACTATTAACAACTTCCTTCCAATAAGCTGCTTCTGGTGTAGACATGGCTTCTGAGTAAGTTGTTGGTGCGTTCTCTGTGAGAAACACCATCATGAAATCATCACCAAAAGATTTTTCCTTACGAGCTCTTTTGCTGCATCAAGGTTCATCTTCTACGTCTTCCACATCATGTGTTGATGTTCTAGAAGTGCTTGCCTCATTTGTTAAGAAGCTTGTTTCCCGTTGTTCAAATGTCCTTTACTGACTTTGTTTTTCTTTACAGGGGCAAATGTTTTCAAAGAAAGACGCATTTCGTGATTCCATTACTGTATTCACATGAATATCGGGTATGTATGATTTGTAAACCAGAAACCTATAAGCACTACTGTTCTGTGCATATCCTATGAAAATACAGTCCACTATTTTAGGTCTAATTGTGACCTTTTTCGGAGGTGGTATTGCAACTTTAGCAAGGCACCCCCACACTTTGAGGTATTTGTAAGAAGGTAAAACACCTTTCCAAAGTTCATATGGTGTTTTGCCAGTAACTTTGTGTGGTATCTTGTTGAGAATATAGTTCGTAGTAAGCAAAGCTTCCCCCCACATTGACTGGGGTAACCCAGATTCCTGCATAATTGCATTCATCATCTCTTTGATAGTTCGGTTTTTCTGTTCCGCAACTCCATTAGACTCAGGGTTATAGGGAGCTGTGGTTTGATGTATGATGCCATGTTGTTGACAAAAGTCATTAAACATACCATCATACTCACCTCCTCTATCACTTCGAACTGCTTTAATAGTTTTACCAAGTTGGTTTTCAACTTAAAGCTTATACTCTTTAAATTTTGACAAGGCTTCATCTTTGCTACGTAACAAGTATACATAACAATATTTTGTATTATCATCGATAAATGTCACAAAATACTTTTTACCGCCTCTAGTTTGTATAAATTTCAGATCGCATAAATATGTGTGTATTAAACTAAGAGGTTCTGTGGTTCTTTGAACTTGGGGTGAAGGATTTTTTGTGAGTTTGGCGTGTACGCACATTTCACATTTGTCCTTGTTTACTTTGGATTTTGGAATTAGGTTCAAATTCATAAATCTTTGCATAGATTTATAGTTGACATGTCCTAAACGTTTATGCCAAATATTAAAAGACTCAACCAAATAAGCAACAAAATTATTATTAAATGAACTGTCAGCAATTACAACATTAGCGTTATTAATCTTATCAGTACGAAAGACTGTCGAAACACCCAACTTGATAAGTCCTCCTTTCTCATAACCCTTTCCCAAATACATCCCATTCTTCCTAAGTATCAATTTATCAGCTTCGAAGGTGACCCGAATCCTGCCTTGCTCAAGAGAAATCCCGATACCAAATTCTTCCTCATGTCCGGCACATGTTTCACATTGTTGAGTGTGAGTTCACGTCCTGAAGTCAGCTTCAGAACCACTTTGCCGCGACCTTCAATCTTCGATGAAGCCGTGTTTCCCATGAATAGCTGCTCCTCCGATTTGATCTTCTGATAAGTGGTGAACATCGACTTATCAGTACAGATGTGGGTGGTTACATCTGTGTCATACCACCATTCCATTGGGTTGTCATCGACCATGTTCACTTCATTGACGACAATAACCATATCCTCTTCAGTGAGGTTAGCTTCAGCCTTTCTGTTATTCTTGGGTTTGCTCCTGCATACATCAGATTTGTGGCCTATCTTACCATACTTGTGGCACTTTCCTTTGAATTTCTGTCCTGGTTTTGCAACCTTCTTGAAGTTTGTTGAGGATGTCGGTTTGAGGGACTTTGGCGGAGATATTCGTTTCCCTTTACCCTTGCTCTTATGCTCAGCTACATTGACATTGTGTTGTTCCTCTGGAGGAGAGAAATTAGCACGGTTCCTGTCTTCTATTTGAAGCCTTGTGATGACATCTGAGAGTGACATATGCTTCTTCTTGTGCTTGAGATAGTTCTTGAAGTTTAGCCAACGCGAGGGAAGTTTCTCAATGAAACAATTGACAGTGAAAATCTCACAGATTTGCATTCCCTCGCCCGCTATCTCATGACACAGCAAACTCAAAACATCGACTTGTTCCATGATGGGCTTGGAGTCCACCATGTTGAAGGCTAGAAACTTCGCGACAACAAATTTCTAACAGCTAGCATCGTCAGACTTGTACTTCTTCTCCAAGGCCATCCAGAGTTCCTTAGAGGTTCGTGCTTCCTGACTGTATACTTGATACAGTGGATCAATGAGGCGGCCTAAGATCCAGCCTCGACACACAAAGTCTGCATATTTCCATGCATCAACAACAGCAAGAAGGTGAACATCCTTGTTTCCGAATGGAACGATCAGTGGATCCTCCTTCAGAAACTTCTCGCAGTTTAAGTTACTCATGTAGAAGACATCTTGTTTTGCCATGTTTTAAAGCCTTTGCCGTCAAATTTTTCCGGCATTAGCCCGTGCGCCATGGCTGCGGGTAATTGAGACATCATCTGATAGTTGTCTTGTGGAACACTCGTGTGGAGACGAACTCCGAACAGATCTCGGGCCACCGAGTCCACAGGTGTTGCAGTAAATATAAGTGAGGGAGATCAAGTCTGTCCACATGATCCATATTATAGAGCAATATAATTTAATGAAATTTTTTTACTAAGCTTAGAAACAGTCAAGCAACATTCAACCTAACAACTATCAAGATATCAACATAGCATACATCACATACTCATCATCACACATATCACATTTTATATGCCGAAGAAAATATCATATATCTTGACCGAAGTCCATGAAACAACTTGGGTTAGCCGTCACCTCGAAAGGTCGTATATCACCCTTTCTGGTCAGCCATTAACAGGCTTGAGCGGAATCGCCATGTCACACATTTTCAGTCCGGCTACATGTAGGAACCGCGAAAACCGAATTGAGAAATCCGAATGAAATACGAACAAGAATTAAGAAGAAGAAGAAATTCTCGATTGAAGTACGAACACGGAGTCGAGATTGCTCTCTTTCCTTGATTCGAAAAATCGTCCGTAGTGAGACGGTTTGATACGAATACGAATCCCAGGATAAAACCGTAAGGAAGAACGATTTCGCAACACTCAAAATCGTAATCTGACGAACATATATCTATAAATACTCTCGAGACTTACTTTGTGGAGAATCGAAGTTTTTCTGAAGAAGAAAAAATTTGCAGAAAAAAGATCCAGGAAGACGATGATGGCGCGCCACTTTTTAAAGACCCGACCGGGTGCGATTTCGATTTGGGTCGCGGATGTTCGGTTAACATGAACCGAAGGGTTGCGATTTTGAGTCGCGACTGCTCGGTCACCATAAACCGAATGGGTTCGATTAGTAGTTAAATTTTTAATAAATATTTTCACCCAAAAAGAATAGTCTTTAATGGACCTACAGTCCAATTGACCAAACCCAAACCCAAACGCAAACCCAAACCCGAGCCCGGCCTGGTTCGGTTCGGTTCGGTGGTGCGCGCGTGGTATCCTTGTGTCTCTCCATATGTGGGTGTTACGTTTTAATTATAAGAATATCTTAAGCTCCTTATATACCACTTGAAAAAGTTTCCCCTAAATGATGTGGGATTTTTTACATACACACTTCTCATTCCACACTATTTGGGGTTTTTCCAAAATGGCCCAAATCAATTTCTCATTCAAACTTTAACTCATTTTTACATAAACCAAATGTCTAAATTAATGGCCCATTTATTTATTAAAATTAGTTCCAACACTACAAACATCCTCATACATTATATATCATATATAACATATTTCTTCCGTTTCACAAAGATAAATTGTTTTAGTTTTTTAATCTATTTCATGAAGATAGTTTTTTTATCAATTATTGATAAGAGATTGTAGGTTTCAAAAAATAAATTCAAATTCTATTGGTTGAAATTTTTTGAAAACTGTTTACTGTAGAAATCAATTCATTTATTAGGGAGGATTAATTGTTTTTCTTAATATGTGTGAAAACCTAAAAAAAAAATTATCTTTGTGAAAGGAATGGATAACTTATAATATAACATAATCTCAACATAAAATTTCATTCATCACATCAATCACTATTTAAGACAAAGCATACATACTCACCAAATCATATCATTACATAACATAAATCCACAAATCCCAACTCTCACTTTAGCTTAAAGCATCCGGAGACTCTAAAACTGAACCCCGGAAATAATGGTTGAAAACGTCTCAAATATGCGTTTAGGAAATAATGTTTAACATTCTATTATCAAACTTTCTAAAACGTTTATTCGGTTTGGCATGTAAGTTTAAATCGTAATGATTTCAATTATGAAATCTATCCTTAGATCATCTAGATTTGATTTAACTCAACCACAAACAATTACTTGTAGAAGAAGAAATACTAACCTTCATCCATTGCTTTGTTGGACATGAATGGAATCAATTCACCAATTGATTTCTTCCTCTCTTTGACCTTTTACCTTCTGATTCTTTTGATGGAGAAGAATCAAACTCTTTTCTCTTTGATTATTGTTTTCTCAATGTGATGATGTTTTCTTTTTCTCTTACGGAAGAAAAAAGAGAACGTGTCCTTTGGTGTATTCCTTCATGTGGGTTTTATACATTTTGATAAGTTGTGATGGTTCATCACATAAAACCCACGTAACCACAAATAACAACCATTCACATATATACATACCACTTATATATATAATTATATAAAGCACCGTCTTAATGTAGTTATAATTATTACATTATAAACTACAAATGCAATATATATATATAAACACAAACATTAGAGAAAGGTCTTAGCAAGGTAAGGGAGGAAATACACCCGAGTTCTAATGTCATTAATCGAAACCGATTCATCACGGTGTCGTCTTTTATATTAGAATCATAAACTTTAATATGAACTTGATCTTTAATAATTAAACCGAAAAACACATAGGTCATATAAGAATATAAACATTCTTACATTCTCCCACTTGACCTTTGTGTTGACTTAATGGTTTAATAACTATAATACGCGCTTTTATATCAAGTGCATCTAACTTTAAGTATCATAATTAAATCAGAATTGATTGAATCATGGCGGTCACAAATCATTGAACGACATGATTCCTTCCATGTATCACATACCAATTCTAACTTTATATAATTCTTACATGAGAAGAACCTTAATTTCAAAATAATCATATGTTATTTATGAACCATAAGTGTATACACATACTTTAATGATAACATACTTATTAAAACAGAAACATAACTTTAATTGAATTCAATGTGTCACACACCTAATGAGCAAACTAGAGTCTTTACAGCAAAGTCTTATCTATAATACCCATACGTTCTACATAACCATTGAACGCCTTGGGGGGTAATCCTTTAGTTAACGGATCTGCTACCATCATATCCGTCCCAATATGCTTAAAGGATACTCTATGTTTCCGGACTTCTTCTTTGACAGACAAGTACTTTAACTCCATGTGCTTAGCACCCTTCGAATACTTGTCATTCTTTGAAAAGAAGACTGCTGCGGAATTATCACAATAAATTCTCAGTGGCTTAGCTATAGAGTCGACAATTCTAAGCCTCGAGATAAAGTTCCACAACCACAGTGCTTGAATTGTGGCTTCAAAGCATGCCACAAATTCGGCCTCCATAGTAGAAGTAGCAACGACAGACTGCTTTCCACTTTTCCATGATATTGCTCCCCCAGCTAATAGGAACAAATAGCCAAACGTTGATTTTCTATTATCAACGCACCCGACAAAATTTGAATCTGAATGTCCAATGACCTCTAAAAGGTCGAATCTCCTGTATGTAAGCATGAACTCTTTGGTGCCTTGCAAGTACCTGAGAACCTTCTTTGCAACTTTCCAGTGGTCCATCCTGGGATTACTTTGATATCGACCCAACATACCAACGGCAAAGCTGTATCTGGTCGAGTACATGTTTAAACATAGTTCAGACTCCCAACCACTGATGCATAAAGGATTCTTTCTATTTCCTTACGCTCCAATTCATTTTTAGGACATTGCATTTTACTGAACTTGTCTCCCTTCTGAATTGGAGCTATCCCTGCGGAGCATTTGTCCATTCCATATCTCTCCAAGATTTAATTGATATATTCTTTCTGAGACAAACTTAACAGTCCTTGTGATCTATCACGAAATATTCCTATTCCGATCAATTAAGACGCCTCACCCATATCTTTCATTTCAAAATTCTTAGAGAGATATTTCTTTATATCATGTAGCATGCCCATGTCATTTGCAGCAAGCAAAATGTCATCAACATATAAGACTAAAATCACAAATCTGCTCCCACTCACCTTAATATAGATACAACGATCAACGATCATCTCTACAAAACCATATGACGTTATCATATCATTGAATTTTAAATACCATTGTGTGGAAGCTTGTTTTAGTCCATATATTGACTTCCTCAGCTTACATACCAAATGTTCTTTTCCTGTGACCACGAATCCTTCTTGTTGGTCCATATATACTTCTTCCTCCAGCTCTCCATTCAGAAAGGCGGTTTTCACATCCATTTGGTGAAGCTCAAGATCATAATGAGCCACCAATCCCAAAACAATTCTTAGAGAATCCTTCTTTGAAACAAGAGAGAAGGTCTCTTTATAGTCAATGCCATCCTTTTGGGTGAAACCTTTAGCAACAAGGCGAGCCTTGTATCTATCAATAATACCTTTCGAGTCGCGTTTAGTCTTAAAGACTCATTTAGATCCGACGGTTTTGAAACCATCAGGCAACTCTACTAAGTCCCATACTTTGTTATCACCCATAGACTTCATTTCTTCTTTCGAGGCATCAAACCACTTTTTAGAATTGATACTTTCAATGGCTTCATTGAATGTTTTCGGGTCTTCATCAAGGCTTAAGTCATATTCACTTTCAATAGCATAAACCACATAGTCATTTGAAATGGCAGATCTTCTTTCCCTTTCAGATCACCTTATAGGTTCTTGTGGTACACTATTCTCTTCTTAAACTATGACAGGTTCATTAACAGGCTCAACTAGTGGTACTAGCTCATCATCATGTTGTTCTATTGTGTCGTTTGACAGCGATACATCAATAGGAACAACTACCTTAGGTGCAACAACATGTGAAGAAACTTCAACCTGAACTTCTTTAATGTCCACCTTTCTAGGTTCACCACTCCCACTAGTTTCACCATTTTCAATGAACCTAGCATTACCCGTTTCAACTACTCTCGTACTATGGTTAGGACAATAAAAAGTGTACCCCTTTGATTTTTCAAGATAGCCAATGAAAAATATGAAAAATCCACTGACAGTCCTGGAATCTAGTTTCTTTTCATTTGTATTATATAGCCTTACTTCTGCCGAACAACCCCAAACACGTAAATGCCTTAAGCTAGGTTTCCTTCCTGTCTACAGTTCATAAGGGGTCTTAGGAACGGCCTTACTAGGAATCATGTTCAGAACATACGTTGCAGTCCTTAATGCATATATCCACAACGAAGGGGGTAAAGAATAATTACTTAACATACTCCTAACCATTTCCATTAATGTACGGTTCCGCCTCTCAGCTACACCATTCTGCTGAGGAATACCAGACATTGTGTATTGTGCACAAATGCCTCTACTTTCAAGTAACTTTGCAAATGGACCTGGACATTGTCCATTTTTATCGAATTTTTCGTAAAACTCACCACCTCTATAAGATCTCACAACTTTTACTTTCCTGTCTAGCTGCATTTCCACTTCATCAATGAATATCTCTAAAGCGACACCATTACTTAATATACTCCTAACCATTTCTATTAATGTACGGTTCCGCCTTGCAGCTACACCATTCTGCTGAGGAGTACCAGGCATTGTGTATTGTGCACAAATGCCTCTACTTTCAAGTAACTTTGCAAATGAACCTGGACATTGTCCATTTTCATCGAATTTTCCGTAAAACTCACCACCTCTATCAGATCTCACAACTTTTACTTTCCTATCTAGCTGCCTTTCCTGAATATCTCTAAAGTGACACCATTACTTAACATACTCCTAACCATTTCCATTAATGTACGGTTCTGCCTCTCAGCTATACCATTCTGCTGAGGAGTACCAGGCATTGTGTATTGAGCATAAATGCGTCTACTTTCAAGTAACTTTGCAAATGGACCTGGACATTGTCCATTTTCATCGAATTTTCTGTAAAACTCACCTCCTCTATCAGATCTCACAACTTTTACTTTCCTATCTAGCTGCCTTTCCACTTCATCAATGAATATCTCTAAGACATTCACAGACTTTCATGCAGTAGATATGTATTTCCATAACGTGAGTAATCATCTATAAAGGTGATAAAGTGTTTTTCATCGCTCCAAGATGGAGCGTCGAAAGGGTCACATATATCAGTATGTATTAACTCAAGCAATTGAGTACTTCTTTTGGCTGGTTTCTTTACTACGTGTTTAGTGTGCTTTCCTTTAATGAGTCTATACACACATTTAGGTCACTAAAATCCAATTGTGGAAGAATTTCATTCTTTACCAACCTCATCATCCTTTCTTTGGAAATATGACCTAATCTTTGATGCCACAAGAAAGCAGAACTTTCATCCAGTGCACCACGTTTATTGCCTCTACTTTCAATATTAAATAAGGATTCATAAAACTTTGCATTAAGATTAAACTTGTAAAGCGAATCAAACAAAATACCACTACCATAAAAGTAATCATTTCGGTACAATGAGAATACACCATGTCTAATCTTAAAATCAAAACCTAAATTATCCAACCTACTTATAGAAACAAGATTTCTAGCACATTCAGGTACATAGAGACACCCTTCTAGATCTACATGACATCCAGTGTCCAAGATCAATCTATACGTCCTAATGCCTTCAATTCGTGTCTTCATCCGGTTCCCCATGAATAAGTACTGTTCAGGTCCTCTTATAGGTTGGATCGAACTGAATCCCTGTTTAATATGGGACACATGAGTAGTAGCACCAGAATTTAACCACCAAGTATTATTAGGTACTTCAACAAGATTCAATTTAGAGCAAACAAAACTGTAATGTTTACCTTTCTTATCAAACCATGCTTTCCTTCTAGGACAATCATTCTTAAAATGCCTCATCTTCTTACAGAAGAAACATTTCTTTTCCTTCTGTATTTGACTTTCAAGTCCCTTCACGGAAGTCATATCCGTATTTTTGTCCCATCTACTTGGTTTCTTTTTCTTGCTGCTGGCATATCCTTATTTCAAGACCTACGAGATTGACAACTTGTTCCTTCACCTTCCTTAATCTCCCTTCCTCCTGAATGAGCATAGCCTTTAATTCCTTAAAGTTCTATTTCTCCTTAATGGTGTTGTAATTCACCTGGAACTGGCTAAACTCAAAAGGCAAGGAGTTTATGATGAATTGGACCAAAAATTGCTCATAAATCTCCATTCCCAAGGTCGTTAACTTTGCTCCCAAGTTAGACATGTGCGTCACATGATCATGGATTGGCTGAGACCAGTCAAACTTTTTAGTAGTAAGCTCACTCATGAGACTTCCCACAATCGACTTATCAGCCAAATCTGATTGTGAACACTCCTTAATTTTCTCTATGAATTTTCTTGATTTCTCTATCTTAGGCATAGATGGCTTAACACTTTCCGCCATCGTCATCCTCATGAGGTTCAAGCTCAACCTGTTAGATCGTTCCCAAACCTCATATTTAGACTTGTCACTTTCAGAACTCTCATCTGTAATGGTTGAAGGTTCCTCATCTGTTAGGATTGCACGGTCCAATGCCATTGCACCCAGTGTAAACTGGATCTGTTCGGACCATTGTCCATAATTGAGCCCATTAAACTTTACGACAGAGCTAGTGTATACAAACAAATTTGATGAAGTTGCAAACATTTATGCATGCTTACCCATTAGTGCTTTAAAACTTTACTACAGATTCATAAGAGGTATTTAAACTTTTTAAGCACAAGCAACCTTTGGGCAATACTTAAACACAATCACTTTCATTGATGCTAAATTTTAAAAGTTTTATAAATAATCCTTTCTTACAAAAGACAATAAACATGTTACCTTTGGGTATACATACTATTGAGTATAATAAGAAATGATTAATCATTTTCACATTATTAACTATACTAATGATCCACCTTTGGGTGATCTCCAAAGACATAGATAATAAGATAATTGATCAATAATAAGTTTTATATATAATATAACAAGGCCGTGACTAACATGTTATATATAATACAAACATTAAATAAAATTTAATCGGATAACTTTTCTTTAAATTGTATTATTATTTCATAACACAATTACCCCAATTTAAATAATATTTATAATGCAGCGGAAGCTTTTTAATTTTTATTTTCGTATCCTAAACTAATAGAATATTAAAAGTTTAAGTGTGCCATAATAACATTCGACACTACCAAACCGGCGGTTAAATTTTCATGCAAACGACACCAATTATGAATGCATCCTTATGAATCTATGCACTACTACAATTCTTTATTCAACAACACCGGTTCGTCTTGAATCAATTTAATACTAATGAAATCATGACTCAAATTTATGCATAACTCCAGTTCATTATTAAACAATAATATCCTTTACAATTCTAGGTCAGTTAACAATAATGAATTCTGCATGAATAAATTGAAACCGGTTCATGCAATACAGGATGCGTATGAAATCGATTCACGTACCAAACAAAATCAATTCAACTTTTAAACGTCCTAATGATAACCATTCAACAATTTCAAACCGTTATGCCGTAGATTTAATTGTGGTGAATTAAACAAATCTAGATTGGCTTTGATACCACATGTAAGTTTAAACCCTAATGATTTCAATTATGAAATCTATCCCAAGATCATCTAGATTTGATTTAACTCAACCACAAACAATTACTTGTAGAAGAAGAAATACTAACCTTCATCCATTGCTTTGTTGGACATGAATGGAATCAATTCACCAATTGATTTCTTCCTCTCTTTGACCTTTTACCTTCTGATTCTTTTGATGGAGAAGAATCAAACTTTTTTCTCTTTGATTATTGTTTTCTCAATGTGATGATGTTTTCTTTTTCTCTTACGGAAGAAAAAAGAGAACGTGTCCTTTGGTGTATTCCTTCATGTGGGTTTTATACATTTTGATAAGTTGTGATGGTTCATCACATAAAACCCACGTAACCACAAATAACAACCATTCACATATATACATACCACTTATATATAATTTTATATAAAGCACCCTCTTAATGTAGTTATAATTATTACATTATAAACTACAAATGCAATATATATATATAAACACAAACATTAGAGAAAGGTCTTAGCAAGGTAAGGGAGGAAATACACCCGAGTTCTAATGTGATACATCACGGTGTCGTCTTTTATATTAGAATCATAAACTTTAATATGAACTTGATCTTTAATAATTAAAATGAAAGACACATAGGTCACATAAGAATATAAATATTCTTACACGGCAAACCAGTCAGACGAAAACGGTTATATCTTCCTACGCATACCTCATATCAAAACAATATTTTTTTTATTACAAAATCCATGTGGACGTCATAGGAGCGCTATAGCCATTAACTTTTATATATTATAAATTCTATTATCAACTAGTCTTTAACTACTTACTATTTTTTTTTTTTTTTTTTTGAGAAAAGTCGTAACACCGTACTTAGTTTGTTGTAGTTTCTTTCTAAGTTTTGTATCGCGTGGCTTGTTTCTTGTTTCTTGCCATAAATTTTCTCAAGTAATGCCTACGCTTGGTCTACTGTGGTTAATATGGAAGTTGTGTTGTGATGTCTTCTTCGTTGACTTTTAGTTGGATGGTTTTGGTTATGTCTTATTGAAAATAGTGAATGAAGATTTGAGCATAACTTATTGAGAATTGGTTTGACTGAGAACAAGCAAGCTTGTGTTAAACGTAAAAATTGTGTTAAGCGAAAAGAAACTAAGTAGATCACGAATTAGTGAATCTATGCTTTTTGTTTTGTTTTTAGGCTTCGTTCCTTATTTTCTTTAGTTTCGATTTTGCTAATGAATTGTCATATGTTAAAAACAATTTGGATATGGATCATTCGAATATCTAAGATCACTATTCAAACTCTAATCATATAAAATTCAAAATCAAAATTCGGATAAGAAATACTAAATTTTAAGCTGGATTATAAGA
Source organism: Draba incana (assembly GCA_963576765.1). Classification (NCBI taxonomy): domain Eukaryota; kingdom Viridiplantae; phylum Streptophyta; class Magnoliopsida; order Brassicales; family Brassicaceae; genus Draba; species Draba incana. The sequence goes on along the minus strand of OY755204.1, from coordinate 21,775,020 downwards.
ACTATAGCATTAAATAACACTAGGTTTTTAACCCACTCGTGGGTCTGTTTTACCGATGTGTTTAATTAAAAAATTGTCCAAAGCATAAATAATTACTTTACCATAATTACTAATTTTTTTTTAACATAAATAGTAATCTATATCAATAATTGTTTTTATGTTTGTAGAGAATTTATCATATATATAATGTTTTAGCTATGATTGTGGCATGTCTTTGAAACGGTAATGAATTCTTGTGAACATCTATAAATTTTCAATATTTAACTAATTTTATAGTTCCAAAATATTTTTTAAAAGAAATATTTCAAACATATTTACTCTCGGTTATTTTTGATCTTGCAAATGCTTGGTATTGCTTCTTGAGTTTATTCCGACAAGAAATTAACATTGTTGGCAAGTAAGAGAGTGACATAAGGAATTTAGTTTATTTTTAACCGGTTTAGATTTTCTATATTACTGTATAGCAAGAACAATTACTTTGACATATGAAAGGAGATTTTTTTCAGACTAAAATTATATCTCAAATTAGAAGAGAATCCGCGTATCCGCGCGGGTATATTTCTAAATTTTGTATTGAATGAAGTATCTTAATGTTATGTATCAACTATCTATCCATTATGCAACATTTGAGTTTGTTTTACATAATTTTGAAAATATTTTTTAAATTCTACTTTGATTGGTTATAAAATTGACTACATCTTAGTTGATTTGAATGCAAATCTAACAATAAAAAAGAGTTATTACAATTTAGAAGTATGCTTAATATTTTTGATCTTAATATGTTTTATTGTATTTTGTTTTCTTTTGGAACCAAGAGGTTCTAGATTTTAGGCATATAGTAAGTACCTTCGATTGGGGATAATAACATGTTAATTACCTCTTCTACTAAATAGTGAGATTCGAACTTGAGATCTTGAGGATCTTGAGAGCTATACATGATTAGAGCTATAGAAAGGAGCACATTATTGTAGTTTGTTAGTTGATAATAATAAATTTTACTTTGGATTGTGGTAATGTTTTTATTTTCAACGTTTAGAATCATCAAACATATGACTAATATGATATCTCTTGAAAGCCAACTGAGGTATTCTTTTTAAGTGTTATCAATTCATGCCTAGGACCCGGTAATATATTCTCAAATGATGTTTATCCGATCATCATATTTTTTGAGTTATAACATAATGTCTCAACAGAAATAAGACGCATCGAATTCTTGCAACTTTGTAAGACAACGCAAAGTAGACGTAGATATTTTAAGGTTTTTTCACTAACTTGAAAATTTGGTAACATTACACTCTCCATATATATGTTAACGCATTATATGCATAAACCAAGAAGCTATTTGAAATATTGATTCCACCTATTGGCTTTTTTTGCTCGAATTTTATTATGGTTTTGAGGCCTTAGCCGACTACATGCTTCTTTTGTGAGTTGACAATTTTGATTTTGATTAACCTTTGGAGGGGGTTTCTTTCTTGAAGTTATCACACTACAAAAAAACAGTCCCATTTGCGAGGACGAGTTTCGTTGCAAAAACGTCGCAAATGGCATTTTGCATCGAATTTGCGACGAATGTCTCTCCGTCGCGGCTGGCTCGTCGCAAACCAAAAATCGTCGCAATTTCGTTGCAAAAGAAAAATCGTCGCAAACTCGTTGTGAATTTAGTGACGCAAGTGCAGCGACCAAATTTGCGACGAATTTGCATCGGTTTTTTTCGACGCAAGATTGCGACGTTTTTGCAACGAAATAGCATCGTCAAAATTGCATCGGAATTGCAACGAAATATTTTGCATCGAATTTGCGACAAAATGGCTACGAAATTTTGCATCCATTTCGCGACGTTTTGTTTGCGTCGTTTTTGCGACGAAAATTGTTGCGACGGAATTGGGATGTCGATTTGCATTGATTTTGCGACGTTTTATTTCTGATTTTTTTTTAAATTAAAAATTTCATATTTTACATTAAATAGAAAACCGAAAAACGAAACAAAGAAAAACAAACCAAAAACCGAAAACCGCAAACGTCACTACGCATCAAAATTGATTTATTCTTCGATCGGAGCTTGGATTGTGTCTTCTTCTTCTTCTTCTTCTTCTTCTTCTTCTTCTTCTTCTTCTTCTTCTTCTTCTTCTTCTTCTTCTTCTTCTTCTTCTTCTTGTCTTGCCCGTTGTACTTCTAAATCTTTCTTTGTTTGCATTACATCGGCAATCATCGGGTTTGTCTTCGTCAACTCCGCGAACATAGTATCGTAAGCTAACAAGTTCGCCTCTAAGTACGTCTATAACCTTCTGATCTTCTTTACCGCCTTGCCTAGGTGTTTCTTCGTTTGTCGGAGGTCCTGAGTGACATTAGGATCCGTACCGTATCTTGAGACGGGGCAATACAGTAGTCCTTGGTCATCCATCGGGATAGATCCTGTAAACGCCATCTTTCCCTTACGGCTTTTTGGAGCCAACTTCAAAATAAATATACAAATTTAAGAGTATAAATTAAATATTAATCATATAATAAATCTTGAAAAATTATTATAAAATTAATAAGTAATTTAATTTACCTCTAATGCGACACGGTTAATCTGCAACGGTGTCATTTGAGTCGGTTGACCATATGGAGTAGGTTGGGAAGAGAGAAGGCCGACTCGGGCCATCAAATCATCGTGGAGCTTGTGGACTTGTTCATCAACCCAAATCCCGTCTTTGTTGTGGTGGGTCCTCTTCCAAACATCTGGCATGGTAGCGGAACTTCCTGATGCCTCCGACTATATATAAAAAATTATATTAATTCTTGGTATTTTTGAAAATCTAATATAAATTAATTTTTATATTATTAATAATAATACTGATAATTAACTTACAATTTGGCGAGCATGCTCAGCATAAGAAATTTGTCCCGCACAATGCTTAGCCGGCTTGCCATCGCAAACCGGCGTCAACCGAGCCGTAGAACATTTACCCGATTTTTGTTTCGAAGTCTCCAACTCCCAAAAAGCGACAAGTCCCTCCCAAATAGTACTAGAAAAGTATGGTGGCTTACATACTTCCGGATCCGCATTTTCTAACCACTTCTCTTTCCACCGTCTTATCATGTTTCCAAGGCGTTGCTTCGCTTTCTCTTCAAATTCAGCCCGGATCATACCGTTGATTGCAGGATCCCAATAATATTTTTGCTAGAAAAATAATTATAACATTAAACAAAAACATTTTATTAATAAATATATTTATTTAATTTATATTTATTTAAAATTTAAAATTAATAATAAATTATATTTATGTATAACATATGTTTTTGTAATTTCTATTTAATTTAGTTTTTACATTTAATTAAAATTTTTAAAATACTACAGTTTTTGAAATTTAAATTTCAACAAAATAAATTAAAATTTATTTACCGCAAATTGTTTGTACCACCGATCTTTCGTCTCTATTGTAACATACTTCCAACTCGTGTGTAACTCCTTAAAATCATGCGCCATGATTTTCCTAATATCTTTACCGACCTTGTTTTTCGTAAACCTGTAATTTTGATTAAAAAATATCATGTTCAATTATTTTAAAAAGAAGAATTTAAAATATTTTGGTAAATTTATTTACCAAGTCGCGTTTCCTGTCGGGTTTTGTTCAAGTGGAGGTAGAATGCGGTGTGCGGGTGCAACAAGAAGTTGTTGCAGAGACATGTCCTCCATAGACTGAATAGGTAGGTTCGGTTGCGTCTCGGGCACCGGAACACCGGAGGAAGAAGAAGGACCCGTCGACCGTTGAGCCGGTCTGTTTCTACGACGACTGTTGTTAACGAAAGTCGAGTAATCGTTTGCCGCCATCGAAAAATATAAAAAAATTTGGTGTTTTTGGGGTAAAGGAGAGAAATTATTATAAAAGAGAGAATAGATAATGGGTTTGGTGCGGAATAGAGGGGAGAAGGAGAGAGGCTTATATAGGGATTTTAGGCGTCGCAATTCCGTTGCAAAATTTGGAGTTTTACCGCCTAAAACCGTCGCAATTTCGTTGCAAAATGCAAGGTTTACCGCCTACATTCGTCGCAATTCCATCAAAAAATTCAAGGTTTACCGCCTAAATTCATCGCAATTCCGTCATAAAATTAGCGTTTTACCGCCAAAAAACGTCGCAATTTCGTCGCAAATCTAAAAAATTTTATTACCTTGACACGTTTATTTCTTTCGCGGTTTTTACCACCACAAACGTCGCAAAATCAATGCAAACAATATACACATTAGATTGATGCGTGTAGAAACCACAAATACACTTTACATTGAAACAATTTCATAATTCATATATAAAAGTATATGTTATATAGTTATGGTTGTCGATGTGTAGAAAACAATTATTATTCGAAATTCTTACGAAGCGTGAATCGTTCATTGGATGTTAGATGATAACTAGTTAATTATATTATGTTAATTAGGGTATAGGGTTTGGGGTTTGAGGTTTGGGTATTTTGCAACGGTTTTGCATCCTTTTTCTCGCAAAATCGTCGCAAATTCTATCTTTTTGCGACGAAATTGCGACGAAAACGTTGCAAATCCGTCGCAAAATACCCAAACCTTGGAAATTTTTTTTTACATACAAACAACAATTTAGCAAGCTTATTCATTAAAATCAGAAACATAAGGATATCCTCCAAAACCAGAATCGTCTTCATCTTCCTTGCCTTCTTCGTCCTCGTCCTTGTCCTCGTCTTCATCAAACTCCCCTCCGTTTCCATTTGAATCCTCGAATATGACATCATCAAACCCGCTAATTAGCGGAGTAGTTCTTGTCACAATGTTGCTTACATCTGTAGGGATCAAAGCTTCTTCGGTTCTTGAAGGTTGCACCGGAGGTTGCTCTTCATCACCATCAGGGGCTAAACCTCCAACAATACGACTCCTAGGGTTAACTTTTATAATGGATAGCCAATCTTGATCTCGTCGTGCTCGAGTACAAGGGTAGGGAATAAATACTACTTGCTCAGCTTGGAAGGCTAAAAACAAATGGCTCAAACTTGTCTTCGTAAGTCCTATTTCCTTTTACATCTACAACTCCAAATTTGCTGGTTCTGACCCCGCGGCTCGATGGATCAAACCAATCACAAAGGAATAAGATTGTTTTTAAGTTCAACGCTCCGGTATACTCGATCTCAATGAGTTCTTTCAAAATACCATAAAAATTAGTATCACCCGGGATATGAACACCATAATTTGCAGTAGCTTTATTTTGACCGTGTGCAAACGTGTGGAAAATAAAACCTCGTGTAGAATACATCTTGCTCGTTCTTATGGTTGCGATGGGTCCCAAAAAAAACTCGTGTACCCATAAAGGCCATGATTATCGAGATTTCGTCGTCATCTATTCAATCAATTGAAATAATTAACATATAAATATACTTAATTAATCTAACTCATGCAGTATATTAAATTTACCATATGTCTCATCCATCTAGCAAAATCACGTTCTAGGGTAGATTGAACTTCAAAATCATTTAGATGAGGATACACTTCTCGTATTTGGCCTTCTAACATTCTGTAAACACGTTATTGGCAAAATATTGTAGGATTAAATAATAAATATCACCCAAGGTAGATAGTTTAGTATATACCTCTCATATGGTTGGAAGTAGTTACAGTTTAGCAATATAAATGTGTGAGTAGCTTCCATATGTTTGAAATCACACCACGTTGTTTCCGTTACTTTTCCACCCATCCGACCTACATCTGAGAAAACATCAGGTACTCCCTCCAACGGATATGTTCGCCCAACCCCACCATCGTCGTACCGGGCACATCGTGTTTTCTTTGTATTCATGGTTTGGCTAAAGTAGTAGGTAGAAAAGTTTGATGTCTCCTCTGTCAAACTTCCAGCAATGATTGATCTCTCAACCTTGGCGAGATTTTTTGCCTTTATCTTCAAATGTTTGAAGAATCTTTCAAATGGGTACATCCATCGAAATTGGACTGGGCCACCCAAATCTAACTCACGAGGTAAGTGGACAACCAGATGTTCCATCACGTCAAAAAAATAAGGTGGAAAGATCTTCTCTAAATTGCAAACCGTGATGGGAATGTCTGAATTTAACTTCAGAATTTCGTCCTCCATTAACGTTCTGGCACATAAGTCCCTAAAAAATGCTCCAATACCTGATATGAAAGCGAAGACAAATATGAATAAACTTGGATGGGAAATAAATAAACATATTCAATAACAGTAGACAAAATTAAGAAAAATCTGCAATGGACTCCTACACATCTTGCGGTAAAAGCTCTTGTAGAAAAAAGGTAGTAATCGCTGCCTAAACACATGACAATCGTGGCTCTTCATCCCAGAATATTCCCCCCCCCCCTGCTCAACACACCTTGAAAACGTTGACACGTACCCATCTGGAAACTTCACCCACTCCTTAACCCAGTTGATTAAAGCATTCTTTGCCTCAGGTGATAGTCGAAAACTTGGTATCGGCGGTGGATTATCGTTTATTATATGTAACTCGGGCCTTATTAATAGAGTTGCGAGATCTAGCCGTGACTTCCGATTGTCTTTTGTTCTACCTGCAACATTCAACAATGTGTGTATAATATTTTCGAAATTTTTTTTCTCCACATGCATAACATCCAAATTGTGCCTCAAGAGATGATCCTTCCAGTAAGACAACTCCCAAAATATACATTTCTTATGCCAGTTATGGTACACCCCGTACCCAACAAGCATATTTGCAGGATGACTTTGCCAATTACCCCCAACTTTAACAGTTTCTTCAGCACCGTAACCATCCATTTGTTCTTCCAACTGCTCACCTGAGAGATAAACCACTGGGGATGATTTAACAACTCTCTTTCGAAACAACGTCTTACTCTTTCAATAAGGATGTCCCCTTGGAAGAAAACGACGATGGCAGTCGAACCAGCAAGGTTTCTTTCCAGCTGACAACTGAAATGATTCAGTTTAGTCTAAACAATATGGACACGATAACTTCCCGTGAGTTGTCCATCCAGATAGCATGCTATAAGCTAGAAAGTCACTTATCGTCCACATAAGAACAGCTTTCATGTTGAAGTTATGCCGGGTTGGCGAATCATACGTGCGTACACCAACATGCCACAATTCCTTTTGTTCCTGGATAAGAGGCTGTAAGAAAATATCAAGTGATGTTTTGGGATGATTAGGCCCTGGAACCAAAATGCTGAGGAATAAAAATTCTCAATGCATACACATTTCCGGTGGAAGATTATATAGCGTCACTATGACCGGCCACAACGAATATTTCCGACCAAACAAACCAAAAGGACTAAACCCATCAGTGCAAAGGCCCAAATAAACATTTCTATGTTCAACAACAAATTCTGGATATACCGTGTGAAAGTGTTTCCACGCCTTTGCATCTGATGGATGGCCAACCACCCATTCCCCACTCTCGTGTTCTGCGTGCCACCTCATTGCTCTGGCCGTTTGCTCAGATTGGTATAATCGTTTCAGCCTATCTGTTATTTGAAGATACCACATACGCTTGAACGGGACTATTGTACGACCACTAGTCTTCTTATATCTTGGATGGGAGCAAAAACGACATTCCTGCAACTGAGCATCAGCTTTCCAAAAAATCATACAGTTATCAGTGCAGACATCAATCATCTCAGACGGTAATCCAAGACTTGCTACCAATTTTTTTTATCTCATAGTAACTATCTGCAGAGTTATTACCCTCTGGCAAATACTCTTTAAGCAATCCACCCCATTTATCCATGTAATTTTCAGTTAGGTTTTCTTCGCTTTTAATTGTCATCATCCTAGATGCTAGCGCTAATTTTGATAGCCCTTCTCTACATCCTTCGTAGATAGGTTCGTTAGCAGCATCTAACATATCATAAAAAAATTTTGCACTCGGGTTTGGTTCTTCAAAAGTATTATCACTAAATGAAGCAGTAGTTTCTCGAAATGCATCATTAACCATGTCATTGAACCTATTCCCATCAGCATTTCCATATGCATTAAAATTATCATGACCATACTGGTAATTATTATCCTCATAATTACTACCACATACAATTCCATATGCAGATGCATTCAAAGTATCATGACCGTACTGATAATTATTATCCTCATGATTACTACCACCTTCTACATTTGCATGAAAATTACTTCTCCTTGAACTACCCGGAACATTCACAACAAAATTCTCCCCATGCGAAAACCAGAAATAGTAGTTGGGTAAAAACCCCTTCGAAAATAAATGTTTCCAAACAGTATGCGTATCATGTGCGGTAAAATTTTGGCATTTCTTACAGGACAGTAAATTATCGCGTCGCCGGTCTCTTTTGACGTTCCCATCACGACTCATTGGTTGTTTTGCGCCTAGGTTAAAAACTGGTTCAGTCCATCTCTAAACACTGACATCACTTCGCCTATTTCTGGATTTGTGCGATTGTACATCCATCCTCTAATCGTGTAAACCTCATGATGCTTAGACGACATAATTTATAACCAAATGTTTGAAAAACTTGTGTGTTTTCGGATAATGATGATATGTTGTTTGTTGTTTTAATTCAGTTGTTCATCATCTGGTCGTTGTATTTATAGAAATGAGTTAGATTTTGCTTCGTTTTTGCATCGATTTTGCTTCGTTTTTGCATCGACTTTGCTACGTTTGTGCATCTATATTGCGACTATTTTGCAACTAAACTTTTGCACCTCCAGACATGTGAGAACTACAAAATTGTGTTCAATATAGTGTTGTCGCAAAATTGATGCAACGTAAAAATCGTTGCAAAATAGACGCAAAATGGTGGCAAATAATAAAATATCTAACGTCACAAAAACGTCGCAAATTATTGCGAGAACTTTGCATTGAAAGAGTTATTTCGTCACAATCTAGAGCAATTTGCGACGATTTTGCATCGGAAAATACCGACACAAATTTGCGACGATTTTGCGACTACGGTCTAAGGGCCGATGCAAAATCATCGCAAATTGGTCGCAAATTTGCGACGTTTTTTTCCCTTGCAAAAAATCGTCGCAAATGAGACTGTTTTCTTGTAGTGTCAACACAATCAATTTGTTTAGCCGAGCATAAGAAATGAATCTTTAGATTTATTAACGAAAACGGAAATTTGAAATAGTATATATGTCGAAAAAAATATTTTCTGACCACAAACCGGCAAATCACCAACGAACCTTAGCAGATCACTGATGTACTTCTTTAAGAAACATGCATCATCCTTAAGTTATTACCTTATATACATTTATCAAATGGCATGGTGTAAAACTCTATTTTTACATATAATATGTGATATGGTCAAATTTCCCTTTGTCCTACTCTCTCAAATTAAGAGATTGATTATAGTACTTAGGGTATCGAATCCACAGGGAATCTGATTGCACAATAGATTAAAACATTTGGACTAAGCTAAGCAAATAAGATTTTAAATAAATTGCAGAAAACAATAAATCAGGATGATGGTAAGCTTTAAATCAATAAAAGAGAAACGCTAAGCTTTAGGGAATTCGCAGGAATAAATCCAAGTTGAATAATAAATTTACTAATGGGATTGATGAAGTGCAATTCTAGAACTCAAAACTAATGTAAAACAAACCAACTGTCGTTGCGAATATTATCTATGTTTAAACCCTAGAAAACCATCTGTTGTTGCGAAATCAGATTAATTTAAACAAGCATTAAAAACAGGGTTGATTGTTCACAAAGATCTAAAGCCAACTGTCGTTGCGAATCAGATCTTTGCTCACCTATGATTCAATTCAGGCAATTCAATAATGATGTCTCATCTATTAAACAACCTAGGATATCTGATTCAGGCCTAAATCAGAATTTAAAGCAATCAAGGTGAAGAATAATAAATATGAATGCAAAATCCCAAAAGTAAATAAATCAACAACTCTTCATTAACCTTTGAAAAATCCCTAAAACCTAACTAGGGGATTACTCAGACATTGACATGAAAGATAAATCCCTAGTATAAAAATCTCTAAGTAAAATCAAGCATAGCCTTAACAATGGCTGAAAACACATATATATAGGTTACAAAAACGTCATGGGCCTAATTGCAAACATCTGAGCTTTTTGGCGCGAAATGGAAATCTTCTAAAACTTGGAATCTGGGCTGGTCCGATGGTCGTGTCGATCGACGCTTGCAAATCTTCGGTGTCGAGAGACACCAATATCCACGTCGCTCGACACAGTCTCTAAATCTTGACTCCAAACTTGCCATTTTGACTGCTCATTCCGTTAAGCTCCAAAATGCTCTAGTAAACACCAATTGAGTCCAATTTATCCTTGTACCTAATATAAAACACCAAACACTAGACAACACCAAAAGACTCTATAAAACGGACATATATCATGGTATAAAAACAGTAAAAACCATGATATATCAACTCCCCCAGACTTAACCTTTTGTTATCCCTAAGCAAAACAGTATACTCACCCCTTTAGGAACCACATACCTTTGCAAAGTCATCCGGTGATACTTCGATGTGTCCCTAGAAGTATAGCAGTCCTCCAGATTGAATCCAAACCCCTTATAGAATCTCATATTTTCAGTCGCAAACCCCTCTAGTTTAATTAGGTGCGATCTCATTGAGGGAATATCGATTGCTGGACCTTCTAGATTCTTTCACTTCCTTGAACACTTTCCTGTTCCCGGCTCTTTCTCGCTGTTCCAATTACTAGCTGATGCACAAGAACTCACAGATGCTCTTGGATACGGAAGTGGAGGCTTGTAGATGCGTTCGACGGTGCAAACAGAAGCTTTCGCGGAATCTGGTCCGGTCTGAGTATTGTGTCGAGCGACGCTGGCAGCGTGTCGCTCGACACTTGATTTGTCCTTATGTCGATCGACACCAAAATCCACATCGATCAACATACTCAACTCATTCGTGTCGATCGACACTGTATGAGTGTCGCTCGACGCTATCCCTATTCCGAAAATCTGAGCTTCTTCTTCTTCTGTGAACTGATCGATTCGCTTCCGAGCTTGTTTCTTCTCTGTTCCAGACTGTAAACTGAGCATATTGGAGTGGTGTTTCTTCACCGATTCACTAGTTTGCTGTATTTGAATGTCCAGCTTCTTCGCATAAATGTTCAAAGACACGATCTTCCCGTTCAAATCTGTGTAGATGGAATCCAGCTTTCCATTTAAGTCGACAGTCAACTTCTGCTGTCCTTCCAGCATTCGCTCCATCATAGACTCCATTTTACTCTCTACAGATGGAGGTGGAGGTTTCTGATATGAAGAAGATCTGTAGTCTCTGGTAAAGCTGCTCTGAAAAGGCTTCTAATACGATGAAGAACTATTTCCTTGACTGTTGAACCTATGATGACCGAATCCATTGATGTATGCTACATCTTCTGGCTCGAATGTCTGGACTTGCTGAGCAGATTGAACCGTCTTCTTTCCAGCGAGCAGATCGTGCATTGAGTCCAGCTTCCTTGTAACCTCTGAAGTTGATTACCATTGACGTTCTTTCCAGACTTGCTCCTTTCAAAGTTGAGGTTCTTGGTGCTGTTGCTGTTAGCCAAGTTCTCTATCAACCTTAGAGCAACCTCTGGAGAGTTTGTATTAAAATCCCCTTGGCTTGCAGCATCCAAGCTCACAGCGTATGGTACAACAATTCCTCTGAAGAAAATGCTGAGCAGCTAAACATCGTTGAATCCATGGTGAGGGCAGTCCCTTTGATAGCCCTTGAACCTATTCCAAGCAGCCCTGAACGCTTCTTGATCTCCTTGCTTGAAGGTAGTGATCTTGTATCTCAGGTCCTCGGACTTTGACTCATCAAAGAAGTGAATTAAGAATGCGTTCTTGGCCTCCTCCCAAGTAGTAAGAGATCTTGGAGGTAGCATCCTCAGCCAATGCTTTGCTTCCCCATGTAGAGAGGATGGGAAAAGCTTGCAAAACAAATAATCCTAAGTCACCCCATTAGCCTTAAAGCTTGATGCAAGATCCTCGAATTTCTCGATGTGGTCCATCGGATGCTCATGAGGTAAGCCATAAAGGGATATTGAGCTACAAACGTGAAGTACGCGGGCTTCAGCTCGAAATCGTTGCGCTAGAATGCAGGAGGGCGAATCGCTGAACGATTCGCATAGTACTGGTCAGGTCTGTTGAAATCCGCAAGTGTACGTCCTTGAGCAGCAATCGCGTCGTTTCTCAGCCCATCTGGCTGATTCTGTACCTCATGTCGAACGACGTGATATGCGTGTCGATCGACACATTGGTTTTCAGCTTGTCGAGCGACAAGCTCTCTCTGTCGCTCGACACGACGCAATTCCATGCATCAAGCGATTTCTTCTACCTATCGCTCGACACGATCCTGTTCTTCACGAGCGATTCATTCCTCTGCCTCTGCAGGGTCCTCGATGACGATTTTGTTGTCGTCGATCCTCTCTCCATCCTTGTTGTATCTCAATCCTGCCGGATCACGCAGGATTCCATCTTTGTCTGGTCTCAGAATGATTCTTCCTTGAGCAACCATTGTCGCTGCTCTTTTATTCTTACGCTCTAGACGTGCAAGTTCCTGAAGACCGTAGTTGACTAGCTCTTTGTCTTTGCAGCTCCTTGTATCAGTCATACACCTGAAACTCAAGACAAAAAGAAACGAAAGAACTAGTTAGTAAAGTAAAAATAAAAACAAAACTTAGACAAAATCCTAGTAATAGAAATCTAATGGCGTGATTCCCCGGCAACGGCGCCAAAATTTGATATGGTCAAATTTTCCTTTGTCCTACTCTCTCAAATTAAGAGATCGATTGTAGTACTTAGGGTATCGAATCCACAAGGAATCAGATTGCACAATAGATTAAAACTTTTGGACTAAGCTAAGCAAATAAGATTTTAAATAAATTGCAGAAAACAATAAATCAGGATGATGGTAAGCTTTAAATCAATAAAAGAGAAACGCTAAGCTTTAGGGAATTCGCAGGAATAAATCCAAGTTGAATAATAAATTTACTAATGGGATTGATGAAGTGCAATTCTAGAACTCAAAACTAATGTAAAACAAACCAACTGTCGTTGCGAATATTATCTATGTTTAAACCCTAGAAAACCAACTGTTGTTGCGAAATCAGATTAATTTAAACAAGCATTAAAAACAGGTTTGATTGTTCACAAAGATCTAAAGCCAACTGTCGTTGCGAATCAGATCTTTGCTCACCTATGATTCAATTCAGGCAATTCAATAATGATGTCTCATCTATTAAACAACCTAGGATATCTGATTCAGGCCTAAATCAGAATTTAAAGCAATCAAGGTGAAGAATAATAAATATGAATGCAAAATCCCAAAAGTAAATAAATCAACAACTCTTCATTAACCTTTGAAAAATCCCTAAAACCTAACTAGGGGATTACTCAGACATAGACATGAAAGATAAATCCCTAGTATAAAAATCTCTAAGTAAAATCAAGCATAGCCTAAACAATGGCTGAAAACACACACACATATATATATATATATATATATATATATATATATATATATATATATATATAAGTTACAAAAACGTGATGAGCCCAATTGCAAACATCTGGGCTTTTTGGCGCGAAAAAGAAATCTTCTAAAACTTGGAATCTGGGCTGGTCCGATGGTCGTGTCGATCGACACGATTAAGTCTGTCGATCGACGCTTGCAAATCTTCGGTGTCGAGCGACTCAAGTATCCACGTCGCTCGACACAGTCTCTAAATCTTGACTCTAAACTTGCCACTTTGACTGCTCATTCTGTTAATCTCTAAAATGCTCCAGTAAACACCAATTGAGTCCAATTTGTTCTTGTACCTAATATAAAACACCAAACACTAGAAAACACCAAAAGACTCTATAAAACGGACATATATCATGGTATAAAAACGGTAAAAACCATGATATATCAGTATGCTAAACAAATTGTATATCATTTTCTTTGTATTATAATTCATGAATAATCCATCAACTTATATTTTTTATGTATATAAATATATACTTGTTATAAATTTTAAGTAATGGCACTATAACACTTTAAAATTTTTCTTTCATACTTACTTATAGAAAATTCAAATATAACATTTTGAATAAAATTGTATATTACAAATTTTCAGTTTATTATATATTCAAAATGATCACCTCATTATTTCATATTAGTGAGATAGTTCAATATCATTTTACTGAAATAAAATATCTTAGTTCTCTTTAGGTCGCCTAACCTCTTAACAATCGTTTGACATTCAAAGTATTTAGTTTTTTTTTCGATTTATTGATATCGTTTATTCATATTTTTATGTATATTCATTTTACATATTTTCAGTTTCTAAATTGAATATGTAAATTTTTCTTCCATCGCTCATATATATATATGTTGTTGTAATTTTGTATTGACAAAACTAAAATACTCAAATAACTTTAATGTACTATTTTAATCATTTTTTGACTTATTTTCGTTTTTCCATTTAGTTAGAATTTTTGGTAAATTTAAATAACAATAAATATACATAAACATGAACTAAATGAAATTTGAAACTAAAATTAATTGTAAAAAAAAAAAAAAACTTGCCTGTGTGGACACTCCCTAATTATATATAAGATATCCACATCAGTGATAATTAATATATTTTATAAAGTGTAATATATTTTTAGATGCTTACAACAATTTTATTGTTATTGGGTTACATAGAGTTAACCACAATAAAACCATACCAAATAGATACAAATACACACAATTGTGAGAAAACACACACAATTGTGAGAAAACACATTACTCCAGTAACCCGAAGTTGATAACTCGGACTTTGGTAAGTTACTACTTATTTCTTTATATCATATACCAAACCAAACCAAACCGAAACATTTCTGTTTGTTGGCAAAAAGGCTTTATTATCAATCTTATTTACTTGTGAAGCAAGAAAGATGCTTCTTCCTGAATAACCTTCCATGCCTCCTTCACATGCTTCTCCTCCGTCAATGGCGCTCCTATGGTAAAACGTAGTACGATTTTTCGTGACAAAGCCTCTTTCCAAACAGAGCACATATACATACATGTGTCCTAATTAAGAACATGATACAAAAAGAAGAAATAAGAGTAGAAAATATAGAGAGGTTAGTTTGTCTTACAGTGTGAGAAATGAAGAGTTTCCTTGAAGAGTTCACTGCGTCTAAGAGTTTACGGTTTCAGTTATTGCACGTCTTTTCATCATTATCCACAGGCACGAGCACTACAAGAAAACATGTCATTTGCCACTCCCAGAAGAGTCACAAATTCGTCACAAATGAGACATTAGCGACTACTTTGCGACGAAAACATGTCGTCCCAAAAATGAAGTCGCTAATTTTCGGCGTCGCTAATCAGTCGGAAATTAGCGACGATTTTGTGACTACATTATTTCAGTCGCTAATTTGTGACTGATATGAGGCTCCTCGAAGGCGTGGCAAATAAGCGATTGAATTGTGACACAATGTATTAGTCATAATTTTGTGACGAATCTGTGTCGGTTCATGTAGTCGTTAATTAGCGACGAATATTGTAGTCATTAATTTGCGACTAATAAGTGACGCCTTTGTACAGGGTTTAATTCATTTGTAGTCGCAAAGTAGTCATAAATTTGCTTCTGATTAGCCTCTGATTTGCGACGCTTTTTTTGAAATGTTTGTTTTATTAGTCACTTATCAGTCTCATTTGAGTGTCAATTTAGCTACTAAATTCTAATTGTTATTTAGTTATGAATGCTCAAACGTAAAGAAGAAGCTATTAAACATGAAACAAAAACCATAATACACATAATCAAGCATTTCAAGTTCGAAATGCTTGCAAAAGGTTTAAAGTACCAAAAGACAAAGTATTACAACTCATAAATTTTGTGTTAAAAAAAAAGTGATAAGAGTGAGAGGAGTTAAGTGTTGGAGGAAACTGGAGAATTCATAACTAAGTTTGATATATACAACTCTTGTAGCAGACTTTCTAACCTCACAAGGGCATCATCTTACTTTGATATCCCCAATTCTTCCTTCCGCCTAATTAAACTCTTGTGCCTAGACATTAAGAAAGAAAGTGCCTAGACGTTAAAGAGAATAATTCAAGAGTGTGATAAGCAACACACAAATTTACAAAAGTTAGTGGGAATAGAAAGAGGGTGAAAAAAGTGAAAGTTACCTAACAAGTTCTTCCAAAGGATTCTCCAGAAAATCAAAACCATTTGCAACTAAAAGGGACTATGTGCTCCTGCCTAAGGCAATGAAGAATCCAAAAATAGCTAAATCCCTCTCCAAAACCTGCAAGGCCCCGACCGAACCTGAAGAATGGAGTGTGTTTTTGTGTATAAGATGTTGATTTGTAAGTATGCAAAATAAAGTCATTGATCAGTAAAAACACTTACACCATCGTATAAGAATTCATTGCCTCTTTCATCTTCCCAAGCAGTGACTTTAGCTGTCAAAGCCTCAACCATCCATGCATCAATAGCAGTAGAAACCAATGTTTCAAGGTAATCAAAGTTATGGTATTTGTGGGTTTTGTAATATAATATAGTGAACAAGAATGTTACCAGGACGTTTATTGACAAGACCGCTCCACATCTTTTTTTTTTCCCGTCCATTATTGAAGCTTCCATATGAATAGATGAAACAAAACCAGAGCCCCATGAGAGACCACGATTCAGAGCCAATAAGCTATAACGCTATGATTTCACCATAAGCGAAAGATGTTGAATTGTGAATCCTGAAATTTGTTGCTAAAGAATTTAAAACCAGAGGTGTTGGTGAAAAAGAGAGAAAGATTAACCTATATAGATCGGAACTGAGAGTTAGAGACTATATTAGAAACATAAGTCCTGTGACAATTGGAAGCAAAATTCTTGAGAAATTTACAAGGTTTCATGAGAAAGGAAGGATTTTTCCTTAACGACATTAAAAATCCTATATTGAGCTCAAATTGCAGAACCAAATGGACAAGAGAGAAGAAGAAGAAGAAGACATACCAGTGGTTGTAGATAGACTAGGAAGGCTATGAACGTCACAACAAACCATAACCCTAAATTTGACCCAACACCCATTTGATTCTTCTTCTTCTTCACCTTCACTGTTTCTGACATTGCTCTTATTCTTCTTCTTCTTCTTCTTCTTCCTCTTCTTTTTAAAATCATTCTCGTTAGATTTCTTCGATTGCCAATCCTCCATCACTTTTACATAATTTAAATCCATTTCTACAAACCCAGTAAAACGAGAAGACCCAAAAACCCAAAACAAAGGAGTTTGATCAAACAAAAAACCCTACAAATCAAAATCCAAGCGAAATTAAAAAAAAAAATCAATTTTTGGAGAAGAGAGAAGTGAAATTCACTTGTAAATGAATTAATTAAAACCCCAAAGTCAGGGAATTTTAGTCAAAAAGAGAAGCTCTACCGTAGAGTTTTCAGGGAGGGAACGAGCAGAGCAAATGGCGAAATTCGTCGATTCCTTCACCGTCCGACATAATGAGATGTGTGAGGCCGAGTCAGCGTCCAAATCCGAGCTACGCAAAGGATTTTTCCCAAAGATTAACCCAACCTGAAGTTGATTCTTCCGGAAATCCTCCGATTGAATTACAAGAATCCAAGACAAAAAATTAGGGCTCCTCGTTGATGAACAACAGAGAGACCGAAACTTTGATGAAGAGAGGAAGGTGAAATTGAAACTTTGATGAAGAGAGGAAGATTGATGAACAGAGAGATCGAAAGAGATAGAAAGAGAAGAAGGAACAGAGGATTCACTCGTTGAAGTGAAGAGAAAGTCGAGATGATGCAAATCGCATGAGTCCCGAGAAAGAGTTAAGAAGTTTGGGTTTTGGATGAATGAAACCCTAATCATATATTTTTGGGAATTAGTAGTCAAAAAAAAATTTTAGGGGGAAAGTTTCAGTCGAAAATTTTCATAATTTTACCCAAATATTTTGAAATCCCAAATTATATACGCAGAAAAAATTAGTCACTAAAACGTCTCAAAGTAGTCTTTAATTTATGACTAATTTGTGACGCTTTAGAGGGTGTCACAAATGAAATCCCCAAACCCTAAACATTTAGACTCAAAACTTGTTTCTCTACTATTTTCCTAAACCATATACCCTAAATAAAATGATATACCCATTATACCACCACTAACAAAACTAATTTAGAAAAACATCAACTTTACCTAATCTTACCTTAAAATTTCTAAGTGTTATAACCTAAAGTATATGAAATGTTGGTTCTCACAATTGTTTTTTTCTTTTCAAATTGATATACTCACTACAACCACATCTTAGCTACTTGTCAATGAGCTTAGTACAAGCTAAATACAACTATGAATCATAGAAGCATATATTTTCGGTTTTAATGTGTAGTAATGTAAAATGGAGTGGCAAAGTAGTCACTAATCAGTCACAGATTTACTTGTGTCTCGCAAATGTGTCGCAAAGTAGTGGTAAATTTGTGACTATTTTGTGACGTTAGTATAAGGTTTGAAAATCTGAAACCCTAAACCCTATATAACTAAAGAGTCACAAATACTTCACTACCAAATTTTTTAAAATTTGTTATTTTGAAACCCTAAACCCTATATGGTCACTAAAGAGTCACAAATTCGTCACTACCAATTTAAAAAAAAATGTTGTTACCTACGTTTAAACATTTGTGACGCTTTTGTTACGCTCTTATGGTAGTCACTAATCTGTGACGGCTTTGATGGTAACAAAATAGTCGCAAATTTGTGACCACTTTATCCGTCGCTAATTAGTCTGTAATTTGTGACTACTCTGCGACTACATGAAAACCAAGGAATGTATGTCTCAAATTCGTCGCTAATTTGTTACGTTTTTATGACGAAATTGATCAGTCACAAATTGGCGACTATTTTGCGACAGATTTTTGTGTCGTCACAAATTGGTCACATAAGAGTCTCAAAGTAGTCGCAAAAATTAGTGACTGATTTTTCAATCACAAACAGTAGTCACTAATGGACTGTTTTCTTGTAGTGGAGGCGGAAACAGGCAAGAGCAAAGATCCGAAGAGTGATAACCTGCAAACAAGAATTGATATTACAAGTTACAAAGAAAAGAAAATATTTTTTATATTTCAAGATTCTTCTTCCATTTTTAGAGTTACCTCAAAGTTAGGATCTTGAGAGACAAGTTGTTTGAACTCTTTAGCCAATTTGATATGGTTTCTTATATAGCTCCTCAAGTTCTCAGCTTCATATAGCCTTAAAACCATCCATACTTTCAATGATCTTTTGAAAATTTAAAACAAAAACAAACTCAGATTTCAATATGCAAATGTTCTTCGAAAACTTTAAAATTTAGATTCTGAGAAATCAAAGAACCTGAATCTTCACCGGAGAGGGATTTGCCAATCTTTGTAATCAACAACCAAGTTTGCCTGAGAGGCCTGGCAAACAAAAGTGTATAAAAAGACAAGTCATCAAATAAATTTAAAGCCGAATTGCGGTTTCTTGTGAAAATATAATCATTCTTACCTTGTTCTTGAGAAACTCTGGATTTGTTGACAGAGCTTCAGCGAGAGCATATTGATCCTGATTTTCAAATATGAACATTATTTTCAATACGCTAAGAGGAACATATACAAGCACTTCCAGAATACGGTATGCTGGAAGTGCTTGTATATATGTCCCGAGTATCGAAAATACATTGACGGTGTAGAAACTGCAGACTCCTTTAACATGAATGCTTACAAATGGTTCCTCACTAATTTTGATTGTTCCCTACTTTGGGTGAAGGAACCATGTTCATACAAGTGACAAAATTCAACATTGTGAAACAAGTGACAAAATTCAACATTGTGAAAAAACACAAAAACCCCAATGTGACGATTAGTCACTAAAAATGCCAATTTGGTTAAACCCCAGACGTACAAATACAACTAATTTCACAACATTTCCAAGCTAAAGTTTGAAACTTTTTCAAATCCAATTCTCACAATCCTAGTTTTCTATAAAGCACCCATGAAACTGATTTACCCAGAACAATAAGAAACAGAAAAATGACCTGAACTTGGCTAAGAACAGGGAAATCTTCTATGGTTTTGTAGTAATCGGGAATGAAATTAACCACTCGATGTCCGTACTCTCTTAGTTGCTCAGAATCCATCGACTTCAACACATTTCTACTTCCATTTTCCCTAATTCATTACAACAAATAACAAAATAAAACTCAGAGACGATTTGTATGAAAATATACCGCCATTTTTAATAAAATTTTGACAAATGGAATGCGTAATTTTCAATTTCTTACATTTTTTTCTTCTTCTCGAGCTTTGAAATCACGAGCTTTCTGAATGTTTGGGTTTGGGTTTTAGGAGTAGATAGCCCTTATTTATAGAACTGGGATTTTTTCTGTTTTAAAAATTTATACAATATAAAAAAAAAAAATTTCATACTTAAATAAAAGGTATCAAACCTTTTTTTTGGCTAAACTAAAAGGTATCAAACTGACGACAAAAAAAAAAAAAGGTATCAAACTTGTCCACCCAAATCGTTATCAAGAGACTAAGAGAGTAATGAGGGTGTTTAAATTGTGCAAAATAACATTTGCAAGATGCAATGAATCACCAAAACAAATAGTGCAAAATTGATTTTGTGGATGATTGGTTCAAGTGTAATTGTAGATTAATTGTTGTAGAAGTTAGCTAGTAGATTTTTACGTTATAACATCGTTTTTTTTACTTAAGCAGTAGAATAATTGATTTAATAGTTGATTCTAATTCAACTCCATAAGATTTTAAATCTCATTAGCTTTTTAAAGACTTGATTCATTTAAAATGATTCATTATTGATTTTGAAATCCAAGATTGACAACTTCTCAATATTTTTAAAATTTGTTGCTAATATATTAACAAAATCTTTTGACTTTTATAATAGATTTGAATTCACTAATAAAATCATTTTACTTTTTATAAGAGATTTGATAATTTATTCAAGTTTTTACTATTTTTTTACGGTTGTATAAATTTATATTATTTTTTCCAACGTTTTTAGAATTTTAAAATATAACTAGGTTCTAGAATTTGGAAACAAAACAAAACATTTAAATAAAAATATAGAAAATTATATATAAAATCAAAAAAAAAAAAAATTCAAATAAATTTTTAATGATTAGAAAGTGAAAAAGACGAAAATTGAAAAAATATAACCTTTTTATTTCTTTGGAAAGAAAAAAGAAAGAGATGAAAAAATAAAAATCTTGAAAAATGTATATATATATAACGTAAATGTATGATCATTTGCAAGGTTTTTTTTGTGTTTTCAATGATGGATTGTAATGGAGTTTAAATCCAAACATAATCCATTGTTATTCAAAGATGGATTCATAATAGAATTTAAAATCTAGTGTTATTGGTTCTAGTATTTACAATCTCTTTATCAAAAGAATTCAAAATTTAGTATTATTGGTTTTAGGATTTACAATCTCCTCATTAAAAGAGTTTGAAATACATTGTTATTCAATCAAAGATTTCAAATGATCATTTCAAATCTTTTGTTATTCATTTTTGATAGAGTTTAACAACTCCTTTTACTTGAGAGATTTTGAGTGAATTTCAAATTAGTTTTACATGTAAATGATGGCAATCCAAATCTCACTTTTTACCCTCATATTTCTCAACTCCATCATACAAATAGTAAAAAGAAGATAAAACATGGAAAAAAAGATAAGGTTGTAGAAGCTATAACTTTATACGGTTTTTGCTATAATATTGAAAGCATCATTGGAAAACAAATGTTGTAAAAATGCTTTAGAAAGTTCTAGAAAATTTCTATAATCCAACCAAACACACCCTAAATAAATTTTAATTTGTAGATATTTGATGAGAATTTTCATGATATGTCACTATTGGCATGCTACTTTACAGTTATGCCATTGTTTGAAAATCTTTGCAAGAATGCCATCTTTTTTTTAACTTAACTTATAAATTTTTTGGGTTTGAGTTAACTATTTTAAATTTATGGTATATTTTTTGGGGATAGAATTTTTAATAAAAAAACCGTCTGGTTATGATATTATAAGAAGCACACAAGAGTTCATGAAACAAAAAACAAACCAAATGAAAACATGAAACAAAACAGAGACACCAACATTATCACCCATGTAAAAGGGCCAAAAGATGTTATATCATTGCTTCACGAGCGATCAAATCATGTAAAACCGCATTATGCCAAGTGGAGTTCACATTACACTTAACCGAACCAACTTCCTGAGCTTTCCATCTAGCCTCCCGTTCCGAGATTCTTACACCATGCTCAATCTCTTCCTCCCCCTTTACTGTTAACAACCGACCATAACATAGCCTCCTCAAAAGCTTGTTTAATTACACAACTTAACGCAAGTTGGTGATGAGCATAAAGAATAGAATTACAATTCTTCCAAATAAACCACAAAATCCATGGGATAGCTAATCTCACCTCCTCGGTCAGACTCATATTCCCCCATCATATCAAGAACATAGGACAAATTATCTTCAAAAACAGAGGAGAGGCCAGAGGTCACCATCGGCAACCCCACACTAGACCATGGGTTATAAGCCACCGAATACATGAAGAGAACATGGTTAATGATTTCATTAGAAAGTTGGCATAGCTTACACACCGCATCGACCACTACCTTGAGTACGAAGACTGGGGGTAGAGTTTAGAGTTTGAGTTTTGAGAGAGAAAACAAAATAATAATTTTGTTTTTTTCTATAAAGTGTGGAATGTTTGCAATAAATTTTTTAAGGTGTCATATTTGAAAAAAATATTTTTAAAGGTGGCATGTTTGTAATTCCCCTGCTATATTGTCCACCCAAATCGTTATCAAGAGAGTAATGAGAAATGTCTTTTTGCCAAAGAGGAGTACTGAGAAATGTTTATGAAAGTGTGTACAATTGTTCATGTAACACACAAATTTTTATTTATTATTATTTTTTTTAACAGTTGCGGAAATTCTCATAAAATAATTCAAAAATTTCATAATCAAATTCCAGAAATAATAAAAATCTAGCAACCTAAACACCAGGTTTCACTAGACTAAACAGAAACAATTAAAACATCATATCATCCTTTTCACTGGCCTTGATTCCGCGATCACACATTTCTATTACCTGCAACTCAAAGGGAAAAACAGAGTTGCGTAAGTATTTAATAAATACTTAGTGGAGCGGTCATCCCGTCTATCGGATATAAAATAGGGAAATAGATTATCAATTCTACGAGAGCAAACAACAATTCGCAACGATTAAACAAATTCAGCATTTAAAACAGGGGGTATCGATCGACACACAAAACAAAGAGAGAAAAACAAAAACAAAAAATAAAAACAAGATATAAAAAGACCTAGACAAAATCCTAATAAAATAAATCTAATGGTTATGACTCCCCGGCAACGGCGCCAAAATTTGATATGCTCAAATTAAACCTAAGAGCTACTCTCTCAAACAAAGAGATCAATGCAGTACTTAAGGTATCGAAATCCACAGGGAATCAGTGAAACACAATAGATTTAATGAGTTCAGATTATGCTAAGCAGAATTATGAGAATGCAAGTAAACAAAGCAATTAAAACGGTTGTGAGAATCAATAGAGAAAAGCGCTAGGCACAGGGAAATCTCAGGTGAATCAGATATGCAGATGATCAATTAGCAATAGGATTTATGAAGCTCAATTCCTAAACATGAACACGAAAGTAAAACAAACCAGCTTCCGCTGCGAATATTATCTATGAATAAATCCAAGAAAACCAAATTCCTTTGCGAATCCTATGAATCTAAACAAGCATTAGTTTCAGGTTCAATTGTTCAAAAAACCCTAAGCCAAATTCCTTTGCGAATAGAAATTTTGCTCATCAAAAACTAGTTTAGGTTATCAATCAAACTGTCGTTTCTATTAATAAACCCTAGATCAGATTCAAGGTAGCTAAACAAAAATCAGCAATAAGAACAAGTTAAGATGAAGAACTTCTAATGATATTAATCCTAAGCAATTATGATCAGATCTAGCAAATCATCAACAACCTTTGAAAATCCCTAAACCTAACAGGGAAACTACTCAGACATATCCAATGATGAAAACATGTTTTTATTAAAAGATATATCAAAGAGTTAAGTAAAATAAAGCATGAAGCCTAAACAATGGCTTAAAACGTATATATAAAGGTCCCAAACCGACTAGAAAAGAAAAGTAAACATCTGAAACCTTCTTCGCAAAAACGGAAATCTTTGATTTGGGATTTTTCTTCATTAAGTACCCGTGTCGATCGACACCCAGACAGTGTCGATCGACACCCAGACAGTGTCGATCGACACCACACTCTCTGGAAAAATCTTGTGTCTCGTAATGCTCGTATCGATCGACAGGGAATGATTGTGTCGATCGACGCTTGATCTTCTGTCCGATTTTGACTTGATCTTTTCAGCTCTTTCCTCCTCGATACTCCAAAATGCTCCAAAAGCTCCAATAAACATCTTTTCTGCTCTAATCGGTCTAGTTCCTGTAAAGACTCTAAAACCAACACAAAACACAACAAAGACTCTAGATATAGGACTTATATCATGGCTTAAACTAGGTAAAAACCATGACATATCAACTCCCCGAGACTTAGCTTTTGCTTGTCCCTAAGCAAAACAGTGTACTCACTCCTTTAGGAACCACATACCTTTGCAAAGCTAATCCGGTGATACTTCGATGTTTCCCTAGAAATATAGCAGTCTTCCAGATTGAATCCAAACCCCTTAGAAAATCTCAGACTTTCAGTCGCAAACCCCTTTAGTTATTTAGGTGCGGTCTCATCGAGGGAATATCGATCGCTGGACCTTCTAGATTCTTTTACTTCCTTGAACACTTTCCTGCGTTTCACCCTCTCTCTTCCCTCTGAAACTGTATCCAATTAAGGATATCATAGAGATGCAATGCCTTTGATGATTGATTTTTTTTGTGACGGTGGTTACCTCAGCAGAGGGTCTTTTACCACCAGAGATTGAGCGTTTTATTCTGGCATGCTTGCACTTTTTTGTAGACTTTTTTTTTTTTTTTCCTTGGCATCTCTATGATCACTAGATCAGCTCTCATTACTGGTGTTCTTGTGGAGACAGGGTCATGAGGCTTTTTCTTTTTTCTTTTTTTCGATCTAGGACAGTTGTACTCGTCATTCGGGAAGAATTTTCAAGAGCGGTCCGTCCTCGATTTCAAGTGTTTAGAAGCTGAATCAAGTCTTGCGATTACTAATGCCCTTGACAAGAAATTAGAGATTCATTAGGGGCGGGGTCTTTGACATCTTTTCTAGCGTTCTCCAGAAATCTGAACTCGCTCCGTTAAACCGATCCACTTCCAGCTACCCACCTTGTAAAACCAATCAACTTGCATTAGTAATGGTCCATGAGTGCTGTTCAAAGTAAGTTGGAAAGGGGAGTTTCGACCCGAATAAAACAAAATTTTTTGAAAACACCACAAAAAACTCAAAATGAAAACACAATAATTAGCAACTACCTCCCCCAGACTTAAACAACACTGTCCCCAGTGTTATTAAGCCTAAGATCGGTGAATAAAATAGATCGAAAACAGAAGGAATCAAAATTTTGAAAAGAAAAACGTAACCTGGAGGGGGGTGTCGATCGACACTGTCAATGGTGTCGATCGACACTGTCAATGGTGTCGATCGACACCATCGAATTTTTGCAAGTGTCGAGCGATTTGACCACTGCGTCGCTCGATAGAAGCTCCTGAAGTTCATCCATACGTTTTTATCTCCTAAAAATCAAAACCAAAAACACACCAAACATAAAATTGTAAAAGAAAATAAAAAGAAACATAATTATTAAGACTTACAAATGGGTTGCCTCCCATTAAGGACTTGTTTTTAGTCTGTTAGCTTCACTGTAACGAGGAACTTAGATGTCTGGAGGATCTGCACTCTTCCATGGAATGACTCCAGGAAAGAGCTTCTGTGTCTTCTGCACCATCTCATGAACGACTGCTTCTCCTTTCTCTTTTACCGCTTGAGGAATGATGATTCTCATCTTTGCAAACGGTTTTGAACTCCTCTTACTTGCCTTAGGAATTCCTGCACATTTATCAGAAAAAGAACCAAGCTTTCGAGAAACTCGATGCTTGCATGAGCGCGGAACCGCTTTTTCAACTTTAATGAATGTAGAAGAGATACAAGGGGGTCATACCTGGGCTCTTCAAGAGGTATCTCTGGAGACGTTTCTATAACGGCTAAATCGTCGACAATCTCAGGAGGAATGTCTTCTGAAAGCTCCTTTATCAGCTCTTCTTCCTCTGAAGTATCCACAGAAAATGCTTGACCATCGATAGTGGGTTTCCTTCGCGTCTTATCCATGTCAAAATCCAGGACCACATCACCTAGATCAAGCTTGATCTTCCCTCTGCGCATATCAATAGTAGCTCCAGCTGTAGCTAAGAAAGACCTTCCTAGAATGAGAGGATCCTGAGGTTCTTCATCGTATTCCAAAACCACGA
Source organism: Draba incana (assembly GCA_963576765.1). Taxonomy (NCBI): domain Eukaryota; kingdom Viridiplantae; phylum Streptophyta; class Magnoliopsida; order Brassicales; family Brassicaceae; genus Draba; species Draba incana. Next base: position 21,748,577 of record OY755204.1, on the reverse strand, counting down.
AGTCTGTAGGAATGACGCAGTCTTGAATTCTGATTGGCACGTCCTCTAGAACACCTTTAGGAAACCTTCTAGAACAATCTGCTAGGATAAAAGACATCCTAGTCGTCTTAAAGTCTGTCAACCCCAATCTTACAGCTACGGAAATGGCATCAGGTTTATACCAGATCATGAATCACACAGCGAATGAGGGAAACGTTTTTCGGAGATGGAGCAATTAAGCACAAAGCTTCCTGGATCAGGCAGCTTTACTGGAATTCTACTCTGAATCATCGCGCTAACCTCTTCAGAAACCACTATCTCCTTCTTCTTCTTCTTGGAAACCGGAGCTGTGCCCAAAAGAATCGCTTGAATGTCTCTTGTCAGCAATGCTCCTTCCTCAGGACTAATACGCTTGACATATCTTCGAAGCGCAGGAGAAAGTTTTACCGCATCAACCAGAGGCATCTCCACCATGATCTTATCAATAATTTGCTTGCACATGGCCTCTTTGGCTACCTGCTTGGACTTCCTAGCTCTGGGAAAAGGAACCTTTGGCTTGTAGACGTTCTCCTCTACCTTGGCTGAAGATTTGGACGATGCTGGGCATGTTTCTGGCTCGTGTCGATCAACAGATAAGGATGTATCGATCGACAGAAGAGTCTTTGGATTTGGAGGATCATGATTTTTTGTACGTATCGATCGACACTGACCCTTGTCGATCGACGCTAGAGTGTCTGGAATTTCTGGAAAGTGACTCGCGATCCGTGTCGATCGATAGCCATCTCTGTCGATCGACAGAGAAGCCTCTGGAAAAATTTCTTGTCCTGCGTCGAGATGAGCATCGAATGATTCGGTCCTTTCTTCACGTGTCGATCGACACTCAGGCACAGTGACGATCGACACTGTCTCCTCTGTTCCAAAAATTTCATCGAACTCCGCAAAATAATCCTCTGTTTCAGTTTGAACAGCATTGCAAGCATTCCTGGGGTTTGCATCGGTCTTCGCAGGTAGAAATCCTTCTTGTCGCTTGATGGAACTAGCAGTTTGGGCTACCTAAACATCCAACTTCTTAACGTGTGTGCTTAACGACTCGAATTTCCCATTAAGATCTTGGTAGACGGAGTCCAACTGTCCATTGAAAGTAACTTCCAACTTCTGCTGTCCCTCTAGGAGTTCCACAAGCATAGCTTTCACTTCATTGTCCTGCTCAGGGGGTTTCTGATAAGATGATGAACCATAGCTTCTGTTGAAGTTGTTGCTCTGGAAGGGCTTCTGATAGCCTTGCTGATTCCCATACTTCTGAAATCCGGCTTGGTTGATGTAGTTCACATCTTCTTCTGCTGTCTCAACTCCCTGTACCAATTTCTTTCCCATAAGGATACTCTTGATGGAATCCAGCTTTGCGTTCATCTCAGCTAGGTGCTTCCCACCATCCTTGTTCTCACTCATCTGCTTCCTCTCAAAATCAGCATTCTTCGTACTGATGCTAGAAGCCAAGTTCTCGATGAGAGTGATCGCGTCTGCTGGGTAGTTGGTATTGAAGTTACCACTACTCGCTGCATCCAGTGCCATCTGATACCTCCAGTCCACTCCTCTGTAGAAAATGCCCAATAACTGAACATCTGTGAAGCCATGGTAAGGACAATCTCTCTGATAGGACTTAAGTCGCGTCCACGCAGCCTTGAAAGCTTCTGCAGGACCCTGCTTGAAAGAAGTAATCTTCGTTCTTAGCTCTTCTGATCTCGCATCATCAAAGAAGTTGTTCAGGAATGCGTTCTTGGTGTCCTCCCAAGTAGTAAGTGATCCAGGCTCAAGCTGCTTCAACCAGTAAGAAGCCTCCCCACTAAGAGAGTATGGGAATAGCTTGCAGAAAAGATAATCGCTAGACACTCCTTGAGCTTTGATGCTAGAAGCTAAGTCTTCAAAATTTTCGATGTGGTCCATCGGATGCTCATGGGGAAGGCCATGGAAGGGATGTTGAGCTACTAGTGAGAAGTAAGCAGGCTTCAGCTCAAAATCATTCCTCTGGAAAGCAGGAGGACGAATCGCAGCTCGATTCGCATAGAACTGGTCCGGTTGATTGAAATCTCCTAAAGTGCGATTCTGGACAGGCTGTCGATCGACACCCTCCTGGTGTTGATCGACAACAAGCTCTCTGTTGCGTCGAGCGATATCCTCTGCGCGTTGAGCGACTTGCAGGATCTTCACGAACACGTTCTGCTTCTTCTTCCTCGCGGGCTCGCTGCTGTTCAGCCTCATCAATTATCACGTTCCCAACCTCGTCTAGCCTCTGACCATCTTCATTATAGCGGTTCCCTTCTCTGTCGAAGAAACCATCATCTCTTTGGAACAACATTATCTGCTTAACCATCTTCGTAGCTTCTTTCGTCGCTTTTCGATTGGTTCGTTCCAAGCGTGCTACATCCTCAAGTTCCAGTTCCAAAAGTTCTTTGTCCTTGCTGCACCTGGTATTGCGATTTCGCATGTACCTGAAACGCAAAACAAAGAGAGAAAAACAAAAACAAAAAATAAAAACAAGATATAAAAAGACCTAGACAAAATCCTAATAAAATAAATCTAATGGTTATGACTCCCCGGCAACGGCGCCAAAATTTGATATGCTCAAATTAAACCTAAGAGCTACTCTCTCAAACAAAGAGATCAATGCAGTACTTAAGATATCGAAATCCACAGGGAATCAGTGAAACACAATAGATTTAATGAGTTCAGATTATGCTAAGCAGAATTATGAGAATGCAAGTAAACAAAGCAATTAAAACGGTTGTGAGAATCAATAGAGAAAAGCGCTAGGCACAGGGAAATCTCAGGTGAATCAGATATGTAGATAATCAATTAGCAATAGGATTTATGAAGCTCAGTTCCTAAACATGAACACGAAAGTAAAACAAACCAGCTTCCGCTGCGAATATTATCTATGAATAAATCCAAGAAAACCAAATTCCTTTGCGAATCCTATGAATCTAAACAAGCATTAGTTTCAGGTTCAATTGTTCAAAAAACCCTAAGCCAAATTCCTTTGCGAATAGGAATTTTGCTCATCAAAAACTAGTTTAGGTTATCAATCAAACTGTCGTTTCTATTAATAAACCCTAGATCAGATTCAAGGTAGCTAAACAAAAATCAGCAATAAGAACAAGTTAAGATGAAGAACTTCTAATGATATTAATCCTAAGCAATTATGATCAGATCTAGCAAATCATCAACAACCTTTGAAAATCCCTAAACCTAACAGGGAAACTACTCAGACATATCCAATGATGAAAACATGTTTTTATTAAAAGATATATCAAAGAGTTAAGTAAAATAAAGCACGAAGCCTAAACAATGGCTTAAAACGTATATATAAAGGTCCCAAACCGACTAGAAAAGAAAAGTAAACATCTGAAACCTTCTTCGCAAAAACGGAAATCTTCGATTTGGGATTTTTCTTCATTAAGTACTCGTGTCGATCGACACCCAGACAGTGTCGATCGACACCACACTCTCTGGAAAAATCTTGTGTCTCGTAATGCTCGTGTCGATCGACAGGGAATGATTGTGTCGATCGACGCTTGATCTTCTGTCCGATTTTGACTTGATCTTTTCAGCTCTTTCCTCCTCGATACTCCAAAATGCTCCAAAAGCTCCAGTAAACATATTTTCTGCTCCAATCGGTCTAGTTCCTGTAAAGACTCTAAAACCAACACAAAACACATCAAAGACTCTAGATATAGGACTTATATCATGGCTTAAACTAGGTAAAAATCATGACATATCACCATCCTGTAAGGAGCCTTAGAAATCGGAGTTGTCCCGGGCTCAAACTCAATCGTGAAAGGATCTGACCGAGACGGTGGTAATCCCTACAGCGACTGAAAAACATCCATAAAATTCCAAACAACTCAGATCTCCCCGATAGCAACCTAACCAGACTCCGGTATCGAAATTACCACCAAGTAAGCCTCGCAACCTCGCGCTATCATTTGCTCAACCTGAATAGCTGAGATTACCAGACTTCCGGAAGTAGGTTTCACGCCCTGAAATACTATCTTTCCCGCATCTCGCTCAAAAGCTACTCTCTCTCTGAAACAATCCAGATAAACCTTATAAAAGGACAACCAATCCATTCCAAGAATCACGTCGTAAAGTTCCACCGGACTAATCACCAAATATGCCGGCATCGACTGACCGACAATCTTAACATCATCTGCTCTAGCTCAGCCGCAAATAGCCAGGAATCCCCCTCCAGCCACTTTAACCAGACCCGAAAGCTCACCCGCATTGCTCTGAATGCCATTGCGCTCGGCATGCTCTGGAGTACTGAAGCAGTTCGATGCTCCAGAATCAAAAAGAACGTGGGACTCAAAACCTCCCACTAATAAGGTTCCTGTGATCTGCGCGTTGCCTGGCTGCCCTGCCTCTGCAAGACCATAAACTGGCGGTGTCGGCCCAATCTGGCCCAATGGTTGCACTGCTACCAACTGAGCCACCTGCTGCCCTGCCACTGGCCGAACTGCTGCCCTAGCCATCTGCTGCAACTTAGGATACATCGGCCGGATATGCCCCGGCTCTCGGAAACAGAAACACACATTGGCATCCCGAGATGCCTCCCTCTTGGGGCAACTAGCCACTCGATGCTCAGTACTCCTGCATCCATAACAAGCACGACCGCTCTGGCCTCCTCTAGAAACCTCATCGAATCTCCTCTTCTGACCCTGCGCAGGCTTGCCGCCTTTGCCAGAACTAGAACTCCGAGAATGCTGCTGCTGCTGGAGTATCCTCGGCTGAACAGCAGGAGCAGCTACAGATGGAACCGCCACTGATGGAACAACCACCGGACCAGTCTGCTCACGCTGATCCTCCTCAATCGAAGCAGCAAGCTCCACCAACTCCGCCCTCAAGGCGTACACTGAACCCCGACATTGGGTCCTAATACTCATCTGAAGCCCCTGCAAGAACCTCTGCATAAGGGTCCGCTCTTCAATAATGCCCTGACTAGCATAAACCTGAAGTCTGCTGAACTCGGTATCATAATCCCGAACTGAACTCGTTCCCTAAGACAGCTCCATAAACCTCATCTGCAGGCGGTCCAAAGCCTCTTGTGGAAAGAACTTGGCATTGAACTTGCCTACAAACTCATCCCAAGTCCAAACAGCTCTCCTGGACTCCATCGATCTCCATCAGCTATGCACATCCTCGGTCAAATAATGCACATCCAACTCTACCCGATACTCTGCAGGACATCGGATCGACCGAAAATTGCACTCCACTCTCAAGCGCCACTCATCGGCCCCCTCTGGCCTAACTCTGCCAGTGAAGAAAGGCATACCAATCTTCTGCATCTGTCCCATCATCACGAGATAGGGAGGATGCTCAGCAACCACAGCCCTCGGCTGCTCAACCTCTGCAGCTCTCTGTTGCCCCTCCACCACTGGAAGTACTGCTGGAGCCGGTACCGGAGCTGTCGCTGGAAACCGCTCCAACAGCTACGTCAAAATCCCCAAGATGACATCATCCCGACATTGAGCTAGAACACCACCCCCACCCGGGCCCGCTCCAACACCAGCACCTCTCCCCCCCCCCCCCCCCCCCCTGCACCTACTGCCACATTGACACTGGCACTGGTCTCGCTCGCGATCTCCACCTGATGAGTCTGGGATGCAGCCACACTGCTAGACGACTCTGGCACTTAGCTACGACCACAACCACAGCCTCTACCACGGCCTCTGCCACGACCTCTCGCTCCAGTATCCATTTACCATACAGGACAGGAAACATGAGCAAACAAGAAGTCACAAACAAATAAAACATAACTTACCGCGAAATCACTTTAAAGGCCGAAGAGGATGATCTAAGACTATTAACTGCCTAAACACCAATAAACAATTTAACCACATAGTGTCAGTTCATTCAATTCTAATGTCCTAAAAACGTCTAAGCTCTGATACCAAAATGTAACACCCAAATTTTTTATTTTTATTTTTTTAACAGTTGCGGGGATTCTCATAAAATAATTCAAAAATTCCATAATCAAATTCCAGAAATAATAAAAATCAAGCAAACTAAACACCAGGTTTCACTAGACTAAACATAAACAATTAAAACATCATATCATCCTTCACTGGCCTTGATTCCGCGATCACACATTTCTGTTACCTGCAACTCAAAGGGAAAAACAGAGTTGCGTAAGTATTTAATAAATACTTAGTGGAGCGGTCATCCCGTCTACCGGATATAAAATAGGGAAATAGATTATCAATTCTACGCGAGCAAACAACAATTCGCAAGGATTAAACAAATTCAGCATTTAAAACAGGGGGTGTCGATCGACACACCCACTTGGTGTTGATCGACACACTTCACTCAAGTATTTAATCCTCGCGACCATAAAACAGTGGTGTCGATCGACACCTCTCGCAGAAAACTGAACCGAGTCAAATCCTCACACGACTCATGTTCCGTTTCAACGGATGAGATCATCACGATTTCAATCACCCAGTTAACACAGAAACAATCAAATTATCACAAACATTCATTCAAAATTCCCTAATAACCTTATCCCATATCCACGATCGCGCACTCACCACGATTACGCGGATTGAATGGAAAAAGGAATTGAACAGCGACGAAACAGCGATGAACAACACTCTTCCTCGCCGGAAATCACTGAGATAACACCACAAACTCCCACAAACGCTCACACAAGTTCCTCAAACGAAGAACGATGACAACGGATCACAAATCGTTTTGGAAACACTCAAATCACCCTTTTTCTTCTTGATTTTCTCTGTGAAAACGTGCTTTTGTGGCTGGAACTATAAATAACCCGACCTAGGGCTGCGTTCCTAAACCGCGCAACAAACCGAATGATTTTAAATCAAACCAATTTTGACCAAAAACAATGGTGTCGATCGACACCCCTGACCAAAATCTATATTTTGGTTTCGGGATGTTACAGTTCATCTTTCTCTCATTGGTTTAAATTCTATAGTCTTTTGTAAAATCAATGCAAAATCACATTTCCAAGAAAATTATAATAATGTGTAAATCCCATCTAAAACGAGAACTTCATTTAACATATTATACGTTCACTAAAAAAATGGCATCTTACAAAAAATATCATCAGCGATTAAAAATAAAATCGCCCAAATGAACCCAAAAAGCAAATTTAGTTTGGTCTTTCTTATTTGACCAAACAAAAAAAGTTTGGTCTTACTTATTACTATTTTCTTTCCTGTGAAACCACTTGTTACAATTAATAAATATTTTAGAATGAACTTTTAAACCAAAATCGTGAATATTATCAGAAAATATTTAAGCTATATATATACATTTCAATCAAAAATTAAATATATTTTCTTACTTATGGACTTTGATTTGTTATTAACTTATTGTTAAACGATAGGTTACAGAATTTATTATTATTTTTTTTTATTTTTTTGAAACTTTAGGTTATAGAATTTCAATGTAAATAACAAAACTAAAAGTTCAATGACAGATACATGTGAACAGCCAACTCCTATCTTGGTAATACACTACAAGAAAACAGCTAATCTGTGACGAATTTTTGTGACTGTTTTTTTCGTCACAAAAGATTGCGACGGAAGTGGGACGAAATTGTGACGGATTTGTGACGGAAAAATTCTGTTTTAAAAGCATCACAAATTAGCGACGAAGTTATGACTATTTTAATGAACGTCACACTTTTTGTGACGCATTAGCGACACTAATAAAACTGTTACTCATTTGTGACACCTTTGCTACTGATTAGCTACGCCCAGTTGAATTTTATTTTTAGAGTATAGGGTTTCAGGTATTGTCACAAAAGCATTACAAATTTGTGACGCTTTTGCTACGGATTAGCTACGGATTCGCGTAGCGTCATAAAAGCTTCACAAATGAGTTACAATTTTGTGACAGTTTTGCTACTAATTAGCTACTCTTAGTAGGGTTTTAGTGTTTAAAAGTAGAATTGAAGTACTAGGATTATATACATACTTATATTATTGATGTGTGGACTACTAATCTTACATCTAATTGTTAAACTTTTTAATTTCCAAACATTTTGAAAATGTTCAAAGCAATCACATTAGTCTTATGTTAAACACCTTGTCATTACATTGTCATATTTGATAAAAGTTTTATTTTTTTATAAATAGACATTTATACTTCAAATTAGTTCAGTATAATCATTCACATTGGTCATACCTTGATAGAAAACGTATTTTAAACCTATTGACTTACTAAATTTTCATGTTAATGTTTAGGGTTTAGGGTTTGAAGTTGTGTATACTCATAGCGTCACAAATGCGTAACAAATTTGTGACGATATTGTGACGAAACTGTGACGCTTTTGTGTTTTGGGTTTCAAAATAATTGGGCTCCTACCAAAAAATTGAGCGGGAAAATTTTTGTGAAAATTTTTCACTTGCCGCTTAAAAAATTTTGGTAAATTTGTGAAAATTATTGTAAAGTAATAATTTCCCTACTCCTTTGATCCCAGATCCTTAAATCTCTCTCTCTCATATCTGAATCTCCTCTTCAATCTCTATCTCGATCTCCCTTCTTTTGAATCCCTAAAACCAGATCCCTAATTCTATTGTTCTAAAAAATTAGGGTTTTGTTCATCTTTTTCTCTCTCGAAATCTTCTCTGCGATTTCGTCAAAATCTCTAAATTTCTTCTCAGTTCTTCTAATTTCTTCGTTGATTCATCACAATCGTCCTTCTAATCTCTCTTTTGATTCTTGTTTTCGGATCTACTCTTAAGATTCAAAAGTTTAATCTTTTTTTTTTTGTTTTTCACTCAACACTTAGAAGACTCGCATGCGAGTTTTGTTCTGGGTTTTTTTTCGGAGTTGAAATCCACAAGTTTTGGAGCCTCTAAAGTCAGAGCTTTTTTGTGTGTGGAAGCTTTACTCTCCACGAACTCTCCACACCCACCGAGAATTGATTGATTTTAATGGCGGAATTTGCAGGAGAATCCTATTGGCTTCTCTCTGCTTCTACATCAACCACATTTGTCACCTTCTTCAACATCATCATCTTCTTCCTCCCCGGAAAAGAAAATACCCTCACAAGCTTCCTCCGGGAAGTCGAGGATGGCCTTTCATGGGCGACACCTTCGCTTGGCTCAACGCTGTCTCTGGTTCTCATCCTTCAAGCTTCGTCGAGACACAAATCAAAAGGTTCGATCTTTTGTCAAACCAAGTTTGCTTTGTTTAGTAAACACAAAAGAATTTTGATTTGTATCGGTTTTATCGAGTTTTAGGTTTTGGAGGATATACTCTTGTAGATTGTTTGGGAATGGGTAGTGGTATCGGCCGACCCAGTGTTTAACCGGTTCATAATGCAGAACAAAGGGAAGCTGTTTCAGTCGAGTTATCCTACCGGAAAGTGGAAAAAGCATTGAAAACTCCCAAAGGATGCATTTGAAAAGATATTCGTCTTTCTTCAAGAATGGTTTGTTTTGTACATTTCGATTTATGCGATCTTTTGTTTCGTTGCTGAAAGTGTGCTTTTACAGTGTTATAAATGATGGGAAAATCATAAATATTGAGTTCAATGATGTGTATCTTGTTACAATTCTGGAAGCAATCCCATTAGAAGCCTTTACTCTTCAAGTGAGTAATTTCCATTACGGCGCTATAAGTTTTAAGTACTAAATATGCCACTTGGATTCTTAAGTAACCTCTACATTTCGTTTTTCTTATGTATATTAGAAAGAGGAAGTCTTTGCTGTGAAATATGTACCTTACGAGAAATATAGAAATATGCTGGCTAAGGAAGATCCTTCTTATGTGCCTTATGATGTAAATGGAGAGTAAGGAAGAACCTTCTTATGTGCGTTATGATGTGACTGTTAATAAAAGTTTCAAAAGATCTTGGGATTTTTTCAAGATAGTGTATTAGATATAAGTCCAAGAGCTTGATGTTTCGTTTTACATTGCAGGTCGTCTCTTGATGAAAATGAAGCATTCTTGACTACCATGGATTCAGCTGTAAAGTTGCTTCCTGAAGCAACAAAAACCGTTGCTGGCTGGAAAGGTCTTTTGAAATCAGAGATTTCTGTTTTTGGTTTCTTCATGATTGGGAATCTTTATGTATTTAGTGAACTTATTTTTTTCCTTTGACAGACATCGAAGATTCGACCGTATGTTGTCTGTGCTGTTTTAAGAGGTGTAACATTTGACGAGGATCGTTACAACAGCTTCATTGATCTTCAGAATAAGCTACATCAGAATATATGCCGGTAAATTCAACGGCTAGTCATAAGATCCTCATTTGGTCTCTCTTGCATCATTTCAGTTATTAGCTAACATCATTGCGTGGCTTGCATTTAAATTTGGCTTCTATTGATTTATAAGGTTCCATTTTCTGCAAATGATGTGATGTTCACTGATCGTTTCTATATATTTCAGGCGAAGATCTCTGGTTGCTATTGGAACTCATGACCTTGACAAATTGCAGGGCCCATTCACATATGAGGTAAGTGTTATAATATATGTTTGATGTTTGTTTTCCATTTTTTCATTGGTTATGATAATCCGTAGTAAGAAATGTGTTACTAAAATATGATAGGAGTTTACCTTATGGCTCAGTAGTCTTACAGAAGAGCAGAAGCATGTCGCGACATGATTTTTCAGTGTGATAAAAGGCGAAGTGAAGCTCATCAAGATGCACCTCTGTCTGACCATCTCGCCAGCATCGTAAAGATGTTACCAGAGTGTGATTCTGATGTTTATCGGATCCATTGAACTCTTAACATTGTTTAAAGTGTTTATGTTGTTTTGTAAACTCATTACTCTTTTGGCTTTCGTAAACTATTGTTTTAGTTTAATTTCTTTTACATTTCCACCATTTTCATGTGCAATACAAAAATCAATTATGCAATTATCTCATTTATATTTCCAGTCACAAATTTGAGACACTTTTGTGACGAATTAAGAACAATAGAATCCTTCAAAAGCGTCACAAATTCGTCGCAATTGTGACGGATTTTATCGTCACAATAGTGTCGCTAATTTATGACGGAATAAGAGAGTCACAATTTCGTAATAAATATATGACGCTTCTTTATCGTCACTAAACCGTCGCAGATCTATGACGCTTTAAGTTCGGCTCAAAACCGTCGCAAATTTGTGACGCTTTTTTATTCGTCTCTAAAGCGTCACAAATTTGTGATGAATGTGAGACGATTTAGATTTGCGACGGTTTTTTTGCGACGCTTTTTTTTCGTCACAAAAGCGTCGCAAACACCTGTTTTGTGACGCTTTTGTGACGCCATTGAGCGTCGCAACTTCTCTGTTTTCTTGTAGTGATATTGGCGGACAAAATAACTGGTAGTACCGAATTATATTTTTGAATTTCACCTAAAATTTTGGCCATTTCGTTTTTTTCTCTCTACCAGGCTACCAGCTATTTTCATTTAAGAAATATCTCACGTGCAAAGTTCAATTCAAACCAAACGGATTAAGACGGTGTAGCACCAAGTTCGTCTTTTGTTTTTTTTTTTTGTCAACAAGTTCTAGTCATTTTTGTTTGCAAAATTAACGTTTCAAATATTGTAAATAAAATGAATCATTTGCTGGTGTTGTGAACAGAGAACATGTTATTTTATCAGATAACGTAATGTCATATTCCACATGAATCTTTAAACGTTAGGTAATGTGGTTATCTGATATAGGAAGCACTCGCAAATAAGACGTCATGTCATGAAGTAAACCACGTTAGACTGATACCATCAACTAGATTCATACTATCAATATGTTGGTATTTTTGTTTGCAAAATTAGCGTTTCAAATATTGTAAATAAATTGAATCATTTGTTGGTGTTGGGAACAGATAACATGTTATTTTATGAGATAACTTTTTGTTTAACATACGACATGTTTAAATCAATTTACCTTTTTTAATCAAGATGCATAAGTGTAAAAATAAATGAATACGTTGAAATACAACGTTTCAAACAGTTCAGTTGTACATGATCGATCACAAAATCGTGAATGTTGGTTTAAACACAGTCGCAGACTCGTAGAGGCTCAAGGATCATATCACTAGAGAGTATAATAGACCAATGAATATTTTAAATGACTTTTAATCCCGATACGTACTTTTTCGTTTAACATAATTTTTACTGTCATGTGAGTCAATTTTTTGTCTTTTAAGTTTTTGTTAGGAACATTGAACTTAGTTCCAATGGAACCTAAAATGGTATACAAACAAATTAAACTTCTTCGGTCATTATCAATTACTTTTGAGTTAAAATGTATAAAATTTAACATGATATTAGAATTAAATTTGTTGACAATAGTTCGGGAATCGTCTGAATAAAGCTTATTACCAATTATAAAGGGAGATACGGTTTGAAATGAGACGGAAGAACTATCATATCATACATAAACACATATTATACTGATATTTTTAGAATTATTTAACGCATCACAATCTGTCTATAATGACAATAAGAACTTCTATTTACATTATATTTAAATATTGATTTGTTGTCGAAAGGAGATTTAAAATTTACAGGATATGGAAAATAAATAGTCCAAAATGAAAAAGAATAAAAAGACTACTCAAGAGATAACAAATACTATAAACTACAAACTACATAACATATAAACAATCACTAAAGATAAACACACACACACGCACACAAATATAAGACTTATGACACACAAAAATAAGATTGTTTTTGCTTGTCTATAACAAACCACAAACTAATAGAGTTTAAAAACATTTTTGTTAACTGATAACCAATCATCTAAAAATGTAATTTCTGACTTTAAAGAGACTTAGGACTATTAAATACGAAATTATATATTACGAATTATTTGTAAACAATAAAAAAAAAAAGTTAGTAACATATACCTATTATTTAGCACAATATATATAGGGAAATTTTGATAACTACCTTAAAATTGAATGAAAATTTGAAAACTACACTTAATATTATAGAAATTGAAAAATTATACGTTTTGTTATTTAAAGTACATAAATTATTACATCAATGTAAAATAATAAAAAATTATTGAACTTAAAATGAAAATTAAATTTCGTATTCAGTTTTTTTTTAATATTCTATTAATTAATCATTATATAAAAGCTAAAATGATAATTATAAAACGATTAGGTTAGATTTATTTTACACAGAGGACTTATACTTTTATTGGTTGATTTTTTACTTTGTCGAATTATTTAACCATTGACTTATTTATTTTAGCTTCGTCGACTTAGTTTTCAACTCCGTTTACTTATTTTAAATTGTTGTCTTATATTTGTTTGTTTGATTTCTTACCATGTCGACTTATTGAACCATTGACTTATTTTCTTATATCTGTCGACTAAATTTACAATTTCGTCGCCTTATTTTAAACTGTTGAGTTACATTTTTTTTATTCTTGATTTTTTATTCTATCGACTTATTTAACCATCGACTTATTTTCTATTTTGGTCGACTTAATTTTCTACTTTGTCGATTTATTATAAACTGCCAACTTACATTTCATTTGCTTGATTTTTTATATTGTCGACTTATTTACACTATTAACTTGATCTTTTTAGTTCGTCGACTTAAGTTTGTTTGTTTGATGATTTATTTTAAACAGTCGATTGAAATATTCCCTAGTTGATTTTTTTACTTTGTCGACTTTTTTAAACCACTGACTTAATTGTTTATAATCAACGATTTGAATTATTATTATCTAAATTAATTAAAAATATAAACTACATAAATAATTAAAAAGAAATTCATATTGTAATTTATAATAAATGATAAATTCGTAATTATTTCATAAAAATTAAAAATATAATTAATGTTTTAAGATTAAATATAATTTGTAATTAAAAATTAAATTATTTCATAAAAAACAAATATAATTAATTTGTAAATATTAGTTAGGGATATAATTTTCATTTCAATACACAATAGAGGGTATTTTTCAAATGTTGAGAAATTTGGTATACATTGCAAAAATCTAATAAATTTTAAGGTATAGAAGCCAAATGCATTGAATGTAAGTTTTATAATAAGTTTTATAATGTGTATTAAAGTTGTTATTATTTTAGTAAACGATAGTTAGATAAGTTTTAAGGTTTCAAGTTGAATTTAAAAATAGGAAAAAAAGACTTTTGAAATTCTTTATGTAATGATATAACCAAATGCACTGAATGTAAAATTATAAAAATTAAATAAAAATATAATTAAAAATGATGTGAATGATGAGGTGGATACATGAGAAGAGAGAAAAGCTAACTTTATAAAAATTGTTGATAAAAATAATATCACGAAACTTAACGTTCTTAATTATTGTTACTTATATTATATTTTATGTAAATACTTTTAATATTTTTTTAAAGAAAACAATAGTTTCTCCTATGATTTTTTTCACTTTTTAATGCATATTTGCCCTTATTGTTTTAATTTAAATTTGTATTAGATTTATATGTAAAATGTAGCGACTTATGTTTAATGATATGTCAAATTCTAAATTGTATAAGATATGAATTTGGTTCTAGATCAAGTTATTTGTAAATTTTCATGACTTTTCGATATTTTATTTTTATAATATTTACATATTCAATTTAACCTAATTGAAGATATATAAAATGTAAAATATATTAGTATAGCCAAATTTATTAAACATGTTATTAATCTAGTAACTATATATAGATATCTATATTTATAGGTATAACATTATGACTTTTCAAATTCTTTCTCTAATGTTAAAGAGAAATTTTGAGTTATGCCACTATTGGCATGCCACTTTTCAATTATGCCACTGTTTTAAAATTATTACCAGCGTGCCACTATTCACTTAAATGAAAAAAAAAAAAAAATTTCTCTCTCATCTCTCTCACGCTCATCTCCCAGATCCAAAATTTTTTTTCTCATCTAAATTTCGTTTTTTCTATCACTGAATTCGATTCTCGTCATCTCTAATTTTACTATCTCTGATCTCTGTCTCGATTTCCGCTAAGAAGATTTGGAAAGATTTCTGCTAAGATTCGAGTAGATTTAGGAAGCAGAAGAAGAAGAAGATCTCAAAGAAAATTCAAACACAAACGAATGTAAATTTTTGAGTTCGAGTTAACTGTTATGCATTTAGGGTATAGATTTTGGGGGGGAGGGGGGGGGGGGGGTAGGTTTTGCCTTTACTTTATAAAACTGTAAAAAAATCTTATAAAACTGTTAAAAAACCTTTAAAACTATTTGAAAACCGTGTAAAACTATTTATAAGGTTTTTGTAAAGTTTTATAAGGTTTTTAGTTTTATAAGGTTTTTAAACAGTTTTATAAGGTTTTAAACAATCTTATAAACCTTTTAAAAACTTTACAAACGTTATAAAAACCTTATAAACCTTTTAAAAACCCTTTAAAACCCTTATAAATTATTATACTGTTTAGTTTTTAATGACATATAAAAAAGTCTTATAAAACTGTTTAAAAACTTTATAAAAACAGGAAAAACCTAAAAATAACCAAAACCCAGATTTGACCAAAATAAATAACCAAAACCCAGATCTGACAAAAAAACAATCAAAACCCAGATCTGAACAAAAATCGAATCAAAAGCTCAAATTTGTAACCCAAATCGAATCAAAAGCTTAGATTTGTAACCAAAATCCAATCGAAAACTCAAATTTGTAATCAAAATCGAATTTGAAAAAAAAACAAAATTCATGGATTAAACTTGTTCTTCTTCTTCCTTCTTCGTCGTCTTCTCACTACAAGAAAACAGCCGCAAATCCGACGGAAATTCCGACGGAAGTAATTCCGTCGGAAATTTTCCGACGGTAATCCGACCGATTTCCGACGGAATGGAAATTTTTCAATTCCGTCGGAAATCTGTCGGAATTATTTCCGACGGACCACACACCGTCGGAAATCGGTCTGATTATTGGACCGTGTAACTAGCCGTTGCCGACGCCGGAGGAGATTCCGGTCAGTTGTCGGAAATCCGTCGGAAAATATCAATTTCCGACAGATTTCCGACAGACTCCCAACTAGTCTGTCGGAAATCTGTAGGAAAAAATAGCCGTTATATAACCGTTATCTAGCCGTTATTATATCCGTTGTTTTTCCGACGCTTTGCCGACAGATTTCCGACGGTCAGCGTATTTATATATATGATTCCACACATCTTCATTCACTCACAAAACAACAACAACTTCCAACCAAATATTTGTTAGAAAAAAATCGTTAAGAGAGTGAGATGTCATCTTCTAGATATTATAGATCGTGGATGGATGAAGAGATGTATGATCCGGAGTCGAATACATTAAATCCAAGTTATGCACGAGGTATATGCGAGTTCATGGCGGTTGTCGGGAATCGAAAGGTGATAAAATGTCCATGTTTAAATTGTTGCAATTCTCGTAATGTTAATGTAGAACAAGTTTGGCATCACTTGTATACCGTTGGTTTTATGCCGGGATACAAAATTTGGTTTTTTCATGGAGAAACTAATAATGATGGTGCTAGTAGTAGCAGTGCACCATATGTTGCGGATAGCTTAGGCGAACATAGAATGGATAACTTAGGTGAACATAGAACGGATAGCTTAGGCGAACATAGAACGGAAGTAGATTTTGGTGTAGGTACCGCTGAGATGGTTCATGATGCGTTTAGAGAGAATTTGCTATCGATCGTAATAAGGGAGGATAGACTAGAAGAACCAAATGAAGAAGCTAGAAGATTTTTTGATATGTTAGACGCAGGGAAGCAACCATTATATGATGGGTGTAGAGACGGACATTCCCCTTTATCAACTGCTAGTAGACTGATGACCCTTAAGACAGACTTCAATTTGGCGGAAGAGTGTGTTGATGCGATAGCAGATTTTGTGAAAGATATTTTGCCTGAAGATAATCAGGCACCTGCATCATACTACGAGATACAGAAACTTGTAGCTGGTCTTGGTATGCTGTATCAGGTGATAGATGTATGCATCGACAACTGTATGCTATATTGGAGTGAAGACGAAGACCGGAGAAGATGTAAATTTTGTCGTAAACCGCGGTATCAGGAAACTGGTGGGAGAGTTCCAATTCCATATAAACGTATGTGGTACTTACCATTGACAGCGAGGTTAAAGAGGTTATATCAATCTGTGCGAACGGCAGAACAAATGAGATGGCATGCAGAGCATCGTCAAGATGGAGAGATTACACATCCTTCAGATGCAAAAGCGTGGAAACATTTTCAAATGTTGTATCCGGATTTTGCATACGAGTCAAGAAATGTGTACCTCGGGTTAAGTACGGATGGTTTCAATCCATTTGGGAAGCATGGAAGGCAGTATTCTTTGTGGCCCGTAATCGTAACACCGTATAATTTGCACCCTGGTATGTGCATGCGTCGAGAGTTTTTATTCCTCTCCGTTCTTATTCCCGGCCCTGAGCATCCGAAGAGATCACTTGATGTATTCCTCCAGCCATTGATTTATGAGTTACAAATGCTATGGAGTCACGGTGTCGAAGCATTTGATGATTCACGGAAGCAGAATTTTCTGATGCGTGCGGTCCTTATGTGGACTATTAGCGATTTCCCAGCATATGGTATGCTATCTGGATGGACTACTCATGGAACATTATCGTGCCCGTTTTGCCAAGACAACACTGACACTTTCCAATTGAGGAATGGAAGAAAGCCATGTTGGTTTGATTGCCATAGAAGGTTTCTACCGGACGGCCATCCCTATCGTCGGTCTAAAAGATTATTTAAGAAAAATAAACAAGTGTTTGATGCTCCAATTGATGAGATAGACGGTCGTACTATATTGGAGCAGTTGAGAGATTTTGGTGCTGAGAGGACTCCTGATTGTGGGGGTAATGGGCATGAACCGCTTTGTGGTGTAGAAGGAGCTCACAACTGGCATAAGAAGAGTATATTTTGGGATTTGCCGTATTGGAAAAATCATTTATTAAGGCACAACCTCGATGTGATGCATATTGAAAAGAACTTCTTTGACAACATCATGAATACGGTGTTAAACATCCCAGGAAAGATAAAAGACAATGTGAAGTCTAGGATGGATGTTTCAAAGATTTGCTACCGTGCTTATCTTGATCGTATTCCCGATGGTACATATCCTTTTCCTCCGTACCGATTGCAAATACAAAAGATAAGAGAATCTTTCCGGTGGATTGAACACGAAGTTAAATTCACTGATGGATATGCAGCTAATCTGGGTAACTGCATAGACTCGCGATACCTAAAGTTTTTGGGACTGAAGAGTCATGATTGTCATGTACTGATGCAGAGGCTTCTTCCATTTGCTTTTACCCATCTCCTTCCTCAAACTGTCCACGAAGCTATTGCAGCAGTTGGTGCTTTCTTTAGGGATTTATGCACGAGGACACTTACAGTTGAGGGGATCCGCAATTTAGATGCCAATATACCAGTGATCCTTTGCAATCTTGAGAAGATCTTTCCGCCGTCTTTTTTTGATGTTATGGAACATCTTCCCCTACACCTCCCCCGCGAAGCTGAACTAGGTGGTCCCGTTCAATTTCGTTGGATGTATCCTTTTGAGCGGTACATGTTCCATCTAAAGAAGAAGGTCAAAAATTTGGCTCGAGTTGAAGGTTCTATTGTCGCACAGAGTATCAATGAAGAATCATCACAGTTTGCGGAATATTACTTTCCGCGGGAAGTTAGTACGAAGAGTAGACGTCCTGCTCGTTATGATGATAAAGGTGAGAGAGTCACATATGCCGCGATTGTCCCTGAGATGTTTTCGCAAGTTGGCGGAGTGATTGGGAGAGGGAAGAGACGCTTCCTATCACAAGCAGAGTGGAGTCACTTACATATGTATATCCTAACGAATTGTGAGGAGATGGCGTAGTACGAAAGGTAAAAACAGAACTTATTTAAATACATCTTGTTTTTAATACCTAAGTAATATATAGGTTTCATATGTTATATATTTTTTGTTTGCTTTCAGGATTTACATTGCATCAATACGTCGCTATTATCCAGAAATGACAGAAGACGAACTTGGAGAATCTAAGGAAAACGAGTTTCCAAATTGGCTGCAATATTACGTAAGTTTTAAAAAAACGCTTACATTTCTTAAAATTACTGAATTAATTATTACTTAATTATGTTTGTTTATTAATTTGTCTAAATTATTATCTCAGGTTTCTGAAGGAATGAAGAATGGAGAAAGGTTTCCGACATGGTTACAAGAGATAGTTTCAGGCCCAAGCTTTGAAGCAACTTCATACGCTTGGTATTGCACTAGGGGATTTGCATTTAGGATTCATGAAGAAAGGCCGAGGGCAACTGCAGATTACGGTATTTCAGCTACAAGTGGTGATGTAGTCTACTACGGGATTCTGAAAGAAATATTGCAAGTGCGCTATCCAGGAATGTTGGGCATGAGGTGCATTGTTTTCTTGTGTGAGTGGTATGATCCGTCATATCCAGAAGGTGTCCAGGTGAGCCAATTTGGCGTCACTTCAGTAAATTCTTGTAGGAGACTGCAAAAGTATGACCCATTCATCCTAGCATCACAGGCAGACCAGGTTTGATTTTAAAATTTTATAATACGTGTCTTATAGATAAATAATGATATTGTAATTGCCTAAACTAAATATGTTTGTTTCAGGTATGCTACATTTCTTATCCTAGGGTAACACATCGAGGAGATCCTTGGATTACAGTGACTCCAATTAATCCAAGAGGGAGACTATATGGAGTTGCTGAGCAAGATGCTATGCAACCAACTAGAATTACTCCGATGGCTCCAGTTGATCATTCTTCAGCAGTGGACCTTTTTGTTGATTTCACTGAATTTGGTGATAATATCGTACATTCAGAATCAGAAGAAGAAGTTGGAGAATTTGATGAAGACGAAGACACAATTCCTTCGGAAGGATCTGATGAAGAAGAAGAAGTTGATGACGAAGAAGTTGGATAATTTATATATATATATATATATTTTTTTTTTTTTTTTTTTAAATGATATATATATATATATAATTTCGACTTATCTGTATATTTATTTATATATATATATTTAATATAAAATCATTTATATATATATTTATTTTTTAAAAATGATATATCTGTCGGAAATCTGTCGGAAACATATATATATATTTCCGACAGATTTCCGACAGTTAATCATTTTTATATAAATAAGCTTTTTTATTTTATCCGTCGGAAATCTGTCGGAAATATATATATTTCCGACAGATTTCCGACAGATTTGGGGTTTTAAGATTGTTTATGATCCGTTTTCGTAGTTACAAGTTAATAGTATGGTTGAAGCAATATTTGGAAGATAAAATACTTGATAATGGTCATTGTTACTTTCAAATTCTAAACATTTAGTATTTTCCGTAAACATCTACTGTTTTGTATATGTAACTGTATGAAAGGCTTTTGGTTGAAACATGACAAAATCGAAAAACATGTTCGGTATAACATCGAGAATGTTATTTACTCAATTATTTTCACTTTAGTTGTCAGAATTGTATGCCGAGACTTTGTCTTCTCAAAATTAAGGAATTTGGCCTCAAAACCCTAAATCTGTCGGAAATATATATATACTTCCGACAGATTTCCGACAGATATATCATTTTTATATAAATAAACTTTTTTTTATTTTATCCGTCGGAAATCAGTCGGAAAAATATATATATTTCCGACAGATTTCCGACGCAATATTCATATCATGCTAACCTTAAAAGACGACACGTGTTACCCTTACATCTGTCGGAAATCAGTCGAAAATATATATATTTTTTCGACTGATTTCCGACAGATTTAGGGTTTTGAGGCCAAATTCCTTAATTTTGAGAAGACAAAGTCTCGGCATACAATTCTGACAACTAAAGGGAAAGATAATTGAGTAAATAACATTCTCGATGTTATACCGAACATGTTTTGCGATTTTGTCATGTTTCAACCAAAAGCGTTTCATACAGTTACATATACAAAACAATAGATGTTTACGGAAAATACTAAATGTTTAGAATTTGAAAGTAACAATGACCATTATCAAGTATTTTATCTTCCAAATATTCCTCCAACCATGCTATTAACTTGTAACTACGAAAACGGATCCTAAACAAGCTTAAAACCCCAAATCTGTCGGAAATCTGTCGGAAAAATGTATATTTTTCCGACGGAATTGGAGATTTCAGGTAAAAATATGTACAAAATGCTAACAATTTTTCCAAAATAAGCATTTTGGAAAAAAATATTAACAATGCTAAATATTGTTTAAAAATTACCAATTTTTTCCTAAATGCTAATTTATTAATTTCCAAAAAACCATTTAAAACCACAATGCCGTCGGAAATCTGTCGGAAATATATATATATATATATATTTCCGACAGATTTCCGATGGATTTTTTAAATTTCTTAAATTTCCCATACCCTAAAACCACAATTCCGTCGGAAATCTGTCGGAAATATATTTATATTTCCGACGGATGTGCCAAATTTAACCCGCGAAATGAAAAATAAATACCGCGAAATGAAAATTATTAAATTAGAATTTCCGACGGATTTCCGACATATTTAATTCCGTCGGAAATTCTAATTTAATAACAGAACCGACTCTTCTTCTCCTTCTTCTCCACGGGTTGAAATCATTTCTTAAATCGCCACCACCGCTCCTCCTCGCCGGAATTCGCCGATTAATCTCCTCCTCCTCGCCGGAATCGCCCTTCCGCCTATCCTCTCCGCCTCCGAGCCTCACCTCCTCCGAGACTCGCCCCAACCGCCTCCTCCTCTCCCCTTAGCCGCCACCGAGAATCCCCTCCTCCTCGCCGGAATTCGCCGCCGTCTCCTCCTCGCCGGATTACCCATGGCGGATCTTCCTTCTCATTCGTAAGTATCCTCAAATTTCATGTTTATTTTGGTTAGATTTTATATAAATGAGTTTGTGAATTGATTTTTGCTAGATTTAGGATTAGGATTAGGGTTTGGAAATTGTTAGTATTTTATAAAATGAAATTTGGAAATTGTTACTAATTTTATGAAATTGTTAGTAAATTGTTAGTATTTTTACTATTTTTTACTAAATTGTTAGGGTTTTTAAATTGTTATGAAATTCTTAGGGTTTTTAAATTGATATGAAAATTTAGATTTATGATTAGGAAAAATGAGGGAAATTGATTTAGAGAAATTGATTTAGGGAAATTATTTTTTCCATAAATTTTTAGAATATTGTTAGCAAGTTTTACTATTTTTTAAACAATTATAACGATTAATTAAAAATTTTAGAATTTTAATTTTTTAGAATTTTAAATTATGTAACAATTACTTAAGAATTTTAGAATATCGAAATAATTGTAAATTTAAAGATAATGAATTAATTTTTGAATTTATATCTATATTTTAAACAATTTTAAACAATTAGATTTAGGAAAGTTTTTAAAAGGTTTATAAGATTGTTTACAAAACCTTATAAAAATATTTAAAAACCTTATAAAACTATTTAAAAACCTTATAAAACTATTCAAAAACCTTATAACACTATTTAAAAACCTTATAAAACTTTAAATTTTAAATTTTAGAATTTTGGAAATTTAAATTTTAAATTCCACCACAGAATTTTAAATTTTACAATTTTGGAAATTTAAATTTGAGAATTTTGGAAATTTAAAGCAATGTTTTTTAAAACCATTATATTTTTATAGTTATAGATTTTTCATATATTTAAAATATATTATCATATAAATCTAGGGATTACGGTGGTTTCGCCACTGCATCTGGCAGCGGCCAATATCGTCGTCGTCGTGTGAGTAGAGCTCATTCGACTTCGACGTCTACACCTACACCGTCGTCTATACCTGTAGAGACGCCGGTGACACCAGCAGCCACCACAACACCGTCGCAGATTAGCGTCGAGGACTTCATGGGTCTTCCTGGACGAGAGAGGTTGACTAGACTCCATCGAGACCAGCTCGGTAAAGACAGATGGTAAGTTTTTTGTTTCATTTCTGTTTTTTTTTTAACAAATTTAATTTAATTGCGACTAATGTTGCATTTTTTCCCGTAGGTTTGGTGATTCTCGCAGCGGGATTTCGAAGTCCCTGAACAAGATGGAAAACTCTATGCTCAGCCGTCCTTATGCGACGTACACCGCCATGCCACTAGAGGATCAAGATATGTGGTTTCGCCAATTTGCGGTAAGTCATCTTTTTCACAATTTTTACTTTCATTTAAATTATTATTATTTATATTTAATTTTTGTATTTGCAGCAAGAATTTAGGTGGGACCCACACATGACCGCTCTGGTTAGGAGAGAATTCGACTCTTATGCAGCACTGCACTACTCGAAGAAGGTGTTCGAGTGGAAGGATAAGTGGCTACACGGTCAGGTGCCAAAGGAGATGGTGGAAAAGGCGGAGTTGTGGAACGGGTTCATCGCCTATTGGCAACTAGAGGCGACCAAGGAGAGCTCTACATATCACTCTAGCAACCGGAACAGCCAGCGCAACGGCAAGGGACCTGCCACCCACAACCTTGGAGCTACCAGCAAGAAGACAAAGGCTAGGGATATGGTAAGTTTTTCATTGAACGTCTTGATTTTTATTAAATTTTTTTTTTATACATTTATATTATTAAATAAATATCTAACAACTGCAGGCTAAGGAGTTGGGTCGGGATCCCAACAACTTGGAACTTCTGCTAGCGACACACACCGACAAGAATGGTGTTGTCCAGGATCAGGTAGCTCGGGAGATTCAGGAGAGCGTCCAAAGAATGGAAGAGGAGTACATTCTCTCTCAGCCAGACGTCGAAGGAACCCCTCCCCTCACCCAAGCCCCGGACGACATCATCAACCAATTCGTCTTAAAGGTATGTAAAATTTAAATTAGTTTTCAAGTCTTTTTCATTTACAATTTAATTTGTTCCGCAGGTTGCTCCGCAGAGCAAAGGGCGGCTTTATGGTCTTCCCGACGATGCGGGATCATCGGAGTCTTCTTGTTACTACAGCGAGACATCCGACCTGAGAGCCCAGATGAAGGAAAAGGACGTCGAAATTGAAGGTTTGAAGACGACGGTCCAAGAGATACGAGATGCACAAGCCGCCCTAGAAGCCGAGCGGGTGAAGGAGAGAGCCGAGCGGGACAAGGACAGGGAGATGATGCAACTGATGATGGCGTACTTGGGGCGCAACCCGGATTTTCCGCCGGGGCCCACCACTTAGATTTTTATTATTAACGTTTTGTAAAACAATATTACTTTTTATTTCTACTTTTAATTTTATTTTAATTTCTACTTTTAATTTTATTTTAATTTAAATAATTCAAATTTTAAATTTTAAATTTATATTAAATTAATTATTATTTAATTTATTATTATATTTAATTATTTCTACGAATACGTCTGAAATCCGTCGGAAAGCTGTCGGAAATAAATCCGTCGGAAATATGTCGGAAATAATGACGTCGGAAGTCTGTCGGTTTACTAGTAGTCGGAACCCATCGGAAAGCTGTCGGTTTTGTTTCCGACAGCTTTCCGACAGAATTTCTATTTCCGACAAGATAGAAACGACAGACATATCCGTCGGAAATCTATCGGAAAACTCTTATTCCGACAGACTTCCGACGGATATTTCCGTAGGAATCGCGCTGTTTTCTTGTAGTGTCTTCTTCTTCTTCTTCTTCTTCTTCTTCTTCTTCTTCTTCTTCCAATTCAGGAAATCAAAATCGATTGATGGACGAAAGAGAATCAAAAATCCTAGATCCATAACCCAAATCCGATTTGCAATTTCAAAGGAGAAAATTTTGTGAGAAAAAAAATTTGGATTTGGGCGTGAGAGAGATGAGAGAGAAAGTGAATTTTTTTTTCATTAAGTCAGTGAACAGTGGCACGCTCATAATGATTTTGTGAACAGTGGCATATTTGATTAAATTTTTGTGAACAGTGGCATATTTGCAATTGCCCCAATGTTAAAACCACATTTATAATTGTTAATTAATATGTATATGAAATTTGAAATTTTTAAAAAAATGATGTGGATGATGAGAGAAAAAAGTTAACTTTATATATATACAAACTAGGGTGATGACCCGTTCGGTCCCCGAACGGCGGGTTGTTAAATAATTAGTTGGTTTATTGTGTTGTGTATAGTATAAAGTCAATATTTGAATTGGTTGTTATTATTGATTATATTCGGAAAATGTACTAATCGGTGTGCATTAGGTGAATGAGCAAGTGTAGGAAATGGTCAACGGAAGCAGGACAACATATTAGCGGTATATAGAACGTGTATGATTTAGTTTGAAAAAGTAGGGAACGGAGGGTAGATTGTAGTAATTGTATTTTGCAATGTAGTAATCGATCCACGGAGTCAGTGGAACAAATTTGGAAAGTATAGGACTCGGTTTCTAGTAATTGTATTTCGAAAATGTAGTAACCGGTCCACGAAAGCACGGGAACATAGTATTTTTATTTGGAAAGTATAGGACTTGGTTTGTAATATTAGGTTCGGTAGAAAAGAGTACATAAGAAATAGGATGATGGTAATGAGAAAAAGTTTCTTACAATAATTACATATCAAAATTTCACAAAAACAAAAAACAAAAGAAACTAAATAGATAAAGTTCAAAACATAGTGATGATTTGAGGAACGAAACTCGAAAGTGTTGTAGAGAGATGTATTAAACTCGTTATACAAAATGGTAATGGTGCTATTTTATCAAAATCAAGGATTTGCCACTCCGTGTAAGGAGCTTGAAGGCGTTTTATCTTGTTCTTAAAAATAAGCCGCTTCAACTCAAAACGCTGTCTTTGGCCCGAGTTCCTTTCCATATGAAGTAATATGTCATAGTACGTCCTACACGCTTTTCGATACTTTTGAATCAACTATTGAGAATTAAGAACAAAAATCAAAACATCAATTAAAAACAACAACACGACAATAACAACATTACATAACTTAAATTAGAGTCTAAATACCTTAGTTAAAAAAACTTGAGAGTGTTCACAATGTTGTGCACTCATTGTTAAGAGCATCGGTACATTCAAACCACTACTTCTAAAATAAACAGTGGAATTGTTTGTGGAGTCATTAGAGCTCTCAGACATTGTTATCACCAAAATAAACAGTTGGTAGAGATAAAGAACATATACAAAACTAAGAGATTGTGTAATATCTTTGGCTTAGCTTTGGTTTGTATTTATATATATGATTCAACATTGTTAATAATGGGGTATACTTTACTAACTACAAATTTGAATTAATGTCACTGTCAATAAATGTGATTTATCAACTCACATTTATTATCCGTACCTATCCACACTATCAAACAAATCTATACTGTTAATTAAGGACGTTGATGTATATAATAAAAGTGTATTGTTGTATTTATAGCAATAAAAAAAATCGGAATTGTATGTTGAAATAGTAAAAACCCTATTGACATTCTTATGGAATGTTGATACTCTGATGTAAATCATAAAAGCAGACAATGGGTATGATTGGTTGGGCTGTAAAAACTACTTACATCCCTTTTTCTACAGCCATAAAACCCACCAATCAAGCTTTATGTAAATTTTCAAAGCTAAAGACCAGAAAAAAAAGTGGTTGTAAAATGGCGGTACAACCATATTTTCTACAGTCTTCTTTTTGGTGCTGTAGAAAAAAAAGGGCTCCGAGATTTTTTGTTTCCTTCTTGATTCTCTTTCGTTTCTTTCTTCCTATATATATAGCGCACACATATATATTATTTGAGAAGCATTTTGCTTATGTATCATCACCACAATTTTTTGAGTTTTTTTCTTTTTTGATTTATATTAATCTTTCTATACTAATTGTCAAACACATTTATTTCCCAATTAACTAATGTTGATTACTTTTAGTCTCAATGCCAAACACATTGAAATAATAATAAACTTGCCAAAATCGAAATATTTCGAAATCATGTACTTGCCAAAAAAAATAAAATATATACATATATATTTAGAAATTCAAGATTAAAATCATAAAACTAATTATGAACTGAAAATAATATATGTTCCAAAAGTGTATTAATTAGGAAAAATAAAAGATATTTTCCTTTTCTTTTCAAATAAAGGATTAAATACTAATATACCATTATATTAAAGAAAAATAATTATAAACCATTATATTAGGTGTCAAGCTTGCAATTTATCTCATTTTTTTTTAATTAAAATTATATTATTAAGTTCTAATATACTCTTATCCAAACACTCTTCATAAGATAATATCTATAACCAACACAATAATTTGTAGTTAGTTTGCATAACTAAATGTGAACAAGTTAATTTTAAAATATATAAATTCTTCACTTTTGGAATGATAAATCACGATTTTTATTTTCCTTTCATTGAAAATAAACTAATGAAAGAATGCATTGTTTTCACTTTGGAATCTTCAATAGAAAATGTATATTACAATGTTTACAAACATCTCAATGTTTACAAATCTACGATGCTTATTATATAAAAAAATTACATTGTGTTGAGTCATAAACTATATTTTTGTATATTATGAGATGAAATTAATACATTTTATTATATATATTGACTAAGAAATTAAAATCATGATTTTTAAAGATTATGAGATTGTATACATTGACCGAAAAATTAAAAACCACTATTATCAATTATTTCATGGGTGAATTACATTTCTATTCAAAATAATGGTAAAATTTCAAAATATAAAGCAGATTTTAGATTCTTGTGGGAGTTGGATTCCTACAATTAGAATTTGCCGGGTTCGTGGTAGATCTGCAAAACTTAAGAGATAGAAATCAAGAACAAAGGTTGAGAAGAAGGTTTTTATTAGTTGGGGTTGCCGTAAAAGAATACAAGGGTTTCTGCTTAGAATTCGTGATCCCCTTTCCAGAGGATGATACATCATATTTATACTAAGTCGGCTAGGGTATGCGTGAGCTGCACTCCTAGGTCGGCGGCCCATTAGCAGTTCGGCCCAATTAGGTGGGTTGAGACGAATTAGGCCTGCTGAGTGGATGAGATGCTGAACTCGGGTCGGTCGGTTTGGTTCGGTACCGCCGGTTCGTCACAGACCTTCGGTAGAGCTGCTCTTCTCCTAGACTTAGCCATTTTCTTCTGGTGATCTTCAAGGGGTGGAATCCGACCCCTACAGTTAGCCCCCCAGCTCGGAATTATCAGTAATGGTGAAGCCGAGGTTTTGTTAAAAGTCTAAGATCAGACAGAGGAAAATGTTCCAGCTGTTCCCGAGTTCGGGTTTTAATTAGACCAGTTCGATAAAGTATTTTCTGAGCCGCTAGGTGTAATGTAAACCGTAGCACTGAGGCGCGACTCAAAATTTTTTTTTTTTATTGCCGAGCCGTTTTAATAGTGTTGCCGTTTTGTGGCTTCTTGATTCAATGGCTCGGGCTTTAAGGACCAAAAAGAAGATTTGGGCCTTTAATGGATCTATAAGGAAGAAGAGGGAAAAACTAGGGTTTTTACGAGGATCGAGGCGAAGTTATGACCCCTTCCCTATATAAATGAGGAGGAGGAAGAAGCTCTCTCCACAACTTCATTCTCAAAGAAGGCAAAAGGTACCTCTTCTCTCTCTCATATCTCCCCTCTTTTGGTTATAGGATTTTTTTTTTTTTTTCTTTTTTGCGCCGCCGCCGTTGGTCTCCACTGGCGAGTTCCCGGTTCGGACTTCACCCGAGGCACGAATCATCGCCGCGAGCCGCAGGTCACGTTTGCCGAACCGGTGCGTCGCCTGCCGCGAGATGCGCTCCGGATCTGAACCCCGAGCCACGGGTCCAACTTCGGACCCGAACCGGGAGCCACAGATTCGGTTATCCGAGCCACGTGGAATCCGCCGAACCGAAGTCTCCCGAGCCGGCGAGCCTTCTTCCCCGATCCGGCGAGTCGTCTTCTCCAAGCCGCGTGAAATCCGCCGAAACAAAGTCTCCCGAGTCGGCGAGCCTTCTTCCCCGATCTGGCGAATCGTCTTCTCCGAACCGCGTGAAATCATCTTCCCCGAGCCGGTGAGTTCTTTTCCCCGAGCCTACGATGATCAAGAGAGCCGGTGGGCTTTCTTCCCGAGCCGGTGAGTACTCTTCCCCGAGCCTACGATGATCAAGGAGAGCCAGTGGGCTTTCTTCCCGAGCCGGTGAGTTCTTCAGAGATTCGGCGGTTCTCCCGGTCCCGAGCCCGTCACATCGGGGCTGCCGAGTTTTGATTTCGCCGAGACCGAACCGAGAACGATTCGTCGAGCCGAGATCAACTTACCGAGACCCGAACTGAATCTCGAATCGTTGCTTTGTTGAGTGTGCCACGTTTTATAAACAAACCACTCTGGATTTCCTGGGAACGAGCTACGTCACTTGAGAGTGAACCTTTTTTTTTTTTTTTTGAAGACGAGCCACGCTCTCTTGTAGCCAAGCTCTCTTGTGATGTCGACGGATGATTCAAATTGTGGTGATTCTCCTGAGCTGAAATCTTCGGGTATGCTGTCGAGTACGAAGGAACCAGATCGCTTAGAGATTATCGCTCCTACTCTCCACGATTCACCTAGCGAGGAGACTGATTCGTCGGTGGAAGCACCTAACATAAAACCGCGAAGAAAAGTGAGGCGACCCGATCCACCTGGTTCAAGTCTTTCTACCAAAGAAACTCTTTTTATTCTTCGGCGACGGTTTGCAATCCCGAACTCGGTTAAACTGATGGCACCAGACCCATACGACCGAGCCCGAGGGACACTTCATGCTCTATGAAAGTTTTTTCTATTTATGCTACTTGTGGTTTCCGATTCCCGAAGCCATCCTTCTGTTTTTATGGAGGTACCGACTTGCATTTGCCCAAATCAATCCCCGTGGAGTTTGTCACTTGGTTGGGATCCTCATCCGAAGTTATGAGCGCAGGATAAATATCGGAGCCGAACACTTGAGTTGCTTTCTCGAAGTTCGGCGCCGCGGACCGGAGGAAAACCGAAAATACTACCTTTCGTGTACAAAGCGGAGAAGAGTGATTGATCGTTTTCCGAGTAAAGACGAGAATTGGGAAGATTATTTTTTCTTTGTAAAGATTTCTGAAGCTTCGGTGGGGCCGGATTGCCTTCGGTCGATCAAGACTAAATGGAGGCACATTGGTAGCCAATTTGTAGCTTGCTTAGGATTGTGGTGTAGCCGCTAACTTGTCTTGGCACTTGGGTTATTTTATGATTCTAACCGACTTTGCTTTCTCTTGTTTTGCAGTTCGTCCTCTGCCAGTCAAGGAGCCGCCTGGTCTTAGAGAGATTCACGAGCAGCTTGCAGCTCGCGGGTGTAATTGGAAAAGAGACTTCAGCTTGGAACAGGTGGAGAGAGTACGAGCTACTCGAGAGGACTTTTCAGTCGAACCGTCATCACCACCACCTTCAGATTACTCGGGTGACATGAGGAGGCCTACTTTTCGTGACAGAGAGATAGCCGAAGAGAGGGAGCGTAAGGCTTCTGAAGAGAAGAGACGGAGAGCCGCCGAGCAGACGGAGAGCCGATCTGAAGACAGGAGTCGCAAAACCCCCTCGGGCGGAAAACTTCCGCCACCTCCGCCTCCGCCGAGCCGCAGCTCAGGACTTGTGCCGACGAAATGCTCGTCTCTTCCGTCCTCAGGTGGGCTGTCAAAGGGCCCGGAGCCTGCTGCTTCAGATGGGGAGGATCGCCCACTAGCTTTCCGCCTTGCTGATACCCAGCAAAAGAGAAAGGAGGACGGTGGAAAAGGAAAAGACGGAACGATAGGCCGCCGCCTCGCCGATCTTAAGAGGAAAGGGGTTGTTAAGGATGGGAGTAGCGGCAGCCGCGATGACAGGGATCCGAAGAAGCCGAGAAAAGACAGACAGCATTCCACACCCGAGCCGACCCCTGGTGGCACCCAGCAGACTATGCCTCTCACTCCAGGAGCATTGTATGATAACGCCAAGGCGTCGGCGAGTTTCTTCGCGCAGGTGCTTCACAAGGATGATCGCATGTACATTCCGAGCAGCCTGGCTAAGAGCAAGGCATACTCGGAGATGACTCTTAAAGGAGCTAAGGTATGAAATTTCCCCGAGCCGATAGTACTTAAAATACTTAGGCTCTCCGATGTTTTGGTTGTGCCGATATTGATGAATGATTCGCATGCCTTGATTTTCTTATGCTCTCAGTTCTTTGCTGCGGTCAACCGACTGGTCGTGGAGTATGACAAGAGCGCTCAAGAGGACCGGGCCCGAATCGACAAAGCTAAGACATCGGTTCGGGAGGCCGAAGATCGTGTTGCCGCCGAGAAAGAGGAGACGTCCAAAAAGATCGAGAATCTGAGAGCCGAGCTAAAAACGGCCAAGTCCGAGCATGAAGATGTGAAGCGCCAAAACAGTGTGCTAGAGTCGGCGAAGATCAAGGACGAGGCGGAGATAGCGCGGCTGACTCACTGCTTGTGTGCCGCCAATGAGTTGTTGGACTCCCAGGTTTCCCGAGCTACCATTTTGGCTAAACAGGAAGTGGAGCAAATGTTTCAAGAAAGGATTGCTTGTGCTATGAGGAAGATTGAGCTCCTGAATGGTGATGTGACAAATGACATGTTAGCTCTTGCTGGCGTAGAAGCTAATGCTCAGCTCATTGAAATCTTCACCGGTGAGGCACCTCCTTCGTTTGTTCAAGAGAGCAAGAAGATGGATGAGCGTCTACTCAAGTATGCCGGCGCGTACGAGCGGTATGACGCAGTGATATCTGGAATCCGGAGTGAGCTAGTGATCCCCCCTTTGAAGAAGGATTTGTTCACCAAGATTCATGATAAAGAGCCGGTCGAGCTATCCGCGGCGAGAGCCGGTATTCAGAACCTTTCTGGTTCTAACTGTGATCTGGTCGTCTTTTCGCCGCTTGGCCTTGCCGACTCTGCCGCTTCGGCTCTCCCGATCGATACGAGTGTGCACATTGCTGGTGCTTCAGGTTCACTGTTAGTTGCGCAGGAGACAGGTAACTTGTTTCTATTCTCTTTTTATGGAGATCTTGGTATGTCTTCGAATACAGTTTTGTTTTAACTGTTTTAAATTTGGGCAGGTGATGTTGGTGCTGCCGAGATGCTACCCGGCTCGGTGGTGATCGCTCCGCCGCACCAGGAAGATGGTGTTCCTGAGACGTCGGGACTTGCTCTGCTCCCGGGTCCGACTGCGAAGAAGATCGATGCCATCGAGGAGCTCGTGGAGGAGAGCGACGCTGAAGCCTCGGAGGGCGAAGATGTCGCCTAGTCCCCTACTCTTTATGTTTTCCTTTGTTTCAGCTACTTTTGTTTATTGTTTCCAGACTTGGCTTATATTCGGATGGTTTGTATCTGCCATGACTATGTAGTTTTGCCTCGCACCCGAGGGTGGTGTGAGATGATTATTATAACGACTTTTGATTATTTTATGACGGTTATGCTGATTTTCTGACTTAGAACTTTTGGCTTATGGACATGCTCCCGAGAGTTCGTCCATTCCAAGAGTCGTACTTGGACTCGTTTGTATCAGCGTTGTGTCAGCTGGTTTCGTTTTTGGGTGGTCATTTTGGTTTACAGAAATGTTTCCGTGAACAGAACTGCTCCAAGAATGAGTACCCAGATTTGCGATGTACCAGCGTTTGGTTAGCTGGGTTTTTGAGTTGGACATTTTGGTTTATAGAAAAGTTCCCGTGAACAAGACCGCTCCAAGAATGAACACTTAGATTTATGTTGTACCAGCGCTGGGTTGGCTGGGTTTTTGAGTTGAACATTTTGGTTTACAGAAATGTTCCCGTGAACAAGACATCTCCAAGAATGAACACTTAGATTTATGTTGTACCAGCGTTGGGTTGGCTGGGTTTTTGAGTTGAACATTTTGGTTTACAGAAATGTTCCCGTGAACAAAACCGCTCCAAGAATGAACACTTAGATTTATATAGAGCGCTTTTTATCCGCTAGGATGTAGTGTGTCTCATAGAGATGTTAGAGTTCGCCGCTATGGCCAGTAGCGGCGAAAATACACAAGTATGATTGAGTAAAACTTGATCTTTGATAGGTAAACGATAGTTGAAAGAGGAGTTTATAAAAATGGCTTTCATAAATTTGGGCTTCCGACTGATCGGAGTAGCCGTTTACAAAGATGGGAGTATACGAGTAGAGGTACCCATTCCCTCCCCTCTTTTGAGGAGGGGGGCAACTGAACCCGTCCGAAAACGAGCTGCCTACGTACCCTTTGCAGGGATCAAGTCGCCCCGTAGTTCATGGCAAGGAGCTTAGTACTAGTACTTCTTGAGTGTCCTCGCGTTCCACGAGCGTGGAATCATTTCGCCCTTTATGTTGGCGAGTTCGTAAACGCCTGGACGTACCAACTTTGTAACCTGGTAGGGGCCTTCCCAATGTGCACCGAGCTTACCGGCATTTGGCTCCGCCGTGTTTTGGAAAACCTCGCGGAGGACTAGGTCGCCTTCGTGGAAACGCCGGATCTTAACTTTGGAGTTATAATATTTTGCTGCAGCTTGTTGGTACTCCGTCATTTTGATTAGTGCCTTATCGCGTCGTTCGTTAATGAGATCCAGCTCGTCCAGCATCAAGAGATGGTTAAGCCCTTCTTGTTCGGGGAGTAGTCTGCGGCGGACCCCCGGAAAATGGATTTCTGGAGGGATGACGCACTCCGTCCCGTAGACGAGGGCGAAAGGTGTTTCGCCAGTGGCTCGGCGGGGCGTGGTCCGGTAGGACCAAAGTACGCCTTCAAGTTTGTCAGCCCAGCGGCCCTTTTTTGCCTCCAGCCGTGTCTTCAATCCATGGATGAGTGTTTTATTGGATGCTTCGGCCTGACCGTTACCTTGGGGACAGCGCGGCGTGGACTTGCTGAGTCTTATTTTCCATTTATCGTAGAACATGTCAACCTTTCGGGAGATGAATTGCGATCCGTTGTCGGTGACGATCTCGTAAGGTACTCCGTAGTGGCAGATGATATACTTCCAGTTGAATTTCTCGACCTGCGTATCCTTGATGCTGCCGAAAGCTTCCGCTTCCACCCATTTAGAAAAGTAATCCGTAAGGACCAGTAAATACCGTTTTTGCCGAGAAGGGTGAAGCGGACCGACTATGTCCATTGCCCACCTCATGAATGGGTAAGGCGACGTTACGGAGGAGAGCAGTTCGGTGGGCTGGTGAATCATCGGGCCGTGACGCTGACACTTCTCACATCGAGCGGCGAACTTCTCGCAGTCTTTGATCATCGTAGGCCAGAAATAACTGTGCCGCTTGATTTTGATTGCAAGTGCTCTTCCACCCGAATGGTTTCCGCAGGAACCGCTGTGCACCTCCTTCATGATATCGCGAGCTGCTTTTCCTTCTATGCAGATAAGAAGGGGACCCGACATACTCCACTTGAACACCTCGCCGTGAAGAAGGATAAAACGTGCCGCTTGAGCTTTGAGCTTGCGAGCCGCCCATTTGTCGGTAGGCTACGGATGTCGCCTATCCACTTAGTGTCGCATCCGTACATAGTTGTGTCATTGTCATCTGGATCTCCTGTGATATGTTCGGGAGGCGATTCATCGTGACATGCATAAGCACCCTCGGGAGGCGGGCCGCGGTAGAAAGTTGTGCTGTCGAAGTCAGGGTCGTCATCCATAGCCACTGGGTCACCTGGAAGAGCAGGGGTTTCTTGTGCGGCCACGTCGTTGTTGTCGGTAAGGTCGGTTTCCATGGGAGTTGTCGTGGTCGCGCTTGGCACTTCTTGGCTTGGGCTGACTTCCATGGGGGACGAGATGTCTTGCTCCGCCGGCTTGGTTTGAAGCTGCTTCTTTTTTGCGGTTTGTGCCTTTGTTAAGACGTTGACTTCCTGCGGAACAGCTATACTTGGCTCCTTGATGAATTCAACCGGGATGATCCGCTGAAGATCATCATCTAACTTTGTTGAAGAGCCAAGGGATGCAAGCGCGTCTGCCTGGGAATTTTCTTCACGCGGTATTCGAGTAAGGGTAAACTCTTCGAATTCCGTAGCGAGGTCCTTAACAAGTTTTAAGTATGCCTCCATTTGATCGTCTTTTGCGGCGTACTCGCCGTGGAACTGATTGACGACGAGCTGAGAATCGCAGAAGGCGTGAATTTTGTTC
Organism: Draba incana; assembly: GCA_963576765.1. NCBI lineage: Eukaryota > Viridiplantae > Streptophyta > Magnoliopsida > Brassicales > Brassicaceae > Draba > Draba incana. The sequence goes on along the minus strand of OY755204.1, from coordinate 21,713,558 downwards.
ATCTTTAAAGCGCGAGCGAGACGTAAGCCAGCGAGTAATGCTTCATACTCGGCTTCATTATTGGAAGCCCGAAATCCCAAACGGAAAGATTGTTCCAGTGACTCGCCGTCTGGTGACGAGAGGCGAACACCGATCCCGGATCCGTGCTTGGAAGAGGACCCGTCAACGTGGAGTTGCCAAGGGTGGGCGGGTGGCTCTTCGGCCTCTGTCGTGGCATCGGCTTCGGGAAACTCGACCAAGAAATCGGCAAGTACTTGAGATTTTATGCTTGTTCTACTACGATACTCAATATCGAACTCGCTCAACTCTATGGCCCACTTGGCCAATCGCCCAGATTGGGTCGGACTGTGAAGTACAGCGCGCAGCGGGAAAGTACTGAGGATGATGATAGAGTGTGACTGGAAATAAGGTCTCAGCTTTCTGGCGGTCGTGATAACGGCGAGTGCTAATTTCTCGGTGAGTGGATATCTTGTTTCGGCTCCCGTTAGTGACTTGCTGGTGTAAAAGACAGGGTTCTGTTCGTTTCCATCTGCTCGGACCAAGACTCCACTGACGGCTGTTAGGGAGACTGCCACGTACAGGAAGAGCGGTTCCCCTGTCACCGGCTTCGCCAGCACCGGCGGGCTTGCCAAATACCTCTTCAGCTCTTGGAAAGCCTCTTCACATCTTGCCGTCCATTCGAAAGTTTTCTTCCCTCGTAAAGTATCGTAAAAGGGGAGGCACCTGTCTGTAGATCGGGAAATGAAGCGGTTAAGCGCAGCCACTCTTCCGGTTAGGCGCTGGACCTCTCATTTTGACTTTGGTGACGCCATTTGAATCAGTGCGTCGATTTGCTTTGGGTTTGCTTCTATGCCGCGACGTGTTACTAGGTAACCGAGAAACTCGCCAGAGGTAACGCCAAACCGACACTTAGTTGGATTCAACTTCATGTTATGCCGATTTAATTTGTCGAAACATTCCTCCAGATGAGTGACGTGATCCTTCTCCTCCAGTGATTTTACCAGCATATTGTCTATGTAGACCTCCATTGTTTTGCTTAGCTGTTCCGCAAACATTTTATTTACTAAGCGTTGATATGTTGCTGATATATCATGGTTTTTACCCGTTTTTAACCATGATATAAGTCGGTTTTGTATAGTATATTTTGTATTTGTGTGTCTTTTGTAGTGTTTTGCAGGAAAATAGTCGTTTGTGCCGAAACCATCCGAAGTGCTTCCAAGATCGACTTAGAAGAACGATTTCCATTTGAATTTAGCTTCAGAGGTCTTCACGAAAGTTGTAGGTATTTGAGATAGCTTTCCAATGGAAGTGGTTTGAGGTCATTCCGATCGGTGGTTCTGGAGATATGGCCGTTTTACCGGAGGGGTTTTTCCAGAGAGTTTCCCGTCGATCGACAGGGATTTGTGTCGATCGACAGAAAGCCTGAAGAAGCCAAAACAACGCGTTTTTCAGATATTTCCACAGACGCCTTCGCGTCGATCGACAGGACTTTAATGTCGATCGACGGCGGACCTGCAGACCTAATTTTGGCACTTCTATAAATAGTTTAAACTTGTTTTCTTTGTAAAATATCTAGATATTATCTTAAAACTAGATCTATTTCGGAGAGAGAGAGGGAGAGAGAGAGATTTTGAAGATCTTGGAGGGAGATCCATGTGTTCTTCACCTACAAACTCTTTGTATCTTCTACTCTAACTCTTTTATGCAATTCTATTCAGTTATTATGATTTCATCATCTATTTCTGAGTAAATTACTTGTTAGGATTTGGAGGTTTCATGGGTTTTGATGAGAAATCAATAAAATCGAAGATCTGTTGAGGTTATCCGTTAGTTCTTCATTTAGACTGTTCTCAATGCTTGAATCTGGCTTGATCACCTAGAATCTTGATCTTAGGATTGTTGGTTAGCCACGACAGTGGGATTAATAACCTGAACTAGTCTAAATGGGCAAAATTACTTATTCGCAAAGGAATTTTGGCTTAGGGATTTTGTGAACCGATCGAACTCGTGCTAATTGCTTCTTTAGATTCGATGAATTCGCAAAGAAATTTGGGATTTGAGTATTTAAAGATAGATAGCCTTCGTAACGACAGTTAGCTGGCTATACTTTCGTGTTTGAGTTCTAGAACGGTGCGTGATAGAACCTCTACAGTTGTGATAATCTTCGATTCATTGCCTATAAGAATTTCCATGGCCTAACTCTCGTCTCTTTGAGAACTTGTAAATTAAACCATCCTCATCACATGTTACATAGTTCCATCTTTTATTTACATGTAAAAAGCATTGCTCTAGCTTAAGAAGGATCATTGCAATCCTAGTGCATAAATCAAACCTCCCTGTGGATACGATAACCCTTTGTGCTACAGCGTACGAGGGGGTTATTGATGGCCCCGGCCATGTGTAAAAAAGCCTGACATCAAAATGGCGCCGTTGCCGGGGAGGTTTTTGTATTGATCATTAGGATTTTGGTTCTTCTTAAGGCTAGAGTTTTATTTTTATTCCCTTTTGTTGCTAATCTTTTCACTTTTGTTCTAGAAGGAAGTGACAAGTATGAAGCAAACGTCAAGCTAGTGACGTTAAATGCGCCATTGGGGACCTCCCCAAACATATCCATAGTCAAGCTAATGACTTAAAATGAGCGCTTAATGGGAGTCAACCCATTTACTTTTCAATTTCGTACTTTTGTTTTGATTTTTTTTTTAGTTGAAATTTCGAATACTAAGCGAACTTCAATTTTATTTAAGGAATGCAATGAGTTGTTCCCGTTGATCGTTTGTTAAGTGTCAGTAGATGCAGGTTTGGACAACTTCGGGCTTCGAACCAGACACTTTGCGAGAAGTCGACAAATACGAAGTTTGGACAGAGCCAGCACTGTCGATCGACATGATTCTCTGTCGATCGACACGAGGACCTCTAGAGAAACCATCTAAATCTTTAAAATACTCTGTCGATCGACATGGGCGTTTTAAAGATTTCAACAACACAATGGTCTAAGGCAGAACATGGTACGTCGATCGACACTACCATCCCTGTCGGTTGACAGGACCCCCAAAAATGGTAAATTCTGTATTTCTTTGATCAAGTTCGCATTTCATTTGATTTCGTTTACCAATCTCGGGCTTGATAACACTGGGGACAGTGTTGGTTAAGTCTGGGGGAGGAATTTACTAACGGGTTTCTTTTTGTTTTGATTTTTGACTCAAATTTTTGGTTAAAAATTTTTTTTTGTTTTATTGAGTCAAAATTAGTAGAACATCCCTTCTTTTGGTCTTTTTCATCATGTGACCATTCTTCCAGGATCAACTTCAGAGTTAAGACTAATGAAAAATCCTAGGATAGACCAATTGACTAGAGAAGTCCGCTACTTCCAGTATAATTCGCCAAGTCAGAGCTATTGCACGACTCTCTTTGGGATCGATATCCATTGAGCTTGACTCCTTATTCATACCTGATAAATTCAACCGTCTGTTGATAGTAATGGTACTCCTCTTCCCATATAAAAAGAAAAATATATATATACATATATATAAAATATTACTAGGATTGGGGTGAAATGATAGTTCTCGAGTACAAGATAAGGAATAAATCCAATGAATTTGTACTCGAGATGATCACCCAACTCATAAGCAGCAGTCTGAGTCCCTTAAAAAGGATGTTGAGGACGAGCAATCTCACGAGCCTGTCTCCTCACAAGGAACAATCGTAGTGAGTCACGAACCTGTCTCCTCACAAGGAACAACATTAGTGAAATATGCACTGCTTCGAGTTTAACAATCGCAAAAAAAAAAAAAAAAAAAAAATGTGTATATATATAAATATAGAACAAAATAAGTCTGGGGGAGAGAAAGAGTACCAAGTGTTGTATAGGTTGTTTTGTCACAGTATAGTATGGGAATGAGTCTAGAAGGTTCATGGCTTTGAGAACATTGAGACCAAGCGATGAAGACTAACGGATTATGATGCAAAGTGGTGGATGGATTTGGAAGGTTGCGTGTGTCTGCGGAGAAGTACATGGTGGTCTGATTCTGGTTGGTTTTGGAAAGGTCAATTCGCTGCATCGAAAGAAGGTATGTTCTATGTTTTCAAACCTCTTTCACATTCTTGGTGTATGTTTTGCTTGAGGCCAAGAAAATGCTAAGTCTGGATGTGATATATCATGGTTTTTACCCGTTTTTAACCATGATATAAGTCGGTTTTGTATAGTATATTTTGTATTTGTGTGTCTTTTGTAGTGTTTTGCAGGAAAATAGTCGTTTGTGCCGAAACCATCCAAAGTGCTTCAAAGATCGACTTAGAAGAACGGTTTCCATTTGAATTTAGCTTCAGAGGTCTTCATTGAAGTTGTAGGTATTTGAGGTAGCTTTCCAATGGAAGTGGTTTGAGGTCATTCCGATCGGTGGTTCTGGAGATATGGCCGTTTTACCGGAGGGGTTTTTCCAGAGAGTTTCCCGTCGATCGACAGGGATTTGTGTCGATCGACAGAAAGCCTGAAGAAGCCAAAACAACGCGTTTTTCAGATATTTCCACAGACGCCTTCGCGTCGATCGACAGGACTTTAATGTCGATCGACGGCGGACCTGCAGACCTAATTTTGGCACTTCTATAAATAGTTTAAACTTGTTTTCTTTGTAAAATATCTAGATATTATCTTAAAACTAGATCTATTTCGGAGAGAGAGAGGGAGAGAGAGAGATTTTGAAGATCTTGGAGGGAGATCCATGTGTTCTTCACCTACAAACTCTTTGTATCTTCTACTCTAACTCTTTTATGCAATTCTATTCAGTTATTATGATTTCATCATCTATTTCTGAGTAAATTACTTGTTAGGATTTGGAGGTTTCATGGGTTTTGATGAGAAATCAATAAAATCGAAGATCTGTTGAGGTTATCCGTTAGTTCTTCATTTAGACTGTTCTCAATGCTTGAATCTGGCTTGATCACCTAGAATCTTGATCTTAGGATTGTTGGTTAGCCACGACAGTGGGATTAATAACCTGAACTAGTCTAAATGGGCAAAATTACTTATTCGCAAAGGAATTTTGGCTTAGGGATTTTGTGAACCGATCGAACTCGTGCTAATTGCTTCTTTAGATTCGATGAATTCGCAAAGAAATTTGGGATTTGAGTATTTAAAGATAGATAGCCTTCGTAACGACAGTTAGCTGGCTATACTTTCGTGTTTGAGTTCTAGAACGGTGCGTGATAGAACCTCTACAGTTGTGATAATCTTCGATTCATTGCCTATAAGAATTTCCATGGCCTAACTCTCGTCTCTTTGAGAACTTGTAAATTAAACCATCCTCATCACATGTTACATAGTTCCATCTTTTATTTACATGTAAAAAGCATTGCTCTAGCTTAAGAAGGATCATTGCAATCCTAGTGCATAAATCAAACCTCCCTGTGGATACGATAACCCTTTGTGCTACAGCGTACGAGGGGGTTATTGATGGCCCCGGCCATGTGTAAAAAAGCCTGACATCAAAATGGCGCCGTTGCCGGGGAGGTTTTTGTATTGATCATTAGGATTTTGGTTCTTCTTAAGGCTAGAGTTTTATTTTTATTCCCTTTTGTTGCTAATCTTTTCACTTTTGTTCTAGAAGGAAGTGACAAGTATGAAGCAAACGTCAAGCTAGTGACGTTAAATGCGCCATTGGGGACCTCCCCAAACATATCCATAGTCAAGCTAATGACTTAAAATGAGCGCTTAATGGGAGTCAACCCATTTACTTTTCAATTTCGTACTTTTGTTTTGATTTTTTTTTTAGTTGAAATTTCGAATACTAAGCGAACTTCAATTTTATTTAAGGAATGCAATGAGTTGTTCCCGTTGATCGTTTGTTAAGTGTCAGTAGATGCAGGTTTGGACAACTTCGGGCTTCGAACCAGACACTTTGCGAGAAGTCGACAAATACGAAGTTTGGACAGAGCCAGCACTGTCGATCGACATGATTCTCTGTCGATCGACACGAGGACCTCTAGAGAAACCATCTAAATCTTTAAAATACTCTGTCGATCGACATGGGCGTTTTAAAGATTTCAACAACACAATGGTCTAAGGCAGAACATGGTACGTCGATCGACACTACCATCCCTGTCGGTTGACAGGACCCCCAAAAATGGTAAATTCTGTATTTCTTTGATCAAGTTCGCATTTCATTTGATTTCGTTTACCAATCTCGGGCTTGATAACACTGGGGACAGTGTTGGTTAAGTCTGGGGGAGGAATTTACTAACGGGTTTCTTTTTGTTTTGATTTTTGACTCAAATTTTTGGTTAAAAATTTTTTTTTGTTTTATTGAGTCAAAATTAGTAGAACATCCCTTCTTTTGGTCTTTTTCATCATGTGACCATTCTTCCAGGATCAACTTCAGAGTTAAGACTAATGAAAAATCCTAGGATAGACCAATTGACTAGAGAAGTCCGCTACTTCCAGTATAATTCGCCAAGTCAGAGCTATTGCACGACTCTCTTTGGGATCGATATCCATTGAGCTTGACTCCTTATTCATACCTGATAAATTCAACCGTCTGTTGATAGTAATGGTACTCCTCTTCCCATATAAAAAGAAAAATATATATATACATATATATAAAATATTACTAGGATTGGGGTGAAATGATAGTTCTCGAGTACAAGATAAGGAATAAATCCAATGAATTTGTACTCGAGATGATCACCCAACTCATAAGCAGCAGTCTGAGTCCCTTAAAAAGGATGTTGAGGACGAGCAATCTCACGAGCCTGTCTCCTCACAAGGAACAATCGTAGTGAGTCACGAACCTGTCTCCTCACAAGGAACAACATTAGTGAAATATGCACTGCTTCGAGTTTAACAATCGCAAAAAAAAAAAAAAAAAAAAAAATGTGTATATATATAAATATAGAACAAAATAAGTCTGGGGGAGAGAAAGAGTACCAAGTGTTGTATAGGTTGTTTTGTCACAGTATAGTATGGGAATGAGTCTAGAAGGTTCATGGCTTTGAGAACATTGAGACCAAGCGATGAAGACTAACGGATTATGATGCGAAGTGGTGGATGGATTTGGAAGGTTGCGTGTGTCTGCGGAGAAGTACATGGTGGTCTGATTCTGGTTGGTTTTGGAAAGGTCAATTCGCTGCATCGAAAGAAGGTATGTTCTATGTTTTCAAACCTCTTTCACATTCTTGGTGTATGTTTTGCTTGAGGCCAAGCAAATGCTAAGTCTGGATGTGATATATCATGGTTTTTACCCGTTTTTAACCATGATATAAGTCGGTTTTGTATAGTATATTTTGTATTTGTGTGTCTTTTGTAGTGTTTTGCAGGAAAATAGTCGTTTGTGCCGAAACCATCCAAAGTGCTTCAAAGATCGACTTAGAAGAACGGTTTCCATTTGAATTTAGCTTCAGAGGTCTTCATTGAAGTTGTAGGTATTTGAGGTAGCTTTCCAATGGAAGTGGTTTGAGGTCATTCCGATCGGTGGTTCTGGAGATATGGCCGTTTTACCGGAGGGGTTTTTCCAGAGAGTTTCCCGTCGATCGACAGGGATTTGTGTCGATCGACAGAAAGCCTGAAGAAGCCAAAACAACGCGTTTTTCAGATATTTCCACAGACGCCTTCGCGTCGATCGACAGGACTTTAATGTCGATCGACGGCGGACCTGCAGACCTAATTTTGGCACTTCTATAAATAGTTTAAACTTGTTTTCTTTGTAAAATATCTAGATATTATCTTAAAACTAGATCTATTTCGGAGAGAGAGAGGGAGAGAGAGAGATTTTGAAGATCTTGGAGGGAGATCCATGTGTTCTTCACCTACAAACTCTTTGTATCTTCTACTCTAACTCTTTTATGCAATTCTATTCAGTTATTATGATTTCATCATCTATTTCTGAGTAAATTACTTGTTAGGATTTGGAGGTTTCATGGGTTTTGATGAGAAATCAATAAAATCGAAGATCTGTTGAGGTTATCCGTTAGTTCTTCATTTAGACTGTTCTCAATGCTTGAATCTGGCTTGATCACCTAGAATCTTGATCTTAGGATTGTTGGTTAGCCACGACAGTGGGATTAATAACCTGAACTAGTCTAAATGGGCAAAATTACTTATTCGCAAAGGAATTTTGGCTTAGGGATTTTGTGAACCGATCGAACTCGTGCTAATTGCTTCTTTAGATTCGATGAATTCGCAAAGAAATTTGGGATTTGAGTATTTAAAGATAGATAGCCTTCGTAACGACAGTTAGCTGGCTATACTTTCGTGTTTGAGTTCTAGAACGGTGCGTGATAGAACCTCTACAGTTGTGATAATCTTCGATTCATTGCCTATAAGAATTTCCATGGCCTAACTCTCGTCTCTTTGAGAACTTGTAAATTAAACCATCCTCATCACATGTTACATAGTTCCATCTTTTATTTACATGTAAAAAGCATTGCTCTAGCTTAAGAAGGATCATTGCAATCCTAGTGCATAAATCAAACCTCCCTGTGGATACGATAACCCTTTGTGCTACAGCGTACGAGGGGGTTATTGATGGCCCCGGCCATGTGTAAAAAAGCCTGACATCAAAATGGCGCCGTTGCCGGGGAGGTTTTTGTATTGATCATTAGGATTTTGGTTCTTCTTAAGGCTAGAGTTTTATTTTTATTCCCTTTTGTTGCTAATCTTTTCACTTTTGTTCTAGAAGGAAGTGACAAGTATGAAGCAAACGTCAAGCTAGTGACGTTAAATGCGCCATTGGGGACCTCCCCAAACATATCCATAGTCAAGCTAATGACTTAAAATGAGCGCTTAATGGGAGTCAACCCATTTACTTTTCAATTTCGTACTTTTGTTTTGATTTTTTTTTTAGTTGAAATTTCGAATACTAAGCGAACTTCAATTTTATTTAAGGAATGCAATGAGTTGTTCCCGTTGATCGTTTGTTAAGTGTCAGTAGATGCAGGTTTGGACAACTTCGGGCTTCGAACCAGACACTTTGCGAGAAGTCGACAAATACGAAGTTTGGACAGAGCCAGCACTGTCGATCGACATGATTCTCTGTCGATCGACACGAGGACCTCTAGAGAAACCATCTAAATCTTTAAAATACTCTGTCGATCGACATGGGCGTTTTAAAGATTTCAACAACACAATGGTCTAAGGCAGAACATGGTACGTCGATCGACACTACCATCCCTGTCGGTTGACAGGACCCCCAAAAATGGTAAATTCTGTATTTCTTTGATCAAGTTCGCATTTCATTTGATTTCGTTTACCAATCTCGGGCTTGATAACACTGGGGACAGTGTTGGTTAAGTCTGGGGGAGGAATTTACTAACGGGTTTCTTTTTGTTTTGATTTTTGACTCAAATTTTTGGTTAAAAATTTTTTTTTGTTTTATTGAGTCAAAATTAGTAGAACATCCCTTCTTTTGGTCTTTTTCATCATGTGACCATTCTTCCAGGATCAACTTCAGAGTTAAGACTAATGAAAAATCCTAGGATAGACCAATTGACTAGAGAAGTCCGCTACTTCCAGTATAATTCGCCAAGTCAGAGCTATTGCACGACTCTCTTTGGGATCGATATCCATTGAGCTTGACTCCTTATTCATACCTGATAAATTCAACCGTCTGTTGATAGTAATGGTACTCCTCTTCCCATATAAAAAGAAAAATATATATATACATATATATAAAATATTACTAGGATTGGGGTGAAATGATAGTTCACGAGTACAAGATAAGGAATAAATCCAATGAATTTGTACTCGAGATGATCACCCAACTCATAAGCAGCAGTCTGAGTCCCTTAAAAAGGATGTTGAGGACGAGCAATCTCACGAGCCTGTCTCCTCACAAGGAACAATCGTAGTGAGTCACGAACCTGTCTCCTCACAAGGAACAACATTAGTGAAATATGCACTGCTTCGAGTTTAACAATCGCAAAAAAAAAAAAAAAAAAAAAAATGTGTATATATATAAATATAGAACAAAATAAGTCTGGGGGAGAGAAAGAGTACCAAGTGTTGTATAGGTTGTTTTGTCACAGTATAGTATGGGAATGAGTCTAGAAGGTTCATGGCTTTGAGAACATTGAGACCAAGCGATGAAGACTAACGGATTATGATGCGAAGTGGTGGATGGATTTGGAAGGTTGCGTGTGTCTGCGGAGAAGTACATGGTGGTCTGATTCTGGTTGGTTTTGGAAAGGTCAATTCGCTGCATCGAAAGAAGGTATGTTCTATGTTTTCAAACCTCTTTCACATTCTTGGTGTATGTTTTGCTTGAGGCCAAGCAAATGCTAAGTCTGGATGTGATATATCATGGTTTTTACCCGTTTTTAACCATGATATAAGTCGGTTTTGTATAGTATATTTTGTATTTGTGTGTCTTTTGTAGTGTTTTGCAGGAAAATAGTCGTTTGTGCCGAAACCATCCAAAGTGCTTCAAAGATCGACTTAGAAGAACGGTTTCCATTTGAATTTAGCTTCAGAGGTCTTCATTGAAGTTGTAGGTATTTGAGGTAGCTTTCCAATGGAAGTGGTTTGAGGTCATTCCGATCGGTGGTTCTGGAGATATGGCCGTTTTACCGGAGGGGTTTTTCCAGAGAGTTTCCCGTCGATCGACAGGGATTTGTGTCGATCGACAGAAAGCCTGAAGAAGCCAAAACAACGCGTTTTTCAGATATTTCCACAGACGCCTTCGCGTCGATCGACAGGACTTTAATGTCGATCGACGGCGGACCTGCAGACCTAATTTTGGCACTTCTATAAATAGTTTAAACTTGTTTTCTTTGTAAAATATCTAGATATTATCTTAAAACTAGATCTATTTCGGAGAGAGAGAGGGAGAGAGAGAGATTTTGAAGATCTTGGAGGGAGATCCATGTGTTCTTCACCTACGAACTCTTTGTATCTTCTACTCTAACTCTTTTATGCAATTCTATTCAGTTATTATGATTTCATCATCTATTTCTGAGTAAATTACTTGTTAGGATTTGGAGGTTTCATGGGTTTTGATGAGAAATCAATAAAATCGAAGATCTGTTGAGGTTATCCGTTAGTTCTGCATTTAGACTGTTATCAATGCTTGAATCTGGCTTGATCACCTAGAATCTTGATCTTAGGATTGTTGGTTAGCCACGACAGTGGGATTAATAACCTGAACTAGTCTAAATGGGCAAAATTACTTATTCGCAAAGGAATTTTGGCTTAGGGATTTTGTGAACCGATCGAACTCGTGCTAATTGCTTCTTTAGATTCGATGAATTCGTAAAGAAATTTGGGATTTGAGTATTTAAAGATAGATAGCCTTCGTAACGACAGTTAGCTGGCTATACTTTCGTGTTTGAGTTCTAGAACGGTGCGTGATAGAACCTCTACAGTTGTGATAATCTTCGATTCATTGCCTATAAGAATTTCCATGGCCTAACTCTCGTCTCTTTGAGAACTTGTAAATTAAACCATCCTCATCACATGTTACATAGTTCCATCTTTTATTTACATGTAAAAAGCATTGCTCTAGCTTAAGAAGGATCATTGCAATCCTAGTGCATAAATCAAACCTCCCTGTGGATACGATAACCCATTGTGCTACAGCGTACGAGGGGGTTTTTGATGGCCCCGGCCATGTGTAAAAACGCCTGACATCAGTTGCCCCGGCGTTTTTCAAGCCAAATGGCATGACTTTGTAGCAGTAAATCCCACGATCTGTAATAAACGACGTTTTTTCGCGATCGTCGGGATTCATAAGTATTTGATTGTAGCCGGAGAAAGCGTCCATGAAAGAGAGTAACTTGTTTCCTGCGGTTGCTTTGACTAGCCGATCAATGTGTGGCAGTGGAAAGCTATCTTTGGGACATGCTTTGTTTAAGTCGGTGAAATCAACACAAACCCGCCACTTGCCGTTTTTCTTCTTGACAACGACAGGATTGGCGAGCCAATCCGGGTACTTAACTTCTGAGATCGATCCAACTTTCAGTAGCCTTTCCACCTCGTCGTTAACTGCTTGCGCTCTATCTGGACCGAGTCTTCGGCACTTCTGGTTAACCGGTTTGAAGGTCGGGTCAACATTCAGCTCGTGACTGGCCATGGCAATATCAATTCCTGGCATGTCTTCTGCGGACCAAGCAAACGTACTTAGATTTTTCTTCAGAAAAGTGACTAACTCCTGCTTGATTGACTCGTTGAGGGTTGCACCGATTTCTACGCAGCGTTCCGGATTTTTATCGTCTATGGAGACGGGTACCACCGGCTCGCATATCGGGCCTGCCGCTTCTTCTTCGCGGGCCTCAGCGATCTGTAGTTGCTATAACAGGTTGGAGAGCTCTTTGACAGACTCCCTATCTGTCTTTTGCTTTTTTTGCTCCTCCTTTGGGATAGGAATAGTTGCTTGGCTCCTTAATTTGTGTGCGGCTAGGAAACATGTTCGGGACGCCGTTTGACTCCCCTTGACAGTTTTTACCCCTTCTTTGGTAGGGAACTTGAGGCATAAATGATATGTGGATGCCACCGCTCGCATCGAGTTGAGCCAAGGCGTGCCCATTATCGGATACAGAGAAGCTGACTACTTTGGTGACACCTTCGGCACAAACGGGCAGGTCGATTGTTCCTAGGGTCATAGTTGTCTCGCCACTGAAACCGGTGAGTGGCTTGGGGTGGGCTTTGACTCGGGAGAAGTCAATTTCCATTCGCGCCAAGGTCTCTTTAAAAATGATGTCGACGGTACTGCCGGTATCGATCAGAACGCGCCCGGTATCCCAATCATCGATAACCAGCCGAATCACCAGTGGATCATCGTGTGGTTTGTCAATGTCGCTGGTTTCAATCTCTTCGAATGAAATGACATCGTTGGGGAACTTTGATGGTCTGGGTACATTGGCGCCGACTTCTGCGCGCCGTTGAAAGGCTTTGATCGATGAGACAGTGTCGGAGCAGTAGTGAGAACCGCCCATGATCATGTTTAGCACCCTTCTCTTCTGACCTTGCGTTGTATTATTGTTTTGTCTCTCCCGTTTATTGGTTTCCCTACCGATGTTGCCCTCTACTTGGTTTGACGCTTCTTCGATTTCGAAGTCCTTAATGCTTATTCTTCCTCCAAGCTCGCCGGCTGCTAATTTTGCGGCAAGCCGCGAGCCGAGGACACGACAGTTAGCAGTTGAATGCCCGTGTAACTGGTGCAGCTCGCAGAATGCCGATTCGTCGTAATTCGTGTTTCTTGTCCAAGTGTTGCCGAGAGTGCGGCCTCCACCGCGGCCCCGGCCTCGACCGCCTCCGCAGCCGTAGCCCAGTGAGTCTACTTGGTAATTGTGTGTACCTCTGAAGCCACCTTCATGTTGCACAAAGTTGTCGTGCTGCTTTTTGGCTGTTGGTGTTGCTACTTGCTGGGGTTCAACGTTTTTGGACTTCCCGTATTTTTGTGCCAAAGTCTTCACCTCTTCTTCGCTCTAAGCGAATCCGGTTGCCCGATGCAGAGCATCCTGAATTGTAGACGGCTCATTTACCGTCATCTCCCTTCGGAATTCAGAGTTGTACCAAAGACCTTTTTTCAAAGCTTTGAGCGCCGATTTGTCGTCTATGCCTTTCACCTGAGTCAGAACGAGCTTGAAGCGTTTGATGAAACTTTGCAGGGTTTCGGTTGCACCTTGGGTCATTGTCCAGAGATCAGCCTCGGAAGACCTCATCTCGATCAGAATGGCGTATTGCTTCAGGAAAGCCTCGGGCAGCTGTTGGAAATTGTCTATGGAGTTCCTTTCTAAGCTTGAGAACCAGTGAAGAGCCGTTCCCTTGAGGTGTTCCACGAACAAGAGGCAGTAGCCGATATCTTTTTCCTCCTGCCGAAAGTTGGCGCGGGCCATTGCGATGGAGAAGGCAGTGATATGCTCGGTTGGGTCGGTTTTCCCATCGTATACCGGTATTCTGACTTTCTCGGGGTCGGACAACCGTGCCTTTGTGATCCGTTCGGTGAATGGTGTTGTGCGTGCTTCTTCGAGCACTCGGTCAATTTCTGGGGCCTTGCTGATCGCCCGGTGAACCTGAGAACGCATCTCTTTTAGATCTTGGGTGGTCTGGCGCATGGTTGCTCTAAGCTCATCCATCTCTTGCTGTTGGAGGCTAGCTGCTGTCTTTCTCGCGCTAGCCGCCTCGACCTGCTCGACCCACTGAAGGTTCTCTTCCTCCTCGGTGAGTTCTCGCTCGTGCTCGAATTGGTTCCCTCTTTGAATGGTTCTCCCAACGCCTGCTAATCCAGAGTCTTCAGTGTTGTTTTCCTCTTCGGTGTCGTCTACGATTTCGATTTGTGGTGCAATGTTCTCGGCTTATGTACCTCTTGCTCCGGCTCGCTGATTCGGCTCGCCGGGAGTACTGCCGGTTCTCCGCGTGCTAGGGGGCGTTGAAGCGAGGCCCGTTGGGATCCCACGGGCTGCAGGCTGCCGAAAGATCCCCTTCCCGCGAGGTCGGGTAGCCGCTGTTAGGGCTCGCACTTCAGCTGTCAAGGATTTGTTGAGCGCCTCCTGGTCCTTAGATTTCTTGAGCAGCTCCGCCAGCATCTCTCTCAGGTTGCTAGATGTTTCTGGGTTCAGCGCTGTGTTGTTCTGACGGCCCGTCGCTCCAGATCCATTGAGAGGCGCCTGCTCCTCCCTGTTCCGCTCGCCGCGAATCGTCTGTTCACCGCGAGTCGTCTGCTCATTGAGAGCCGCCTCCTTGTCCCAGACCCGTCGAGCGTCGTCTGCTGGTTCTGATCGGCGTTGCTGCCGGTTGCGTTGTCTCGCTGGGTTGTTTCGCTGCTACCAGTCATCTTCTCGGATTCGTTCGTGAGATATGCGTGTAAAGCTTTGCTGATCCCCTCCTTCTAGCGCCAAATTGTGGGAGCTGGATTCCTACAATTAGAATTTGTCGGGTTCGTGGTGGATCTGCAAAACTTAAGAGATAGAAATCAAGAACAAAGGTTGAGAAGAAGGTTTTTATTAGTTGGGGTTGCCGTAAAAGAATACAAGGGTTTCTGCTTAGAATTCGTGATCCCCTTTCCAGAGGATGATACATCATATTTATACTAAGTCGGCTAGGGTTTGCGTGAGCTGCACTCCTAGGTCGGCGGCCCATTAGCAGTTCGGCCCAATTAGGTGGGCTGAGACGAATTAGGCCTGCTGAGTGGATGAGATGCTGAACTCGGGCCGGTCGGTTTGGTTCGGTACCGCCGGTTCGTCACAGACCTTCGGTAGAGCTGCTCTTCTCCCAGACTTAGCCATTTTCTTCTGGTGATCTTCAAGGGGTGGAATCCGACCCCTACAATTCTGTATAACAATTTTTCAAAAGTAGTATTTGATTTTTTTAATTCAAACTATATTGATTTACTCGCTAATCATATTATCCCGCGTGTAACGCGGGTAATTTTTTAGTATTTTATTAAAGGTGAAGTAAAAATGTTGACGTGTCAGCGTCACATTCAATTTGAAGTGGTTAATTATAATATTGTCCTCGCCCAAATCAATATATTTACGTCCCTGCCATCGATGTTTTAAACCGTTGATTTTCCTCATATTAAATCTCAAACGTTGATCTGATATTTCGTCACAAGCTTGGCTTATACCTGATTGTGGGCTTATATTTGGAAGAGTCCATATTTTTTAAATAAAATATTCTTAATTCGTTTTATTTATGTTAACTGGGTTTAGATATATTTTCTCAAGGCCCATCATTAGTTAGTCCATAACTAATTGTCGGTTTTGTCAAAACCCTAATTGCAATTTTGTTATCTCTTCTTCTATATATATTAGGTTTAGTCGTACGTGAACATGTCTCCTCCGCCACCTTAGTTTTGTCTTCATGTATGTGTTTTATGGACTTTTTTTTGTTTGGCTTTATAGTTTTGTGTGTTTTCTAATAGTTTAATTGTTGTGTGATTTTCCCTTTTTTCATGCATCTTATTGTTCTTTGTGTTTCAGTTTCTCTATTGTTGTTTATTCTTTGTGATCTGCAGGTTCATCGATATTCTATCAAATATTTTAATTCTTATTTAAGATTCTTTTCTGTTTTTTTTATTATTCAGGTTATGTATTGGGTTTCTAATGTATTCTACTATTCTAATACAATAATAGTTGAAAAGATTACTAACTATTTATTTGTTTTTGTTTTTTTTTTCTAGCAGTTTCGTCATGGTACATATGTTTACTCGTTATGTTCTCTTATCCATTTTTGATTTTTGATATTTCTTGATCTATTCCTCATCTTGCAGGACGTCTATTTTTTACACAAAATACGATACGACTCTATTGAAGAAGCTCACTAATTTGGTCACGGTATGTTTTATAAAAAACTTGATTTCTTATGGTTCTGTTTTGTGTTCAATAATTCAACATATTTAAAACCCTAACAACTTTTGTAAATCGTTACCAATAACAAAATAATATTAATTTTGGATACACTCAAACTTTAATGGTAATTTTCCTTTATTGTTCGGCTAAATTCTATCATATAATCTAAAACCTATATTTTTTGTATATATGTACGTGTTTTATATGGTCATTGCAGATCTTTTTTTTCCGCTTACAATATTCTTTAGTTTCCATTTCTGTAAAATTTTCACACGTTTGTAACAAGTTTTTATTATTCTTTTGTTTGTACTATTATTTGAGATTTATTATTTTATCATGGTTTCAATAGTTTATGATGAGATTCTTTGTTGTATTTCTTTACAGGTTACTCAGCACTACTCTCTAGATATGTTGTATTAACTATTTTTAATATTTATTTTGTTGTTTTTATTATTATTTTTTTGTAGATTGTGTTATAAAGTATCCATATTCATTACTATATTATTTTGTTTCTTTAGCCTAAATATTTTTTCTATAATCTTTTATCACTATTTCAGGTTTTGTCGTCTTTGTCATTCAAGGTACGGGTTTTTTTTAAGTATCTTTGGTTTACTTCATGGCTATAATATTAGGGTTTCGTATATATGCCTAGCTCGGTTTCTTTTGTCTTAATTTAACATTGCATTATTTTATTTTCAGTCGTGAGCAAGTCAGTGGAAGAACTATTGAACATTAGTGGTGAGTTGTTTATATCTCTCAGTATCATCTGTAATTTCCAAGAACCCATGTTATTATTAATGTATCATTTTTATGGGACTTTTCTCTTTATTTTCTCATACTTTCTTTCAACGCACATGTATTATTAATATTGCATCATATAAGTGTTTGTGACAAACGGAGGATCAACCAAGACAAGGACACCAAAGACATCTGATGCAGTTTAATAGTGCCGAGCAATCGACGGTTCATAATTTCAAGAAACAAAGCTTCAAATCAACTTAGATCGTTCTTCTCTTTAATTGTTTATTGTAGTCAACCATGTATTAGAGAAAATATCTTTTATCAGACTTGAAAGTTTGATTCAAATAGTAATGTTGTTTTAAAGATTTCCTTTTTTAATTAGATGTGTTTTAATGAACGAAATAGAAAAAAAAAACATTAAAAATCTTAAATTCGAAGAAATATGCTAGGAAAAATTCTCTAAAATCTATTGTGTACATGCACCATTATAGATTAGACTAATGAGCAGGCATGTATCCCTAAAAACACCAATTCAATAACAGCTCTAAATTCTAAAAACCACTAGATTAAATCTAACTTAAACCACTAGACTAAAAACTACTAGATTAAATCTAACTTCAATCACTAGATATTTTTTTCTGAATTTTTTGGAGAAAAAGGACCGACCACAAAACAACATTAGTAACCTGATAACTGAATTTATCAATGAGTCCATCTAAAATATTATATATAGTTTTCTTCTTTCTTGGGTTCGTTTGTATTTTTTCCTCCCATAGGGTTATGTATATTTTTCCTTATAATAATGGAATGGTACCAAATACATTAAAGACTTGGGTCCAAACCATAATTCCTATTTATGAGTTTCTCTGACTAAATTGGAAAATACTTTTACAAGTTTGAAAGTTATATCAAAATTTTGTTCTTGATAAGAGCAAAGAGGGACGTTAAACTTTCGGATGTAAAAGCAACAAAATAAACTCATCGTTGGTTCAAACTACATCAAAGGCACACTTTTTTGCTCGCAACCTCTAGAGAGGCTATGGTGACAACATTCGGGTGAGTAAAATCTTAAGCCTTTCATCATATGTTTTCATGGAGATTTTGATTTCGGTAAATGTAAATTTAGGATAAACAGTTTGGTACATAATTTAAATTACCTTTAATTTGTTTAGCATTCTAAAAATATATGAAGAAATTTTGATGTTGGCCATTACTTGAGTTATTTTTTGTTCAACTCTATTTTATTCCAATATATGAAGATCTTTTATGTGTTTAGATGCTTTTTTAGTCATATTTATGTGCTCTGATATAAATGGCAAAAATAAATGATTTTTTCTAAAAATGAGAAAAAAGATAAGGAATAAGAGGCCGGGACAAGATTTGAAAATGTGAAGGATGAATAAATTATGATAAATAGTAAAAATGTTATAAATTGATGACTGATCATATATAACTAAAGAATAATGTGTTTGCTAAAACACATTTAAAAATTAAAAGAGTATGAATCAGTTAGGTGGTTTACTATTTTCTTTTTAAAACCAAATTTCATATGCACAAAATAAGAGGTATATAGTACAACGAATCACTAAATTTGTTAGGAATAATTATTTAAATTATCATCTAAATTTCAAAATTATTTTTAAATAAAACATGAAATAGACTGAAAATGCTTACGAAATAGAAGTTTATGCAAGTCTTATGATGCAACTCACAACACAAACTTGGACTACGACCATTTTTTACAGGACATAAAGATTGAAGCTAAATGATCCAATTAATTTTTTCTAAAGGTGATATAAACACAGTGTCTAAATAATATAATAAGTTTTCGTTTTAGTTTGACCGAAAAGATGTAAAGAAGTTAATGATCATATAAAAAGTTGAAAAGAAAATATTGTCACATATATTAGTATTTTTGTGGTTTGTAACTGGTTAGTTCTTTGGGATATTAAAAATATTAATCCTTCTTAATCATTACGTTATGGTGGCATTATCAGTTAATAAAGGGAAATATATGGTGTCCTAAATATGTGATTAACTGAACGTATTCGTGTAATATCTAATTTTTGTGAGATCTATTACTCTGATAAATAAGTATTATAGAGGATTTAGGAATTCACTTGGCTTATGAAGTATATTTTTCGTTTGAAAACAAAGTTGATCTAACAAACGATTGTTGAAGTCTTTATTTATAAAATTAGTTTTTTTTTTAATAAAAAACTATTAAAAGGTTATTAAAACATCTATATTTATAAAATTAGTCTTTTTTGTAACAGTAGAATCTCTCAAGTCTCAAGGACCATATGTCCCTCACATGTAAACAGGTCTCAAGGTGAGTTGAGAGTGCATGAACCATGATTACCAATACTAATGAGAATTCAAATCATTATATTCTCATTCAACTGATTTTGTTTTTTAAAAAAGTAATGTATTAAATTTGTTATCATCTTGGCCAAACAAAAGAAGGTTATGTATCTATTAAAGAGTTTCATTGATTTAGTCACGGTATGTTTCTTCAAAAAATTCACTTTTTTATAGTTTTGTTTTGTGTTCAATAATTCAACAGCCTAAAACCCTAAATATTACTTTATTATAAATACGAGGCGTAAGGTTTATAAGCGACGTGATTTTACTATATATTTTGTTCCATATGTTTCATTATTGGGGTTCTTGCATTCTTTTGACCTTATTATTATTATTATTTTTTGTAGATTTGAATGTGGTCATTGACGTATGGTTGTCTTAGACCTATGTATTTTTTTATAGGTATATATCTATTTATTTGGTGGTTTATCGTTCAGTATTTGGTTTTGATCTTATATTTGTTTGGAATATGGCTAATATTTTGATAATAGGTTTGGATAAAATCGTCTATAAACTTCCGTGTGCTATTACACTACTGTGGGGGCAGTGCGGACGAGAAGAGGGAAATTTTTGATGCTTTGTTTCTTATATTAGCTTTCCGGTCTTCGGGGGTTAAAACTAATGTCTCCAAGTGTTATATTCATTGTTTGCTTAATCTAGTTTGTCAAATGTTTTAGTTCTTACATGGCAAGGAAGCTAGAAATATAGAAGCTTGCTACGAAAATGGGTCACGAGTTGATGAAAACCTTTTGAAAAGGGTGTATGGACAAAGGCGTTGCTTTTTACTGCTCACGATTCCATTATATAGATAATAATGAAACCAATTTTAAGCTAAAACTTTATGTTTTTTTTTTGTATTTTGTTACAGTTACACAATTTAGTTTAATCATGTTGAGGTTTTTGATTATGTTAAATGTATGCTTTGTGAAATATTCAAAAAAATGTTTGTTTTCATTTTTCTTTAAGTACACAGTAAACTTTGAATATTTATGTGTATTTGTGAGGGTTTAAGCTCTCATGTTAGGAATTTTCATTTATTAAGTTTCTAAAAGAAAACTGATCGTACAATGTTAATGAATAATTTTAAATGTTTCTTCAAACATTAGTGAAATGTATAAATAAATAAAACGCTTGCAATAATTAAAAATAATAAATATGGGTGTTCAGAAAGGGTATAACAATGAACTGGGAAAAATAAAATCAAAATATTAGAAATATCATCAAAACGAATACAAAAAATTACATTTTATATAGAAAACTAAAGATTATATATAAAATATTGATTTCTAAAATTAGATCTAAAAATTGAAAAGGTGGTTTGAAAATGAAACATCGATGAAGTAAATTATTTTAATTCCATGATTTCTTAACATATTTTACAAAAACATTTTCTATATAAAATGTAGGCTCACCATGTGTATTTGTGAGGGTTTAGGCTCTCATGTTAGGAATTTTCATTGATTAAGTTTCTAAAAGAAAACTGATCGTACAATGTTAATGAATAATTTTAAACGTTTCTTCAAAACATTAGTGAAAAGTATAAATAAATAAAACGCTTGTAATAATTAAAAATAATAAATATGGGTGTTGAGAAAGGGTATAACAATGAACTGGGAAAAATAAAATCAAAATATTAGAAATATCATCAAAACGAATACAAAAAATTACATTTTATATAGAAAAACTAAAGATTATATATAAAATATTGATTTCTAAAATTAGATCTAAAAATTGAAAAGGTGGTTTGAAAATGAAACATCGATCAAGTAAATTATTTTCATTCCATGATTTCTTAACGTATTTTACAAAAATAATTTCTTATTAAACAATCATATTAGAAGTTTTTTAACGAATCCTAAAATGTAATTAATCATCTCATTTCTAATTGTTAACCAATTTGAACTAACTAAATTAAGTTACTCACATATGTAATATGTTAACCAAAACTTTTTAACCCGTTAAAAAATATGTTAGAAAGTGGTTAAACATCGATCCAAATTGGTTAATTATTGTTACATGTCATATACCTGAATGTGGTAGAGTTGAGACTGTTTTGGTTTCTCTCAGTTCATCAATTTTATGGTCTAACTGTAAGGTTTTGCAAGCGGATTAAATGTTAAAGAAATAAATGAGTTAGATACATTTTCCAAGTGGATTCTACAAATCAGAGATAGATTAACTGATGTTCCTAATGATGGGGAAATTGAGATCGATACACCTATAAAGGCGATCATCACAAAGGTGTACGGAGAGAATTATTCAAATCAAAAGGAACCTAAATTTTATCAGTCTAGGGCAATATTAAGCCCACTAAATCACGACGTTGATAATCGTCTTAACGATATATTACTCAGTTTGTATGAGATGTCGATAATTTATTTTCAGAGTGGCTTTCGCAGTAAGCATTAACATAAGCCAAAGACAAACTTTAGAAACTCAAAATCAAAAACCAATATTACTCAATTCGATAGATTTAGCAACGGGTTTGGTTATTGATTAGTCTTTCACTTGCAATGGTTTTGCAATGGATTTGTGTTAGTCTTTGGAACAAAGCTTTTTGAAGAAAAATCATTGTTCGATTACGGTGGAGTGAGACGTTCATGACATAATGTCTGCACTTTGTGAAGAACAAGTGAGACGTTCAGGACATAAGAAGACGCACTTTGTGATGAAGACAAAGCAGAAGGTTTGGAACTCACGCTTGAGAAAATACAAAAGATTATGGTGCGAAAGAAATTGGGTTTTAGAAAATGTAAGGCATATAACAAGGTTTGACAAAGAAAGAAAAATGAGTTTTATGAGAGAGTAAAAGGAAGGGAGACAAGGTTTGGTAAAGAAAGAAATATGAGTTTTATGAGAGATTAAAGGAAGGGAGATGAGATTTCTATGGAAGAAGCCATAACTGAGTGTAAGATTTAGTCAAGTTCTGAGAGTAATCAGTTAGAGAATTTTGGTAGGGTTAACAATGAGTTTAAGGGATATTTTTGGTATAATCATCTGAATTATTTTTTTCCTCTGTTTGGAAGATGACATGTCAAATCTCAAAAAAAACAAATATGTTTTGAAGAAGAATCATTGTCCAATAATGGTGGAGGGAGAAATTCAGGGACAAAGAATTTCTAGATATTGTACAGTAAAATATTCGTAGTAGCAAAGTTTGTATTTTAGGGATAGAAGGAAGAGGGCTAAACAGACAAATAATAAAAGATAGAAATGACATGACGACGTAAAAGAAATATATGTAAGCATGAATTGTCATTAATTTTGATCTACCATCGATAATCCAAAATAAATGCAAAAATATCGCTTGGAATTCATAGTTGAGGAAATACAAAAGACTATGGTACGGGTGAATTTGGATTTTTGTATAAAACAAAAAAAACTTATGTTTTGGAAAACGTAGGACATATGGCAGTGACTGACAAAAGAAAGGAAAGTCTTAGTTTGAGAGAGTGTAGGAAGAGAGCTAAGATTTCTATGGCATAAACCATGAGCGAGTGATAATTAAGCTAAGTTATGAGAGTAATTAGTTAGAGAGTTTGTAGTAAGCTTAAGAGTGAGTATAAGGGATAGTTTTGATGTAATATTTTGAATTGTTTCTTCCCTATGTTTTGCAAGTGTATTTGACGGAGTAGTTGTGAATCTCAAAAAAGAGTGAGAGAAGTTTAATAATAGGTAATATATATTCTCAATTAAGAAGGCAGCTAATTAATAAAGAAAATGGTGAGGTAAACTATGGTTTTCATAATTTAGCATCCCATGATCATTTAAATCACTTGGCTATGAGTAACACCCGGTCTATTTTTTTTTTTTAATAATTAATTCTGCCGCGGAATAAACTCATCAACCAATAATATAATTAAAATAGCAAGAAATCAAATGAGCAAAAAAGATCACCAACAATTATTCAATGCATTTCTAGCAACCTAACCGGGTTCACTAGCAACTTAGCAAAAACAGAAACCAACGAAAGACATTCCTAATCATCCTCTCCCTAAAGTCATGATTCCGCGATCACACCTTTCCTTTTCCTTTACCTGCAACACAATTGGGAAAAACGAGTTGCGTAAGTATTTAATAAATACTTAGTGGAGCGGTCATCCCGTCTACCGGATATAAAATAAAGAAATAGATTATCAATTCTACGCGAGCAAACAACAATTCGCAACAATTAAACAAATCCATTATTTAAAACAGGGGGTGTCGATCGACACACCCACTTGGTGTCGATTGACACTGCACTCAAGCATTCGATCCTCACGATCATAAACAGTGGTGTCGATCGACACTACCACTAGGTGTCGATCGACACCTCTCGCAGAAACTTGAACCGAGTCAAATCCTCACACAACTCATGTTCCGTTTCATCGTGCGAGTTCATCATGATTCCAAACACAATTCACACTGAAACAACACAGCAAACGCTCCAAATCATCACAATCAAACAATCAAATTCCTAATAACCTAAACCCATATCCACGATCACGCACTCATCTCGATTATGCGGTTCGAGGAAAGAACGGTTAAGAACACAAAATCAGCGACTTCGCAGCCTCTGATCTCAACCAAAAACACCGAGGAACCCTTCCTCAATTACCTAGAACAAAAAACTTGGATTTCTTAAAACCCTAATTCAGACATCCAGAAACCGAACGACGCACAGGATTAAAACGATCATAGGGATCGGAGCTTACCTCCAAATTCAGATCGGAAACCCAATCTGAAAACTAGACCGACAGGGCTTTCCAACGTTACCTAGCTCGTCCTCTGATTCCCTCTGAAACGCCGGCAAAACACTTCCCAAGGAGGCTGATTGAATCCCAAAACTGCACAGACCACTTATGGGAAAACGATCATAACTCACAAAACACAACTCCAAAAGGCAATCGGCTTTCTTCTGAAGCTAGCTAAAAGGAAGAAGAACATACCTACGAAACATCACGCCGATCATACTCGATTAGACCGACCGTTCCTCGTTTCTACAAAGACAGTCGAACCTGTCTTCTCTTCTTCTCAATCTTCTCTCTCTCAAAACTCTTCTCCTTCACACAAAGCCACAGAATTCTCTTTTCTTTTTGCCTCACGCGGCCACAAACCCCAAAGGGCTTATATACGCAAGCCCTAGGGTTAAATCCCTTAAACCGAGCCAAAAACCGCGATTAAAACAAACCGGGAACACAACCCAGAACTTGGTGTCGATCGACACCACCTCCTGGTGTCGATCGACACCCCTACCAAAATACTAAAATTTTGGTTTTGGGATGTTACAATTCTCCCCCACTAAACTAGATTCGACCTCGAATCCCGTAAAACACTTCCATACCGAACTACACTCTGGCCCGCACCGGCCAATACCACAAGAGATTCTTACATAATCTCAGAGGCCCACACCTAATCCTATGTTTATACACTTGTTTCTCAGACATTTATTACGTTTAACTCATCCGTACACACACACACTCTAGGGAAACCACCGTCCCCTCGAGAGAACCACCGTCTCTCCTTGAGAGAACCACCGCCTCTCAGCACTATAGAGGAAACAACCGTCCCAATATAGGCTCTCCGTACTATAAAGGAAACCACCGTCCCAGTATAAGTACACAGGAAAACCACCGTCTCCAAGAGAGAACCACCGTCTCTCAGTATGTATACAGGAAACCACCGTCTCTAGAACATAAGCCATCTGTAATAAATTCTAAACACTTATAAACATCAACGGCTAGGTCACCTCACGTGGTCGAAGCTCGATATTCCCCAACCGGAATATCCACAACCGCGACCCGCACTGCTCAACACACTCATGATATCGGAAAACACAATCTGATACAATAGAATCATAAGGCAAACTCATCTCATAAATCTCCAAAAAAAAATGTATATTGTTACAACGAAACAAAAATACAAGAATCACAACAACAACACCGGCACAAAGGCCAAAAGAACTAGAACCACAAAGAAAGCTAAGCTCAAACGGCAACCTGCTTGTCCAACCACTTCCTGAACTTCACCTTCAGCTTTGCCTCTGGCTCCGAAGTCTCCTCCTGGCAACCACTACAATCCTACAAAAAAACGCATCAACGGAATCTTCTTCCGACGCAGCTCCTTGACTCCCCTCACAAGAATCCTCACAAGAACCGCTGGAACCGTCAAATCGCGCAGAAGATCTGCAGGGTCTGATCAGGTACCAACTCCTCCAACTCATGCAGGTGCTTCCTCAACATCGACACATGGAAAACCTTATGAAATGCCTTCATGATCGGTGGTAACTCAAGCCGATAAGCAACCGGTCCAACTCGCTCCACCACAGGGAACGGCCCCATAAAACGCGGACTCAGCTTGTTCTCAGCAATGGATCTGTTATGACCCCTCAACATTGCCATCTTAAGATACACGCGATCTTCAACCTTGAACTCAAGCTCTCGCCTCCGCTTATCAACGAAGCTCCTCTGTCGATCCTGAGCTTCTTTCATGTTCAATTTCACAACTCGGATCTTCTCCGTCGTTTCCTGAACATAGGTAGCTCCATGAATACTGCGCTCCCCCCACTTGGGTTCATCATAAAGGCGTCCTACGTGGCCTCCCATACAATGCCTCAAAAGGAGCCATCCCGATACTCGCCTGAAAGCTGTTATTATACGCAAACTCCACTAAGCTCAAGTGATCATACCAATGACCACCCCAATCCAAAACACACATCCTCAATATATCTTCCATAGTCTGAATAGTCCTCTTTGACTGCCCGTCAGACTGCGGGTGATAAGCTGTACTCATATACACTTTAGTGCCCATCCCTGCCTGAAACGCTCCCCAAAACTCAGATGCAAACTTGGGATCCTGATCAGACGCAATACTTGCTGGTACTCCACGCAGCCTCACAATCTCCTGCACAAACTTCTTAGCCCACTTAGCCGCTCCATCGGTCTTCTTAATGGCCAAAAAGTGTGTTGACTGAGTCAACCAATCCACGATCACCCATATAGCATTATACGTCCGCGAATCAGGTAATCAAACCATGAAATCCATCATAATCATATCCCACTTCCACTCAGGAATGGGAAAACTCTGCAGAAGACCACTCGGAACCTTGTGCTCGGCCTTGACCAATGAACACGTATTGCACTTAGGAACATAATCCGCCACGTCCCTCTTCATCCCGAACCAGTGATACCGTTTGAGATCACGATACATCTTAGTCACACTCGGATGAATTGAGAACTTGCTCGGATGAGCCTCACTCAAAAACTCCTGCCTCAACGCCTTATCTCGAGGTACACAAACACGACCACGAATCAGAATCGTCCCATTCGGATAGACAATAAACCCAGAATCCTCAGCTCGCGACACACCAACCAAACCCTGATCACTTTGCTGAGCCACTCTGATCCTACTGAGGAGATCTGCCTGATCGACTACCTCCAAGCCAAAAGGCTCCTGCGAAATGGCACAAAGACGCAACGTGCTAATCCCGCCCACCAAATCCTCGATATCCTACTCACGGGTTGAAACAAACCTCCGTTGACTCAAGACATCTTCTACCTGGTTAGCCTTGCTTGGATGATAGATAATCTCCAGATCATAATCCGCCAACAACTCAACCCAGCGTCTCTGTCTCATATTCAGCAACGGCTGAGTAGAGATATGCTGCAGATTCCTGTGATCCGTAAAAACCTGCACTCTTCCGCCGTATAGGTTAGACCTCCAGATCTTCAGAGCGAACACGACTGCTCTTAACTCTAGATCATGCGTAGGCCGATTACGCTCACTACCCTACAACTGCCTCGAAGCATAAGCAATAACTCGAAATGCCCATTACTTGCCTAGATTCGCCCGGAACCTTCTATGCAACATTGTTAATCCAACTAGGCCTGGCGGTTGATCGTACAAAAATCAAACAAGAATATGTACGACCACCCGTCAGTCCCGGTTTGGATTCCACAAATTCTACATCTGTTACCAGAACTCCATCCAAGTCCTAGCCTGACCCGCAATACTTCGGCTCACAACTCGAGCTTCCCGAACCGTCTATCACAGACCATACACTTGACCTATCCAGTCAACACTACTCCAGATCCTCACCCAATCATCAAACCCGTCCAACATGGACTAAAATCCTGACCAGACTTGGCCAATACTACACGAGATCCTCCCATGATCTCAGAGGCTCTGTCTAATCCACACAAGACAACATACCGCTCGCACTCTCGGGATGCATCCCTCGAGTCAACGGTATCTGGGGAGCTCATCTCCCCACAAGAGATCTCACATCCCTCGCTACTTATTCTAGGAACTCACTTCGCAATAAGTATACAGGAGAACACACCTCTCCTCTGATTAGAGCCGCCTCACGCGGTATAGTCTCGATATTCCCAGCCTGGAACATCCTCAAAAGAACGACCCACCCAGGTCCACACAAAACACACAACTAAGATCACATACCTCATAACTCATAGGAAAATAAAATAAGGAACACCATCTTATAAATTTTCAAAAATGTAAATCGTTCAACACCAACGAAAATACAAAAATCTAGAAAAAACAATGCAAGGCTCAAATCAGAAACTGGAAACAAAACCGAAAGAACAGAAACCAACTCCATCCTCAAACTGCTTCTCCAGGTCCTCGATTGCTGCAAGTGCCTCCACAAGCTCCGCCCTCCAGGCATACCTTGAAGCTCTGTCGGGCTTCTTCAGCCCAATCCGAAGTCCTCCTACGAACTTGCCCATCTGGGTTCGCTCCCCATCCATGCCGCTACTCGCATAGACCACCAGCCAGCTGAACTCAGCATCATAACCACGAACTGATCGGTTATGATGCTGAGTTCAGCTGATCTGGCGATATCCTACTCTGGGTCGCTACTGGAGCATGCACTGGTACCGCACCCGGTAACCGCTCTAAAATCAATGCAAGCATCTTTGCCAAACGATCCTCAGGATCCTGGGCTCCACCTGCAGCAACACCCCCACCTGGGTCTCTTGCCGCACCAGTAGCTCTGGCACTAACTCCAGCCCCAGCTGAACTATCTGACATGCTGACAGCACCTACTGAAGCCTCCTGACACGTCGGCGAAAAAGCAACCTTCTCTGACGACTCACTTTGAGTCTCCCACTCGAACAATGACGATACACGACCTCGACCACGACCACGACTCCGGCCGCCACGGCCACCAACTCTGCCACCACGGCCCCTCGCAACTCTAGCCATCGCACGCTGCACTTACCAAAAGTACAAACTAAGATACTAGAATTCACAATCAAGAATACAAATAATAACTTACCACAGAATCTCTTTAAAGGCCGGAGAGGATGATTTCTAAGACTAAAATTTGATTAAACACAATTAATCAATTTAAACACATAATCTCAGCTCATCCAAACCTAACCGTCCTAAAACTGTATAGGCTCTGATACAAAAATGTAACACCCGGTCTATTTTTTTCTTTTTAATAATTAATTCTACCGCGGAATAAACTCATCAACCAATAATATAATTAAATTAGCAATAAATCAAATGAGCAAAAAGATCACCAACAATTATTCAATGCATTTCTAACAACCTAACCGGGTTCACTAGCAACTTAGCAAAAACAGAAACCAACGAAAGACATTCCTAATCATCCTCTCCCAAAAGCCATGATTCCGCGATCACACTTTTCCATTTCCTTAACCTGCAACACAATTAGAAAAAACGAGCTGCGTAAGTATTTAATAAATACTTAGTGGAGCGGTCATCCCATCTACCGGATATAAACTAAGGAAATAGATTATCAATTCTACGCGAGCAAACAACAATTTGCAACAATTAAACAAATCCATTATTTAAAACAGGGGTGTCGATCAACACTGCACTCAAGCATTCGATCCCCGCGATCATAAACAGTGGTGTCGATCGACACTACCACTAGGTGTCGATCGACACCTCTCGCAGAAACTTGAACCGAGTCAAATCCTCACACGACTCGTGTTCCATTTCATCGTACGAGTTCATCATGATTCCAAACACAATTCACACTGAAACAACACAGCAAATGCTCCAAATCATCACAATCAAACAATCAAATTCCTAATAACCTAAACCCATATCCACGATCACGCACTCATCTCGATTATGCGGTTCGAGGAAAGAACGGTTAAGAACACAAAATCAGCGACCTCGCAGCCTCTGATCTCAACCAAAAACACCGAGGAACCCTTCCTCAATTACCTAGAACACAAAACTTGGATTTCCCAAAACCCTAATTCAGACTTCCAGAAACAGAACGACGCACTGGATTAAAACGATCATAGGGATCGGAGCTTACCTCCATATTCTGATCGGAAACCTAATATGAAAACTAGACCGACAGGTCTTTCCAACGTTACCTAGCTCGTCCTCTGATTCCCTCTGAAACGCAGGGAAAACACTTCCCAAGGAGACTGATTGAATCCCAAAACTGCACAGACCACTTATGGGAAAACGATCATAACTCACAAAACACAACTCCAAAAGGCAATCGGCTTTCTTCTGAAGCTAGCTAAGAGGAAGGCAACTCCAAAAGACCGACCGTTCCTCCTTTCTACAAAGACAGTCGAACCTGTCTTCTCTTCTTCTCAATCTTCTCTCTCTCAAAACTCTTCTCCTTCACACAAAGCCACGAAATTCTCTTTTCTTTTTGCCTCACACGGCCACAAACCCCAAAAGGCTTATATACGCAAGCCTTAGAGTTAAATCTCTTAAACCGACCCAAAAACCGCTATTAAAACAAACCGGGAACACAACCCAGAACTTGGTGTCGATCGACACCACCTCCTGGTGTCGATCGACACCCCTACCAAAATACTAAAATTTTGGTTTTGGGATGTCACATTATGTGTGTATGTTATATCAAAGATATATTTGTTTTTTATAACTCAACATTGAATGTGAAATGTATATTTGTCACTCGAAATAAGTAATTAGTTTTAAAATGTTGTAAATCTCAATTTCTAATTCCGTGTTTAAATTATTTTCTTAGGATTTTAGTGTTATA
Source organism: Draba incana (assembly GCA_963576765.1). Classification (NCBI taxonomy): domain Eukaryota; kingdom Viridiplantae; phylum Streptophyta; class Magnoliopsida; order Brassicales; family Brassicaceae; genus Draba; species Draba incana. Next base: position 21,683,173 of record OY755204.1, on the reverse strand, counting down.
AAGAAATAATGAGCTAGAAGAATTTTTGGCTTTGTTTAGCTTCTTAGGAATTATCGTTGTTTTATTCCGTGTAAAACTTACAATACATTATTTTCTTTCCATCATATCGATGGTGGTTCTCTTACAAGGTTGGTTAGATTTAGTATAAATATTTATATTGACTTTTATTAAATAACTAGATATATATATATATATATATATATATATCTTATGTAGCCCTAATTTATATATATAGGCACGTTATAGGTCCTACGAATTATGCTCACCCTTCTGCTTACCATGTTGTCTTTTTGTGATGTTAATGGTGACTCTGATGATGATACTTATGGTTGGTTGTTAACTTTTTCCTTTGCCGTACATACATAACATACGTTCTCTTTTTCCTTATGTATGTATGTTAGTTTCTTATGTATTTTTGATTAGGTGATTTGGTTCATCATGGAAGTTTATTCACATCCCAAAGTGTTGTTCGTACATATCATTTACCCGTCCCTAATTCAATCATCTATTCGGATTGTGGTCTTATTGGTCGGACAATTTCATGTCTTAATTCTCGACCAACTCAATTCCAATCTTGGTTAAAACATAATCAGAATAGTGAAATATCTAGGACCCTTACCTATCTTGAATTGTCTTCAAAATTCGTTTGGAATTCGGTAACTTCTAGATGTAACTTATTATCTCCGTATTTTATCTATTGGTGATAATGGTGACTCTGATGATGATACTTATGTAGGTTGGTTTATGTTCCTCCAAATATTGGTGAAACTTATTATCTCCGTATTTTACTTCTTCGTGCTAAAGGGCCTACGTGTTTCAAAGACATTCATACTGTACGCGGAATTACTTACCCTACTTTTAAGTGTGCATGTAGCGCATTGGGAGTTGTAGAAGACCCGGATGAGTATGCCTATGCAATTGTTCAAGCTTCGTATTCATCTTTCGAATGCGCAGTGGGCACCCTATTAGCTACTCTAAGAAGACTTCTCGAATCTCACGAGTATGATAGGATAGTAGCTCTTGCATGTGATCTATTGGCATAACATACTTCTCAGATTTAGTTTTTTTTTTATGTTCTCTATTTCATTTTTAAATTATTATTCATGTTGGGATTGACAAAAAAAAATAAAATATTATTATTCATGTTGGATATCAATAGATTTTATTATAAGGAATAGTTTTAAATAAGTATCCTTTAATGTTTTTATTAATTCATCAAATAAAATTTTGCCTATTCATCTTATATATATTCGATTAATATTCGAGATGGTATTTTCTTTTGTATTATCCCATATATTCCAAATAAATGTTATTTCCTTCATCCCGCGCTTGGCGCGGGTCCTTACCTAGTTATATTATATTATACTACACATAATGCATATCAGATTTATTTGGCCAACTTATAACTACGTAAATTGTATGTCATGAAACGTAATAGTATATTATATTTCTCTATATACATAATGGTATATGATAAATATATATTATATTAATCTTATTATTTATAAATATATTGGTATTATATACGTACTACTATTTTATAGAATAAAATTGTACATAAAAGATTTATATTGTTAAATATTTTTGCATATATACATAATATCAAAATAAAATTAATAACTATATAAAATATATATAACAAGAAAGTATTTCATACATACTTTTATTAAACCAATCGTGTTTTAGCTTTAAAATATACAGCCAAATTTTTACAGCTACAGCAAAAACATCTACAGACTAAATTTTACAGCAAACAAATTATAGCTACAGCCCAACCAATCACCCCCCAATATATAATATATATCCTTTGGCAAAAGAATTCCTTTTAAGTACTACAGTACATATTTACTATTTACATATATATATACAAATATCTTTCGGTTCACAAAAACAATTATGCAAAATCATGTTACAGTATATCCTCACTTCATACATTTGGCTACAATCTTAATATGTTGTTAAAACTATTTCTGGTTATAAATAAATTATGTAATTATTAACCTATAAATTACAATGTATCAATTTTAAACGTTTTAGGAAACATTATATACTTGTTTGAATCTTCAATATTATTAAGATTGTTTACTAATTAGGAAATATCAATATTATTAATTGATTATATTTTTTTCTAACAATATTAAAATGGTAAAATACATTATTCCTTAATTAGCTTCCTCATTCTGATCCTTCATCGTCTCTATTGCATCATCAATGATTTTTACTTTTTCCATAAGATTCTTCACATCTAGTATGGTTATATTAGCTCTTATTGACTGTTTTAGGTAGTGTGATTTGAGGCAGACTTCGTCTTATTTGAATTCTTTATCGATTTTGCTCTTCTCCTTTTCACATATTCTTTTGTAAGAGAACTTTTGGTCATGTAGCTTTAGAAATCTTTCCCAAAGGGACTTGAATTATTCATCTTCGATTTGACGATTTTTCTCCATTTTCTCTATGTACGCTTTTGCTTCTGTTAAAAATTCTTCCTTCAATTGGTGTAATTTCGTTGGATCGATTTGTGTATAAGAAAAATTGAAGGAGTAATGTATGGAGAATTTATGTGTTTTACTGAAATGAGAACTTTTTTTTTTTTTGCAAGATCTTATTTTTATATGCTCTACACATGTTAAGGCAAATAAATAATCATTTTCCAAGACAATAAAGTGTTGTCATTCAAACATCCAATCAAACAGAAATGGTTCACTTAAGAAAGTGGTATAATTTTTAAAATATTCGATTTATCTCAGACGGTGACCGAGACTAATGCATGAGAAATATATAATCAAACCTGGGAATATAAAAAGTCATGAAAAGGAAAAACTATATAATTTTACTTCATTTCTAGTAATGAGATGTTTAGTAATTAATTTCTTTTAATTTCTGTTGAGATATTAACTGATCGGAAGATTATTTGTTGATACCAAATATATCATTAAATTATTTGTTAGTCGACTGAATTTTCTCCAACAACTTGCTCGAATGAGCCTCACTCAGAATCTCCTGCCTCAGCTCCTCAACCTTGGGTACACAAACCCGACCGCGAACAAGAATTACCCCACTCGATGAGACCTGATACTCAGAACCCGCTGTGGTCGACGCAGCTACCAAACCCGAATCGCTCGCCTGAGCCGCAAGAATCCTACTCACAAGGTCTGCCTGATTAACTGCCTCTAAGCCCAATGGCTCCTCCGAAATAGCACCCAGACGCAACGTGCTAATCTCGCCTACTAAATCCTCAATATCCCGCTCACGGGCTGAATCGGACCTCCGTCGACTCAAGGCATCGGCTACCTGATTAGCCTTGCCCGGATGATAAATAATCTCCAGATCGTAATCTGCCAGCAACTCAACCCAGCGTCTCTGTCTCATATTCAGCAACGGCTGAGTGAAGATGTGCTGCAGATTCTTGTGATCCGTGAAGATCTGCACTCTCCCTCCATAGAGATATGACCTCCAAATCTTCAGAGCGAACACAACTGCTCCCAACTCTAGATCATGCATAGGCCGATTACGCTCACTACCCTGCAGCTGCCTCGAAGCATATGCGATAACTCGACCCTCCTGCATCAAAACGCAACCCAGGCCAACTCTTGAAGCATCAGTATACACGGTGTACGGCTTCCCCGGCTCGGGTAGTGCCAACACCGGCGTACTAGTCAACATCTCCTTGAGTCTCGCAAAACTCTCCTCGTACTCCGGCGACCAGACAAACAGAACATCCTTACCGGTCAGCTTCGTCATCGGCTGCGCCATACTCGCAAATCCCTTGACGAACTTCCGATAATAACCTGCCAGACCCAAGAAACTCCTGATCTCGGTAGCACTGCTCGGTCTAGGCCAATCACGGATCGCCTCAATCTTAGGCGGATCCCCAGAAACTCCCTCTCCAGAAACAATGTGGCCAAGAAAACCCATCTCTCGCTGCCAAAAACTGTACTTGCTCAACTTAGCATACAACTTCTGTTCCCGAAGCCTCTCAAGAACCAACCGCAAATGCGTCTCATGCTCCTCGGAACCCCTCGAATATACCAAAATATCATCAATAAAAATGATAACGAACACGTCTAGATACTCCCTGAACACGTCATTCATCAATCGCATGAATGCGGCAGGCGCATTCGTCAATCCAAAAGGCATGACCACGAACTCGAAATGCCCATAACGCGTCCTGAATGCCGTCTTACGAACATCTGCCTCGTCAATCGGAATCTGATGATATCCAGAAGCCAAGTCAATCTTGGAGAACCAGGTCGCACCCCTCAGCTGATCCAACAACTCATCAATCCTCGGGAGAGGGTACCTGTTCTTCACAGTGACTCGGTTCGGTCCCCGGTAATCAATGCACAACCAGAAACTACCATCCTTCTTCTTCACAAACAAGACTGGCGCTCCCCACGGCGAAACACTTGAACGAATAAAACCCTTACTCAGAAGATCCTCTAGTTGCTTCTTCACCTCCGCTAACTCTGCTGGAGCCATCCTGTAAGAAGCCTTAGATATCGGAGTTGTTCCTGGTTCCAACTCAATCGTGAAAGGATCAGCCCGAGATGGTGGCAATCCCTTCAACGACCGAAAAACATCCTCAAACTCCTGACCAACTCGGATATCCTGAAGAGCAACCTCACCACTGGACTCCGCCATCACAATCGTCGCCAAAAAAGCCTCGCAACCTCGCTCTATCATCTGCTCTGCCTGAATAGCCGAGATTACCAAACTGCTAGAAGTCAGTCTCAACCCCTGATACACCAACCTCCCACCACCACGCTCGATGCTAACTCTACCTCTGAAACAATCCAGATGGACCCGGTAAAACGATAACCAGTCCATCCCAAGGATCACATCATAAAGCGCAACCGGACTAATCACCAAATCCGCCGGCATCGAATGTCCTGCGATCTGAACATCTACTGCCCTAGCACGGCCCGAAGTAGCCAGGAAACCACCTCCAGCCACCTAGACCATGCCTGCACGCTCACCAGCGCTGCTCCGGATGCCACTGCTCTCGGCATGCTCCGGAGTAATGTAGCAGTTTGATGCTCCAGAATCAAACAGAATGTGGGACTCAAAACCACCCACTAACAAGGTCCCTACACAATCACATGCGTTGAGAACCCTGACAACACGACCACAAGCAAAATAAAAGAGCACCACAAAACAACGACAAAATTCTACCACTAGGAATTTACGAAGTTAGGTTTATAATTTTACCTGTGATATGCCTGGCGCCACTAGCCTGACCCAACTCCGCCGGAGGATACACCTGCGGTGCTGGACCAATCGGCTGAATCGCTGCCACCACTGGACGCTGCAACCGGGGATACATCGGTCTGAAATGCCCCGGCTCGCCACACTCGAAACAAACCTTAGCCCCACCTCGGGAGCCCTTAGGACAGTTCGCCACTCGATGCTCTGAACTCCCGCACCCAAAACAACCATGGGTGCCGTGGCTACCTGAACCCGACCTAGAAGGATCATCCCACCTCCTCTTCTGGCCCTGCGCAGGCTTACCGCCCTTGCCAGAACCAGAACCTCTACGCTGCTGATGCTGCTGCGGCTGGTGACTCCTCGGCTGAACGGCAGGAGCCACAACAGGCTGAACGACAACCGGACCAGACTGCTCACGCTAATCCTCCTCAATCGAAGCTGCTAGCTCCACCAGATCCGCCCTCGAGACGTATCTACCACCCCTGCACTGGGTCGTGATACTCAACCGCAGTCCCTGCAAGAACCGCTGAACCAGAGCTTACTCGTCGACAACACCGTGCCCAGTATGAACCACCAACCTGCTGAACTCGGCGTCATACTCACGCACTGACAGCTCTCTCTGCGACAAAGACATGAACCTCATCTGAAGACGGTCTCGAGCCTCATGAGGGAAATACTTGGCGTTGAACTCAGCCAAGAATTCACCCCAAGTCCACTCCGCATGCCTAGCCTCAATAGCGCGCCACCAACAATGGGCATCACCACTCAGATAGTGGACAGCCAACTCGACCTGATACTCGGCAGGACACGTGATCGATCTAAAGTTACGCTCTAACCTCAGACGCCACTCATCAGCCGCCTCAGGACCAACTCTACCCTCGAAGAACGGCGTAGCTATCCTCTGCATCTGTCCCATCATCTCGAGATAATACGGAACCTGCGCTGCAACTGCAGCCCTTGGCTGCTCAGCCACTGTAGCCCTCTGCTGCAAACCGGCCACTGGAGGAACACCTGGAGCCTGCTCAGGAGCCACCGGCGGAAAACGTGCCAACAACTGCGTCAGCAATCCCACGACCTGGTCATCTCGACCCAGAGCTACAGCGGCTCCCCCACCAGGGCCCTCTGGAACTCCCCTGCCCCTACCGGCACCGGCCAACACACTGGCACTACGCGACTGGGACTCTGACGCGGTCGCTACACTCTGCGCCGCGCTCTCGGCTGACTCAGTGACTAAACCACGACTACGGCCCCGGCCTCCACGGCCCCGGCCTCCACGGCCGCCCACTCTGCCACCACGGGCAACTGCTCTGCCACCACGGGCAACTGCTCTACCACCACGGGCAACTGCTCTACCACGACCTCTAGCTCTGGTATCCATCTCACTGCAACACAGATCAGTAGATAAGCAGCCTAGAAGTCCGGAGGAATCTCTTTGAAGGCCGGAGAGGATGATTCTAAGACTAGGAATTGACTAAGCACAAATAATCAATTTAAACACATAGTCTCAACTCACCCAATCCTAACAGTCCTAAAACCGTAAGGGCTCTGATACCAAAATGTAACACCCGGTTTTTTTTTTTTTTTTTTTTTGCTAAATTAATTCTACTGCGGAGTAAACTCAACAATTAAATCCATAATAAAATCTCATAACAATCATCCAACGATTATAATCAACATTAACTCCAGGAATGCTCATACAAATCTAGCAACCTAACACCGGGTTCACTAGACTAAACATCAACACAAAAGACTAACGTCAACACAAAAGATCCTATCATCCCCTCTTCTGGCCATGATTCCGCGATCACGATTTCCCTTTACCTGCAACACAATTAGAAAAAACGAGTTGCGTAAGTATTTAAGAAATACTTAGTGAGACGGTCCTCCCATCTACAGGCCAATTACTCAGATAAAGGAACACATGAAATACCAGGATTATCAAACAATGCACAGAACAAGCAAACAGCACAAAACAGGAACAGCAGCAACCATGTCGATCGACGGGAAGCAATCCTGTCTATCGACTGACACTTTAAAACCCGTGTCGATTGACACGGAAACAATCCTGTCGATCGACAAGTGAGCTGCTGCTGGAATCCGACCTATCCTCTCATGGTCGAATCTCCACACTTCTCAAACCCAAAACCTGTTCATACAACCGCAAATCCACCAAAAACACACAATAAGCAACCGCATATCATCCATTCCTCAATCTAAGGACCTATGGTCACGCACTCACCTTAGATCTGAAGAGGAAGAACGAAGAACACGGAGAACACGGATCTTCTAACACTGATTTTCGCACCAAATCAGCCTCACAAAGCCTCTCCCACGGAATCACACACTATAGGGTGGAGAATCAAGGACAAATCCACAAGAATTTCCTTCAAACTTCTCCAATCCTCACCACTCTCTTTCTCTCTCAAAATCCCCCTTTAGATCTGATTTTTCGGCCAATAGTGAAGGAAAACGCGTTTTTCCAACCTTATATACGGAACCCTAAGTTCCCAAACCGGCCCATTAACCAAAACGAACCGAAATCAAAGCCCAAGTCTGATTTTTAACGCCTGTCGATCGACACACTCAACCTGTGTCGATCGACAGAGACTTCTCTGCCAAAACTTCGAAGAAGCAACAGCCTGTGTCGATCGACAGATACCCACTGTGTCGATCGACACTTACCAGAAATCACATTTTTGGTTCACGGGCGTTACACTCTCTCTCTCTCTCTCTCTGTCTCTCCATTTCTCTCTTCTTCTCTCTCCGTCTCTCATTGTCTCTCCCTAATCTCTTTAAGATTTGTTAGATCTTTAATTTTTTAATTTGACATAGTATGAAGGGTGTCTTTATAATAAATCATGTCGAAAATATATAAAAAAAATCGTTTACTATATTTTTTGTTATCCAACAAATTAAGTATACCCTGTTTGTTAGTCAAAAATCAGTTTCATTATAGTCTAGAGAAATAAGAGCCAACAGGAAAGATTAAGAACATATTTTAAAGTCATAACAATAACACTGTGCAATTTTTGCTAATACATTTTTACGCCTATCACGTCTACTATCTCTCTCTCCTCTCTCACTCCTCTTTCTCTTTTCTCACTTCTCTCTCTCTACCGTCTCTCACCTCCCAAAAATAACCCCTCTCTCCCTATCTCTCCCCATCCCTCTCTATCTCTCCCCATCCCTCTCTATCTCTCTCTGACTCCTGCCTCTCTCTCTCTCTCTCTCAATGCCTTTCCATCTCTCATTGTCTCTCAGTTCCTCTCTCTGTGTCTCTCAATGTCTCTTTGTTCCTCTCTCTGCGTCTCTCACTGTCTCTCCCTAATCTTTTTAAGATCATCTTTGTTAGACGAAAATCAGTTTCATTATAATCTAGGGAAATTATAGTCAAGAGCAATGATTTGGAACACATTTAGACTCAACAATAACAGTGTGCAATTTTTGCTAATACATTTTTACCCCTATCATGTCTACTCTCTCCCTCCTCTTTTCTCTCCTCCTCTCTCTCTCTCTCTCTCTCTCTATATATATATATATATATATCTCGGCTGTCTCTCTCTCTCTCACTCCTCTCTCTAACTCTATCTATCTTTCTCATTGTCTTTCCATCTTTCAGAGTCTCTCCATCTCTGTTCCTTTCTTTGTCTATCACTGTCTCACCCTAACCTTTTAAAAATTTGTTAGATTTTTTTTTTTTATCTGACACAGTATGATTGTGTCATTGTAATAAATCATTTTGAAAATAAAAATCTTTTTTTTTGTTTACCACACTTTTTGTTAGACAAAAATCAGTTTCATAATAATTTAGGAAAATTAGAGTCCACAACAAAGATGCAGAACACATTTAGACTCATAACAATAGCAGTGTGCAATTTTTTCTAATAACTTTTAAAATATATTAGTATAGCCAAATTTATTAAACATGTTATTAATCTAGTAACTATATATAGATATCTATATTTATAGGTATAACATTATGACTTTTCAAATTCTTTCTCTAATGTTAAAACCACATTTATAATTGTTAATTAATATGTATATGAAATTTGAAATTAAAAAAATATATATATGATGTGGATGATGAGGTGGATACATGAGAAGAGAAAAAAGTTAACTTTATATATATACAAACTAGTAGTTTTAAAATTAAAATTTAACTTTGTTCAGAATTTTAAAATTTAAATATTTTCATTAAAAATAAATATAATTAATTTGTTAAGCTTAATTAGAGATATAATTGTCATTTCAATACACAAAGAAGGTATTTTTCAAATGTTGAAAAATTTGGTATAGATTGAAATTTTTCTAATAAGTTTCAAGGTATAGAAGCCAATTTTCTCATATATATATATATATATATATATTGAATCTTATCATTCCACAAATTCACTCTATATATATCTAGTACCAAATTCTTCTATTGATTGACATTTAAGAACTTTCTAATTTGGAATGCCTAAACACTCCTTTGTAAGAAATGATGTTATAAAAGCATGTCCCCACATTCTACATATAATAGAAATAAGTTAAATAACATATAACTATTTCCAATATTTCTATCACTGATAAGATTTAGGAACTTTCTAATTTGGAATGCCTAAACAATGATGATAAATATGGAAGTCCCCACAAATAATTACAATCTAAAAATAGCAAAACTAAAAATTAAATAACATATGTACCATATATGTAACCCCAGCTCCTATCTTTGGTTATATTGGCGGGCAAAAGAGCTGATAGCACCGAATTAATTTTTGAATTACACCTAAACTTTTGGAACAATTTTTGGGTTCACCCCTTAACTCATTCACCTCTTTTTTATTAACCAATCAAAATTGAGTTGTAGGTGCCATTATTTTAATTAAACTATTTACTACATCAAACAAATTAAAACAGTTAATACTCAATTATCTAACGAAACAAATAAAAATAATTAATATTATAAGAATTTCTTAAACCCTAAATCCAAACCCTACCCCCTAAAACTATACCCTAATTTGGGATTAGTAAACCATAACCCAAAAATTTTAAACTACAAATATTGTTTATCAATAGATTTGTAGTTTAAATTTTTTAGAATTAGGTTAACTATTCCCAGATTAGGGTATGGTTTTTGGGTTTATGGTTTGAGTTTGGGATGTGGAAGCTAGATTCTGCACTAAGAATTTATATGTGAATTTGGGAAAGAAACTTTAGTCCTAAGAAAAGTCTATAGATCTAACTAAGATCGAGACCAAAATAACGGAAAATAGATTTATATCATAAGCCGTTTTTCGACGCTTCTAATGCTACTTTTTCGTTCCAGTTGGCGATTCTGGATTTGATCGTCTTGAACTTTGATATGTAGTCTCAGAGGGGCTCCTCGGGTCCCTGGATCAACTCCACAAGTTGGCTTCGGTAGCTCTTGCTTTGATGAACACGGAGTATTGTTTGAGGAATAGCGCTATCAAGGCATCAAAGTTGTCGATGGAGCAGCTATCTAGTCCCGCAAACCATTCTAGGGAGGGACCTGTGAGGCTTTCGGCGAATAACCTGCAGTGCCCCGCTTCTCTTTCACAATCGGCCAGGTGAGCTCTTGTTACGGCAAGTCGAAATGCTCTTACATGGGCCTTGGGGTCACTACTCCCGGAAAACTCCGAAAGTCTGACTTTCCCAATATCTCTGATAGGTGCATTAGTTATCCTATCAGTAAATGGCATCTGCCAAGTGTCCTTGATTGCTCGGTCGATATCCGGAGCCGGACTAGTGGCTTTGTGGACGAATGACCGCATGTGCTGCAGCTCCACTTGAGTCTGCTAGGCGTACTTGTAGAAGGTGTCTTGGTTGAAGATGTTTTATCCAGCTGCAAGGTTAGTACTTCTGGTTGCCTTGATCCGATCAGTTGGAGTTCTGATAAATCATCTTGGGAGTGTTATCTACGTCCCATGGGGAGCGGCGGGATTCTTCCTCTTGAGGTGCTAGCAATGCTAGCTGAAATTGTTCCACATGTGGTGAAATACGTAGCCATACGCTTCATGGCACCAGGGGCGTAGGCACGGTGGTTATTGCGGATCCAGTCTGAGTGTTCGGATCCGTAGTTTCTGCGCTCGTGGGAGAGTTCTTAATCGGGAGCGCTTGGTTTTGGTTTGGTCAAGGTTGGCCATTGACCACGAACTGGTTCTGATCTCATCTGGGTTGGTCGCTGGCCACGACCTCGAATACGCCTCTAGTTTCGAGATCAACAGTGTGCTGGTTGGCGATCTGGGCTGACTCTTGAGCGTTGGTGGTATCCATCTCCATTGCGGTAAGTTCGAGGTTATCTCTCTGTGTATAATGATTGTATTTCTTCCCCTTAGTCGGTGCCAAATGTGGAAGCTAGATTCCACACTAAGAATTTATATGTGAATTCGGGAAAGAAACTTTAGTCCTAAGAAATGTCTATAGATCTAACTAAGATCTAAACCAATATAACGGAAAATAGATTTATATTGATATTCGATCAAGTATACAAAAAACTTTAGCTAGAACAAGTGTTAATGAGCTAAAGTGTGATTGAGTGTAAAAAACATGGGGAAAAAGTTAGTCATTTCGCCTCGAAAACTAGTTATTTATACTCCTCTGAGCTGAACGGTTGAGCTCCGCGAATTCCTCCTCGTCGTCGGAGATTTTGGGCACATTCTGATGTGTCCTCCGGAAATATCAGGATATCTTCATAAACCGTTGAGCAGTGCTGACTTGGTCTCATCCTCGCTGAGCTGCTTGGTAAGTGGGTCTTCAATCTCGGCGGCCAACGAATCGTTTGCTCGGGTTCGGCAATGCGAAAGGGCACGCTAGTCTTTTCCTAATGTCAGCGCGGTATTGGGCCTTAAGCCCAGTATTGAATATAATCGAGTCTGACTATATTTTAGGCTTAGTGGGCCGGATCGTCAATGGTAAAATCCAGCTCCAACAGGTTTATGATTAATTTTGGGTTAACTATTCTTAAATTAGGGTATAGCTTTGGGGTTTAGGGTTTATAATTTACTTTGGATTAACAATTCCCAATTTAGGATATAGCTTTGGAGTTTAGGGTTTGAATTTGGGGTTTAGGATCTATCTAATTTGTATATTTAGATAATAGATATTGATTGTTTTAATTTTGTTTAATGTAGTAAATATTTTAATTAAATTGGTTGTCCCTACAACTCAATTTTGATTGGTTAATAAAAAATGGGTGAATGAGTTAGGTGAGAGGTGAACCCAAAAAAATTTCGCCATTTCGTTTTTTTCCCTCGACCACCTTATTTTCATTTAACAAATATCTCATTTCCATATAGAAATGGCTTAAGCCTACCTAAATAAGACGCTAGTGCTTTTGCATTTGAGAATTTATCACTATTGAAAAAAATTTGCTTGGCAATTTAAAAACAACCAAAAGGCCTTTTGATGTTTCGAAAGATAAGAAATGTGTTGTGAAATAATACCCTCCTTACTAAGTAATATCTATGTGCGTTGTATACAAGATGTGTGTATGATATAAAGAGAGAAAGATCAAGGAGAGTTTAACGAGAGAGAGAGAAGAAATGAACAAGAGATATGAACCAAGCTTTGTATTATCTCATATGGACACACACACAACCTATGTCTCTCTACATCTCTCTCTTTTCAAGTCATATCACATACAAGAACAAATGATATCTATTTATAGTGATACACAAACTTGGAGACAAAGCTTCATAAGCTTGGGGACATAGCTATTCCCAAACTTGGTGATCAAGCTATCTAAGGATATGACCAAGGGATATTAGTCATATCCCCAGCCGCATCTCTAAGGACCTCTCCTGCCGTTGCTAACCCAGAGTTTCCTCTTGATGCACCGTCCGTATTTAACTTAATCCAACCTTGTTGTGGCCATTTCCATGCTATCATCCGACTCACTGTAGCAATTCCGACCCGATGATCTCCATACTGTTGGGAATGTCCTGAAATCACACTTGTATTCACTCTAGTGATAGTTGTACTGTCGAGATTAGACATTCATATGATACTAGGTGGTCATAACGTTTTGCTAGGAGTCGCTGATGATCTATGAGTTATGAACTCATTGCTAGTATTATATATTCCTACAGGGTCACACACCTAAGCAAACTGGATTTACTTTATGTGGGAATGATCATTAATGTGATGATCCAAATGATGTGTATTTGATACACATGAGAATTGTGTTTAAGAGAAGGTGTCGATCGACACCATAGGGTGGTGTCGATCGACACGGGCTAAAAACCGAAATAGGGATTTCGGTTTAATGACTTAATTTGAACCGGTTTAATTGTTGGACGATTAGGTTTTCTCATGTGCCTATATATATGATATGAGGCACGAAATTGAGAGCAGCCTTAGTTGATAGCCACCTCTGAAATGTAAGATTCCCTGAGAGATCCGATTCCAGATACTAGCATCCCTGCGGGTTCCAGTTTGTGTGCGTGTGGACTAACTATAGAGGCGCAGCAATTGAAGCACTACAGATCTTGATAATCTGTCAAATTCCGCTGCATAATCACCAGGTATATTCGAGATCCCGTTCTTGTAGATTTATCGTTTACAAACCCTAGATCCTAGGTAAAAGGAATTGTCACTAGGTTGTTTAATAGAGATTAAACCGGTTAAAACCTGATGAATTTCCTACAGTGGTATCAAAGCCTTAGGTTTTAACAGTTGAATCTGCCTGAAAGTAATCGAATTTGATCAATTTTTCTTTTCAAAAACGTTTTGTCAAAAATTGTTCATATCGGCTTGAAAAACCTAATCGTGTCGATCGACACAATGGTTGTGTCGATCGACGCGATCGTCTCTGCCTTGCGATTTGGTGAACCGGTTCAATTGGATTGAATCGGTTATCGCGCTTGGTTAGAAATCAATTAAACCGGCTAATTGCGGTTTGTTGCGATTTGGTTGGCGTCGATCGATACAAATGTTGTGTCGATCGACACCGACCGGTTATCAACCCGGTTCAATTGGATTAATCGATTATCGATCCGGTTCAATCAGATTGACCGGTTATCGCAAAATTGATTAGGTTTGGTTAGCGTCGATCGACACAAACGTTATGTCGATCGACGTAGACCAATTATCGATCCGGTTCAATTGGATTGACCGGTTATCGATCCGGTTCAATTGGATTGACCGGTTATCGATTCGGTCAATTAGTATGACCGGTTATCGAAAATTGAATTTGGTTTGGTCAATGTCGATCGATACAAATGTTATGTCGATCGACACTGACCGGTTATCGAAATTGGTTCGGATGGTTATCGAAACCGGTTCAATTGGATTGATCGGTTGTCGAAGAACTGTTACAGAAAGGTAAGTGTCGATCGACACTAAGGTAGTGTTGATCGACACCCTACGAAGATTATGGGTTAGTGAACCTAAAATCAAATAACCGAACCAGATTTAATAAAATTCTAAATCTTCCTGAATGCATATATGATATGTGTTAGGATTAAAAGTTCAGTTCCTCAACTTATCAAGTGTTCTGGATGTCTTCCCGATCTTGTCAGCTGTCAAGACTCGTTTCATTGCGTGATAGGCTTGCAGTGCAAGGTGTCTGCAGTTACATGAGTAAGGCAGTAGGTAATTGCGTTGATGAGCTTGCAGTGCATGGCATCAACAATTACATGACTGAAGAGATTGGTTTACTTGAATGGGCAATCAGAAGTTTTGGGCCCAGAGACATCAGGTGGATAAAACATAAGATGTCTTATCCACAACCAAGAGTCATATTGGATATGATTAGCAAAGTGTTGCTTACCTATATAACTGAGATTCGGGTGACAGCCAGTGGCTCGCTCGGGTTTTGGTGAAATATGGATCTTGGGTCATTATATTCATTTGAGGAAACATTGTTTTGAATATAATGCGAGTCTTCTTAATAGTTAAGATCATTTCCTGAACATCATAACTAAAACTTTTTCTTTTCTTTTTACTAGTTATGTCTAAAACCCCTCATCAGAACTCTTTCTCATTGCGATCCGTCCTTGAGAGGGACAAGTTAAATGGATCCAACTTCCTTGATTGGTATCGGAACTTGAGAATCGTTCTCAAGCAGGAGAGAAAGGACTATGTCCTTGAGAAAGTTCTCCCCGAGAAGCTAAGGTCCAATGCCTCACATGCAGTATATGATGCTTGGAATAAGCATTACAATGATATGGTCGATGTGCGCTGTCTGATGTTGGCTACCATGAACTCTGACTTGCATAAGCAATGTGAGAATGTGGCGTCGCCCATCGAGATGATCACTAGCCTGAAAGTGATGTTTCAGGAGCAGGCTCGAACTGAGAGATACCAGATGGTTAAATCTCTAGTTGAGTGCAAGCTACCAAAGGATGCTCCAGTAAGTCCTCATGTCATAAAGATGATGGGTTATATTGATAACCAGAAGAGACTGGATTGTCCCATTAGCCAAGAGTTGGCTATTGACATCATTCTGCAGTCACTGCCGTCGAGCTATGATAAGTTTATCAAGCACTACATCAAGAATGGTTTGACGAATACGTTGACTGAGCTGAATGATATGCTCAAGATAGCTGAGCTTAACATCAAGAAGGGCAAAAGGTTTGAGAAACCTGGTAAAGACATGGGTGAGAGCAAGGCCATCCAGATTATGAATCAGGATAAGCCCGAGTCTCCCACTAAACCCAAGTCCGGCCCATCTGATGATGATACATGCAACTACTGTGAGGAGCCAAGGCATTGGAGGAGAAAATGCAAGAAATGCATGGAAGATTCTATGGAAATGATGAAGATGTATGAGACTTCTTCTTCAGGTATTAATGTTATTTCAAGTTCTATCTTATGGGTATTAGATACCGGTTGTGGTGCTCATATTTGTTTAAATATGCAGGGCCTAAGCAACAGTAGAACGTTGAAGAAGGGACAAATGGAGATACTCAACAGGAATGAAGCAAGAGTTGCTGCATTAGCCGTAGGAAGTTTCCATTTGTAGTCGCCTTCAGGCTTGATTTTAGAAACTGAATAATTGTTATCATGTACCTGCTATGAGCAGAAATGTCATTTCATTTTCTTGTATGATTTTGAATGATTTTATTTTGATAAAAGACAAATGTTGCTCTTTTGATCTTAGTGATATGTTCTATGGTAGCACCCCATTAGAGAATGGGTTTTATGTCTTAAACCAATCTATGCCAGTATATAACATAAACATCAATCGGTTCTCTAGCATTGTCGTTTGGGCTACAGCGGATTGAGAAGTTCCATAGTGATGGGCTTTTGGGCTCACTTGATTGTGAATCATGTGAGAAATGTGAATCTTTCTTATTGGGCAAAATGACTAAGGCCCCTTTTAACAAACTAAATGAAAGGGCCAACGAATTATTGGGCCTTATACATACAGATGTGTGCGGCCCGATGAGCACCAGTGCTAGAGGAAACTATCAATACTTCATTACCTTTACTGATGATTTCAGTAGGTATGGCTATGTCTATCTAATGAGACACAAGTCGGAATCCTTTGAAAGGTTCAAGGAGTTCCAGAATGAAGTACATAATCCACTTGGCAAAAGTATTAGAGCTTTTCGATCAGATCGCGGAGGAGAATACTTAAGTCAAGAGTTAAGTGATCATCTGAGAGAGTGTGGAATTGTTTCACAGCTCACTCATCCTGGAACGCCCCAATGGAATGGAGTTTCTGAGAGGAGGAATCGGACCTTATTGGATATGTTTCGATCAATGATGAGTCACAAAGATCTTCCATTATCTCTTTTAGGGATACACTCTAGAAATGTCTGCGTTTACACTAAATAGGGTTCCATCAAAATCAATTGCAAAGACACCACATAAGATGTGGACTGGAAATGTTCAAATTTGTCTTTCCTGAAAATTTAGGATTGTGAGGCTTATGAAAAACGTTTAACAAGCTTGCACCCAAATCCGATAAGTGCTACTTCGATTGGTTATGTTAAGGAAACCAAGGCTTACTACTTCTACAACCGTTCTGAGAACAAAGTGTTTGTTGCTAAGAACTATGTTTTCTAAGAGAAAGATTATCTTTCCAAGAAGAACAGTGGGAGTGAAGTACAACTCGAAGATGTTCGAGAAACACAGGAGACTACTTGACCTGTTAAGGAAGAGCAGTAGTTGGATCTGCAAAGAGTTGTAGAACCTACACCTGTGGTGCCTGAAGTTCGCAGATCCGAAAGGATTCGTAACGATCACGAGAGATATGGATTTCTTGTGACCGATTGTCATGACTTGTTGATCATTGACAATGACGAGCCTGCGAATTTTGAAGAAGCAGTGTTGGGCCCGGACTCCGAAAAGTGGCTTGGAGCCGCTAGATCCGAAATGGGATCCATGTCAGAAAACCAGGTATGGTACTTGGTAGATTTACCTGATGGTGTAAAAGCCATTGAGTGTAAATGGATCTTCAAGAAGAAGATTGACGTGGATGGATATATCCAGATATACAAAGCTAAGTTGTAGCTAAAGGTTTCAAGCAAATTCATGGTATGAGTATGAAGAGCCCTATTCCCCAGTCGCTATGCTTAAATTCATTCGGATTATCCTAGCAACTGCCATCTATCATTGTGATGAGATTTGGCAGATGGATGTGAAAAACAGTTTTCCTTGATGGAATTCTGGAAGAGGATGTGTACGTGACACAACCTGAGGTTTCACAAATCCTAATAATGTTGGGAAAGAATGCAAGCTTCATCGATCTATTTATGGATTGAAGCAAGCATCACGGAGTTGAAATCTTCGTTTTGATAAAGCTATCAAAAGGTTTGACTTCATCAGGAACGAAGAGGAACCGTCTGTTTACAAGAAGACTAGTGGGAGTGTAGTTGCATTTCTCGTTATGTATGTAGATGACATACTTCTTCTCTGAAATGACGTTCCGTTGCTTCAGTTTTAGAAACTTGGCTCGGAAGTTGTTTTTCAATGAAAGGCATGGGAGTAGCCGCGTGAATTCTTGGAATAAGAATCTATAGAGATAGATTGGGTAGGCTAATTGGATCGTGTCAAGATGCAATGATTCCAAGAAGGGCCTCATACCAATGTCTCATGGCATTAATCTTAGCAAGATGCAATGTCTCTAGATACTGGCTAAGCAAGAACGTTTGAGTAGGATTCCCAGGCGTATGCAGTGGAATCTATCATGAATGCCATGACCTGCACTCGTCCAGATATTGCTTGTGTTTTAAGCATGACGAGTAGATACCAATATGATCCATGTGAAAGTCACTGGACAGTTACCAAGAATATTCTCAAGTATTTGAGGAATACTAAGGATAGGAGCTTGGTGAACTGAGGAAGTAATGGTTTTTGTTGAGAGTGGTTAGACGGACAAAGACGATTTCCGGTCGGATTCTGGTTATGTCTTGTGTCTATATGGCGGTGCGGTTTGTTGGAAAGGGTTCCAAGCAGAGCACCAAAGCCTGCGGTTTATTGGAAAGGGTTCCAAGCAGAGCTCCGCAGCCTCTCCCACGACCTAAGCATGAGTTTCACCCTCCTGCTGTAGGTATGATATATATTAAGATGTGATCTTGATTCTAGTGGGAGTTGTAATGGATTTAGTTATGTTATGATATTCATGTGGACATACTTTGGTTATGTCATAATGAAATTGTTTCATGTATTACTTGATTATTGGATAATTGAATAATAGTCCCAAAGTAATTTATGGCATTTTATAGGTCATCAAGTTGAGGACTTGATCATGAAACCCTATAAGTGATTAATGACATAGATTATATTTGTCCCTGGTCAAGGTTGTTAAAGTGGGACACTGATAATCACGTGAGACTGGTGTGTGAGGTGACTGATGACTAAGTTTCATGGAGTCATTAATAAGAGTATTAAAATCAATCATATAGATATATGTTAGAGAACATATGATCGGACATGACCCGCTAATGAGAACTCTACAGGATAGTTATACAAGTGTCATAAGAGGTTCTCATTACGACTATATATAAAGTATAGTCCTTACACCTGAGTTCATCATGATTTCTTGCATATGAATTGGTCCGCTTTGACTTTGTCAAACGTCATCCGTAAGAGGTGACTATAAAGGAATTGATTGGGTGTATCATGAAGTGTGTGAAGTAACAGGGATGGAACAAGATGGAATTTGTCCCTCCTATATAACAGGAGATAAATATCTCAGGGCCCATCGAAGATTTGATACTGAGAAATGCGTGGCCGCGCTCAAACGAGGTGATTGTCAGTTGTTTGGTTTTGATCAGTATAAATCGGAGTTTGATGAACGTGATACTGGCTATAATAAGGATGACACGGTTCTTGCCTTATGCCATATCGAGATATAGAGACGAAGGGATTATAGGAATAGATGATTCCAGTACAAGTGGGAGATTGTTGGGAATGTCTTGAAATCACACTTGTATTCACTCTAGTGATAGTTGTACTGTCGAGATTAGACATTCATATGATACTAGGTGGTCATAATGTTTTGTTAGGAGCCGCTGATGATATATGAGTTATGAACTCATTGCTAGTATTATATGATCCTACAGGGTCACACACCTAAGCAAACTGGATTTACTTTATGTGGGAATGATCATTAATGTAATGATCCAAATGATGTGTATTTGATACACATGAGAATTGTGTTTAAGAGAAGGTGTCGATCAACACCATAGGGTGGTGTCGATCGACACGGGCTAAAAACCGAAATAGGGATTTCGGTTTAATGACTTAATTTGAACCGGTTTAATTGCTGGACGATTAGGTTTTTTCATGTGCCTATATATATGATATGAGGCACGAAATTGAGAGCAGCCTTAGTTGATAGCCACCTCTGAAACGTAGGATTCCCTGAGAGATCCGATTCCAGGTACTAGCATCCCTGCGGGTTCCAGTTTGTGTGCGTGTAGACTAACCGTAGAGGCGCAGCAATTGAAGCGCTACAGATCTCGATAATCTGTCAAATTCCGCTGCATAATCACCAGGTATATTTGAGATCCCGTTCTTGTAGATTCATCATTTACAAACCCTAGATTCTAGGTAAAAGGAATTGTCACTAGGTTGTTTAATAGAGATTAAACCGGTTAAAACCTGATGAATTTCCTACACATGCATACAATGGGCATCCATCACTTCCTTTGCTAACTCTCTGAGAAAACATACTCTATCTCGGTACTTCCTATTTGTGTCAAACACATTCCTACACCTCCATTTCCAACTCCAAAAATACCACCATCACAAATAAAGTGGACCAACAGTAGCCTAATCTATCACTCCGGCGTCCTATATTCCCATACATCCATTCTAGGAGAGACTAGGAAAAGAAAGACTACCTCCTACTGCGATCTATCAACCTTCGCCAAATACCATCTATAGAAAGACAATCTCTCAAAATATGCAAAATTATTTCATCACCCCCTTTACATACTTGACAAAGTCTTGAACCACATAAGTGTCTGCGGTTTCTCTCCATATTTGTCATTATGACTTGTTGAGCTACTAGCCACAAGAATACTCAAACTCGTTATGGGGCAACCACCTTCCAAATTCTCTCATAAAACGTGCTCATATGCTGTCTCGACCTATTTTCTCTTAATAACATTTGAAATGCCGAAGCCACCGTAAAATTACCATCTGAGGTTTGATTCCAAGAAAATCTATCCACAGCTCTGGTAAAATTATCTAAAACCACCGACGTAAACTGCAACCTCACCTGGTTTGAAACATACTGCTAGATCCGATCCAGTTCCCAACCACTACCATCTCTCCACAAATTGTTAGCCCGTAAGTTAACATCTCCAGCCGGTACCTCCCCTATGCACACGTCTAACAAGGGCTTATCAAACAGCCACTTATCATGCCAAAAACACGTCATTTTCCCATTCCCTAACACACAGCTCAAACCTAGAATCACCACCTCCCTAAATCCCATCTCGATGCTTTTCCATGTAGAGGAAGAGTTCTTCTTTGCTCCCAACCATGAGCTCTCATAAATTTCACCAACTCGATATTTTTGCCTTATCACCTTTACCCATAAGCTTTCTTTATCATGTAAAAGTCGCCATCCCACTTTTCCTAACATCGCTTAATTCATTAGCTTCGCTTTTCTAATTCACAGACCACCTTCCGCTTTAGGAATACACACATGATCCCAAGAAATCAGGTGTTGACTATGTTGCTCATTTGTACTTCCCCAAAGGAGCAATCTCGAAATCTGATCAAGCCCATCCCAAATACTAACCGGGAGTGCAATACTCGTCATCGAGTGAATCGGGATCGAAGAGAGAATCAATTTTGTTAAAGTAATTATGCCCACTAGACTCAAAAATCGTCCTCACCATCTTGACAATCTAGACGCAACCCGTTCAAGAACCCCTCTAAAGGTATCTTTGTTTATCCTTTTTCCGTAAAAACAGGGATCCCCAAATACTTCCCCAGATCACATGTTGATTGTATTCCACTCTCGTCGCTTATCAACTTCGCTATATCGCTATGGACATTCTTTGAAAAAAAGACTTTCGACTTCTCCAAACAAACATTCCGTCCAAAAGCTAAGCATAATTTTTCTAAAGCCTTACGTATAATCTGTATTTGTTGTACCGAAGCTTCTGCAAGAGGATAAGATCGTCCGCAATACACATGTGGGATGATTTCGGTCCACCACAAGATAAACTTATCGGCTTCCATTCCTTGGACGCAATAGAAAGCTCAATCAGATGACAAAGCCGCTCGATGCATAAGACAAATAAGTATGGAGATAATGGATCTCCCTGTCAAAGTCCCCTCGACAGTTTAAACGAGTCTGTTTTCTCACTATTCCACAAAATATTCATCGAAGGGCATGTGCCACATTGCATGATCCAATGCGTCCATGAATCCATAATCCTGTCAATTTCAACGTATCTTCTAAAAAGTCCCCCCCCCCCCCCCCCCCCGAATACGATCATATGCCTTTTCTAAATCAAGTTTCAAGAGCATCCATCCTTTCCTTCTCCGCATCGATGCACAACTTCTTGCACTACAATTATATTATCCATACTCAGCCTCCCCGGAATAAAGCTCGATTGTGCCGGACCAATAAGCTTAGATATGATAGGCCTGAGTCGCATCACCAATGTTTTAGTAATAGTTTTGAAGAAAACATTACATAAACAGATCGGTCTAAATTGCGTAATCTTCTCCTGAGTATCCACTTTGGCAATAAGAACCACTAACACATCATTCAATTCAGCTGGTAATACCTTTAAACTAAAGAATTCTAATACAAAATGAGTCACCGAAGGTCCCACAATCTCCCAGCATTTTTCTGATAGAAACCAGGTTATTAACCATCCAGACCTGACGCTTTGAATTGTCCCATACTTTGTATTAACTCTCCACTTCTGTAGCTTGGAAAGGTTTAGTCAGGCTAGCAATTTCATCCCGATTCAGTCTCACAAACTCCTCGGATGGAAGCCTTTCCATCACCATGTTAACATCCTCTAAAGAGTACAACTTCTTATAATAATCTATGGCTAGATTCTCTTACTCTTGCGAATTAGTAACCCACCTTCCTTCATCATCTTTCAACATCTCTATCCGGTTTCCTCCAAATAATAGTCGACATATGGAAATATTTCGTATTTCTACCTCCCAGCGCAATCAACTTTACTCTAAACTTTTGATACCAAAGAACTTCCTCCTGCTCAAGTACTAAGTCGAGCTCTTTTATCAAATCCTCTTTCTTCTGTAGTAAGTTATCAGATTGGTATTCTCTAACTCGTCCTGCACCCTCTTAATTTTCAGAACCAAATCCTCTTTTCGCTTGTGAATATCACCAAAACCTACCCGATTCCATCTCCTTAGCCTCACACTCAACGAATTCAAGGCAGCTGGGGTCTCAATCGAATTATTCCATGAACTCTCCAACAATTGTAGGAAGGTTTCGTGTTTAAGCCAAGTGGCTTCAAAACAAAAAGGTCGTCGACTCGGGTTACCTCTAGAGCTTGGCTTAAGTTGAACATAAAGCGGTGTATGATCCGACGAGGTAAAAAGAAGGTGCGTAACAACAACCTCTTGCCATTTCAATCTTGCGTGAGCACAACACATAACACGATCCAACCGTTTTGCCACGAACGTGTTAACATTCCGACCTCTTCACCAAGTAAACCGATTACCTGTACACAATAAGAGACAAATCATGGATCCACTCTCCAAAATCTAATGAATCAGGTGACAAACCACCACTCCCGCCTGTTCGCTCATCGGCTCTTAAAATAGTGTTAAAATCACCTCCGATAATTAACGGTCCATCCACTTGTGTGATTACATTCTTCAAGCTTCCCCAGAGCCCACTTCTTCTACTCATTGTTGGCGCTGCGTAGACAACAATAAGGTGAAGAGTCTCTGAGTCATATGCCATCGTAGCGTATATGAATTGATCCGATGTTTCAACAACCGTAACAATGCCAATATTTGATCTCCATAATAACCAAAGACCCCCACTCTGCCCATTCGCGTCTACTCTAACTGAGTTATCAAACCCTAAACCTTGACAGATTTTTCAAGCTTTAT
This sequence comes from Draba incana, assembly GCA_963576765.1. Taxonomy (NCBI): domain Eukaryota; kingdom Viridiplantae; phylum Streptophyta; class Magnoliopsida; order Brassicales; family Brassicaceae; genus Draba; species Draba incana. The sequence goes on along the minus strand of OY755204.1, from coordinate 21,659,449 downwards.
CTCCTCCAGCATGCGTCTCAGAAATAGCTAAAACATCTGTATTCCATTTCTTCAAAATATAACGAATCAATCTTTGAAAATTGGGCTTATTTGCCCCCTGGCAATTCCATAATAATAAATTCATCATAAAACGTTTGATTAATAATAAAACTACCGGGGAAAGATGCCATTTCGACTTCTCGGCCTGACCCGACACCACCACCGCCTGCGTCAATGAGACACTCGGGTGTAGGAACTTAATTTACTATATATGGGTAAACTGATATTTGTAAAATGAAATACATAAATACGATATTACAATAACAAAAATACCGATACAGGATTTAGGATAAGAACAAATTTTGTGGAGGCGAGATACGATCTCTATCCTTAATTCTGAAAACGCCTCGTAGTGTGACAGTTGCATGACGTTTCGAATCCCAGGATACAACTACAATCGATTCTATTTTGCACCACCCAACAATAGAATCACATGAACGCTAGATTTTGTGTTATACTCTCAGACACAGAATATAAAATAAAATAAAAGAGATTTGTGAGAGATGTTGTTGTTCATGTTATGTTCTCATCATTCGATCAAAAACTTCAGAAATGAGGAGGATATGGCTTGTCTTATATAGCACAATGCCAACGCTCAAAAATTAAAAGTGGAGTAATGGAGCATCAAAACTCCCATCATAATGACGTGAATGAATTTTGTAGGATACAAACTTAAATCACACATTGATTTGTTGTTACAAAATTCAATTCAAGGAGATATTTTTGTTGACTAAACAAATCAACATAACTTAAAAATTGATTTAGATTAAAAGAATAATCTTATAGATCATTGGTCCATTTACCAAATTCCAAACCCCAAACCCGAAGTCCAGTCCGGATATCTCATTTTTTTTTCTAATTCACCAAAATATATTGGTTCTCCACTTTATACATAATAGGAATTGAATCCATATTTCTAATGTGGGACATTTACTAGTATTTAAACTTAGCCAAATTTTAAAGCTTCACAAGCTTTTCTTGTCACCCACTTTAGACCTCCATTTCTCTGTCAAACTAACTCCGATTTTGATAAGTAGATACACTACATGAGACGACGATTCCATCGTGCCCAATAACCGGTCATTATGATAGACGTCTCCATCAGAACACACACCATAAAATGGTCTAAAATCATTTTGTCAAAAACGAGTTCCAACATCAGGTTCTGCGGTAATCTCTGTTCTGAAACCCCGTTTCGATCTCTTTGCGTGTCACCATAATTCTCCACCTGAATTTGTGACGATTGATCGATAACAAAATTATCTACACTTAGGTTCTCCATCAAACCGCCTGCTCAACCCAAACTACCTTCCTCCATTCTCATACGTTTACCATTGGACGAGAGCTCCAATTCTCCTTGGACTGGGCCGAAAATCAGTCCTTTAGTAGGCCTGTTCTGTGTGATTGTTCTGGGCATGGAACCATTTCCTTCTGAAGCCTTCTTCGGCCCACTTTTCTTAATCCCTTTCCCTCCATTAAAAGCTTTTTTATTACTTTCCAAAAGTCTCACATTCACCTCTCCTCTATCTTGTGAATCACGCTTTCCTTTTTTTTTTATCGTCTATGTGGGCCACAAGCCGGTTTCACTAGCCTTTTTTATTTTTTCCGTACAAGAGGGTGGTCAAACTCGCGACCTATAGGTGCGAAGGGGAGTGGTCTCGCCACTACACTAACGTGCTCTTGGCAATCACGCTTTTCTTCAATCACGATATTCACCGTATCCTCATTTTTCTTATTTGCTTCCATCATTATATTTTCTTCCCCTAACTCTGATCTTCCCTTATCTGACACCAAACTTCCATATTTGTTAGATACCACAAGATTTCTCGAATCTTTGATTAACACAATTGAAATCTCAACATAAATTACTATGCTTTAAAATATCAAAAAGTAATCTTAGTTAATGATTCTTTCACTAGTACATCACTGAAAAATAACTCAAAGAACAAAATATTTAATATTTGACAAGAATTATTATTTTCGATAGGGCAATTCTCAAAAATAGACCATTTTTAAAAAAGTTCCAAAAATACCATTTTCTCTTCAAAGTTTCAACCACAAAATTAAAATGAGGTTTCAACATTCAAAACTAAATCCTAAACCCCAAACCCAAATCCTACCCCTTAAAATTATACCTTAATTTGAGAATTGTTAACCCAAACCAAAAAAAATTATTTACAAATCCATTGAAAATCAATTTTTGTATTTGTGGTATTTTAGAAACTATTGAAAATGTGGTATTTTTAGAAGTTTTAAAAAAAATAGTGGTATTCTAAAGAAATTCTCTTTTCGATATCTTTTGAAATGTTCCTCTTCCTTTAAAAGACCTTGAGTTCGTATGCAATTATGCATGCATGCATTGATATAGTAGCCATGTAGTTTTTTGTCCTCTCAGACCAACTCGAAATTAGCATAGTCATGACTGACATATAATACACCAATTTGGATTTTACAAGAAACACAATACACAAAAACGTTGAAGAAATATTATTTTGGAGTCTTCACAAAATAATAATTTCCAATATTTTGGTTTTTTTTTTTAATTCTGAGAAACTTTTGATTATGAACAATTCTTGGGTTCACCCCTAGGGGTGAACCTTCTCATTCACCCTCTTTTGATTAACGAATCAAATTTTAGTTGTGGGCCCACCAATCTTAATAAATTATTTTTATAAAAATTAAAATTGAAATAAATGTGGAATCTTTAATAAAAACGAATTTAACATAAATAAATAATAATTATCTAATTAAGCATAGATTTTAAACCCCAAATCCAAACCCTAAACCCCAAAACTATACCCTAATTTGAGAATATTTAACCCAAATTCAAGCCCTAAACCCCAAAACTATACCGTAATTTGAGAATAGTTAACCCAAAATAAATCTTAAACCCAAACCCAAACCCTAAACCCTAAAACTATACCCTAATTTGGGAATAGTTAACCCAAACTCAAACCCTAAACCTCAAAACTATGTCCTAATTTGGAATAGTTAACCCAAAATAAATCTTAACTCAAACCCTAAACCCCAAAGCTAAACCCTAATTTAGGAATAGTTGACTTAAAATAAATCATAAATCCCAAACTCAAACCCTAAACCCTAAACCCTAAAACTATACCCTAATTTGGGAATAGTTAACCCAAACCCAAAAAAATTAACTACAAAAAGTAATTTTCAATGGATTTGTATTTAAAATTTTTAGATTTGGGTTAACTATTCCAAAATTAGGGTATAGTTTTGGGGTTTAGGGTTTGAGTTTGGGGTTTAGAATTTATTTTGGGTTAATTATTCTCAAATTAGGGTATAGTTTAGGGTTTAGGGTTTGAGTTTGGAGTTTTAGAATTTATTTCAATTTTTTCAAACGAATTATTGTTATTTTTTAGTTAAATTATATTAGTTATTTTTTAGTTAAATTATGTGGCCCCCACATTTTTGTTTTGATTGGACCCAAGAATTGTTCTTTGATTATATATTTTGGATCTTAACTAATTGTATACATATAAACTTCATAATGTTGAGATATAAAAATTTATTTAGTCCAATTTCGGATTCAAAGAAGATCTTATTTAAGAAAATCTCGTAAACATAAACAAAATATTAACATGACTAAAATACAAATCAAGTAGTCATTAGCCAATCAAGAAGAAAATATTCTCAACATTAATTGTCTCATGTGTGCTTTACCCCCACCTACTTAGGTCGATTGTAATCCCAATTTTACAAAGCTATTAATCAAAAATGATTATATATTTCTTTGGCCAGCTGGTCCCAATTTGAAACATCCTAAGGTAAAACTAACTTAGTTACTATCGAAGTCGGTCTAAAAAGCGGTCACCGAAAAACTTAGGCTTGAAAGAGTTAAGTCCTAAACTTCGTTACGATTAAGCGTCGGCAAACCAGAAAATCAACATCATTCAGTTCGAACAAGTAAACGCATCAAAAGAAAAATCAAAATCTTAAGTAAGGAAAAAGAAGGTCCATCAAGTTAAAAAGCCACTGAGACAAGCTATTCAAAGCAAGCAAGATCCCACGATGGAGAAAGTAATGGATGAAAGCCTTCCCAGGCACCAAGAGTTCAAAACAAAAGAGAACAAAAGCCCACTAGGACAACGCTTAAGATATGATTAAAATTGGAGGAGCAATCACATTGCGGCGTCCTCAATCACCTCACCACCTCCAGAAGCGTCTAGACCAACCAGTTTATTGGTACCGTGCTGATCAATCCCGGCTGGAACTTGAGTAATCGGATCAACCTCCATCGTAGCCATCACGGAGTCTTCCAAGGCCTGAGGAAGGTTCAGCTTCCTAATATCAAAATTCGACATTTGGGCAGCCTGGAATTTATCCTCCACAACCGGTTGCTGATCCAACAACTCTCATGCTCTTCCTCAGCAGTGAACTCATTCTTGGTTAAGGACTCGAGCAGCTGAATATTAGCTAGAAGCTCCTGAAGGTGGATCTCCTCATATTTCTTGGTAAGCTCATGATGCTCAGCCTGGTTAGCCGCACAAGCCGCTGCATCCCGGGGCTCGTTCATGCCCTTGTTCTCGACTTCCAGCTCTCGATTCAGTGCAACCACATCGGACTCCTGCTTGAGAGCTCCACGACTCTCCTCCTTCAAAAAGGCGATGTAATGATTTTACCGATTGCGTCTTCTCGGTGAATTATGCAACCTATCTAGAAAGCGGATCGAGCTGCCCCCTAAAAACCACGACTTCCGCCTGTGATGCCTTGAAATCATCAGCCATCTTCGACATCACCACCTTCGTGTTCTCCAGCTCACCACGGCGAGGCACGTCACAAACAAGTCTCAGCGTCAACAACCAAAGAGTTGGTCGCCTCTAAAGCCTAGAAGAACTCAACTCAATAAACAGTCCAATAGATTTTCAAGATTAACCGAGATGTAAAGAAATCGAGCTAACCTTCCCCATAGCCGAGGTGAATTTGATGAATGGCTCACAAAGAACCATATTCTTAACCAGCGGAAGAGGACACCCCGCTGGTTTACAATGGCAAAACAAGTAAGCAAGCCCCTCAAGATCATCAGCAACCGGACAATCCTAGGATTGAGAATAGTTCCAATAGAATGGTTTATTCCCGCCAGAGCCAACATTGGGAGACACATCATGCCTCCCAGCAAATGAACATTTGGCAGATGAGGGACGAGGAGAACGAGACCTAGCCTTCTTCGATTTATGCAACCTTCCAGACGATCCGCTCGAGCTCGACCGAGCCCGAGAAGGAGAAAGCTCATAAGAGCGATTAGCAAGCGTCGGAGCAACTGTTTCAGATCCGCCAGCAACTGCCAGAATTACTAGGGAAAAAACGCAGAGGAGGTCCCCGCAGCAAGGGAAGGAACTTTTACCTTGCAGAGAACAGAATTGACAACCGCAGTCACGTCCCCTGAGCAAACCTGCACACTAGCTAGGGCATGGATCTTATTAGGACTACGGAAAGCAGCACGGCGATACATATAAGAAGAGGAGGGAATAATGGAAGATGTGTTGGCGTCTGGAGCTGGATTGACAGTGGAACCTGTGTCAGAACTGGTACATTAGTCAACAAAATCCTAATGCGGTATGTTCAATTGGGCTTGATTGACAAGTCATCATATAAAAAAACCTAGAAATCGCACAAGTCAATGCGCTGTTTCGGCACAAGGATAAGGGATGACAGCAAGCGGAACTGGATTGAAGGCATGAACTAGAGGGAGATCAGCTGGATGCTGCAGAGCGTAGATATTTTTGATGTGAGAAAGATCAAATGACTTTCAGTCAACACGACCACCCCGGAGGTAATTAATCCGATCGTTGATTGAGTTGTCAATTCCTTTCTCCTTGGTATCTGCTGCATAAAGCAAAGACCAGTGAATACAACAATCGAAAGAAGAATTGAAGGGAATGCATAGCAAAGAAAAACAGGAAGTATGACAAGGTGCATGCTATTAATGCATGTCCTCTAACCAGTGTGGACAGCGAAGCGGCGAGGGAGTGCTTCAAATTCCCCAACTGAAGCAACAGAAGAAGGAGAAATCTGGAAGAAGAAATACCCTCCCTGCCAAATCGTACCTTTCTTCTGAGTTGTACCGGTGATGATCCCACGGCCAGGCCGATTAGAGAGATAGACTCGACATGGAACCCAAGAATTTCTCTTCACCGTGTACAAATCTAAGAACTTTTCAGTAAATAAATCCAGCTCCTTCTTAAAGCTTCGAATGAGAGTTCTAATGGCATGACGGAGGAAGTTTGGATTCATCTGAGGGAAGGCCAGCCCCAACGCATATAAAAGAGAGATCAGGTACATGTGAATTGGAAAGGTAAGCCTACAAGAAGCAAAATAGGCGGGATAAGCACAACACCATTTGGGCCTGATCGATTAAGGGGTATTTGAATCGGCAGGGAGGATGAGCTTAACATCCTCTAGGAAGTTCAGATCTCTAATGAGAGTTGATAACTCGTCTTGCCTAAGTCGTGAAGGCTGGTGATGTCGGTATTGATTGTTAGAAGCCATCGATTGAGAGCAATCAGGTAAGCAAAGTGCTGGCGGATCTGATTCAAGGTCGGGTCGTGATAAGCTTTGATTAAGGACGAAAGAAGAGGCAAAGAACAGATGAAGAGAAACAACAACAACACTAACAACACAGACAAATTGGTTCACAAAAAAAGGAGGAGTTATGATTCTTTACCTTGGGAATCAGAAGATGGGCAGTTAAAAGGAAAGAGAATGTGGGCTAGTTAATTTATACAAGGCAATTTGCACAATAATCTAGGAAGCACACAAATCTTTTGACTTCCCTTATTCACTCAACCGTCCGATCTCGAATAAGGAATCTTAATTGAGCTATTCCGGATTAGAATGTATCTGAGTCGCGGTTATAGTAAATCTTATCAAGAGTAAGATCTCCCGATATCGCAGCTCAATTTCATTGCCCATCAAATCTTATCCACTGGAAATACTTAATGGGTTGGGGGGGCAAATGTTGGAGCTTAATTTCACACTTGAAATCTGCCCCATGAAGCTTAATTATGATCAGACTGGATCATAAACATAATTGGGCCTCAGGCCCAGAATCCTGTCAAACTTAGATAAAGGCCGACATATTCTCTGGATTTGTTGGGCTGAAGTCACTTGCCCGTTTACCGTCGGAGTTGAAGATTCCCTTAGCTGCCTATCCAGCAAAGATAGACTAAGTCAGCGCCGCTCCAGCGCCCCAGCTGCAATCCCGATAATTCCGGAGGATGGATCCGAACGTGCCCGAGATCTCTGGCAACGAGAAGAGGTTAGCATATCTGAACCGTTCAGCTCAAGGGAGGATAAATATGAAGATTATAGCGCCGAAATTGCTAACTTCTCCCATAAGCATACACTTAACAACAATATAGCTCTCACAATTATTTTACCTAAAGTTCTTTTTGTATATTCGATCATTCATCAATATAAATCCAATTTCGTTATCTTGTGTTCGAGTGTAGTCAGATTTATTGACATTTCTTAGGACTAAAGTTCATTTCCCGAATTCACATTTAAATTTTAGTGCGGAATCTAGTTTCCACATTGGTCATAGAAATAAAAAGTTTTTTATATGCTAGACTACAAGATAAGGAAGATTTCCACATACATGCATAACTCCATTTTTCTTTTGGGTGAATTAGGAGAATAACACTTTTGAGAGATGAAATTAGGTAAGTAACATGTCAAAAAAATATAATTAAGTAAGTAGCCGAGAGAATAAAATTTAGAAGAAATTACCCCTATATGAATTCCTAAAGAAAATAGTTGACCATTTTTTAAATTACATAGTTAACTACGTAGTTAATTAACATCTCACAAAATAGTTAACAATCTCACACTATTTTATAACTATTAACTTTGTTTTCAAAAGATAGTTATCAATTTAAAAGCATAGTTGTTTACTCTATCAATTTCATAACATAAATAATTGCATGAAAATGTTGTTGTAATAGTTACCTATTGAAACAAAAATAGTTAATATGTTGAAAACGTATTAACATACATAGTTAACTATTATAAGAAACATAGTAAACTATTATAGTGGTTTATAGTTACGTATAGGAACATAGTTAACTACAATATAACAAATTTACATATATTTAACTATATCAAACATACATATAAATAACAGTTCACTACAATAAAGAATTATTCACTATACTATGTGAATTTAACTATATCCAATAATAATCTACTAAATGTACATGTTAATTTACTATAATAGTTCACTATACTTATAAAAACAATAATTCATTGGCCACAAAAGAGACAAATACACAATAAATACTTATAATCAACTATGCAAAATTACATAGTTCACTATATTAAACATATTTGTAAATAATAGTTCACTATAATATATAAATAGACATATTCAATAATAGTCAACTATATAAATATACATGTTAATTTATGGGTATAATAAGAATTTTATGTAGACAATTTATTAGATACTAAATTATGACTTAGGTCATGTTAGATATTTAAATAAATATGGAAAGACTAATATTGATGTCAATTACCCTTTTCTTTTTAGCTAGGCCAAACAAGGATCCGTTCTATATTTTGGTATGGTATCATGTTTTAAAAACGGGACCGGACTAGTCGGTCTAATCGACCTGGAAGGCTAACCGATTTTTCTTATCAAAACCGGTATTGACAAAACCCATTAAACTGTCGTTGAAAAACGAGCCAATACCAGTGAACCATTAAAAATCTGGTTCTTGGACCCTAGAGTACGTCTGCCAAATGAAAATTTTAGTGTTCATCGTTTCTTCGTTTTTTCTATTGCTAGACCCTATTAATTTAACATTTAACAAAACCTCTTATATTTATTAAAAGGTTAATAATATTTATTTTACAAAACATAGTAGCTCGATAAAAAGAGAGAAAAAGAAACAAAAAATAATCACGAACAAGAGTTGGAGTCTTGGAGATTAACGCTAGGTTAATGAAAACTGGGATTTATTCGATTAATACAAATAAGTTAGGGCTTTTTTGCTTGAACATTCTATTTTTTTAAAAAAATATGGATTTTTGAAACAAAAAACATCTTGAGTTAGGGCATTGTATTGTTGCATAGTAGTCTAGAAGACATTTCTCTAGGCTTTGGTCCTTGGATGATGCAATGCTCAGAGTTATGAAATAGTCAATAGGTTTTATGGTGGCCCATGGTCTTACTTGTGTGGTCTTCTTTTATTTATCAAGCTCAAGAGATGAAGATGGATTTGGAGGGTATCAGAGTGGTCTTTGTTCTTGAATCTAGGAAAACAAACATAAGAGCATTCCTCATTGCTCAAAACGTTACGAAATATTATTAAATCCAATCGTATATTTCAGTGGCTACATGCACTCTTTGAAGATGGGGGTGGTTAGTCCATGTTGATATTCCTCTTTGTATTATTTTGTGAAAATGGTATTGAGAGAAAAAATAAATAAGAAGAAAAGTAGAATGGAAATATCATGTTTTCCTTAATCTATTAAGAATAAATAGAGTTCTCTCTATCGTCACATCTCTCAATCTTATTTCCTTTCATTTGATGAGACTCAACTAAATGTAGAGGTCAACCCATAATTCGGCGGAATTGCGGAATCTGGCATAATAACTTTAGTTTTTAAATGGTAGGTGTTGAATCTCGCGGGATGTAATAGAATTTTTTTTTTTAAATAAATTAATCAAATTAAATATTAAATATTTATCATAATAATATGGAATCCAATCGTATATTTCAGTGTGTTTGTCAAAATTAAATATTTATCATAATTTTACATTCATCAAATTCAAATGGTAACAGTAACAAAAGATTTCTCAATATTCCTCAATTTTACATTTACCAGTTAGACTCATAACGTAAGATTTGATTAGTGCAAGCCTTGGCCTTATTGTGGCTTTTTGGAATAGATGTAAAAGGTTGTATAAGAATGATCACTGTAAAAGTGTTAATGAAATTTCCAGAAGTTAAAACAAACAGAAAAGACTACGCAAAACACATTTTTCCTTTCCATCTCCATTTCCTTTCCAAAAATGATTGATTTGCAATCTGGTAGTAAAAGTGATTTGTTTCCAAAGACAGGGAGGGATAGGGGCCGCTAGGAATAGGTGTTTTCTCATGATCAGGTCCCTTCCCCCTTTATTTTCAGAAGTGTAGTACCTGTGACCTGTCTAATGCGATAGTAACTGATCTCGTATCTCATATCTTGATCTCTCTCAATGGAAGCTATCTTGCTCAGTTTAGGGCGTAGGTAGGGGGATGCACTCATTGCTGTGGGGATTTTAAAAAATGTACATTGATGCATTTTAACCACCAGATTTGGGATAGTTAAAGAGTTTTCAAGGATAGATTGCTCTTAACTACTCTATGTGGAGAAGGATCAAATGACAAGAATAATCTAGAACCTCCCTTGAAAGTACCAACTCTGAAAAACCAAATTTGAATTACAATACAAAATAGACAAAAGGGTAATAAAAATTTCAGCAGTCAAAAATGTGGTTTCCATAAACTATGATTACCCTTGATATCTTGGAACATGGTGAGAAGAAGCTTATGCAACTTGTTTACTTGCTTTTCTTCTTTCCAGCCGATTTCTTCTGACCACTCTTCTTGAATTTTTTGAACTTGGTGGCAGCAAGTGCTTCTGCAGCGCTCTTTCCTTCCATCTTTTTCGTCATCCTTACCACACTTGACATACCTCTGACTGCAACCGCCCGCTGCTCTGGTCTACGGCTCATCATCTTTCGGTCAAGTGGCCAATACGCATATGGTTCAAGCTTGTCTTTCCTCTTAAGATCGCCATTTGCCTTTTTGCTTGCATACTCTTTGCCTGTGTATGCGTATCCAGACTCTGATGTCTTCATCCGCTTTTGGTTCTTCCTCGACGAGTTTACAGAGTAACGGCTACCTTTGCTGCTCTTGGCATCTGAATCAGCATCAGGGATTTCCTTCCTTTTAGTTTTCCCTCCTTCGTGGATGATTAGCCGTCCTTCCACATCAAACTCTGCTTCTTCATCCGAGTCAGCTTTCCGTTTCCCAAGCTCACTTGATCGAAGAGCCGATCTTGTTTTGTGACGATCCATTAAGTCAAGCGGTTCATCATCTGACTCATCCACTTCAAGATTACTCTGTTTCCGGTTTTTCTTGGATCTGCAATATTTCACCAACAAGTTGAGCAGGTAGATCCAAAAGCATATCGAGCCAAGAAGTGTATTTAACAACAACCAACCTCAACCCGGATGCCTTAGATTTCAACAAAGAGGAAGCCTTGCTACGGCCATGAGTTCTTGCATCCATGTCATCTCCATCGCTGTCCTCATCTTCATCCGCAAAGTCGGAAAATATCTTGGTATCATTCCACCGGCTAGCCCTGGAAGACATGGAATCAAGAACAATCAGTACTTGACCACTCAGAAACATCTACGAGAAACATCTATAAATTGAGTTGGAAAAGTACTTTGATGAAGTTTCTTTTGAATGCTGTGATTTACTTATGTCAGAGCCAGCTGCATATTTTCTCTCTTTACGTTCCTTGACCTGAGATGAACCAAGGGAATATGTATGACATAACACAGATACTGAAATCTAGACAACTTATGAACATTGTTAGCAAACCTTTCGAATGTTTGTCAGGAGCTTCATATGTTCCTCAGGCATCACAGACTTGACAGCCTCTGTGCCACATTTCTTGATGAGCATCTCCAACAGAAGCCTCACCTAGTATACCAACATGATTCATCAGAAACAAATACTAGTATGCATGCTTGCCACTAAGCAACAAAGTTAATGTAATAGCAAGAGCTCAACATGTGTCAGTGTGTGCATCTGAGTGTGTGAGAGAACGAAAAGTTGAGGGAATGAAATATTCAAATTCTAGATACCAATCATGTCATCTTAGGCATATATTCTAGGTACCAATCTTAGAAACACACCTTTGCTTTGAAAAGGTTTTTGGTTCCTTCTGGCCACTTGAGTAAGCCTTCAACCATGCTCTTTAAGTTTGCGTGTAGTCCTTCAACAGGTGATTTAGCCACCAACACCTTCAACAAACCTAAATTGGCCTGTTTTTCCAAAATAGATTGTGTAGGTTTCAGAATATGGAAAACCGTTACACTGAGACTCGTTCAAAAACAAGTGAGACAAATGGCTAACTCGCAGAAACATAGAGTCGTGGCCTTGAAAGTGAAGAGGACTAACTTTTGTAATTTCCTTATTTCTTCTCTGAAGGAGAAGAAATGTTGATGGAAGCAAATTGTAAGCACTGGCTATGAGATCGGAGAACTCATATGTCAAACGAGCTACACCCTTAACAGCAGCACTAATCATCTGAGGTTTTTCTCCAGCCAAGCAACCAACCACCTGACGCAAAGATTATAGCAGAGGTCAACAAACAATCTTGACACAAAAAGTAAAATCAAAAGTCCTGAAACACAATGTTCCAATGTATTGTTAGGGTTAGATTCAACACACCATATTGAAGTACCCATGTAATTTTTCACTGTCTCCACCATTTTCCTCATCTGCGTATGCATGACCAATCTGAACAAGCACATCATAGGCTCTGCTTCTTGTTTTTTTATTTACCTGCACAAATAGCAGCGGCCTGAATAAAGATTCTTACAAGATCCTAGTTAACAACAGTTTCAAGCAACGTTTAGTACCTCTTTTAAAGCAAGTATGACTTCGGGTAGAAAAGAAGAAACAATGTCTTTTCTCTCCTTTAGATCATCCTGTACGCGATACAAAATCATCAGCATCTGGGACTATTTCCCTAAAACGAGAAACAAAATGCAATTCTAAAACTAAAAGCTACATCTCTATCACAATAGATTTGGTCAGAATACACATAAAGCTAAAAGGATTAGTTTCTTACTGTCTTTGACGCATGAGCTAACAGGAAGTATAAACAATCAAGTTTATGGCGCTTGGCAGAGACATGGCATATATTGTGCATCAGTTCAAGCAACTCCTCGAGGTTCTTTGAAACAAATCCATCAGAAGTCTGACAACAGAAACATTTGTACCAAAGACATTAGTCAAATTTATTTGTAAACAAAAGCTACTGTCTAGCATGAAGTATGCAATCATATAATATCTTGATCATGAACAAATAAAATATAATCACAGCATCCTAGAGATGAAGTTTTAGACTCTTAAGCGAGTATAGAACCAGTCAGCCATGCACAAAAGGTATCAATATAGTTGACCTAGTCGAAGAGTGGAATATTAAAGCAGAGGAAGCAATACCTTCAAGATGATCGAAAGAACTTTGTATGCTTTCTTTTGAATTAGACTCTTGGAATCCTGCAGTTTAAGATACACATAAGCATATACCCCTCATCCACACAAATTCATATAACTCATCTTGATGTAGGAGGATAAATCAAAGCCACACCCAGATTATTATATCATTGCAATACAATAGATCAATTTACAAACCTGCAGTGCAGGCTTCAAAGAAAGGAATACGGTATCTACTTCTTTACCATCCAAGCCAGGTAAAAGTGAAACTAACAGATCAAACAACCTTGCTCTGAAATGAAATATAGATTTTAGTATCAACTTTGGCTCAGTAGCAACTAATCAACGAGAAACATTTATGTGAGTAATAGCACCTTATGTTGGAGGAAGATTTTTGGTCTAAAGCATTATCCACGTCCATCCCACTAACAGAACTTTGATCTTGTGCAATGGCAGTTTTGGTAACCTCTAAAAGCTCTTGCAGTGTCTTGTAAAGAAGCTTTGAAACAGTCTTTTTCTCCGCTATGGAAGACAAGTTGCCTATCGCAGACTGAAAGTAAGACAACGAAAGTTGTCAGGAACTGTGATAAGCTAATCAGAAAGGGGCATATACCAATTACTCAAGAAGACAATATAGAGAAGAACAAGCTCCAGTTACATGTAGTGAACTGATACTATATTCCAACCCATCATAGTTTCTGTGATGCATCCCTTGTTTAAATGAAAGTCGAAAATCCTACCCTTTAAAGTTGTTAATTACCTGAAGCGAACCGCCATCATCTTTGCTAGAGTCATGGAATATCCTGGACAACACATCCAATAATTTAGGAGCACACAACCGCAGAACTTTCAAATTACCTTCCGCATGATGTGAATCATATCGAGCAGTAGCTCGTAGCATAGCAGGACTAGCATCATTGGCAGGTACTTCTTTACCCTCCACAACTTCCTTATTTTGTTGAATCAGAATATTCAGACTGGTGCATATAATTCCACAGGTATCAGCCTGTGTTTGAAGAGCTCCACATAATATTCGCCCCAGATCCACAAAACTCTCCACGGTGTCCACAGGATAATTACAAAATGAAGGTAACAAGGCCCATAATGAATATGTGAGAGAGTCAACACTCCTGGATGCTGCAGTGAGACCTTGTAACTTGAGCTGCCGTCACAAATAATTAGCACATTAGAAGAAATAGTAAAGAATAAGAATATCAAACAGCGGGTCAGTAATAAACATTACCTGTTGTGCCTTTTGGCTCATTGTTTCGATCATTTTAAAAAAAGAATCTGTGAAGAAACTTAGCCGTCCTCCAACTGTGTACTGCTTCAAGATTGGGAAGAGCCAAACATTTACCTCAGACAGATCACTCGCCTCAAGGTTTAAACGCACAATGCTTAAAAATGTTTCAGGTCCCATAGCACCAAGGGCCGATCCTACACACTCATGCAGCTGGGGTTCGCCAAAAAAGACAACAACAGTGAATCAAAAAGTTAGGAAAATATAAGACATTACTAAAAGAAGAAAGGTCTACTACATTGACATATTGTATCAACTTATAACATAGGAGCATTCATTTCTCACTAAAATTAGAACATACAAATAATACGCGAATCGAATTGCTGTAACAACAGCATAAGATCCACCACTAAGCCAATACAGAAGCAGAACACTTTTACCCTAGAAATGTAGCCAAAATATCAAGCATTTGAGACCTCCAAATGAAATCAACACAACCCAATATCTATTGACCTAGTTGCATATGCTCACAAGATTCTGGTGACTGGATGTGCTTATGTCCAACGATAAAACCAAGAAAACAGATCACAAGTGATATCACTATATCAAGTATTTCTACTGTAATCTAGAACCCTGGCAGATACTCTCAGGACTAGAGTCGTACAGTTACCTGCTTCCTAAAAGGAAAGCCTTCATCAGGTAAACCTTGCATATCTGATAAGTCCTCGAGGGTCTTCCGCATAAAATATGTAGAATCTTCACCTAAAAGTTAGTGAAAGGATTAGCACATGAACAACTAAACAAATAACTGGCCAAAGTATTTCGCTGAGGTACGAGGTTCAGTATCTCAGAAAGGAAAAAACCTTCCACAAGAAAATATCACATGGAAGTCTGAAAATAAATGAAGTACCTAATTTATCGAACATCACTGAAACTACTTGAAAAGCCATGTCCCAGACTGCATGATATTTGTAATCAAGCAAACCCTCAACCGTTGCACACAACTTTCCAATGACTGTTGGACTAGACTTCCTTACATCCGAGTTTGAATTACGGATTCCGTTGACGCCTTCTCTGATCAAGCTCTCATCAATG
Source organism: Draba incana (assembly GCA_963576765.1). Lineage (NCBI taxonomy): Eukaryota > Viridiplantae > Streptophyta > Magnoliopsida > Brassicales > Brassicaceae > Draba > Draba incana. The sequence goes on along the minus strand of OY755204.1, from coordinate 21,643,831 downwards.
CATGAACATATCAAACTCTTCAACGCATCGGCTGCTGCAAAGATTGCCTCCTCGTGTTCAGATGCAACAATATCTGCCGAAAGAAGTGGAAAAATCATGGCAACAATATGATAAACCGCATTGAAAAGAAAAAAAGTATCATTGACAAATTTCGAAACCAAATAGGCAGGAAAAGCAGATACAACAGCATACCTTTCAGACCATTGAAAACACTAGGAAGTTTAACCACGCAAAGATCTCTGTTTAGGGAAAAAGCCCTCATCATCCCAACTTTCAGCAAACGTGCAGTGAAGGTCATGGCATCAGCAGACATTTCATAGGCTGAGAACTGCGCAGCCGCAATAGATAACACTTCAACCAGCGCCTCAACTGGAACCTCAGAGGCTGGATTGAGACAAAGTGCATTTAAAGAGTCTATCACCGGCCTCGTAATGAATTGATCGCGGAGCGTTAGCAGAACTTTAAAGCCATCAATGAGAATAGCAATGTGCTTTCTCGACATCAAGGCCAAGCACTCGTTCAGAGTGCTGAGAATGTAAACCACTAGCCGTGCTCCCCTTGCTCCTTCAGTAGAACCTCCTTCTGATTTACGGGCAATTTCTAAATATTTCTGGAACAATTCTGGAATAGCTCCACAGACTGAGTACCAGGCCTTTGTTCCATGGGATTTCTGCAGGACTTCACGGAGACACGAGTTTGCTAGCTTTCTTACCTGAATTCAAAACAAAAAGATCTTCAAAGTCTAATGCAGACTCATATCAACAACACCAGTAAACTTGTAAAAATTACCTTTCCCTCTGAATGAGTTATGAAATTCAGCAAAACTCTGTAGGATTCAGAGCCTTCATTCCCCATAATGGACTCAACAGTTGTGAGAAGATGAACCAAACACTTCAATCCTGGAATCAAGCATTCGGGAGTAGCTGATTGTATACGCAGAACGCTGAGGACAAGCCGCAAAGCTAATCCATTCCTCTTCAGTACTCCAGCTGAGACTTTCGGGAACACAAGGGAAAGAATGACTACATGTGGTTGAACAACATCCAAAGACGGTTCACCATCGCAAGACAAGATACTGTCTAGCGAGTTGCATGTGGCGGCAAAGAAAGCCACAGGTGTCCGGGGATGATTATTTTCTGCTAGAGTTTTCGATAGCTCCTCGATGACAGCGCATAGATGTTTATAGTCTGGTCGTTTTGACTGCGATAAGCGAGCGCGCATATACTCCCTGAAATCTTCAGATACAGGGAGGTCTGCTTCTGAGAGAGTGAGGCACATGCTTGATTCAATGTCAACACACAATGATTCCATAACTAGGTTCAGTTTCCTTCACTAATCAAGCGATTACACATAATCATCACAATCGGAATTATTCATCAGAAGATATCATAATAAAAACATCAAAATCTAGCGAAAATTCAATACGAGCTGATTCGAGAGAGAAAATAAAAACTCCAAACTAAAGCTGTAGGGTTGCAGAAGAGTCTGAGAAACACGAAATAAGGAGCAAACGAAAAAGGTAGAGAAAATAAAGCTTCGCAATTTTAGATTTGTGAATCGAAACAGAAGGAGAAGAGAATGATGGAGGTCGGGTTTCGAACCTGAAAACGGCCAAGGAGAAGAACTTTCGTTGGATTGAAAGATCGATGACGACGACTGCGGAAATCTGGTGTTGGCGCTAATGAAACGAAGAAGCTTTTTAGGGTTCCAAAATCAATCCAGGGTTTAACGCTTTATGCGATTTATTCCGGTTTAATTCAAAATCCTTTCGTTAGCTAGATTACAGTTTAACCGGTCAAACTGACCAACACGGTCTACTGGTCTAGAAACAAGAGAAATTAACACACAACGAATTCATTTACAATTTAGAACACAAGAGATATTAACACACTACGAACTTAACAAGAGAAAAAAAAAAAACATTTGTGTTGGTTCTCTTTTTATCATTTTTGCAAAGTACATAATTTCTTAAACATGGTTCAAACTTCAAATCACTAACATAAACAATATACAATTTGCAACTTCACTTTAAGCACCTCTTGGCTACAAGCTTATTTGTAAAACTTATTTGTGCGGAAGAACAATACACAAGCAACCAAAGAGCCAAAAAGAGCCACAGATGCCATAATCAGAAACGATGTCCTGAAACATTGACTTCCAAAGCAAGAGTTGTCAACATCAGAAGCTACCTTGTCGTAAAAGTAACCTATCACTTTCACAGAAAGAAGATACGACCCGATAGGACCTGCAACCGAAACCGTGAAGTAAATCGTCCCCATATGCCGCATCCCAAATATCTCTGATGTGATTGTAGGCATAAGCGACCACTGCGAACCGTAAGCCATACTGATCAATACCGAACCGACATAGAGGCTGAATTGTAAACCAGAGGCCACTATGATGTGGCCTACAGCCATAACGGCTAGAGTTATGGCCATGAAAACTGGTCTTGGCCAGCTATATTTGTGTAAGAACGTGTCTGAGATATAACCGGCTCCAAACCGGCGTAGAAAGTTCCATATGCTCCAAAGAGAGACCAGAGAATTGAGTTGAACCGTAGAGTAGCGAAGAGACTCGCCTATCTGTCTAATGTTGTTTATTGTCGCGAATCCGGAACCCATCCCGCATAGCATTGCCAAGAAGAGCAGCCAGAAGTTCACTGTGCTCATTGCTTCCAATATATTTGAGTCTACTTTAACCACATCATCTCCATCTACTGGACTAGGAGAGTAAAGTAAGGCGGATGTGTCGAGAATAGGATAATCCATAGACGTAAGTGCCTGCTTCTCTTCTCGTACGGCTCTTACAGCGATCAAGAGAGGAGAGGCAAGCAATAAAATCACAAGAACGAAGGAAAAAATCTGCAAGGACCGTGATAAACCCAGGACGTTTTGGACAGTTATAATGACCATAAGATAAGCGGCGATGATCAAAGAGATCACAGAGAGACCGTTCAAGTGTTTCTTGTCACTCGTGGTGACCGTTACGTAAACTCTTACAAAAGGCATAGTCAAGAAGATGACTAACGTTGGTACAATGGCCAGGAGAAGAATGAAAGTAGCAGGGTTACCTTCACCAGAGACCGCATGGTACAACTGAATCAGAATTGCTCCACTTAGACCAAGAAATCTCTGAAGTCAAATATACATACGACATTTAGAGGAAAATTAGTCAGTTTTATACATCAAATTGAGAGTGTACAACAAAACACTCAAGTGCAACATACTAATCACCATCTAGGATGCTAAACAAATCTAGATTCAAAGACAAATTTCAAAGGAACTCTGGGGCAACCTTATTCATTTTCCGTAATTCCACGATTCTACCGTATTACCAATAGTGATTATATTGATTCAAAGATGAAAAAATCCTTCAATTCAAAGCCAGAGAAGAAAGATCTATATAGCAAAATAAATCCACAACTTTAAACATCTTAAACAAAACTCTTTTGTTAATTGTAAAAACAAATGTCATGTAAACGCAAACGCAACGCAGGAATTGCGTTTGAAACAATTCACACCTTAATTTACAAAGTCACATCCTCTTGTCCGAATCGTCATAAAAATAAAACACCTAAACACACACAAGAATCAAGATTCCTTAACAAAAACTTACAATCTTGTGTCCAATTTCTCACCTGCATAATGCCAACGGCGGTACCACCGTAATCAGAGAAATTACGAGCGGCGGTGACAACACTAGCCGTATTGAAAAACGGCAGCGAGTGACCAGACAAGAACACGAACAAACACATGACCGGTACAGGAGGCGGAGAAATCAAGCCAACCACCGAAGCCCACATGAAAAAGAATCCCAAAAACCATTGAACCAACCCATGGCCCACTACAACCGTCGTGCCGCTTCGAAGTCATGGTCGTGTAGAGATAACCGGAGAAGATGCCCAAGGTACCACCGATGTCTTTGAAGACGGAAACGAAGTCGAGGGTAGATTGGTCATAAGATTGAGAGGATTTGAGGATTGAAGAGTAGATTGCAAATGTGTAAGTAGCTCCACTAAAGCTTTGAATCCATATACTCGCTGCCGCTGCTACCCATTTCGTGTTTATTCTCTCCATATCTTCTTCCACTTCTGGTTTGGTTTGGTTATGTGAAATCGGATGTGGAATGAAGAGAACAAGTATTGAATCGTTCTATGGAGAACGTGATCATTGTAAGACTGAGTAATAGAGAATTGATTCTGGTTTTTTGAGATCTAAATCGTGATACAACTCATCTTGGTCTGATAAATCTTTTTCTTCAACGCTAATTATTTATTTGTTATAAAATCTTTTTTTTCCAATCTGAATTTTCAGTTATGTATAATCTTGGTGGAATGCTATGTTGGAGAAAAGAGACAAAATAAATCCGGAAAATTTCTCTTCTATTTTATGTCATCTATTTCATTTCATAAAGTATCATGATCAAGATAGATCATCAGTACAAGAATCCAAACAAAACAAAAGCACAGAGCTACCTGAAATATAACACTAAGCCAAAGCCAGACAAATAACTAAACCTAAAAATACAAGCTCTTCTATCTCAACAATGTTACGTTAAAACATTATACACACTTATATTCAAAGACAATAGACATCAGTAGGGATGGGTACAAGGCGGGTATTTGCTATTTTGAGTAAATGTCTCTGAAGCTCCTCTTGACAAAGTCAATGTCCCATATACTCGCGTTCTAACTTAATTTTCTTTTCCATTTTTTTTTAATACGAAAACATGGGAAATGACATTATTATCAATAAAGTTACACAAATTACAGATCCAACCAGTGCATCCACCCGTTTTACTCGGATACCATTCTCAAATTTAGTATAACTGGATTACTTAAGTGCAACTGGAAAATGAATATTGAAAAAGAGAGAAAAACAGAAAAGGGGATCTTTATTTACTTGCTTTCCAAACCGTTTGAAGGAGAAGATAGCTCGGAGAAACCGTCCGAAATCAAGAGTAGTAGTTCGAATTTGTGTAAGTTTGCAATGGTGAAAATGTGCAAAGGGAAGAAGAAATGGACAAAGAACGAGATCTCGTAAAACGATGTTTCTCCACCGAAACTAGTAACAGAAGCAACCGAACCAACCAAACAACTGAAGACTTCGAAGAAGAAGTAAAAGACGTAACCAAAACCCTGAAGAGGAAAAAAATGGTGAGGAAGAAGAAAATGTAGATGACGAAGGTGACGAAGGTGAGAAAGGTGAGGCCGATGGTGAAGAAGAAGATGGTGAGGAAGTGGATGAAGAAGAAGGTGAGAAAGAAGATAATGGTGAGTAAATGGATGAAGAAGAAGGTGAGGAAGAAGATAAGTATGGATGAAGAAGAAGGTGAGGAAGAAGATAAGTATCATCTTCTTTAGTGTTTCTGGTTTGGTACTACTGGTTGTACCTAGTAGTTCAACCCAAAAAGCAAGTAACATGAAGTTGTCTCCAATCAGAGCTTGGTATGAATTTCATCAACCTTTGCTTGAAGTTGGACGACCATGTTTTTAAGGTCGGTGACTTCTTCAATCCAAAAATCTGGAAATTCATAAATACAAAAACCCAAATCCTAAATCTTGAAATTCATGAATAGCTTACCTTTAATTTCTTCTTGTTTAGACGAACCCTAATTTAACTAGGAAAAAAAAAGGAAGAGAAAGAAAATTGGAAAGCGAATACTGAAGAAATGAGAAAAAAAGATATTATCCTAAAAGTTTTTTGTTTTTAGCGGAAAAAATAAAAATGAAATATATTAATCTTTGTCGGAAACGTGTAAAACGTGTCGTTCACCAAAGTTAAACCTTCTATATACATATAGTTGGACAACCCAGTTGTTCCTAGTTTCCAGTTGTACCCAAAATGTATTTTCGATATTTTTAATTTATATTAGTTGTACCAAGAAAATATTTTAGTTATTTAGTTGTACACACCACATATGGCCACTCATGCATTGCCCCAACATTTTCATGTAATAATATGTGCAAATACATATCGTATACATATTTAGCATGATGAGGTGGTTATTGACATTCAAAGTGAGACAATAAGAATATGGTGTTAGTTGAGAAATGTGGATCATGATTCTATATATTTACGATTTTATGGCTATACTCTTATACATGTTTATTTCCTTTAATATTGTTTGTTTTCTTAGGCAATGTCGAACCAAAATGAAACTAGTATGTTTTTCTACCCAATGACGAGACATCCTTGAAAACAACAGTGACACGAGTTAATCGTAGTAGTACTGAATTCTAAAACATAACAAAAAACTCAAATTCAACAAGTTCATAAACAACAGTAACATTGATTACTCGTAATAGTACTCAAACAAAGAGTTTCAAAGTATAACAAAAACCCCAAATTCAACAAATAGTTGGGGAGTGCTTTGCTTCTTATTGATAATCGTATTTGCACTTGCACGAGAGCATGAATGCATCTTTTGATACACTTTTACTTACACTGAGTTACTTCAACATTCACCGCACTTCTATCAATGAAATGTAACTGAGTTTAACATTTGTCGTAGCTGCATTTATCCCAATCTTCTTGCATATCCTACCAAGTAACATTTTGTATGTTATCTCCTCTTTAAACACTAAAGTTTACACATTAGCTTCTTTTGAATCTCATTGAATATTATCTCCTTTCCCCACGTATTTCTCTCCATGTTCAACATGTATAACTATTTTGTTCATTCTACCCTGCAAATATATTGTCCAAATACTATACGAATTATTTACCTTGTCAATACAACTAATCGTAAAAGATATACCAACAATAATAGTTTTCACATTTAAAATCAAATAAATCAAATAAAAACGCCCAATTTTTTTATTGGCCAAAATTTTCTCATTTAATATGCTTTTTATATATTATTTTACTCATTAAACATATCATTAAGGGTAAAAAAAGTTTTTCCTATTTTATAACTTAATTGGAGTACCGCAGACAACTTAGGAGTATCGCAGACAGGAGTAGTACCAGACAGGAGTATCTTTGCCATTTGTCCTGCTATTTTAGGTGTACTTGTTACTCGGCTTGCCTTGTACGAGTAATACGAATTTCATACTTGTACTTGACTTGTTAAAAATGAGTACCCGGAATTTGAAGTACTTGCTAAAAATGACTTACTTGCAAGTTACTTGCCCTGCTAAATTACTTGCTTACTTACGAGTACTTATCAACTACATGCAAGTACTTATAAACTTCTTGCAAATTATTTGCATATTATTTTCTTCTAACTTGCTTATTATTTGTATTATTTCATAATCAGTTTAAAATTTAACCTAAATTTATAATTTATATTAAGTTTGTTTAAAATACTTAACAAAATAATAAAAATATTTATATAAAATATTAACTATATAACGAGTAAAGAGTAATACAAGCCGAGTATTGACTTTTTTTAGTACTTGTTACTTGTCTCGTACTTGCAAGTATCTAAATCATACTACTTATTACTTGCCTTGATAATGACGAGTACTTATTTTTTCAAACCGAGTACGGGACAAGTAACAGGTACGGGATCAGTAACGAGTATTGATGCCCAGCCCGGTAAAAAGTTGTGTCTCTTCCTCCTATTATAGGGGCGGGCATTCGGATCATTGGTCAGATTCAATACGGATTTTTTGGATTTTTGGATTTTTGGATTGGGACTTACTAATACCATTTGGATATATTTCTAATTCGAATCGGGATCGGTTCGGATCCTTTCAGGTCCGGGTTGGATTTGCTACTTATTTTAAGATCTAAAACTCATCCAAAGTCTTATCGGGTTCAGTTCAGATCCGGTTTTATCCGAACCCAAACATAAGTATAACTCATTTATTAACCGAGAAAGATGAGGATGATATGGACAGATACTTGTACTCTTTCTTGGCCTTTGGTGCTTCTATTTCTGCCCTCACGCATCTTAGGAGAATGATTTTGTTAGATGGGACTCATTTGTTTGGGAAGTACCAAGGTGTTTTACTCACCGCTAGTGCCCATGATGCGAATTACCAAGTTTTTCCGTTAGCATTTAGTGTTGTGGATAGTGAGAACGACGACGCTTGGACATGGTTTTTATCTAAACTTGAGAGGATAATTGGTGACAGTCCCACTCTAACCATTATCTCTGATCGGCACCAATCTATTTACAAAGCCAAATCTCGTTGTTATCCTCAAGCACATCACGGGGCATGTCTTGTTCACCTCCAACGTAATGTAATTTCAAAGTTTAAAAACAAGGGCCTCGCCGACCTTGTTGGATCAGCTGCGTGTGCATATAGGGTTGGAGGGTTTAGGCATTATTACACCCAAGTGTGGAAATGTAATCGGGAATGCGGTGTGTGGTTACACAAGATTGGGCCTGCCCACTGGCCGAGGGCTTATTTCAATGGCAACCGTTACAATTTAATGACTAGTAACATTGCAGAGACACTCAACAAGGCTTTTTTCATTGGGCGTTCATGTCATATCACTGATCTCTATCAATTTATACGTACTATGATGAGCAGGTGGTTTGATGCTAGGAGGAGGAAATCTCAACAATGCACTTCAAGTGTTCCACCAGAGGTTGACAAACTGTTAACAAAAACCACCAAGCTAATTAAGGGTGTCAAAGTGAACAGTTTTGGTGACTGGACAGTAGAGATTATTGGAAAGTTCAACGAAAGACACAAGGTTGATTTACTCAACAAGCAGTGCACATGCAGAGCATATGAAAAGCTTGGTACACCATGTTGGCATGCCTTACTAGCTGGGGGTAGTAAGGGTGTGTCCCACACCACTTTATGTCAGTCTTGGTACAGGACTCCTACATGGGTAGCAACATATGCAGGGTCTATACTTTCGGAGATGGATTCACAAGATGAAGATGATGCCCAAGAAGAGACACCCCTTCACATATTACCACCATTCACTCGTCGTCCCACTGGCCGCCCAAAGGAAGGACGTTATACTTCCGCCGGAGAAATACCAGTACGTTATTTGTCAACTGCACATTTTACAGCCACTGTATATGTCTATTGTAGGCTAGACTGTGTTAGTGAACCACGTAAAACCAAAATGTTTTACCTAATAGCAATTGTATATATCTATTGTAGGGAACGAAGAAGCCTACAAAGAATCAACAAACAGGTGTGGGAAGTGCAACCAGATAGGGCACAACAGGACAACGTGCAAGAATGCTCTGGCTTAGTACAAGAAACCCTTACTTTAGTATTTATGCTTCTAGGTAATTTTTCGGAGTATGTTAACTACCAACCATCAAATTCACATGTCTGTGGATATATTTTGATGGATGTTAGTTAATGTAATTTGTTATGGCTGTGAACAACACATTTATGGTTTCCCAAATTCTATTTTGGATGGCCCTTTTTGTATTACAATGTGCCCCTTATGTGGTCAACATTTGGTGGATGGATGTTAAACCTACAGAACACCTGTACGATTTTCATTATTTTTTATGCCTTTAAATTTTCTCCTCTACCCTACATTTTATTATTTGTGGATAGTGTTACGTGGATATATATTAGTGGTTAGTATGACGATATAACTGAAACAACGAATGAAACTACATCCTCAAACAAGGGGGAGTAAGGGAACATATCATACCAGCGAGGTTGCACGTCTTCTATGTCCTCCAACAGTTTCGCACCATAACATCATGGTTCTCGATGCACATTTCTAAAACCACTCACTTGCACATTATGGGGGAAGACTGTGACACCCCGTTTTCAGGGCATATGTGGTATATGCGGTGAGGCTTAAAAGAATTGATTTGACTACCTATATCACCAAAGTGCACTTATCTTTTCGGTCACAGGTCTTCAGAGAACTCTAGAGTTAAGCGTGCTTGAGCTGGAATAGTTTCAGGATGGGTGACCTACTGGGAAGTCATTTCCAGTACAGTGTAAGTGAGGTCAAAACACGGGAAAATATCGCGTGGTGATTTGCAGGGTCAGTAAACATGACTTTCGAGCCTCCCGGACTAACGCGTCAACTGTCAGACATGGTGGGCCCAAGGGCCTGTGAGTGGACAGGGGCCCATAGGAGAGGCGGTCGGGGCGTTACAAAGACAACATCTATACACCCACATAGCTGTCCATTGAGGTTGGGAATCCCCCATTTTGAAGATTTCTGATGGGAGAAAATGAGGTTTGGAATATCCCATTATTTGGCAGATCAAAATGCCTACATCCTCCACGACCTCTTTTGTGTTGTATGGTTGGTAACAAAAGAATGTGTATTAAATGTCATTAATATTCGTACATTTATTTGGCAATGGTAATGTCAACTAATTGGAGTGGGTGGTTGGAGGGTGTAGTTGTTGGGCAAAGGCAATAAATTAGGGTATTACCTTAACTAAGAAACAAAATTAAGAAAATAACCCTGACCATCTTTGTAATATTACATATGTGGATATGTCTGTGTTGTCAAACCGTAGAATATATATAACATTCTTATTGAGGGACCATTGATTAACCACTTAATACCCACTAATGTGAATCTATTACTTAGGATGTGAATACTAAGAACAACTTCCATAGGCAGTTCATAACACGGAAATTACAAACCAACAGCTAACAAATACAAAGTCATACAAGCTTGCAAAATGCATAACACAACAAACTTAGTTTAATGGACTAGGAAAACCTGCATATGTCTTGAGACATTTACCATAACACACACTCCTTGCATCATTGTCCATTGTTGTCTTCATTGTAAGCATGAACATACCAACATTTAGGAAAAATTTCATACGCCCATGTGCTTCCATAAGTATTAGCCTCCCTAGGATCGACCCCATAAAAGTCCCTGGTTATCTCTTCACCCATCGCCTCAAGCTCTTCAAACTGTAACTGGCTCATTAACAGATTTTTGTCTTCCACAGATTCATTTCCAGCAAATTGACTTAGTATTATAAACACTAAACAAGCTTTGGGGTAAAACTTTTTAACATCATTAAGCAGATACAAACTTGCATCAATTTCACCAACATTGAAGGCTAGCCTTAAAGCTTTGACATACAGAGCATAAGAATGCTTTACCTTGACAAGTTTGCGGAATAAGCTGTTGTAGACGGAGTCTGTGTAAGCCCACCAAGAATAAAACCCTCTTCCATCCACCAGTAAGTTTTATAAGGAGTCCTCTGATAGTGCGGCTGACTTCTACTTCAGCGAAGATCTGACAAGTGATTTGAGGCCATCAAGGCCATTCCCAGCAACAAATGCAACAATTTTATTTAACACGTGTCATGGTCCACAATACTGAGCCGATTATATGGAGCAATTTTACCGTCAGAGATATTTGGGCGGAATCTGTAATTGTAGGAGACTCGTGTTTCCAGATCTAGGTCAAGGAGATGCTATGGGGTTAAGAGGAACAAATTGGTCCATTTCGGAATGGTTTTGAAATTGAAATTCTGATTTAAACCGGGCCCCCCCCCCCCATTACATCACAATTTTTTGCCCACATAATTTCTCCAAACCGGTTGTCCGGTTATTCTCTTCAGTCATGGATGGATGTTAATGGACACCATACGCTCACCCAGCGCCCACAGTTATGGACATTGGGGTTCATATTAGGTCACAAATTCAGTGTTGAAGATTTTTTCTCCATAAACAAACGTCTTAATTTGGCCGTCTAACCATTACATTGCAAAAACAACAATTGTAATTACAAGGGAAATCACACAGAGAACAACACATCTCTGAGCACCATTTTTTGCACAACCTTGTTCAACTTCAAGTTTCAACATCTCCTCCCAAATTGATGCTCGCCACTCCGTCTGCGCATCCGCATTAAGTTGCAATCGGGAAGTCAAGTCATCCATTGCTTCTTCAATTCTGGAAACTTTAGCCACCAGGGAATTGATTTCCTCGTGCAAAGCATCATCTACCCACTTAAAGATGTGCTCATCGTTAGCTAACTGCCATTGATAACATAACTATGTTATCGTCACATGACAATAGGTATAGTTCAAATCTACTAACTAATAAGCTACACATCCTCTAATAACAGACCTTGGCAGCGGCAAACTCGCACCTATGATAGCGGCGGTACGAATTCCACTCGGTTTTGGAGAATCTGGTGACAACGTTGGCGCCGCACCAACAACTTATTGGAATGCCGTTGAACCTTCTTCTCCCACGCCCTCTTGAGATCCCACTGCAACTATCGGTCACATTACTCATCGTCACCTCTGTCTGCCGTCTCCCCAAGTTTAGGTTAAGCTCTTGCGTTTTATACTCATATCCACACCTCAGTTCTTAAAATTAATAAAAAATAAAAATTTTCCACGTGACACCTCCATTGACCACGCTGTAGCGTCCACCAAAATCATGTTTTTATTTTTACTCAGCTAGTTGTAATTGTCGACCACGAGTAATCTTCCACATTTTGATACGTTTTTCAGCCTCCAAAGTTACGACCCATTAAGAACCATCACCTACTGTTACATAATTAGGAAACCCAGTGTTAATACGACAACAAAATACACATCCATTGTTGTTGGTGCTCTTGATTAGTACATACAACAATTAGAGTAGTTAAGTCGACAATTCAAAGACACCCAAGTTTGGTACATAATCGATTTAAGATTACAAAACACAGACCAATACTTTAAATCTACTCCAAAAACCATCCAACCTTCACCCATTAACAACCCCCCCCCCCCCCCCCCCCCAACCTCATTTCTTCCTACACGGACATCTCCATCTTCCGCATCAACATCAAGATACAAAGGTACTTTCAACTCTTGAAAGATGTCCATAGCATAGCATTTCCGCAAATCTTCAACCATCTTCTCATTCATTGCATTGACTGTTTCGCTAGGATTTCGATTCAAATAAAGCTCCATATATTTCACAGCAATCGGCCCACACAAACCAGACCGCTTATCCTCAAAGACACTACTTACTCTCTTATACCCGAAAGGCTTCAAACCGTGTTTCTGTGAAAGTTCAACTGAATAATACTTATCTAGTATGTGAGGTAACATCTTCACTACGGGAGCAAGTTTTTCCGCCATAACCTTCGGCTTGTACAAATGTGGAGCTGGTCAAACACCTCGACCGACCAGATTTTTCAAATGTATTGCCAAACCAACCCAATGCTTCTCGTCCCAAAACATTGGCACATACATAGTCTTTAAGTCTTCACACCATTTACGGCCTCTACCACAAACAAAACCTTCATACGCTGGCCCCATCAAATTCATTTTTTGTTCACAGCCTTATCAAAAGACTTATACTTGCCTTGCAAGTAGTTACCAAACCAAGGGGAAACAAATTCTGATTGCTCATGTTCCAATATAGAAGCGTGTCTTTCCGTAAGCAGTGCCATCAAGAGATTTTTGTGCTGCACATAATTAATATTATTTTTAGCCACCACTGTTATAGCAAATTAAATTGACAATAAACAGCCAAACTACCCGTGCTCGAAACCCATTCAGCTGGCTTTGCAAGATCAAGGAGAAACTTGCTGTCCACCACCACTCCTTCTTTTGTAACATGTTCCCTGCAAAAAGATATATATTTTCCTTTAACCATCACCCCACACTGTTAAAACAGTTCATAGTTAACAACAAGGTAGTTTACTCACATGTCTGGAAATCCTCGCAATGTCGATTCAAACATTTGATACTCATCGGGCTCAACCTTTGGCAATAAATCCATCTCCAACCTCTTCTGTTTTTTGCTGAAATACTTAACCAGAGATAGCTCAGCTTGGGATGAAGTTGCCCCATGTGTTCTTTGAATTGGAGAGCCATCACTCAAAAGGACAGCTTCAACATCAACATTCTCTTCTGCAGATTCGTTCTCCTCTGCACCATTATCATCTCTCCCATCCTCTTCTGCAATGGCTTCACCCACTTTCACATCATCAACTTTTGAAGACTCAAATGGCAGGTGTTCCTTTACACATTGCTCACCACCCCTTTTAACCCAATGCAAGCATATGCAAGCTGATTCTTCTCTTCTTCCATCTCCTGTCACAAATACCAAAACCATTTACATACCGGAGTACACATGAGAACTAACTAAGCATCAACAACATATTACAACATTACCCGACTGATGTCATCGCCATTGACATCTTTTACGCATTCACCATCATGGTCATTCAAAGTTAAAACCTCATTCCCAATTTCCATCTGTTCACAAGTACACACACAACTGTAAAGGAAGCACGAAAAACAAAATGGATCACACACAAAAAGAAAACTTCTAAATATAACACCTTTTTGCCCGCCAAACAATCTCCCTTTAACGGTTGGGAGGCTGCTTCTGATTCGCAATACTTGTCTTCACATTCCTCATCTATATCCTTATTCTATCGCAACCCAAACTCTTATTAGTAACAAAAAGGACAACCAAATAAAGCAACAATAATATAGTGAAACACGTAAATAGGTATATTGTTGGGGTCGGTTTTCACCCCCTCAGCATTAACGTCTAAAGGCAAACCAATCGAAGAGATAGCCCTCCAGACTCTGAACAAAGGAGGCCTGACGGAACCTGAATCTTCCTGCGGAGCGGAGCATATGGAAATGGAACTTAAGCGAAGCAGGAAAGGACCGGGTCTAGGCAAGGCCGACCGTGCACTCGTTACACGGGCCGACCGCGTGATCACCTCGCGACGCGACCGACCACTCGCTGTGGTGCGACCGACCGTGCGCTCGTCACACGGGCCGACCGCGTGATCACCTCGCGACGCGACCGACCACTCGCTGTGGTGCGACCAACCGTGCGCTCGGCGCGTAGACCGACCACGCAATCGCTTCGTGATCCGATCGCAGGCTCGCCGTGGGCCGATCACGAGGTCGCGGTCGATGGGCCGACCACCCACTTGTTTCACTCCTCAATCACAGCTTCTATCCAAGAGTCTTCAGCCCAATAACATGATGATAGCCCGGTCCGGACGCGAAGCTTATAATGATGTGACCGACTCCGCAGAAGATTAGGAGATGTAGCCGCCTTAGGAAAAGTATAAATAGACCTTTGTAAACACCCCAAAGGGGATCCGCAATTTCAATACGCAAACTTGTACTCAAAGCTTTTCTGAGCAATAACCAATCTCTTTACATCTTTCTTGGCCCTAGCTTACCATAGAAATCTCACAAGATTCCCTAGAACTCTTACAAATTCTAGTTGTGTTGGTTTCGACCCCCACAATTTGGCGCCGACTAAGGGGAATTTCCGCAGATTTCTGACACTCAAGAGTTAGGGTTTTCAACACACGATCACGATGTCGAGCAACACCATGAGCAACGAAGGATCTTCGTCTCACCAGCACGACGAAGACAGAAGCAACTCCACGGAGAACACGGTGCCTCCCGCTCCTAACGCCGCAATTGACCTCACACATATCAAGCAGATGCTTGAGACTCTGGTGAAGAAGACTGACGATACGGCCAGCGAGCTGCAATCGCTCAAGAAGAGGAAGCGCAGAAGGTCCCGTGTCCGTCCGACGCGCCTCAGATTCAATACACCGCGAGCTACTCGGAGGGGTCAACACGAGGAGCTGCCACCTCGGACTGATCGCTCGGATCCGGAGGATCTGCCTCCACCACCACCTCGTCGGGATTTCGATCCGACTCCTGAGCGAGTGATGGAGGGGTCAGACGACGATCAACCCCCTCGCAGGCGAACCCGAGTCAACCCTGAAGTTGACCACGATGCGGCTGCCGCAGAAGGCGATGCAATCATAGCAGAGCTTCGCAGGAGGGAGCGAGAGCGCAGAGCTCCTAGAGGTTCCCGTGATGAAGAGGTCGCCGCCCTGAAGGCCCAGTTGGATCATGTCGTCTCAGATTTAAGGACGACTAAGCTGCAGATGTATCGGAGCACTGGGAAGGCTCCCGGGGTCGCTTACGTGTTGGAGAAGGCACGGAACACCCCCTTCGCAGATAACATCTCAGGGGCTAGGATTTCTGACCCGGGAAGGATTAGGCTTCCGACTTACGAAGGGACCTCCGATCCCGCTGATCATCTGATGGAGTTTGAGGTGGCCCTAGGAAGGGCGAATTTCAGAGATTCCGAGAAGGACATCGGATACTGCAAGCTATTCGTGGAAAGCTTGAAGGGACCTGCCCTCCAGTGGTTTTACAAGCTGGAGAAGAATTCTATCCACACCTTCCAGCAGCTCTCCGAGATGTTCGTCCAACACTATAACATCTTCGCTGAACGGAAGATCTACGATGCGGACCTGTGGACCAACAAGCAAGCAGAAGGTGAAAGCTTGCGGTCTTTTATGACAAGGTTCAAGAACACCTTGTCTAAGGTGGATGGAATCAGTAGCACATCCGCACTGGAAGCGTTGAGGGGTGCAGTGAGATGTCCATCCCCGTTTTGGCAAGAGCTCACCATAAACCCTCCAACGACGATTCAGGACGCCCTTCACCGTGCAGCTGATTTTGCCCGAAGCGAAGAAGAGCTTCGCGCCAAGAGGGGTGGTAAAGCGAAGCAGATAGGCGAACCTTCCCAAGTTCTGACCCCAGCTGCTTCTAAAAGAAGTAATCCCGCCTTCGTTCAGTTTGAAGGGGGAGCAGGCGGAGCTCACAATTACCAGATCGATTCACCCGGCTACGGCAGAGGTCGAGGCCGTGGTCGGGGACGTGGCAGAGGAAATCTCACTTGGATAAGAGACCCGAAGGAGTATGATGAGAAGTTGTATTGTGATTTTCACAAAGCAACTGGGCACTCCACCGCGAGGTGCCGAGAGTTGGGTCGACAGCTAGCTGCTAGGCTGGCCGAAGGCACCCTCAAGGGTAACATCAGTCTGTCGGACTTCAAGCCAGAGGAGAAGTTTCAAGATGCTACTGAGCTTCAGACTGAGAACCCCAGGCGACAGCGTCGTGGAGATAACCCCGAAAACGGAAGCACCCATGGTACTATCTCCGTGATCCTGGGAGGATCGCAATACTGTGCCGATAACGAAGCTGCGATCAAGGCCTATCAACGGCGCGCTGAGGTTTGCGCCAACATCTCGACATCTCCAACAACAAGGCGTGCTAGTGATCCCGTCACTTTTGACGAAGTGGATGCTGAAGGCATCGATCATCCGCACAACGACTTGTTGGTAATCAACCTGACTGTCTACGACTTCAATGTCGCTCGAGTCCTCATTGACACCGGAAGCTCAGTGGATGTTATCTTCCGGGAAACACTCGAGAAGATGAAGATCGACCAGTCCCTCATCACAGGACAGCCAAAGCCTGTAACGGGCTTCTCAGGTGAAACAACCTGGACACGGGGAACGATTCGCCTGCCTGTCCAAGCTGGAGGCGTTAAGAAGATGGTCAACTTCGCAGTGTCCGATCATCCTGCCATCTACAATCTGATTATGGGGACACCATGGCTCAGTCAGATGCGAGCAGTGCCGTCGACATACCACCTTTGCTTGAAATTCCCAACCAGCCAAGGCGTTCACACGATCTTTGGTAGTCAAAGGGATTCACGCACGTGCTTCTTAGCAGAGCACAAGTTGCGCAACCGTGAAGAGAGCAAGGGATCAAATCCAGAAGCTCACGACCAAAAGAAAGACGACTCGGATTCACAAGGGCCACGGAAGAAAGCGAAGGCCGGGTCCGATCAAGTGAAGGACCTAACCACCCTCTTATAGCAATTACAGATTGCAGAGGGTCGTGAAGAAGAAGAGCGACCCACCTGCGAGCCTGTGATCTCTGTGTGCATTGATGAACAGCACCCGGAGAGATGCGTTGAGATCGGAGCTGCTCTTGATGAGGAGCTCAAAACAAAGTTGGTGGTTTTTCTCCGGGAGAACATCAACACCTTTGCCTGGGCCGCTGAAGACATGCCCGGGATAGACATCAGCGTCACGAGCCACGAGCTCAACGTAGATCCAACATTTAAACCGGTCAAGCAGAAAAGAAGGAAGTTGGGTCCTGAGCGAGCAAAGGCTGTGAATGATGAAGTCGAAAGGCTTCTGCGAGTAGGATCAATAACTGAGGTCAAGTACCCCGACTGGCTCGCCAACCCAGTTGTGGTAAAGAAGAAAAATGGGAAGTGGCGCGTCTGTGTTGATTTCACAGACCTTAACAAAGCGTGCCCGAAGGACAGTTTCCCTTTACCTCACATAGATCGCTTAGTAGAAGCAACGGCGGGTAACAAACTGCTTAGCTTCATGGACGCCTTTTCAGGCTATAATCAAATCCTAATGCACCCTGAGGATCGTGAGAAGACGGCCTTCATCACTGACAGAGGTATCTACTGCTATAAAGTAATGCCCTTCGGCCTTAAGAATGCTGGTGCAACGTATCAGAGACTAGTGAACAAAATGTTCCAAGACCAGTTGGGAAAGACCATGGAGGTTTATATTGACGACATGCTCGTTAAGTCACTCGAGGAAGAAGATCACATTTCCCACCTAGAAGAATGCTTCAATCAGCTGAACCTCCACAACATGAAGCTCAACCCAACGAAGTGTCGGTTTGCTGTAACCTCTGGTGAGTTCCTTGGATACCTGGTCACTCGCCGGGGTATTGAAGCCAATCCGAAACAAATCGATGCCTTGATCCAGATGGCTTCACCAAAGAATAAACGCGAAGTACAGAGGCTGACTGGGAGAGTGGCTGCACTCAATCGGTTCATTTCCCGATCCACTGATAAGTGTCTGCCTTTCTACAACACTTTACGAGGCAATAAGCAGTTTGAATGGTCAGAGAAGTGTGAAGACGCCTTCAAGCAACTGAAGGAGTATCTGGCGACGCCCCCCATCCTTGCTAAGCCAGTAACTGGTGAACCTCTCTTTCTCTACATCGCTGTCTCAGAAACAGCAGTTAGTGCCGTCCTTGTGCGCGAGGAAAGAGGCGAGCAGAAGCCTATCTTCTATGTGAGCAAGACACTCACAGATGCTGAAACGAGATACCCTCAATTGGAGAAGCTGGCATTAGCCATCCTCATGGCCTCAAGGAAACTAAGGCCTTACTTCCAATCGCACTCAATCGTTATACTTAGCACCTTCCCGCTACGATCGGTCTTACACAGCCCAAGTCAGTCCGGTAGGCTGGCCAAGTGGGCTGTAGAGCTCAGCGAGTACGACATCGAATATAGAGGGCGGACGTGCAATAAATCTCAAGTACTGGCGGACTTCCTCATAGAACTTCCAGAGGATAGCAATTCCAAGGAGGTGCCGCCAGGGATTTGGCAGCTATACGTAGACGGTTCGTCCTCAAAGAACGGTTCCGGAGTTGGGATACGACTCCTGTCACCGACTGGAGAGGTCCTTCAGCAATCATTCCGACTTTGTTTTAAAGCTTCTAACAACGAGGCAGAGTATGAAGCTCTTGTCGCCGGTCTGAGGCTCGCCCAAGGGCTACAAATCAAACACATTCACGTGTTTTCGGATTCACAACTCGTAACCAGTCAGTTCAGCGGCGAGTATGTCGCAAAAGACGACCGAATGGAAGCTTATCTGAAGATAGTAAGGGACTTGGCTGCTTCATTTCAAGAGTTTATCCTCACAAGGATTCCTAGAGGTGAGAATATGGATGCTGACGCATTGGCAAATTTGGCCTCCGCTACCACTGCGCCAGAGGATCCAGCTTTAAAGCGAGTTATCCCAGTTGAGTTCATCAAATTCCCTAGCATCACGAAGGATGCAGCACTCGCCATCCTGACACGTTCCCAAGCAGCGAAGCAAGCAGACGCCCTTGTGGGGGCTACTGACGAAGATATAGAAATGGCAGAAGAACCAGAAATCCGAGACGCTGACATGCGTGACGCCAACAGCCCACATCATACTGAAGCAATCCCAATGGACGCTGACACTGAAGAATCTGAGTATGGCTGTGACAAGCTATGGATAAGTGAGATACGAGAATATATCGCCGATGGCAAATTGCCCAGCAGCAAGTGGGCTGCTCGCAAACTACGAAAGCAAGCCGCGCGTTATGTTCTCCTTGACGGAAACCTCTTCAGATGGGGATTCTCTGGTCCAATGCTTACTTGTGTAGAAGGAGAGAAAGCAAGACAGATAATGGAAGAGGTTCATAGTGGTTCTTGTGGCAATCATTCAGGAGGGAAAGCACTTGCTATAAAGATCAAGAGACATGGTCACTTCTGGCCTACTATAGTAGGTGACTGCACTAAGTTCTCAGCCAAATGTGAAAAGTGCCAGCGGCACGCTCCGAAAATCCATCAACCGACTGCAATGCTCTCCTCCGTCACCTCACCTTATCCGTTCATGAGATGGGCCATGGATATCGTTGGACCATTGCATCCGTCACGGCAGAAGAGGTTCTTACTCGTCCTAACAGATTACTTCTCGAAGTGGGTGGAAGCTGAAGCTTATGCTAACATCAAAGATGTTCAAGTGGAGAGCTTTGTATGGAGGAACATCATATGCCGTCACGGAGTACCATACGAGATAGTAACTGACAATGGTTCGCAGTTCATATCCAACCGGTTCGAGTCGTTCTGCTCAAAATGGAACATCCGGCTTAGTAAGTCTACGCCTCGCTACCCTCAAGGCAATGGGCAAGCGGAAGCTATCAACAAGACAATCCTTGATGGCCTTAAGAAGCGTTTAGAGGCGAAGAAGGGTCGCTGGGCCGACGAACTTGAAGGGGTATTGTGGTCCCACCGCACCACTCCCCGCAGAGCAACAGGCGAAACCCCTTTCGCCCTTGTCTATGGCACCGAGTGTGTCATCCCGTCCGAGGTCTGTTCGCCTGGTGTACGCCGTCAGTTGCTACCTCTCCACGAGCCTATCAACCGCACAATGCTCCTTGACGCGTTGGATTTCCTCGATGAACGACGTGACCAAGCGCTTATTCGGATCGCCAACTATCAGAACGCCGCTTCCAAGTACTACAATTCCAAGGTCAACGAAAGGAGTTTCTACCCAGGTGACTTAGTCCTTCGTGAGGTATTCCAGAACACAGCGGAACCCAACGCTGGCAAGCTCGGAGCCAACTGGGAAGGCCCATACAGAGTTACAACAGTTGTTCGTCCTGGTGTCTATGAGCTCGCCACCATGACCGGGACTCCAATCCTCCATTCCTGGAACGCAAGGCATTTGAAGAAGTACTATCATTAGTCTTCTCTCCTTTACTTGAACTACGAGGCGACTTGATCCCTGCAAAGGGTACGTAGGCAGCCTGTCTTCGGATAGGTTCAGTTGCCCCCCTCCATCAACAGAGGGGGATTTTACGCTTCATCCGTCTCGTTAGAGGAACTCTATGCTCTCCTCCGCCTTAGGGGGGGGGGGGGGGGGTGAGTGTTTTACTCTGCTTTCAGACAAAGTCAGCAGCCTCCTTCGTCTCGAAGGGGGGGAGTGGGGTACCCGTACTCTGCTCTTCCACAACAGCCTCAGTGGCATAAGAACAACTTTATCAGTCACGAGCCTCATGGCTTAAATCAGAATCTTTCCGCTTTCATTGCTGCTGGCCACAGTAATGAATGCGGAGATGCGAACACACTGACATCCACAACGGATTCAAGCGCGCTATATAAGTACCAGTGTTCAGTACGGGGCGGATGTACCCACCTGACCACTCAGAAACCCAGCAAACATCGTTGGTAATGCAGCTGCTAGTGACCTCCGTTCGGCCTATACCCTGAGCGTGTCACTCTGAAACCCAGGACAAGCGCTGGTCGAAGTCAAGGTGAACTTGCTCTCGGACAGACGTGTCTAGAAGAGCAGCACCATTTTGCAAAACCCAACAGCAACGTTGGTAATAAAGAGCATGAGCGCATTAGCGTTTTCATAGTCTCAACAAGAGCCTCATACGTGAGCAAGCACAATGAAAAGCCTTCAGACCTCTGATCAGTCACGGGGTCTTATGGCCCTCGGTTCACCTAGCCCAACGCTGGTGTTGGCAAACACATGACAGAAACGCTTAAACAGCTTAAAGAATTCCTAAGTGTAGGCACAACATCAACAATATCTAAAGCAAAACCTGAATCTGTAACCATCAAGGTTTAACATCAGCAAAAGCTGCAAAGTCATCTTTCATTCTCCACAATGCAAGGCTCCAAAATAATAGCAAGGATACAAACCATCCAATGCTACAACCGAAAATCATCAAGTCCAACAAGAGTTATTAAAAACAAAAGATTAGAAATAGACTAAGTCATAATAAAAGAGCAACGGACGCTCATCGGTCACACCTCTCCATTGGCAACATCAGCATCCTCTGAGATCTCCAAAGCTTGCCTCACGCTAGAAACAAGGTCATCAAACACATCACGAGCGTCGTAGATCGGGATCTTCCTCTCGACCAAAAGCTCTGCTGCAGCGTCCAAAGACGCTCCATCAGACCCACGAAGACGCTCAATAAGCTCCAAGCTCGCATCGATCTCAGCAAGATCCAGCATGTTATCCTTCGCTGTCCCCTCAAGCCTAGCGAGCGACCTGGCAACCTGTCGGGTCCGGCTAGCGAAGCTACGGTCTGCCTCCTCTTTGGCCCTAGATACGGCCTCCTCGATCTGGGCGTCCCTAAGACTCTCGGTTTCCAACAGCTTGCTCTTAAGCGAGGTGATCTCCTCCTTGTTCTTCGCATGCCGCGAGGACGCCTTGGACAACTTCCCGCTCAACTCATCCGACCTCTGCTTTGCGGAAGCGACATCGTCCTCGAGGGCTAGGACCTTCTCAGCGAGCTCAGCATTGGCCCTCCTGGCTTCGCTAACCTCACGGTCACGAGAACGAGAGTCCTCCTCAAAGCAGAAAGCCATGCCATCCAGCTGGGTGGAGAGCTGCGCATACAAAGGAAATCAAACATAACGCTGGAATAAGTGGAGAAACAATAACAAGGACAAAGAGAGGAAGATAAAGAGAGCAAACCTCAGCCACTGTGGCTCTCGCCAGCTTAAGAGCCCTCTCACCAGAACCAGGAGTCAAAGAGCGAGCTGCTGCAGCACCGTCACTGGTCGGGTCGCTAACAAACGCCGAAGAGGGGCCCACCTTCTTTCGCTTCGGAGGTGCTCCATCAGGAGTGCCTCCCGCCTTACCCTCCGATCTAAGGGCCCTCTTCCGCTGTTGCTCACGCCGCCTAGCAATCTCATCAGGAGTGAGATCAGAAGCACGAGAACGCTGAGCTGACACAGTGGGAGTCTTGGGCGCTGCGGATGACAGAGCACCCGCCTGCGAGCCTGCCCTCGCTGAGACCGTGGTGCTCGTCAACGCCGCTCTCGCCAACTCAGCTCGCTGAAAAGCGGAGACTCTAGGAGCACCTCGTCCAAGGACCTTCCCTGCGAAGATCCGACTGGAGAGTGCTCTCTGGATCCTCTGACGGGTGAAGGACTTCACCCAATCACCATCTCCAGAGGCTAGAGCGCTGTGGATAGCTGTCATCTCACCTCGGCTCACTAATGCTGGTCTCACTGCAAAGACAAAGCAATACATTAGCATGCAAGATATGGCCACTATACAAAATAAACTTTTTCTAAGTGTAAACTTACCTCTCTTCCCCCAACTCGTCCTGACAAGGGGGATGCAGTCAGCCTCAATGGTCCTCTCTGAGATCTTGACAAAGAAGAATGAGCACTCAAAGAGATCATCCTTGCTGGGGAACCCATCAATAAGCACGCGACCCGGAGCTGGGGCAACGAGATACCGCAACTCGTCTGCAGGGCCCTTAGGCCTGAACTCCAGAAGGCTGGTCAGCTGCTCAGTACTAATCTCTGCATTGCACTCCCGGCTAAGCACGTAGATACCAATAATGTGCCTCAACCCCCTGGGGTTGATCTGAGCAAGGGAGATACCGTTCCCATCCAGGAAGCGAAGGAGGAAGCCTGGCACCGGGAACCACAACAGGCAATGATCCATGAAGTTCTCATACATGGTAAAGTATCCCGGAGGCGGGGCATTAGCACGCTGTGTGCGATCAGGAACGACCAACTCAATCTCATCAGAGATCTCACATTTCTCTCAAAGGCGCTGCAGCGAGTCCTCATCGCAAGAGGTAGATCCAGGGGGATCCGGTCGCCTCCTCCTCTTCTTAGCCGCAACATGGCGGGTCACCTCATCGCCATCCTCAGCATCGGATGGAGGTGACCCCGAAGTAGAAGAAGAGTCGAGTGACACAGCAACATCGACTGCTCCCTCTGGAAGCCTCGGATCCTCGTCGTTAAGGGGGAAGGAAAGTCCAACTCCCCCATGACGAGCCATCAAATCCTCATCACCACTGGATCTCCTCGCATCCTCAACATCTACTAAGTCATCATCACCCTCGTCAATCCCACCAAGACTAACCCGGGGAACGGTGAGTTTGTTACGGAGACGGATCCCGGTACCGGTACTAGCGTGATTCGCCGAAGGGGCTATCGCAATCTTCGATGAGGATGAAGCCGCAACCGAATTCCCGATTCGGTCCTGTGAAGTCGCGAGCGCGTGATCAGCCTCGCGTCCACCCGCGATCACGCAGTTGTCCTCGTACCTATGTGCGACCACGCGATCGGCCTGGCGCCCATCCGCGACCGCGCAGTCGGTCTCGTCCTCATGACCACGACTGTCCACGACCACGCGGTCATCCTCGCGTGCCTCATGACTGTCTGCGACCATGCGTTCATCCGCGACCGCGCGATCGGGTCCGCGTGGTGTCGCGACCACACGATCGGTCTCGCGTGGTATCACGGTCGCATGGTCGGTCTCACACGAAACCGTGGACACGCGATCGGTTACACGAGAATTCGTGAGTGCGAGCTCGGTCTCGCACAAAGACGGGTCGGTCCTACTCGGAACCACGACCACGGGCTCGGTTCCAAGCACCGGTCCACCATTATCAACCGAATCAAGTGGGACTTGTTCCATAACAACAAGTGTACCTATGCACAAGTCAACAAGACAAATCAAAAGTCAAGAATTTCCATCTTTCTATCAAGAACAAGCTCTATTCTTACATTAGCTTTAAACAAGGAATCTCCAAAAGACTATGCAAATCCAAGTCTAAATTCTATCAACAATCAAAGACTAGAAATCAATAGCAACCAAAGGCTCAATGATTTTCCAAAGCAATCATCAATCCAACATGGCAAAGCTTGATTCTCTATGAAAAAGTTTTGATTTATGAACTTGAACTTTCAAAGAAGCTATGGAATCAAGAGCTTGAGGAAGTAATAAGAAAACTCACCAAAGAAAAAAGACGAAGACCCGAGCTCGATGTTGGCAATGTCGCGAGCGTACGGTCGGTGGTGTCACGAGCTCGTGGTCGGAGATGGGAATCACGGCGGCAAGGAAAAAAAAAAAAAAAAAAAAAAAAAATTTTTGGGAAGAAGGAAGGAGATGGGTGGATAAGGTTAAAACCTTATCCCTTCTTTTTCTCACCAAATGGGACCCATTCCCATTCAAAAACACAACACAACACCTTTCCCTCCGAAAGTAGCCTTGCTATTTCCCGAAAAACATCGTTGACATTGGCAATCGCAACACGGAGTCTTAAAATCTCCATATATATAAAAAAAATATCTTGAAATCTTTAAGTGCAGCAGCAAAGGGATCGCGAAGTCTTGAAATCTTCGTAACATTTAAAGAGTCTTTAAACCTCTTGCAGAAAGTCACTCTCTACTACTGTAAGTGCTTTGACTTCGAACGGTAACACTGATATTCAACACATCTTTTAACTCGGCACCGTTATTAGCTCTAACACTACCGAGCTGGGGGGCTAACTGTTGGGGTCGGTTTTCACCCCCTCAGCATTAACGTCTAAAGGCAAACCAATCGAAGAGATAGCCCTCCAGACTCTGAACAAAGGAGGCCTGACGGAACCTGAATCTTCCTGCGGAGCGGAGCATATGGAAATGGAACTTAAGCGAAGCAGGAAAGGACCGGGTCTAGGCAAGGCCGACCGTGCACTCGTCACACGGGCCGACCGCGTGATCACCTCGCGACGCGACCGACCACTCGCTGTGGTGCGACCGACCGTGCGCTCGTCACACGGGCCGACCGCGTGATCACCTCGCGACGCGACCGACCACTCGCTGTGGTGCGACCAACCGTGCGCTCGGCGCGTAGACCGATCACGCGATCGCTTTGTGATCCGATCGCAGGCTCGCCGTGGGCCGATCACGAGGTCGCGGTCGATGGGCCGACCACCCACTTGTTTCACTCCTCAATCACAGCTTCTATCCAAGAGTCTTCAGCCCAATAACATGATGATAGCCCGGTCCGGACGCGAAGCTTATAATGATGTGACCGACTCCGCAGAAGATTAGGAGATGTAGCCGCCTTAGGAAAAGTATAAATAGACCTTTGTAAACACCCCAAAGGGGATCCGCAATTTCAATACGCAAACTTGTACTCAAAGCTTTTCTGAGCAATAAACAATCTCTTTACATCTTTCTTGGCCCTAGCTTACCATAGAAATCTCACAAGATTCCCTAGAACTCTTACAAATTCTAGTTGTGTTGGTTTCGACCCCCACATATATACTTATTATCCCACAACCTTATCCAAATTGGATGCATCTTCCATGCTACTTTCACGGGCCCTTAGTTGTGAACATCCAGCAAATTATATACTTATTATCCCACAACCTTATCCAAATTGGACGAATATGTCCATTACGTCCTGACCACCATTAGTGAAAATATTAGTTTAATCTTACATACCCATCCACACACATTCAACCACCAAAATTCATCCAAAACAAAGTATCCACTGACCCCCATCCATATACACATTCGTCACCAAAATCCATCCAAAACACTTAAAGAAGACTTACAATTTTTGTTGATGCGAGATCAATCTGACAGCCAGTTTCCACATTTGGGCTCCCATTTCCCAAATTATCATCCTATGACATTTACACAAAGAATTTAATTCCACCCAATTTAGGTCATTCCTACATTCGTGTCATAACAAGGATACTTACTTCACGTAAATTAACAGCCACTGCGAACTCTCCATCCTGTAAGCTTGCAGCCACAAAATGCTGGAATAAATAGCAACCAAACATTTCATCACATCAGTACGTGCAAAAAATGGAGTCGCAACACCAAATACAAGTATTAACAACCTATACCAACCTCATTTAAATTCGAGGCAATGGGCTCCTCTAAATCACCGAAACTCCCGCTTCCAACATTACTTGTCCCACCAACAACTACGTGTTCTGATTTCTTACCGTGCTTTGTACCAGACCTTTTCATTAGTTTACACATCTTCCCAAAACTATTGCTCTTCTTACAACTCAACCTCTTCTTTAATTTTACAATCTCTTTGTCCTGATCTTCAATTTTTTTTTCTAATCCTACTTTAACATCCGCTATCTTGTCTTCAACCCACTATTTCATATCTTCCTCCATTACTTGCTTGAAATAATTGTCAACTTTACGCTGCTTCCTGGTGGACACTGGCCTTTTCATGATCTTCCCTTTTCTTTTTAAATCTACTTTTGCTTGGCGCACCGCAACACAGCTACTTCCCTTCCTTTGAACAACATGTTTTTGATGATCAACATCTGATACCTTTCCTTTGTACTCAACACAATCAGCTGCTACTACCCCACCAGGCCACATTCTGTCTTGCATCATCGTACCTAGTGTCTTCAGGAAAGACTCTCTCCCCCATGGGAATCTCATAAAGCTATCTACATCATCCAACATTTGCACATACTTTGGAGTAGGTTTGTTTATCTGTCAATTCCCTATGAGAACCCCATTAACAAGTAGTATCAGAGCAATTGCCAACTTCCTCCATCCTGGCATCTTTTGATCTGCCTTTAGACTCTCACCTAATTCGCCCAAAGTAGTATGCTTATCTCCACCAACAATTTCTGCCACATTCTGTCTTGCATCAAATTAATGGTAGGCTCTGCATCTGGATTATATCCCTCTGGGAATTCACCGCATTCCAAGCCTGATATAACCCGGAACTCGGCCAGAGAGAAGCAGAATGGGAGACCACCAAACACTGACCACAATTCATACTTTTTCTTGGTCATCAACTGGCGACAAATCAGAGCGTGCAACAACTTGCAGGAAATAGGACACCTATTTACTGGTAAATCAAAAAGAACACCCAGCGCTGACTCACGAATCTTGACAAACTCTTCCGTACCCTCGAGTGCATCTCTGACGAAAGTTATCAGATCTGGTTTTGAATATACATTTAGTCCTGAGTTTGGATACTTAACCGTCTTAAACAACCTACAAGGAAGGAGTTTATCCGTCTCGGAAGATTAATTTGGCTCGGTTTCTGCAACACAAAAATGGATCTGAGAAACCCAAACACATCTAGTACAATCAAATCTAAACAAGGGTACATAGGGATTATCAATACTCACCAGAACAATTGCTCCCTCCCTCAAACTCATCTTCGCTACAAATCACCATTCCAAAAGTATTCCGTTTTACACTCTTCCACTGGAGTCGTATTGCAGATCGCCGCGAGAGGAAGAGGAAAAGCCGAAAGTAATTTTAGGGTTTTTACGGGAACTGCAGAATAATGCTTTTTATCTTCCCACTTTTTACTCCACTCAAAAAGTAACCAGATAACAAAAAAGGCAAAATACAGAAACACATTAGTCAAGGACAATGAAGTAATTGACCAACAACAAAATATACCAAAACTTTATAGTACCTTTACCGTAACACAACTCTTGGAAAGTATCTATCAGAGTAATAATCCCATAAAAATGATGAGAAACATAAAACACACAGAATTCATCAATCTTGTTTCCTCTACTCGGCCCATTATAGGCCCACTAAGAACCCATACCTTGTTCCGGAAATTGAATCCTTTTTTTCCTAAAAAACGAGAAGGACATATACAATTCGGGACTTTCGAATTCGAAATCACGAAACCAAAGAAAAAAAAAAAAAAATTATATATCTCTCTCTCTCCTTCACTTTCTCTTACAGTCATTGATATATGTGCTCTGTACAGAGACTGTAAGCACGCCGCTCACCAAAGATCATTACTTTACTTAAATACTCTCTTTAGGGCTTATTTTCACTTTCCTTTTTGCTCCTCCCTAATTCTGCATCAAATGCCTTCGTTTCTCCCAGATTTATCTTCACCAATGAGTAAGATTTTCTCCCTTTCTTTTTCTCTTCTCTCTAGCCCCAATGTGGGTCTTCTTCTTCATGAATTTCTCGAATTTCTAATTTATTGCTCTGCATAAATTTCTGTATGTGGGTTTTTCAATTAGGGTTTAGCTATAAATGTAATGTGATGTTTCTACATCTAATGTTCCTCATAGGATCGTTGTTAAATCAAATTGTATGTTTCTTGAGATTATAAGAAAGCCCTAAGTTTATGTGTTGTTGTTTTTAATCTTTGGTTTAGGTCTTCGTACAATGGAGATGCTGCCAAGAACTGTTTGGAGGATACTTGGACGGTTTCTTACTCCAAATGTGAGTTGATATGACTCAGATTTGGTTAGGGAATGAAAGCAAATTGGTCCGTGCTTGTAGGATAGATGTATAAATTTTCAATGTCTATCTTTCTCTTATGTTTCCAGAATTATTTGGATTTCTTGAAATTGCTTTGTTTTTCTAATTTATATAACTTTACTCTCATTACAAAATCATATCCATATCAATCTCTTTTTAACTTAATACCATCACCACAATGCAAATAAACAAAGATTTTAAAATTTCGAATGAAGAATCAAGGAATGAAAGCGCTTGTGCTGTCTCTACGAGGATTGTGATCTTGCGGAACTTCTTGTGTGTTGTTACCTTTACCTTGAGCTCGCCAAGACATTGCGAGTCTCGATGGGAAAACTTTCTTGGTTGATTCTTGCTTTGGGACCTTCTTCTGGTCACTTACGGCGTGCGAGAAGCTTCTTAGTTCGTTAAGACGCTTCATTTTCTCTTTCTTTTGTTTCTTCTTGTGGAAAGAGAGGAAGAACAAAGCCACCACTTTGGTCACTTTGTTCCCTGAAGAAGTAGATGAAGAAGGAGAGGCTTTCTTGAGTTTCAAATGTCGGTTATGGCGCCGGGGACAACTCTTGGTCATTTTGATCAGGAGCTTCCTACACGGTCTAAGAATCTTGTGGTTTAAGGTAACTAACGAAGCAGCGCCTCTCATCTCTTTGTTATTTTGATCTGCCTGAAGCAATAGGAGAGGTAGAATTTAACAAGAAAAAATAAAGAGACAGCGACAAAGTATGGGGCTAATGTATGTGTCTATGTGAATGTTGGCTTCTATTTTGTAATCATATCCGTGTATACTTAGCAGGTGGGTTTCACGTTTTGTTTGTGTTAAAGAGCCTTTCACTTAGTTTGTGGTACACCATGATCCAAAAATTTGAGAATTGGACTTTGTCTTTTCTCAACTGACCAAGTCTTGTGTGAATTTGTTTTTTGCCATTTTCTTTTTTTTCTGTCTTATGCTTGTTTCAAGATGCCAAAGTCTCAAATGTCAAAAGACCAAATGTATATTAGTGTAGCTTTGCCTTGGAAGATGAGACTAGTGGGTTTAGATCTCAGATAGATTCTCTGTTGCACCCAATAAATTTTGGTAAAAGAAAGGTTTTATTGGAATTTCTTTAAGAGGTCCATCTGATTCTAAAAGGACGATAGAGATCGTGCCACGTCATTTTAAAGCATCTGTACTAGTCACGTTAAAGTTGACATTTATGCAACACATCGCATCAGCCTGCGGAGATGTCAAATCTGTGTTTCCTTTCTAGGCTCGACTCAGTCCTACACGGCCGATTTTAGACAAAATAGGTCTGAGATTGAACATTGAAGAGAGTTTAGTTTCGAAAAATAGGCCGGACTAGTCTACATTCTTTTTCTCTCTTCGTTCTTGCTTGTGAAAAGTGTTTAGGTAGAGAAAGTTATGGACCGGGCATGATTTCCTCCTTCATAAGAGCAAATCAATTTGAAATTGGGCCCCATCCCAGCAAGACAATGTTTTTGGTTGTTATGTGGTTCTGATTATGATGAATAGCCCCTAGCAATATGTGTTACGTTTACATCTAGCATTGTAAATGTATTTTGGTTTGTTATGTGGTTCAGATGAATAGCCTCTAGCAAACGGCGTGCTTGCTTCATGATGTGATCGAATGTGATAGTTGTTTCTCTCCATACGACAGCTTTTAATGCTCATCGATGTCTGTTTTGGATGACCTACACGAGTGATAGAATAATCAGTGTAATATAGTTAGGGAGTTGGGTTGTGAGATTCACATGAAGGTTAGGTGTTGTTTCGAGGACTCGAGAAGACAATGACAACATATATGTTGCTACGAAGATCTTACTGCTTCCCACTTTGTTGCATCATGCTGATTTGTTTAAAGGTTTCACAAAACTGTAATGTTACTAATTTTATTCAATCGAAAGAATTCTAGGCTTCGTCTAAACTATTTTTTTTTGGAGATGTGTAAAACATATACTATGGTTTAGCTATGACTGAAATCAGTTGGAAGACTTAAACTATGGTCTCTCAACTAACATGGTAAATCTTTAACAACTACAACACCATAAGTTGGTTAGACCATCTCCATTAGTGAGATATTCTTAGGGGCGGGCACCGAGCGAATATCCAGAATTTTGGTAGTATCCGTGATCCGCTCCACAACGTCCGGATAAGCAATTATCCGATACGTATCTGCTCCACAACAATCCGGATATCCACGATTCATATCCGTTAAAATCCGGAATTTTGCCGGATATCCGATCAGCTCCATAATAATTTAAAAATAATTATAAAAAGTAAAAAATAAAAGGTTTAAATTTAACCAAAAATGACAAATTTTCATTAAAAATTATATTGTCTTCTTAATATGTAAATCTTTAATATTGAAATATTTAATTTGATGAATATAAGTTTATAAAATTTACACATAGACATAATCATTATGCTATTTACATACGTAATTAGCTACACATACATACATACATACATATATACGTATGCAAAGCGGATATGTATTCTTAAATTTTTAGTATTTGTGATTTGCTTCGTTTTTAAAGGATATTTAAATAATTATTTTGATGAATATAATTTCATAAAATTTACATATAGATATAATTATTACGCAATTTAGATACGTAATTAGCTATACATACATATATACATCTAAACGGAGCGGAGCAGAGCGGATATTTATTTTGCTTCGTTCTTATCGAATATTATTTTTAGTATTTGATTTTCTTTGTAAAAATATGGATATCCAAATATTTTAGAACGAATCGGAACAGATCACGAATCGAAGCAAAACTAACAGATGTTTTGCCCAGCCTTAGAAACTCTTATGAGCATGGGCGGATCTACATTCATTAGGGAGGAGGCGAGTGCACCCTCTTAAGATCTTAAACCTAATGCAATTTCCTTAAGATCCTATTTATTGCCCCCATGCCAAAAATGATTTTTGCCCCTATGGATTTTTTAGTGTCAAACTATTGCCCAAAAGAAAAATTTAGTGTGCTCATTTTTATGGAATCCATTAATAATATACTAGAAAATTACCCGCGTTATACGCGGGATAAAATGATTATCGAATAAAATCAATAGTTTTAGTTAAAAAAAAATATTATGAAGAATAATTATACATAACCTAAGACTTAATTTATATATTTGAATTTTGCGATTAGTTTGCATACAAATGCGTTTCACCCGTGAAATAATTAAACCAACAAATTTCATTAATAATTATATTTTTACTTGTACGAAGGTGCATTTATGAAAAATTAAAAATATCTACTTGTCAAACAAAACAACACATGTAAAAACATATTTTTACATGCTCACATATTTTCAAAAGATAATAAATAGTTTTATTTTATTTAATCAATTTTTTTTGGTATATATGTTAAATTTTTGTTCACATTTAATTTTATGATTTAAATCAATAATTTTGAAATATTTTAATTTTGGCAAGTTGAAAATTTTAAAATATTTTAATTTTGGCAAGTTTAGGAAGATTCAAATGTGTTTGGTAATTAGAGTTATAGTAATCAAAATAAGTATATTTGGAATTAAATGTGTTTGGCAATGAGTATAAGGTAATGAAATAAATAAATAAAAATAAAGAAGAGAAAAATTGTGGGGGTGACAGCTAAGCAAAGTGCTCCCAAAATGCTCCTCAAATAATATATAGGATTTTCATAGAACATTTAAAGACATTTATACCTAGACATGTCAACTAGGGTCAAACCTCGAAGCATGGCTAGACCTAATCATTAAAATTATCGGGATGAATATATTAGCCCCAAAAACAGGATTTTAAGGTTAAATCTATTCGGGTTTCCGAATTTTAGGCTTAGCCCAGACGGGTTTGGACCGGCCCAAAAAATCACGGAAAATATCGTATTATATAGAAATTTAATAATAATTTATATACTTTCTAAAGATAACCTCATAAAATATTATATATATATATATTATTTGTTTTAGCTTGATTTCGCACCTGAAATCTAGCCCATAACACCTGTTTATAAATATATTATTTATATATATTATTTGTTTATAAATGATATTGAACCTAAGGCCCAGATTCTCGCCAAACTCAGAAAAAAGGCAAGTGTATTCTTTGAACACGATGGGCTTGAGTCACTAGCCTAATTACCCAATTGAGTTGAAGACTGTCTAACCGCCTTAGTCAACTTAGCTGGAACAAGTCAGCGTAGATCGAGCACTACAGTTCTAGCTAAAGTTCTTTTTGTATCTTCGATCAATTATCAATATAAATTCAGTTACTTTATCTCAGTTCGAGTTTAATCAGATTTATTTATTTCTTAAGATTGAAGTTTATTTCTCGAATTCACATATAAATTTGTAGTGCGGAATCTAGCTTCCACATTAATCCTAAGCCATAAATCTTAATTCTCTAGTTCTATTTTACTGTAAAATTCTTGAAAGATAAATCCGATTACGAGTTTTGACTCCACGGTCTAAAATTTTTAGTGTTTTGATTATGTTTTGTTTGACACTATTTATTTTGAATTGTTTGGTTTCAATTTCATTTGGTCAAACTTTTGTTTTTAGTTAAATTGGGTTTTTGATAAAATCTTATTAGTAGGTGTTTAAATCTCAATTAAGTTTGGTAAATAATTTTTTTTTTATTTATTTGTTATAATAAAAGCTCGAAAAATACATAAAACCCTGGTCGGATCGGACCGAACTTTGAAAAATAAGCCTACTTATTTTTCGGGCCGGCCGGTTTGACATGCCTCTACACCTAATACATTACTTGATTTTCCTACAATGTTTGAGGCTCATTTTCCTTATTAGTTTCATTTAAATCTCTACTGATTTAATGATTTTTTATTATATTTTTTTAATTGAGTTGTCGAATTTATTAACTACATTTTTCTGTGGCAGTAATCTAAATTAATTACATTAATCCCACCTATTCAGTAATTTTTAAAATACATCATTTTTGGGTTAATTAAGAAAAGCTCTAAAGTGGTGTTAAATGAAATGAATCATACGAACTTGTTGTGTAGATTTGGATTAAATTAGGGCTGGACAATTTAACCGAACATGAAATCCGAATTCGGAACCGACCAAAATTAACCGGTTCGGATCAGTTATGGTTACTGTCAAATAACCGATTGGTTAGCATATTGATTTAGTTTGGATTTTGGTTCGGTTCCGGTTATATCCGATAACCGAAGTCAAAACCGAATTAAATCAATCATACCAAAACACAATATTGTACATCACCGACGATCTCTCTGATTTCCAGATTTCCAGAGATTGTGAAAATTTTCTATGTCTTTTTTTTTGTCATCTAAAGATTTTATTACTTCGAAAACGGGTGGGATACAAAGCCGGTTCGAAAACCGGATACAACGCGATCTATCATTTTTTTTGTCTTTTCTATGTCTTTTTTAGTATTCAAAGCCGGTTATGATAGACAATTTTCTATGTCTATCATCGAGAATATCGTGAAGATCTTCTAATTCCTTATTCGATCCTCCAGTTCCGGCGAATCCCTAGAAGAAAATCCCTAAATCTCACTATATATAAGACCCTAATTTCAAGCTAGAATCATCCTCTTCTCATCCGTCTCCTCCGTCTGAATCTTCAACAAATCAAGCTTCGGTATGTTTCTTGTTCTCTAAGAGAATTGGATTTGGTAAAATTTTGGTCATATGAATATGTAATGATCGTTTACACTTTTCAATTTAGTATGGTTCTTATTTGTTTAAATTCTTATATGTTTTGGTTTGATATGGATTTTAAGTGATAGTCTTTGTATAAAAATCAGTAGCTTTGATTATCATTTCACGATCTTGTAGCTTTGTTGTAGACAATCTTGTAGCATTGTTAATTATTCAAGTTTAAGTCTGTGTATTTA
This sequence comes from Draba incana, assembly GCA_963576765.1. Classification (NCBI taxonomy): domain Eukaryota; kingdom Viridiplantae; phylum Streptophyta; class Magnoliopsida; order Brassicales; family Brassicaceae; genus Draba; species Draba incana. Next base: position 21,608,638 of record OY755204.1, on the reverse strand, counting down.
AATGAAGGATCCTAAATGATTTTGTTCTTCTTACTAGTCTCAGATTCAAGGTAATCAAAATTCTCATTAGTATTATGTTATTGTTTTGTTACAGTCATTTCAGTTTCTCATAGTATTGTTCTATGTACTTTGCATTCACAGGATTGAAGAGAAGATGGTTTGATTAAACTTATATGGCTAGCTAGGAGAAAAAGATCATGGAGAAGAAGAATATGCTTATTGTTTCAGTTTGAGTTTCAGTTTTTTTTTTAATTAGACTTCATTTGCTTCTTGTTTTTGGTTTTTTCACTTTGAGTTTCAGTTTATTTCTTCATTACATTTTGTTTTTTTCTTGGTTTGACATTTCAATTTCAATAAAGATGTTCTGGTTTTATGGATTCATTATTGTTTTGGTACAAGTTTATGAATTATATTTACGTTTACTTTGGTTTTTTGCTTAACTTGCGCAACTTACTTTGGTTTTGGTACAAGTTTATGAATTATATTTACGTTTACAAATTTATAATTTTCGGTTTATATCGGTTATGACCGATCCGAACCCGATCCGATCGAAGTTTGGATCATTATTGGATCCTATATAGAGTATTCAAAACCGATCCGAACCCGATATCAAATAACCGATCCCGAACCGAATATTACAAAATATCTAAATGGTCTTCATGAGTCATTCTCTCATAATCCGAAAATCCGAAAATCCGAAATAACCGAACCGAACCCAAATGGTGAACCGAACACCCACCCCTAGATTAAATAATACAAATTAATTAAAGACAAACGCCTTATCTCTTGCCTTGACTGTTACTGTAACATTTGATTTCCCCTCAACGTAGAGACAAAAAAGGAGGAGAAACGACAACTACACACACACACCACAAACAAACAAACCCCCACTGCGACAAAAGCTCGAGAATCATTGGAGTGAACGAACCAATACCAATCCCAACTAATACGATTTTGGTCATGCCTTCTGGTGCGAAGAAGAGAAAGGCCTTGAAGAAGAAGAAGGAGCAGGAAGCCATTGGAGCTTCCACCGACAACAACCATCATGGTACTCTCTTCTTCTTTTGGAACCCTACTGTCTTGGTTTCGCTCTGGATTTTCTAATTTCTGGATCGATTTAGTTTTTTTTCCCTTGGATTTTGGTGATTTAGTTGGTGTTTATTGTTGATGGAGTTTAGGGTTCTTAAGTCACAAATGGGTTTCTGCTGTTTGGTGAATTTCTTCTTTTGTCTTTTGGATTCACTATGAAATTTTTGGTCATTATTCAACCAAAGTGAATGATTCTTTGGTCCGGATTCATAGGAATCTTTCCTTTTTGGGTTCTTGGGGTCTACAGAGATTTATTAGTCAATCACTGTTGAATTACAAAGTTTGTGACTTCATTTTAGTCACTCTTTGATAAAAAGAAAGTCTTGTATGGTGTTTTAGCACTTTATTTGATCTTTTTAAGTTCACAAAACATTTCAGGGCATGATGAACATGGAAGCCAAGATGAGAGAGACAGTGATGGTTATTTGAGTTCCCCTAGTTCTACTTGTCAAGGAAATGGAGATATATGGACTAGAGATTTATCACCTTCTCCATTATCTGGTCTCGGGAAGGTCGCTGTTGAAGAGATAACAGAAGATGCAGATGTTACTCAGGGACAAGGACCCAAAAGTGAAGATGAAACTGCAGTTATAAGAGAAATGGATCATGAGGAAAATGGTGTAGACAAAACACCCAATTCCTTTACTGAAAAGGTTGTGATTTCTGATAAAAATGAGAAAGTTGAGAACACCACAGGCTCGGATTCTGTCAAAGAGAAGTCTGATGAGAAGCGTATACTAAAAGTAGCAAAGGATGGTAACAGTCGGGGATCTGCTGCGGAAACAAGCAAAGACATCGAGCGTGTGAAAGAATCTGAAGTACCAGAATGTTCTGAAGAAAAGGTACCGTGTTGTTTTCCCTTGTTTCATCACTTACGCTTGAGCTCGTTTGTTCAGTTTCCTGAATCTTCTGGAATTATGTGCAGAGTCTTTTGCCTTCTGGTCCACCAGATGTTCGAACCTCGTGGTTGAGTTGCTGCGGTTTGTTTGATGTAATGGCTGGATCTGAAAGATAAATACAGGTTAGTCTTCTTAGTTTAAGAATCTAGGAAGCTAAAGTATCTCTGTAATGATTCATATCCCAATTTTCTTGCAACTGTGATTCAGAAAGTGTAGTTGTTGAATTTTTGGATATGTATCCGTAATTGTTTTGCTTTTGTCGATGTCTTTGTGGTGGTCTTAAAGAACAGGAGGATGAATCAGCTTACATGGGACAGCAAAAGCTCAAAGAACAGTCAACGAAACAGGATTCATGGTCCGTAAATTCTTCTCTGTACATTCGACCATTGATGTCTTTGGTAGATAATAATATGAGCGTGTTTATACGAACAAGAACAAAGGAATACTTATTTTCACCTTGAGGGATTTTAGATTCATGAGATCTGATTTGAATTATGGTTTTTTCTATGATTATACTGTCTTTCTATCACAAATTTTGTTTATTCATCACATGGCACATAAAATGAAATCTTAAACGTATATACATGGATTCATCTGGACACTAGCAAATGCAAATGCAAATGCAAATGTAAATGTAAATGTAAATCACTCATTAGTTAGTGAAATCAAATAGCTGCAACAATGTTCAAGAGCGCCTCCATTCAAGAGCGCCTCCATGTTCAGTTGAACAACTAAACACATTAGATCCATCTTCCAATCCTGCGAATAATCAGGTACTTGAAGAAAGGAAGCAGGCATGTTTCATTTGTTCACCCGCCATTTCGCCATTTATTTGCCACCGGAAAAGAATAAAGTAGAAGAAGAAGAATATTTGAAGAGGTTCATAGGGAGACTACTTGTAATCTAAATGAAGAGGTCTTTTACTTTGTTAAAAGCTTCCTAATCTATACAGAAGAATTTCCATTGGTTGAATACATCGTAAATTTTTAAATAAAATTATATATTGTGTGACTTTAAAATATAAAATACATTTAAAATTAGTGTTAATACTTTTGCATGTCTCATTCTTACTTTCAAAGTTAAAATTAGTGTTAATAGGACATTGTTAGAGATGACTAGAAGTATCTTGAAGGACATGAATATACCAAACTACCGATGGGGAGAAGCTGTGAGACATGCTTCCTATTTGATTAATAGGGTTGCAACTCCTTACGAAGTCTTTAAAGGCAAGAAACCAAACATTGAACATCTTCGAGTTTTTGGTTGTATAGGCTATGCGAGAACATAAGCGGTTGGTCAAAAGAAGTTGGATGATAGGTCGTTCATCTAGGAACATAACCAGGGACAAAAGCAGATCGATTATTAGATCCATCAAATCGCAGAATAATCACTAGTAGAGATGTAGTGTTTGATGAAAGCAAAGGTTGGAAATGGAATGGCAAAAGAGATGAAAGTAGCAAAGACATTGGAATGTTTAGCTTGAGATTTGGAAGAGAAGATAAAGGAGTCATAAAATCGCAAGGAAGTGATCGTATTACTCGAGAGATGAGTGCTATCGACAATGTTGAGGTAACTGAACCCCAAGTTATACCCGATGATGAGAGTAACATCGGAGATGAAACAGAGGATTGTTAGGAGCAGAGTCAAGAATAGTCGCCATGACGATCATTGAGGTTTCATCTCCGGAATATTTGAGTGATTATGTGTGTTTAGGAGAAGTTGAAGGTGAACGTCTCTTCTTACTTATAAATGAGGAGCTTTGGGATTTTAGTGAAGCAAAAGAATCAAAAGAATGGATAGAAGCTTGTGAGGATGAGATCAGCTCCATAACAAAGAACCAATGCTGGGATTTGGTTAGTTTACCACTTGGAGCCAAACCAATCGGTTTAAAGTGGGTATTCAAGATAAAACGTAACCCGGATAGAACTGTGAACAGACACAAGGCTAGGCTTGTTGCAAAAGGATATGTTCAAAGGCATGATATTGATTTTTATGAAGTATTTTCTCCAATAGCACGCATTGAGACCATTTGATTCCTCATTGCTCTAGCATCTTCTAATGATTGAAATACACCATCTTGATGTTAAGACCGCGTTTCTCCATGGTGAAGTAAACGAAGAAGTATATGTCACTCAACCAGACGGTTTTGTGATCAAAGGAAGTGAGGACAAGGTGTACAAACTAAAGAAGGCGCTTTATGGGTTGAACAAGCCCCACGGGCATGGAACGAGAAGTTGAATAAGATTCTAAAGGAGTTAAGTTTTGTCAAATGTTCGAAGGAACCATCACTTTATCAAAAGAAAGAGAAGGAGCATCTTCTTATTGTTGCTGTATATGTAGATGATCTATTGATCACATGGTCCAACATGGAGATGATACTCGTTTTTAAGAAAGAGATGGCTACAAAGTTTGAGACGAGTGATCTTGGGATATTAACTTATTATCTTGGCATCGAGGTGATTAAGCACTATGATGGTGTAACACTGAAGCAAGAAAGATATGCAGACAAGATCCTAGAAGAAGCTAGAATGGGTGAATGTAATGCAACTCAAGTACCAATGGATCCGAATGTGAAGTTATCAAAAGGACTAGAAGAAAGACGCATTGATGAGAAAGAGTACATAAGAAGTATTGGGTGTCTTCGTCATTTACTTCACACTCGACCTGATCTCTCTTTTAGTGTTGGGGTGCTTAGCCGCTATATGCAAGAGCCAAAGGAATCTCATGGAGTAGCTTTAAAACAAGTTCTAAGGTACTTACGAGGAACATTGTCTCATGGTATTATATTTAAGCATTCAAACGGAGATGGATTGGTAGGCTATAGCGATAGTAGTCACAGTGTAGATGTGGATGATGGAAAGAGCACAACTGGTTATATACTACTTTGATGAGTGTCCGATTACGTGGTGCTCGCAAAAGCAAGAGACAATGACACTATCGTCTTGTGAAGCTGAGTTTATGGCGGCTACGGAAGCAGCTAAACAAGCGATTTGGTTACATGAACTCTTTGCCGAGATAAATGGAACAGAGTGTGAGAAAGTGACTATTCGAATTGACAATAAGTATGCAATAACATTTACAAAGAACCCGGTCTTCCATGGTCGAAGTAAGCATATTCACAGAAGATACCATTTCATACGAGAGTGTGTAGAAAACGAACAAGTAGAGGTCAAGCATGTTCCGTGTAGCGACCAAAAGGCTGATATTTTGACAAAGGCACTTGGAAAAATTAAGTTCAAAGAGATGAGGAATTTTATTGGAGTTCAAAATGTAAGAGAAGATGATTTGGGGAGAATGTTGTTGTAAGCTTGAAATAGCTTGAGGACTAAGTTAAGTATATTTAGGAGAAATCTAAATATATGTGAGTTTTACTTTTCTATTAGGAGTTATCTAATCAAGAGGTCTAGAATGTTATTTGCTAATCTATATAAGAAAATACTTAGTTGTGGTATAAGTATATAACTTATGAGCTTGAGAACTTAAGGTTTTGAGTTATTTTTTTTAAGCTAATAAGAGAGTTATTCTTAATGGTCTTTGAGTTCTTGGAATAGAGATTCTATATACAAGTCATAATTCATACGAATGCATCTAGATTTGGATAGAGGGTTGATTGAGAATCTGAGATGCTTCTCCAGCATTCTCGTCCGACCCACATGTTCATCATTCATATCTACTTGTAGGTCTGGGCAATCAGATATACGGTTCGGTTTCGGATCGGTTCCATTTGGTTCTGGGTATTTTTGGATATTGGGATTTTGTATCCATATAGAAACTGTTAGTGTTTCGGATCGGTATCGGGTCGGTTTCGGTTAATTAGTAGTACTATGGTTTCAACTTTGAATAAATCTAGAGAGATATTCCATTTCTTGAAATAACACAAGATTTGAGAGTTTACGAGACAAAATGATACAAAATAAACAAAATTAAAGAGTTTAAACCTATTCAAAATGATAAACTTTATAAGTTTCAACTCAAACATTCAAAATACAAAAATAATGAAACAAGTTGTGAAACACCAAAGTCTTAAAAGAATGACAGACGTTGTAATGAAACAAGTCTTAAAATAGTATTTTCAGTTTGATTCTGAGTATTTTTTATCCAAACTACCCTAAATTATCCGAAAATAGTATTTATTTTTAATAAAAAATAAAACAATACACTTATATTAGCCATTTTTATCTGAACTACCTACTAATACATAACAATATTTGAACTAACCGAATTAATTGTAAATATAACAGAGGAAAAATTTATGGATTAATTTATGTTTCAGGTATTTCGGATATCCATTCGGTTCTCGGTTCGGTTCCCGTTTTTTTGGTTCTAGACATAAAAAACCCATCGGATATTCTTTGAAGTTCGATTCGGTTTCGGTTTAGATAATTTCGGGTCGGATTTGCGGTTCCGGTTATTTTTGCCCAGCCCTATCTACTAGCATCCAAATAGTTACGCAGCGTCTACCAGAACGACGACGTTTAGGAGACAACTTTAGTTGAGACTCTCGAGTCTTTAGATCTGTGTCGGTGATCGACGCGGCATGGCGAAATTTGCGCAAAAAAAAAAAAAACTATCCTTGTGAGTGAGTGACAACGGGATTTTGGCGTTTAAAGTGGGGCCGTAACCCACAAGCTCACATGATTCTGGATTCGAATCAACCCACGCTAGATCCGATCCGTAAAATCCTACTCCTTCCTTCCTTGCTTGCTTGTTCACAAAGTTGCAATCTTTCCCATATCCTCTGGTAATCTTTTTCATTGCTTCTGGGTATTGCTTTCATGTACTGATTCATTCACCTTTTCTCAAATTTCATTTCTTCACTTAGAGTAGTAAGATCTGAGTGTCAGAGGTAACTCGGTTTACTTTGGTCTTTTAGATCTCTATGTATGTGTTGCTTTTATTCTTTTATCATCTCAAGTTTATAAATTTGGGTCAGGAATAAGTTTAGTAACTTGTGCCTGCAATTGTATGAGCTTTGATGGTAGGTAACTAGTGAGAGAACACGTTTTACTGATTTGAGCTTTGCTTATTGCGCTACTGTCATAATCTTTGTAATTGCTTTTCAGGTGAATCCACGGACATGGCAATGGGGAAGTATTCCCGTGTAGACGGGAAGAAATCATCGAGCTATGGATTAACCATTACCATTGTTATGCTACTTTCCCTCTGTTTAGTTGGTGCATGGATGTTCATGTCTGATTCTGTTGACTATTCCTCAAGTGGAACTTCAAAACAAGAAGAGAGCGAACGAGATCTTAAAAACTTTTCCGAGGAAAAGAAAGAGGCTGTGACTGATAACACCCAAGTCAAGACTGATCCTGAAAAATCTGATGATGAGAAAACTGAGGTAGCTGAAGAAAGAAAGGAGTTTGATGACAGCAATGGTGATAAGGATGGGGAGAAAGAAGGAGAATCTCAAAGTGATGAAGCAAAGCAGCAAGAGAAAACGCAGCTGGAAGAGAGCACCAAGGAAAACAAATCCGAGGATGGTGATGGAAACGAAGATAAATCCCAAGAGAAATCGGAAGAGAATGTTAGTGAAAATGAAGACAACAGCACGGAGAATAGTAATAAGGAAGTCTTTCCAGCTGGTGACCAGGCTGAAATTACAAAAGAGTCCAGCACTGGAGATGGAGCTTGGTCGACCCAATTGGTTGAGTCGCAGAACGAGAAGAAAGCACAACAGTCTTCAATATCTAAGGACCAAACTAGCTACGGATGGAAAACGTGCAATGTGACTGCTGGCCCAGATTACATCCCTTGCCTTGACAACTGGCAAGCTATCAAAAAGCTTCATACTACTATGCATTATGAACACCGTGAGCGCCATTGTCCTGACGAATCTCCTAGCTGCCTTGTGTCTCTACCTGACGGTTATAAGCGATCCATCAAGTGGCCAAAGAGCAGGGAAAAGGTCATTTTCATGGAAAGAAAACTACTTGGGCTCCTTTAACTGATCTGTCCTGACATCTATTCTTCTGTTGTGTGATTGCAGATTTGGTACAACAATGTTCCACACACCAAGCTTGCAGTGATCAAGGGACATCAAAATTGGGTGAAAATGAGTGGTGAACATCTCACGTTCCCTGGTGGCGGTACTCAGTTTAAGAACGGTGCTCTTCATTACATTGACTTCATCCAACAGGTACATTTTTTATGACGGCTTCACAATTTTCTCAATATTGAAGTAATTTTCACAATTTACTAGGCATGATAATAAGTATTCAAGTAATAATATTGTTGCAGTCATTACCTGCTATTGGATGGGGAAACAGAACTCGTGTTATACTGGATGTTGGGTGTGGAGTTGCTAGCTTCGGAGGTTACCTTTTCGAAAGAGATGTGCTTGCTTTGTCATTTGCTCCCAAGGATGAGCACGAGGCGCAAGTGCAATTCGCGCTGGAACGTGGTATTCCTGCAATGTTAAATGTTATGGGAACCAAAAGATTACCTTTCCCCGGTTCTGTATTTGACCTTATCCATTGTGCTCGTTGTAGAGTCCCTTGGCATATTGAAGGTAAAAGTCTGTCCCATTGTATGATTTTGCCTTAGTTTTCTTCCATAAAATGACCCTTTTGTTGTCGTTGTTGTTTGAAATGAAGGTGGTAAACTTCTTTTGGAATTGAATCGTGCTTTGAGGCCTGGTGGTTTCTTTGTCTGGTCAGCGACTCCAGTCTATAGGAAGAACCAGGAAGATTCTGGTATATGGAAAGGTAGGAAATTTTCTTCTTTGCCTCAAAATAGGATTTGGAAAATGATTTCTAACTTTGGAAAGGCCTTCTTTTGTGTTGTAGCAATGTCAGAGCTCACAAAAGCAATGTGCTGGAAACTGGTGACAATTAAAAAAGACAAATTGAACGAGGTTGGTGCCGCCATATACCAAAAGCCAACTTCAAATAAATGCTACAACAAAAGACCTCAAAACGATCCACCTCTCTGCAAGGATTCCGATGATCAAAACGCAGCCTGGTAGTGTAACCTAAACCCGCCGTTAATTTACTAGTAAACCAATGCATTCAGATGCTCATATGTTTAATTTACGGGTTAGGAATGTTCCACTTGAGGCATGTATGCATAAAGTGACAGAAGATTCAACGAAGCGAGGAGCAGTTTGGCCCAACATGTGGCCAGAAAGGCTTGAGACTGTGCCTAAGTGGTTGAATACACAGGAAGGTGTTTACGGAAAACCTGCAGTAGAGGATTTCAAATCGGACCAAGAGAAGTGGAAGAGTATTGTTTCAAAATCATACCTTAATGGCATGGGAATCGATTGGTCTAATGTGAGAAATGTGATGGACATGAGAGCAGTCTATGGAGGATTTGCTGCTGCATTGAAAGATCTGAAATTATGGGTGATGAATGTGGTTCCTGTGGACGCGCCAGATACACTTCCGATAATGTATGAACGTGGTTTATTTGGAATCTATCATGATTGGTGTGAATCATTCAACACTTATCCCAGAACTTACGACCTTCTCCATGCTGATCATCTTTTCTCTACCCTGAGGAAAAGGTAGATAAGCATCACCTCTTCTCAGCTTGATGATTCGATGTGATGAATCAAAATCTTTTTCTTCATTTTGCATTACAGGTGCAATTTGGTGTCGGCAATGGCTGAAATTGATCGGATTCTTAGGCCACAGGGAACATTAATCATTAGGGACGACATGAAAACAATAGGGGAGGTTGAAAAAATGGCGAGATCCATGAATTGGAACATAAAAATGACACAGTCTAAAGACAATGAGGGCTTGCTTTCGGTTCAGAAGTCATTGTGGCGTCCAACAGAGACCGAGACAATCAAATCGGCAATCGCTTAAACAAGTCAGAAAAGCATCACACGAATATAGATTCAGTAAAGTTTGCTGGTTCAGGCCGTTATGGCTCGCTTATCATATTGATTAAGATTTTTATTCCTTTGTATACCGATTAGCTCTCAAAGTGAGTTCTGCGTTGATCATATGAAAGAAGATCATTCTATTGCCAATTTCTTAATTGGGAGTCTTGTATATGAAAATGATATAAATTTGTTCCGTTTGGTGATGAACAATACTTGTACTGGTAAACAGAGCTGTAGGGACAAGTAGCCGAATTGGAAACAAAATCTACAAGTCCGCAAAGAAACTAGTTGTAGAGTTAACAGGAGTCGATTTACTTTTCGTTTTCCTCATCGTTCCTGTAAAAGCAAAAGAATCGAGATCAGATCATAAATTAGAATTGTGGTTACAAGTTCCAGAAATTATTGCAGGTTTCTCTATACCTTTGGAAGACTTGGGAGGTTCATCATCAAGGTCCATCTCTTCGTTGTCGCTATCACTGTCTCCTGCAGCTCCAGATGCATTCCCCGAATTGCCGTTGGAACTTTCTAGAATCCCTTCTAGGTCCCACAACTTCATTGCCAGGAACAATAAAACAAGTAAATCAGGGATTCATTTATGTAACGCTTAGCCATGAAGGCGCACGTTTAGTGACACAAGATGATTACCTTCAGCATACTGTCATGAGCTGCGCTACCGAGAAACTTTTTATCATGCGAAAGAGCTACAAGAGAATTTTGAAACCAAAAGTGTTTAGAAATTCGTTCTATACGGAGTATAATAGTTGATAAGATGAGCAAAATGTAAAATACCAAGATCTTCGATAGGGAACTCGTGAGCTCCAATCGGCTGTATTATTCTGTTAGGCAGGATTCCAACGACGCTGGGGACAATACGTTTGATTTTGAGTTAATTGATTGAAGATAAACAGCAAAGAGCCTTCTCCTATCTACGAAGAGTTATTTTTGTTACCTTAGGATTCCATTATCACATCCAGTGATAACTCTGTCTTCATCAAGCTACATCAAAAATCCATTAGACAAAAGCCCCTAGTATTACAGTAATTATATGTTAAAACAAAAAAAGATTATCATCTCACCTTTAATAGAGCATCAACCGAATTTGGAGATAGATCAACAAACCGATCGCTGTAAAAAGGAAGAATGTATCAGACAGTTAGGAGTCAATAGATACAATTTCACAGTGCCTCAAACCAGTAGTATAATTAGTGTTAGAGATATACGACATACTTGCAATCCTTGAAAAAACCCCATGAATACAACAGGAGATTACCATTCTGAGTTCCACAGATAACTTTACGACCATTCTGAAACCAATGAGGTAAGAGCAAACAATAATACACACATTAGATAATTAATGTTGTGAGACAGAAGAGCTTGAGAATACATATTCATAACGGAATCACCTTCATAATAACAACGGAAAGTAGTTCGTCTTCAGAAAACTCAGACTGACATTGGACCTTGTTCGTTCTGAGATTACAGACAGACAAAGTCCCATCTCCACTAAACAGTGCAAAAGAAACCAAATTAAAAGAAATAAGCGGAAAAGTATTCTATGACTACAAAAATCAAAACCTTGTTGCCACTAGCTTCATTGAATCAGATGCAAAGGTCATGTCAGAAATGTAATCCTCGTGTGCACTGAACTCGTGAGAGCATGAGCGCTGTCTCGTATCCCAAATCTGAACAGATGAACATACATTACTATTAAACAAGCACAGAGACAATATGAGAAAAGAGAAAATCTTTGTACAAACCTTAATGCAGCCTTTATCATCTCCTGAAGCGATAGTTGTCTCAGTAACATTGATCAAAGTGTTAACAGCATCCCTAGAAGACCAATGCAAAACATTCTCAATAACTATAAAACTACACCACTCAACTAAAACTGTATTCGAATATTCTGCATACTCGTGAGCATTCTCAAGATGGGCAACTTTAGCACCAGTTTCTACATCGGTGGCTAGAATAGAGCGATCAGATGAAGCAGTGATGATTCCTAAGAAGCAATAAAGAAAGAAGAAGGATGTAAAATGTAAAGCAGTCAAGTAAATAGTTGGGAAATTTGTTCAAAGGTTTAAAGCAACAAACTTTGGCCACCATCGATGAACCGAATAGCTCTGCAAGACTCCTTATGAGCACGAACTTTAAGCTTCCTAGTTTTCAAAACACCAAATTCAGACTATTAATACCCACAACGAAAGAGAGAAACTTTGCAAAAGAAAGAGTGATTATAACCTGAGAGGCGAAGAATCTGTGTCATAACGGTATCTGCAAAAGAAGAAAAAGGGGGTTTGGAGATTACATGATGATTGATGATTGCTGAGGGGAGTGGAAAAGGAAGAGAAGGGGGTTTGGAATTACAGATGCAAGTGGCCATCGATGAGAGCAGCAGCGACTAGATTCTTTGAAGGATGGAAGTCGATACCGAACGCGTTTGCTCCCAAATCGATCTCCATCACCACCACCACCACGGATCTCCACAATCTTAATTACAGAAACAAGAAAAAACTGAATATAAGAGACAAGTGACCATAGTGGCCGTGTGGTCGATTTCGGCAGGGTTTAGGGTTTTCGAAGAGATCCTCTGTTTCCTAAATTTTGCAATTATGACCCCTTGGATCCAATTGACATTTCACTAGGTTTTTATTTATTTAGAGTATGTCGACATTTGATGGTAACTTTACCATCCAATTAGTACCAAGTCATGTAAATAATTTTAACCATTTCTAACCCAATCTAACTACCTTGGGTAATATTGGTCACTCCGTTTAAACAGAGCGGTTAAATAGTAAATAATTTTTGATAGAAATATTATATATTATTTAAAGTATAAATAATAATTTAAAAATTTTAGTTTGATTTTTATATATTTATATTAAAGTTAAGTATATACCTATATTTTTCAAAAATAAAAAATAAAATATTTTATTTAAAAAAAAAAATGCAAACGTCCGTTTGATAATTAGGGCGGTTGCAAACGAACATACGTCCAAACAAGGTAACCATTCAAAGCCCTTGTCTATAATTAGTTTGAAGCACATTTAAAAAACCAAACACCTCCGCTTGTAAATTTGATGTACTATATGGCAATTTTACAAGGGAAATTGCGCTTTATATTACCTAATGGACATTTAATTCACTATTTAACATAAAATAAATCAAAATGTAATAACTAACAATATCATATTTTGACCTTTGATAAAAATTTAAAATTGAGATCGATATAGTTAACTATGTTCAGAAATTAAAATAGCTAACGAAGATTTTAAATAAAGTTAACTATATTTGGAATGAATATAAAAAGTATAAATGTTTGTGATAATAATTAGTTATATATGTTATTTTTTTCATTACGCAAACTATAATTGGTAACTACGTTCTGAACATAGTTAACTATTTTTGTTTACATAAGTAACTGTTACGACATTATTTTCATATAGTTATTTATGTTATGAAATCGGTACAGTAGCCAACTATGCTATGAATCTAGTTAATTATGAGTGTAAATTGGTAACTATTTTCTCAAAAATAGTTAACTATGTTTTAGATCATTACAAAACAGTGTGAAATATTTAATTATCTTATGAGATCAATATAATTTTTAGTTTCAAAAATAGACAACTATTGTAGTTTCGGAAATAGTAAACTATTGTAGTTTCGAAGTCAACTATGTTATTAAATAAATTCATATAAAGGTAATTTTTTCCTATATTTAATTCTCTCTGCTACTTACTTAATTATATTTTCTGACATGTTACTTACCTAATTTTATATCTTAAAAGTATTATTCAACTTATTAACCCATTTTACAAACCCAAAATTGATATTGTTGCTTTCATCACTTGTAAATTGTAATTATCCATACTCTCTCAATCTCAATATCAATGTGAGTGGGTTACTATCTCGAGAATTGAATCATCATTGAAGAATAAATGTGTTACACGTGGGCCACCAATGCTGATTGAGAGTCTTTGAAGTTTGTTTTGATTTTGCGTGCTTTCGATCTTCTGAGAAAGGATTTCGGCACAAAGGAGGAATAAATATGGAGAGAGTAGGCCTACTTGACTTATAATCCTATGTGGTTGGATAAATCCATATGGTGATCCGTTAACGAGTGCTGAGTAGGTGACTGTTTGAACGGAAGATATGATCCAACGAACCCATCATTCACAAAAACCAAGAGATAGCATAGCTTGTTGAAGAAAATTACATTCTACTATGTCATAAGTTTTGGTGATGCCTGTTTTGACCGCCATATATGATTTGGCTTGGCGTTTCTGAGCATTGAGAGCGTGAGTGAGTTGAAAACACAACTTGAAGCAAAATTTCTTAAACCATCACCGACACCACTATGTTATCATCGATTAAAGCCGACCTTCATAAAGTTTATCAAATGAAGAAAAATATTAGAAACAAAAGAGTCGTGTTTCATGGCTCAAAGATGGGGATCACAACACAAATTTTTTTCCACGAAGGGCAAAAATAAGAAAAGCACGAAATCGAATCATGTCTATCAAACATGAATTCAATATTGAGCAGCATGGAGAAGAAGATATCGCCCATACAGCTATTGAGTATTTTTCCAATCTATTCAAAAGTGATTCAACGGCTAACACTGAGTTATATTTTGTTGAAATTAAAATGAAAGTCTCTTCGAATCAAGAACTCACGAAAAAATCACTGAGGAAGAAATAAAGAATATTGATTTTCAACTAGATCAGATAGAGCCCCTAGACTCGATGAATTTAGTGGAGCTTTTTACCAAAATTATTGGCCAACTATCAGAGATAAAGTGATCAAAGAAATCACGCAGTTTTTTGTCGATGGTGTCATGTCAGAATCTGTCAACCACACCAATATCGTCCTCATTCCAAAAAAAAAAGGAGCAGCCTGAAACTATAAAAGACGTTCGTCCTATTAGCCTTTGCAATGTTGCATACAAGATCATCTCCAAAGTCTTGGTTAAACGTATGCAACCAATTCTTCCATAGATCATTTTCAGTAGTCAATCTGCTTTCGTGCTCGAATGGAACATTAGAGATAACTTCATGATTACTCATGAGCTCACTCACGGTCAGAGAGCTAAAACTTATTTTTATTACCTTTTTGGTTGATAAAAGTTAGCTCTCAAATTAATTAACACTTCGAATAATAGAAGAAACACATGCTTGTGTCCATAATGCCTCTAAATTTAGTTCCGAATTAGATATCATAGTGATTTTATGGTGCTTAGATTATGATCCATATTTTGGAAAACTTCCAACATAATAGATTTTTTGAAAAATTATATATTCAAAATTTTATCTTAAAATATTTTTTTCTAAACTGTGTGTGTGTGTATATATATAGATATAATTTATTTTATATGTGGTTTACTTGAAAAGGCACATAATCTTTATACTTTTGTTATACAAAATTTTATCTAAAGAACATTTTAAAATGGTATAAAAGAAAATCTAAAAAAATCTTTAGATAATGTATCTTCATCAACTCTTCCAATCCATTCACACACCAATATTTTCTTCCAAAATAGTTATTCTAAGGCTGTAAATGGTAACTGCAGATTGTAGCGGAATCTAGCGGGTTTGCAGATTCTAGCGGAATTTTAAGTGTTTTTTTGCGGAATCTAGCGGAATACTTTTGAATTTAAATGGTAACTGCAGATTCTAGCGGAATCTGGCGGAATTTTTATATAAACCAATTAATTAATTTTTTTCAAATATTGTTAAAATTATGTTTTTAATATATTTAATATTAGAAAATAAGTAATATTTTACAAAATTATCTTGTAACTTAAAATTATTTTATAATTAAAATTATTTTAATATTAGTTTTATTTTTAAACACTTTTACATGTATATAAAATGAAAGAGCATATGTAAACTTACTCAACCTTTTTTTTTTCTCCCGGTAGTTGATATTGAAATGTATGTCTACTTCTTTGCTTTGAAATTTTTTACAAAACCGAGTATGAGAACCTGAATGCAATATGGCAAACAAAAATTACGTTATATAGCCAAAAGTAAATGAATCATGTGATATGGTTTTGTTATTTAGTTCTTGGCTTTTTTTCAATTATTTTGTCATGTCCTATCATTTTATCTCTTCTTTTTGAGTCTGCAAACTATGACACATATAACAACATTGTAAATAATACACAAACGTAAATAAGATTAAAAAAAAGCAAACCACTCCTGTGAACAGTATTACGCAAAAAAAACTTCAAAACCAACTGATACAATTTTGTACGGTAATCTTCTGCAATCTTCTGCAATCTTCAAAATCTTTGTTACCATTTAAGGCCTAAAGTAAGAAAAACAAAATGTTTATAAGAAAAAGAATGGATTTGAGCATTCGAACAGTAACTAAAGAAGTGGATAACTCCAATGACGGTGGAGTAACTAATTAAGATACAAAATTTAAAAACAAAATAAAATAAAAAATAAAAAAAAAGGGGAGAGAGAGGGTTTCCTTTAGACACAGATATAAAACCTCTTCTTCCTCCTCCTCTTCTTCTTCCTCCTCTTCTTCCTTTCGCGACAGAGATAGGCAGAGAAGCGGCGTTATTTTCTTCAGATCTGATCTACGGAGCGAGCTTAAAGATGAGCGGCAAGGTCGTCGGCGATGGTACAAGTGCCGGAGCCAGAAAAAACTCAAACGGGATTTCTGATATTCCGTCTGGGTCGAGGAAGATGGTTCAAAGTTTAATGGAAATCGTGAACTGCCCTGAAGCCGAGATCTATGCCGTGCTCAAGGACTGTAACATGGATCCTAACGAAGCCGTTCATCGCCTCCTCTCTCAAGGTCTCTTTCAAACGGTTCATTGATTATTAGGGTTTCTGATTTTGTTCTGGACTTGTACTGACAGTTTGTGTTAATTAGGGTTAGATTTGGGTTCCAAAATTAGATTTGAGCATTTAGTCCTTGTCAATATATATTTTGTGTAGCTCTATCTTTTGCTTTCGAGATGCTTAATGTGATACTGATTCTCTTTTTCTTTTTTTCTGTCACTATTCAGATCCTTTTCACGAGGTCAAGAGCAAAAAAGAAAAGAAGAAAGAGGTAAGATTATATACATATAGTAATTGCTCAAACCATGTGATTGATTCCTTCCCCTTGGCAACAACTATGTTGAGATAATTTGTCATGATTCACTTTTCTATATACATTTAAGTTTTGATAACATTGCTTGTTTGTTCAGACTAGGGATATACCGGAGTCCCGCTCACGAGGCTATAGTAACTCTTACAACCGTGGGAATAAAGGTGGTTCTGATCGTTATACTGGGCGAAGTGGAGCTACGCCTTTCAGCTCCAGTGGTACAAACATGGAACTTTTACTTTTGGATAGTAGATCAGAAAACTTACTTTATTCTAGCTATGAATCCCCATGATCGTATTTCCATCTTTCAGAGTCGGGAAGTTACCAAGGAAAAACTACAAACAAAAGGGAGAGCGGGATGCAGACTTCTCAAGCTTCTTTTTCTTCTACATCTGGAGTATCGAGCCACCATCAGATACCACACAGGTGATCATTTTAACTTTCTTGTCTGCATAGCTGCATGATGCAACAAGTGTGATGGAAAAAACAAGACATTTTCTTAACAAAGGAAACTGTGACAGTGCACAAATAAGGAGCATAGGGTAGTATTAAAATTCATAAATCATTAATACCATATGACTGTCCCAAAAGACACAAAAAAAAAACAAACAATATAGTCGATAAGCTGATCTTAATCAGGTTCATTGGTTTTCTTAGTGCCTCAAATATGTGGTTTGTTGCAAAGAAATATCCCTTTTACATCTATTTGTTTCTTCTTTTTGTCATCTTCCACAAGTTCCATTCTTTAATGACAAGCAGCACCAGATAATTCCTTGCAATAGACGTAGCTTCCCTATTTAAGCAGTAAACAATGAATCTGACTAGCAATGTGTTGGGAAGTACTTCCTTCTTCTGGTCTAGTGGATTTTTGATATTCACTGTACTCTCTTAGTTTTACAAGCTGCTTGCAATTGGACAAGTCAGTAGCCTGCCCCAAAATAAAAAATTGATTATGGACTATTGACCCATATTGTCAACGATATGTTGGTAGGATTTAGTTAGTCAGCTTTCAGACCAACTAGTGGGCTTCCCTGATTAACAGAACTTTGATTGGTTTTGATTCTGAATGGCTTGAAGTAGTTAGGTGCCATACTTCACTTTTTCCTTGCTGTAGTCTTTCTATTTTTCATTTTCAAGAATTATAGTTTTGTTCAACTCTACATTTGAGCTGCAGGCTGCTTATGTATGTTGTATGTATTATGCAGTGATTCTGTTGCTGTGGATAGTAAGACGCCAACTATTACCTCGGGTGGTGGAACATCATCATCACAGTCTGTTTCTGGGCATCAACCCGCATGGTTTGGAGCTGCAGGTCAGATGTCTATGGCTGACATTGTGAAGATGGGCAGACCTCAAAACAAGTCAACGAACTCTCTGAAAAATGATGATATGCGTTCTGAGGTTAATCACGAGCATCAAAGTGCTGCAAATCAACATGTACCCGTGAAAGATGAATGGCCCTCGATTGAGAAGCCAGTGGCTGCTAGCACTTCTTCTGTTTCAGTGGCTCCAACTGAGTCAGAGGTATTCAATGGACGAGCAGATTTCCAATCCAGTAAAGGTGATCAACTTTTGAAGGGCCAGATGGAAGATACACATTTAGCAGAAAATGGTCCCTTTGGAAATCTTGGAAGAGAGCAGCACATGCAGCCTGACACTGTCGCTGGTGGAGCTGTTCAGGAAGATAACTCTGGAGTGTCATCTGAGTTTGATGATAATCCATACAGAGACCAAACGCAGAGCCATCCTGTTGAGCACCACAAAGGTAAAAATCTTACTTCTTGTTTCCAACTTGTTTGGAAAAGAGTTGCTGTATGTTCTACTGATAATGATGTGTTGTGCATGCATGTCTCTGCACTACATATATTGATCATAGTGGCTCATAATTTGGCAGATGCTTTATTGAATTTTTCTTTTGATGGTATGTCACACCTCATTGGTTGTGTTTCATGAACTACCATGTGTCCCTGCAACTAGATCATATTACCAACCGCGATTAGTGAAAGAATCTTGTCTAGTCTTTTGGTTTTTAATTAAATTCAGATGGACTAGACGAAGCTTCTCCTCTATTGGGTTTATTGCAGAGCTTTACTTTTTCAGTTCTGTTTTTCCTGCCTTAGTTATCTTTTTGATGCAAGTCGTGCAAAAGCATGTTGGAAAATTGACGGCATGTATGATTATATACTTATGTTTGTTCTTGATGATATCTTATTCCTGTGTCAATATTCCCTTGCAGATGAAGAGGATGGTTCATCTGTTGCTGCCAACCTTCAAGAATTAAGCATAGAGAACCGTGATCAATACTCCTCACATGATGATGCACGACCTGCTGTCGTAATTCCAGATCATCTGCTAATCCATACAGAAGAGTGCTCACAGTTAAGTTTTGGAAGTTTTGGAGGTTTTGGATCAAGGCCTTTGAGCAACAACTTAGAAGAGGCTTTTGATGTAGCTCAACAGAGTGAACGTGTTGATGCTAGGCATGCGCTTATTACCAACTTTCCTTTTATAAACAGTTGCTGGACTCTTTTCCTTTGTGCTTACCATTTTTTGGGTTGTTTGTGGCCAGAAATACCGAGTTCTATGGAGATGAACATCGTGGAAGCATATCCAATGGAAATATGGTCCATGCGTCTACAGAAAATTATGATGATTCTTCAGAATCTCAGCGAGAGGTTTTGTTGCCAGAAAAGCCTGAAACTGCTCATCAGGAGAACCAGTACTCGTTTGCTCAGTCTGAGCCAGAGTATGCATATGAAAATGCGAAGCAGCAGCTGAATACCGCATTTGATGCCTCGCAGACAAGCATGCAGAATCAGATGCAAAATCTTGACTCATTTACAAATGTGATGGTAAGCTACATTTATTACAACAAAGTCCCAAGGTTTTGCAGCTTATGGTTTTCAAATGTAGCTTAAGGGTATCTCCTTCTATGATATAAAGATGTATAGAAAAGGTAGTTTGTATAGTATCCTTTATAATTCTTGGTTTACATCATTTATTTCAGCAAGGGTATACACATTCAGTTCCCAACAACCTATTGGCACAGACAGCACAAGGTGTAAGGGAGCTTGAGCTTCAGTACTCAACTTTCCCAGGTGTACAGTCTATGTCGTCAAGAAGCAATGATTCGTCATTAGGTGGCCAAAGCCTGTCCATGCCAGAGGTGATCCCTTTACGTGTAGACAAAAAAATGAATTCAATTCTTTCAATTACATGTCTAGGTCCTTTCTTGTGCTCTAAAAATTATAAGAGTTGGTGATTCTGCTGTCTTTCGTGCTCAACGTATTAGTCTGTATGAACATGGAATGGTTAGTGCCTTCCTTCTATGTTACAAAGGAATTGTTCGACTTACAATGTTGTGGTTATATTTTGTTTATATGCAGGCGCTTAGAGGCGGTAGTACTCCAACAAATCATTCAAACCAGCAGAACTTACCTGGTGCTAATATTGCTACTGGACCAGCTCTTCCTCAACAGATTGCAATGCATCCTTATTCTCAGCCCCCAGTGCCTATGGCTCACTATGCCAACATGATTGGTTACCCGTTGATGCCTCAGAGCTACCCGTACATGCCATCAGCTTTCCAGCAAGCATTTGCTGGTAACAGCTCATACCATCAGTCACTGGCTGCTTTACTTCCGCAGTACAAAAACAACATTTCAGCCAGTAATCTGCCTCAGTCAGCAACTTCTCCAGCTACCTCCTCTGCCTATGGGTTTGGGAACTCAAGCAATGTTGGAGCTGGAGCTGGAAACTTCCCTCTTAACCAACAACAACAACAACAACAACAGGCAACTCCTACAGGGGCAACACTTAGCTATGAAGACGTCTTGAATCTACAATACAAACAGAATAGCCATCTGTTGTCACTTCAGCAGCAGCAACAACAACAGCAACAGCAGCAGCAGGTAATTGTTTCTTTCTCGTATTGACATTTGCAAGGATAGATCTTTGTTTTGACATTTAACGCTAGAATGCTTTATCTCAGAATGAAATGCCTGTATGGCTACATGGACCTGGCTCTCAAACCATGTCAGGTGTCCCAAGCAACACGTTCTACAACCTTCAAGCACAACAACAGGCTCAGCAGCTACGTCAAGCTCAGCAACAGGCGCAACAGCAGTATGGGTCCCTCGGTTACCAAAACTACTATCAGCCACAAACCGGGATGTCAATGGAGCACCAACAGCAAAACCCAAGGGACGGTGGCTCGCAAGGTCAGCCCTCAAAGCAAACTCAGCAGCAGCAGCAGCAGCAGCTCTGGCAAAACTCTTACTAGGGCGGTTTTTGTTCTATCGGGCTCATGGATTTGTTTACTGGTCAGGTAGCCATGGCTATAAAGCTGATAACCGGTTATATGGGTTATCGGTAATTTAAGTTGTTGGGTAGTGAGGCTGAAGAGGAAAAAGGACCAGTCCTTCACCTTGTCACTGTGAGTGTATTATCATCATTGTTAACTTAGGGAACAAGCCAAATTCTAATTCGGATCAATGCAACTAAAATCAAAGCTTGCTTCAGTTTCTGTCTTTTAAAACCTTGCCTCTGTGCTACACACCTTGTACAGTATCTCTTTGCTTTCTGTTTTAGTAGTTTTTTTCTAACTTTGCATGGCTTCAATTCTCATGGGTTTAACCGAAACAAGATTTAATTGAATTAAGCAAGTACAAACAAACGATGTACCATTGTTCCAAGCTTTTTTTCCATGGCCATCTAATTCATAACTCCTCTCGAATTTCATTGCATGCTCAAATCCTACAAAGTCTTTATTGAACTCCACCAAAGCAAAACCAGAATGACCTTTAAAATTCCAAACGGGAGAGACTCTAGATGGATTAAACCCTTTAAGTGTTAGCTCATCACGTAACGTTGACAAGCTTTTGCCTATTCTCTGACCAGTTTTCTTGTCAATTTCCGTTGGTACGTTCGCTAAAATACCAGTCCATGGCCACACAAACTTGTCTTCATCACAACACTCTTTTTTCTTCATCTTTGAGGTCTCTCCTACTAGAGACTTCTGCTTCTTCTGTTCGTTCTCCATCTAAAAAAAAGCTTCAATAATAAAAGGAAATATGGTGTTTGTCTCCTCGGCTTCTCCTTATGAAATCCAAATATTTGTAAATGCTCTTAAAAGGTTACACATGTAGAAAAGTGATTGCGCTTACCTCTTCGGCTCCTTGTATTGATTGGTCAAATGTGCATGTATTATTGACTTATGAGACTAATCATTTTCTCTACACCTCTCTCTCTTTTTCCCATTTTTTCTTTTTTTTGGAGTACTAAATACACTGTTTTGTTGGAGTATAAAAGTCATGCACGGTATATTTTTTTAAAAAGATTATTTTGAGTATTTATATAATTTGAATATGTGAATTCTTTTCTGTTTACCATATACTGTATCATTTTGACCAAAAAAAAAAACCCATGTATTGTATCATAATTTTTTCTCTTCATATGAATATCATTTTACGCTTGACGAAAATCTAGTATTATGGTTATATTCTAAACTTGTGTTATGCTCTAGCTAATCTACTATATGAAAGGACTTGGATTTCTCCAAAAAATAGACACATCAGCAAAGATGGGGAGGCCACGTGTAAACAAAACTGTTGACGATTGACGTTCTGTAACTTCGTCTGTTTTGTACCTGTTCGTCATCGCATTCCAGTTTTAGGGTTGCGTATTTCGTTTCGCCTATAAAACATGAAAGGATGTTTGTCGTCATGTGTCGTCTTCAACGTATCTACTCCACCGCCTGTCCTCTCTTGATTTCAACTCAGTTAAAGCTAGAAAGTCATATATTCGTAATTGATCGATCAAATAAATGCAAACTACTCAGATGTGTGTGGCTCTCCATTTCCAATTCGATATTTCTTGGCTCATCGAATTTCTTTATCGTCAAATCAGATGTCAGACGGAGGAGCACCGTTAAGGTAGTGAAATAGACAAAGGAGCTGGCTCCGGTTGATGAAATCAACCAGCCCATTCAATGTCTCTCTCTCCTCTAATGATTATGATTTTTTCAGAATTCAAAATATTATTCACATATTTAAGATTTTTGCAATACATCTGTCATTTGTGTTCTTTATCTCATCAAGTTGAGTTTTTGTGTGTGTGTCTTGGTGGCTTTTTTTTTACAGTGAAATGATCACCGACTGCGGTCTCCGTCAAATCTGCCCAATCTGATTCTTTGCAAACTTCTCCGCAACCTTACCCTCAAGTAACTGGAGCTCCTAGAGATGAGCCATACACTACCGGAATATTTGGCTGCACTAAGGAGATGAACATATGTAAGTTTTCATTTACTTTTTCACCCATGAAATGTTTGTTACTCGCTCTATATATATGAAAGTTCCACACAACTTAATAAACCCATCATCAAGTGATTGGTCTCACTAGCATCAAGGGCTTAGTTTCACATCTTGGAATATAGATAAATCGTCTCAGTATCACTTTTACTTGTTTTCTATAACTCACTTTTATGTCGTACAATCTTTACAGTTCGTTAGGGACTTTTTTACACCAAAGCATGTATTTGCCCCTCCATATCAACCAGATGACATAACCTTTCTAAGCAGAGAACCAACAAATATGGTGACAAATGATCACCCTACCTAAGTCCTCGCATCGGTTTAAACTGTTTTGATTGTTCCCCATTCCATAATAAGCTCATTGATGGCCCAGTGACATATCTCATTATCCAACTAACCCATACATCCGGAAACCGAGCCGCCTTAAGCGTATCTTCCCAAAAATCCCATCTAATGCAATCGTAAGTGATATGCTCAAATTAACCCTAGAGCTACTCTCTCAAATTAAGAGATCGAATGCAGTATTTAGGGTATCTAAATCCACAGGTAATCAGATAACACAATAGATTTAAAAGTTCGAATTATGCTAGGCAGAATAATATGAATGCAAAAACAAGTGAATTAAACAGGCACTGAAGTCGGTTGTAAATTCAATTAAAATAAAAGCTAGGCGTAGGAAAATGTCAGATGAATCCGAATTGAAGATCTAAACAGATAGTAAGAACTTATTAAGCACAGTTCTTGAACTTGAAACATTAATGTAAAACAAATCAGTTGTCGCTGCAGGGATTATCTATGTCTAAATCCTAGAAAGCTAACTTTCGTTTTGAATCCTATCAATTTAAACAAGTATTAAAATCAGGTTCAATTGTTCACAAAACCCTAAACCAAATTTATTTGCAGATAGGAATTTTGCTCATCTAATATTAGTTCAGGCAATTTATCACATTTTCGTGTCTACAAATTAACCTAAGATCAGATCCTAGGTCATGAAGCTAGAATAAACAATAAACACAAATCCAGATGAAGAACTTTAATGATTTTATCCAAACAGTTTAATTCAACCTAGCAATTCATCATCACCTTTGAATAACCCAAACCTAACAAGGGATCTACTCAAACATGATGCGTAATCTCTTAAGTCTAACAAAGTTTCTAAGAATTATAGATATCTCTTAAGTCTAATAAAATAAAGCGTAATCCTAAATAGTGGTTGCGAAAGACTATATATAAGTTTCTAAAACGTTTTGGAAAATAATTGTAAACTTCTTGAACTTCTGGGCGAAAAACAGAAATATTCCAAACTTGATTTTTCCTTGCTACGAACGGGTGTCGATCGACACCAAGTCTGAAAATTCGATTCTCACTTGAAACTTTGACAACTTCTCCGTCGATGCTCCAAAATGCTCCATAATCTCCAATTAAGCTCTAAATGTCTAAAAACCTGTAAAGACTCTAAAACATACACAAAACACTGAAAAGACTCTAATAAAAAGATTTATATTATGGTAGAAAACCGGTAAAAACCATGATAGGAAGGACCTTCCTAGAATAAGAGGGTCTTGAGGCTCTTCACTGTATTCTAAAACCACAAAGTCTGTACGAATTATGCAGTCTTCGATTCTAATCGAAACATCCTCTAAAACACCTTCTCGGATTCTCTTGGATCGATCAGCTAGGATAAGAAAGATCCTGGTTGGCTTGAAATCTGTCAATCCAAGTCTAGTTGCAATAGAGAGTGGTATTAAATTAATACCTGATCCTAAATTAATACTTCCATGTTGAGATTGAGCAGTCTAGCACAAAGTTTCCTGGTTCCGGTAGCTTTACTGGAATTATACTCTTAATCACCGCACTAACTTCTTCAGAGACCATAACCTCCTTCTTCTTTTTCTTTGGTACTGGGGCTGTATTCAAGAGAATCGCTCTAATGTCTCTGGTATGCAGTGTTCCTTCCTCAGGACTCACACCATTAAAAACCATCCTCTTGACATACATCCTTAAAGCTGGTGAAAGCTTAACTGCATCGACTAGAGACATCTTAACTATGATCCTAGTTTAGTAAAACAAAAAGAAAATATTTAGACAAAATTCTAATAATAAAAATCTAATGGTATTGATTCCCCGGCAACGGCGCCAAAATTTGATATGCTCAAACTAAGGGATCAAATACAGTATTTAGGGTATCGAAATCCACATGGAATCATATAACACAATAGATTTAAAAGTTTGAATTATGCTAAGCAGAATAATATGAATGCAAAAACAAGTGAATTAAACAGGCAATGAAATCGGTTGTAAATTCAATTAAAATAAAAGCTAGGCATAGGGAAATCTCATGTGAATCCGAATTTCAGATCTAAACAGATAGTAAGAAATTATTAAGCACAATTCTTTAACTTGAAACACTAATATAAAATCAATCAGCTTTCGCTGCAAAGATTATCTATGTCTAAATCCTAGAAAACCAACTTTCGTTGCGAAACCTATAAATTTTTTAAAAAACATTAAAATCAGGTTCAATTGTTCACAAAACCATAAACCAAATTCCTTTGCAGATAGAAATTTTGCTCATCTAATATTAGTTCAGATAATTAATCAAACTTTTGTGTCTACCAATTAACCTAAGATCATATTCTAGGTCATGAAGCTAGAATAAACAATAAACACAAATCCAAATGAAGAACTCTAATGATTTTATCCTAACAATTTAATTCAACCTAGCAATTCATCATCACCTTTGCATAACCCTAAACCAAATAAGCGATCTACTCAGACATGACGAATGAAGCAAACATCATGAATATTATAGATTGCATAAAAGATATAACAAAGGTTCTAAGAATTATAAATATCTCTTAAGTCTAATAAAATAATGCGCAAACCTAAACAATGGCTGGAAAAGACTATTTATAAGGTTCTAAAATGTTTTGAAAATAATTCTAATCTTCTGGAACTTTTGGCGAAAAACAAAAATCTTCCAAACTTGATTTTTCCTTGCTACGAACGGGTGTTGATCGACACCAGAGGTGGTGTCGATCGACACCAAATTCGATTCTCACTTGAAACTTTGACAACTTCTCCCTCGAGGCTCCAAAATCTTTCATAATCTCCAATTAAGCTCCAAATGTCTAAAAACCTGTAAAGACTCTAAAACATACACAAAACACTGAAAAGACTCTAATAAAATGACTTATATCATGGTATAAAATCGGTAAAAACCATGATATATCAGTAAGCCTTCTCAAGATCCAGCTTCAACACCATCCATCCTTTCTTCCTTTTCTTACGACGCAAGGAATGAATCGCTTCTTGAACTATAACAATGTTATCGGTGCTTAATCTACCGGGTATAAAGCTCGCTTGCGCCGAGCCAATAAGCTTAGACATTACCTTCTTCTTCCGAATCACCATCGCCTTGGCAATAATCTTAAATAAGACATTACACAAACTAATTGGCCGAAACTGTGCCATCTTCTCTGGCTGCCCAACCTTTGGAATTAGAAACACCAGTGCGTCATTCACTCCTTCCGGTTACTGCCCTGTCCCAAAGAAATTAAGAACAAATCGCTGCATCGAAGCCCGAACAATATCTCAACAATCTTGATAAAAATCCGGTTGAAAACCATTAGGTCCTAGAGCCTTCAATTTCCCCATACTCGTAACCGATCCTTCAACCTCCACCAGAGAGAAAGATTTGTTTAAGCTTGGAATTTCCTCATGCGATAACACCGTAAACCCATCTCTTGGTAACATATTAACTGTTTCCTCAACATCATCCATGGAGTAATGTTTTTTATAGTAACTCACTGCCAACTTCTCTGAATCCATTGCATCTGGTAGCCACCGCACATCCTCATCTTTCAACATCTTGATCCGATTCCTCCGCCTTCGAATGATTATAGATGTATGAAAGAATGTAGTGTTTCGGTTTCCATGAACTATATGTTTCTCCCGAGACTTTTGAAACCAAATTAACTCTCCTTGTGCTAACACGACATCAAATATGCTCAGGTCCGAGAGTTTAATTGAACTTTAAACTATCTTATTATTTAAAAGAGAAGCCGGTCGACGAGAATTCGACACGTAAGCAAAATTGTAATTCACGGCATTGTGACATGTGTCTAATATTGATTAAGATGATGACATATGTTAATGTTAAAACTAATTACGAAAATATAAAATTAAAAATGGAAAATTAACAATGTAATTGTTAAGTGACTAATCAAATAGTAAAAAGGAAAATTTCTAATAATCTAAACTAATTATAATAACATGAAAATTTCTAATATAATCAAAACTATAGAGCAAACCAATTATTGAAAAAACTAAGAAAAAATCAAGAGAAATAAAGTTTATGATATGCATAACCATTGCAAATATCGCATAAATCTATAAGTATACTTTATATGGGATGTAGATAGGATATAATAAGATGTATATAAATCTATGAGGTTACTAACATAAAATTTATTAATTTATGATTTAATTCTAAAATATTTTGGTTGTACTACGATTTATTATATAGTTAACAAAATATTTAATATGATTTGAATTATGTTATATATATATATAATTATGAATTCACATATATCAATTATAACATAAGAATTAAGATATAAGTGATCTTTATTGATTTATAGTCTATGTTTTATCAAATTCAACGGGTTTTTAGTTGAAATTTAAATATTTATTAATAATTTTAATGTGTTAACCCGCGTATTAACGCGGGCCTTATTCTAGTTATTAAGAAAATAATCTTAACAACTTTTTTTGTAATAGGAAAGCAAATTGTGATGCTATTATTTTCAGAAATAAACATCGAATAGGAAAAATCAGTCACAAAGAGATGTAACAACCTTCCTTTATTGAGATGGATCACAAACATGAAAACCCTTTAACAAAAAAAGAAAAAAAAAGAAATGGATTACAAACACATAAGAGGGAAAACAACATCACAACATGCATAGATCTGATAACTTATTCGATGCCTGGAATCATAGAGATGTCATATATGATCAGTTGGTGACAGGCAGGACATGGGCTCCAAACTGATGAAGCAAATTACCGACCTTTCCATAGAACCCAACGATCTTGTGGCCTGGCTTTATGAGTTCAAAGGCTTTACCAGCTTCAAGTCCAAAAGGAATAGAAGTTTGCTTGTTAGTCTTGAACCTGAGCATAGTTATGATCTCAGTATCGCTCCCTAAGATTTTATCGTAAGTGCCTTCCACTGCCGTGAGGTATTCACTTGGATAGTCGAGCACAAACTGCAATTAAAGGAAACCAAAACAGAACAATTGAATAAATCCTGATGGAAACTTATTTGTTACGAGAGAAATTGTGGATTTCCTTCCCCCTCAAGCATACTATTTGCAAAGAAAGAAAGGAAGCAATCATAGTTACCTCTTCGAATCCGAGTAAAGTACTAGTTCCATGTTCAGCTCCTACGACATCAGCAGCGCCTTTGTCGTACACAAACTTAACGACTGATATACCACTGTCACCTTGACCGACATACACTTTCTTAACACCATCGTAAGCACCATCATCCCATGCAGTTCCTGAATCACTACCATATGCCGGTAGCTTCTCGGCAGGTTTCAATGGGGTTGAAGTCAACGGAGCAAAGTAAGCTCCGAGAGACTTTACATAGGTTCCGGCAGAGCCATGGAAGCCAATGATCTTCTTGTCTTGAACTTTGAGAGTGAAATAAGTACCATCCTCGTATCCAATGAGCTCAGAACTCTTCTTGTTGGATATGAACTTAAGCCCTTGAAGGTCACCTCCAGGGCTATACCAGCCTTCTACAGAAACTAGATGCTCCTCTGGATGGTTAATCACAAACTGTAGAGATCAAGATCAAAATGTCAACAAAAAAAAAAAAAAAAAAAAGTCAATGGAAAAGGAAAATGTATAGGTACCGGATCAGCTGGCATAAAGGGTTTGACACCGCGAAGAGGGGCTTCTTCGGTTTGTCCGTTCTTGACATAACTGAACTGAACGAATTGGATACCGCTTCCATCTGATGCGGCCAGAATCTTGGTCACAGCGTCATGTCCGGAACCATCGTCCCACTGGTTGCCTCCTTTCTCTCCTTGTGCTTCCACCTTTTGAGCCATCTTCGTTTGCTTTTTGTTTAATCTAACAAATTGCCAAAACAAATTGTTAATTCTAACTACCAGCAAAATTCTACAAAAGAGAGAGGAGAAGAGAGATGACCTTGAATGTGAGATTAGATCGTGATTGGTGCTAAGTGAATGGTATGTTTTTTTATACGCCTATAGGCCGGCCACTTTGCAAGTCGAAATAATAATTTATAATATCGTGTTCCACGAGACATATTAAAAATATGACCAAAAGATGCTTAGACCATGTGCAATTGGGTCTTTAATTGGCTCACCAAGAACCTACCTCATGGTACACCTTATCTCTAAACATGTTTCCTTCTCTAAGCATTCTCACTATTTGGAGGAATGAATTACATACATGATTATCATCTCCCTGAAACCTTTCCTGCATTTACATACAAACAAAAATTGAAATTAGACTCAGAGATTCATAGAAAAACATACACTATTGCAGATAAATCAACAAATTTTGTTCTTGTTGTATGAAAGTGAAACTAATCAAAACCTAAATAAAAAATATTGATCATTATAAACGATGTTAATTTCATCGAAAATGATCCTTAGGAGATTGAAAGAAAATTCTCGTGAAGAAACAAGAAGATAAGTGAAGGAGAATCGAGAAAGGAAGTGAAAGTAACGAACCAGAGAAGAACTCAATCTTAACCTAATCGAGAATGGCGATTCCACAATGCTCAGATTCGCCGAGGATTAAGGTCGCCAACTGAATCGCCGACGAAGATCAGTTATTACTAAAATTAATTAATTAATTAATTTTTTTGTTCAAGTGTGATTAATTACTAAAATTAATACTACGACTAAATTAACTAAAATATCTTAAATAAAATTAAATAACAATCCAACAATAATCGTTTTGTTATTTCATGTATTTAACTAATGTATTACAAATATATGAATAACTAAAGTTTATTGAGTTTAAAGTTCTTGATAATAAAAAAAATGTGTCACATTTATAAAATCGACTTCCTAAATATTCAAATTATTGTATTGGGGTCAAATGCACATACCCCATTACCCAATGTTTTTACCAACTTTCCAAGATTGTTTAATTTTATATATATTTAACGGTAGTAATTATATATATAACGATCATATATATAAAGTTATGTTTAATGTTCCTAAAAACATTACCTTACATTTGTATCAACTCATATACTATATACAAATCACATAAGTTTATGTTAATTTTTATTTGATTTTTACCAATATAATCAATCTCTTTTTTTAATATATTACTAAATCTATGTAAATATTATACACTATATAGAAAATTATTGATTCATATGTAAAATAGAATAAATAATTAAATTTTATGTTATACCTCATCATGGGCTAATGTATTCCAACATAACATTTTTTCGATTAAAAACATATATTCATAGCTAACAAAAGTACGTCAAAAAATAAAAACTAACTCTTTATATATGTAAATTCAATAGACATATTAAAGAAGAAAAAGATGATAAGTAATCATAGAAAGAGGTCTGTATAATAAATAATTATTTTACTATAAAATTTTAACCAGTTATTTAGATAACATAATTTACTCAGTTGTCAAATTTATGTAGTTAACAAAGTTGCAAATAAATATGTTTATTTACAAATAATAACCATTAATATTGAAATAGTTGGAAATCACTTTATATTTTATATGTCCATGCAATAAAGATAAGAGAATCAACTAATTTAATTTCAAGTCAATTATTATTTTTTTGTTTACAAAGCATTGGTTGTTGTTGTTAAACATAAATAATAAGATAAAGCAAATTGCTTGTCTCTAAATATAATAAAATTTAAAACAAATCTCACGCATCGCGTGAGTCATATTCTAGTATATATATATATATATATATATATATATATATATATGTTTGTGTAAAAAATTGTTAGATATATTGAATATTTCTTATATACAAATTATGGTATCTTAGTGTACTAGTTTCTTAAAATTAATTGTTTTACTTTCTATTTACCATAATGTCTAGTGTTATTTAAAACATAATACTATAGATTTTAATTCAATCACTTATTTTTAAGTTCTTGTTATTTCATTTCAAGATATTGTTTTTCAATGGCTTTTGCTCAGTAACGTTAATAATACAAAACTATTAGTAGAGTAAAAAGCTTAATTATTTAAAATTAAAAATACAAAGTACACTTGTAAAGTTTTTAAATGCATCTATTTTGTCACAATTGACTTTGAAACTTAGTGTTGTATGGTTTGAAGATATTAATTGCAGTATTGCACTTACATCACATGATGCATATTACATTTACTTGATAGTTTAGATTTTTTTCCTCCTCATCTCTTATAGTTACATTTAAATTTTTTTTTTGGGTTAAAAATAAAATCATAAAACACTAATCATGAACTACCCAATTTGCTTCCGATTTTTTTGGGTTAAACATAAAATTATAAATCATATTATTTTTTGTGTAAATTGTAATAATTTCTTATTTTCTTATTTTCACTTTATGTATGTATAGTTAAAATAGTTTTAATTATACCTAAATTTAATTTATTTTCTCTTTATTTGATGTAATTGCAATAATTTCTTATTCTCTTATTTTCACTTTATGTGCGTATGAACTTATTATATTTGGCTTTATGAATTTAGTTATACATCAATTTGTTTGTTTAACTTTAGGACTTATTTGATATTTTATAATATCTATGTATGGGGCAATTACAAATATGTCACACTTTCCAAATTGTTAATCAAGCGTGCCACTGTTCTGAAATCCTTTATAATCATGCCATCTTTTAGTAGGAAAAAGACAAAACTGTCTATTTCTTCACATCTCTCTCTCTCTCTCTCTCTCATAAATTCAGATCTAGAAAAAATCTATATTTTCGAATCTCTCTCTCTCTCTTTCTCTGTGTGAATCTCTCTTTCTCTCCCTCTTTTTTTTTCCTTCTCTCTTTCTCTTTTTCTCTGCAAGCCAAAACTAGATTTGATTTTTGTTTTCTCTAAGAAGAAGAAGAAGTAATCCATGAATTTTGTTCTTTTTGATTCGATTTTATTTACAAATCTGAGTTTTAATCCATGAATTTTGTTCTTTTTGATTAGATTTTGGTTACAAATGTAACATCCTGGAACCAAATTCTAGGAATTTGGGAGGGGTGTCGATCGACACTAGTAGTGGGTGTCGATCGACACCATATTTTTGGTTCGGTTCCGGTTTAAGTTCAATTGTGTGGTTTGTTGTGGTTAAGGGCGAAGCCCTAGACTCGAGTTTATATATCGAGCAGTCGCATTTTCTGATGGGGAGAGGCAGAAAACGTGAGATAAGAAGAAAGCTTGAGAGCTTAGTGATTTTTGTGTGTTTTGGGGCTTGAGTGAAAAGGCTTTTACGGTCTTTGTGCGTGGAATCGATTGTCGTGGCGAGTTCGTGGTGATAGAGGCTGGTAACCGAGTGTTCGTCTCTGTTCGTCATTATCAAAATCCCTAAGCCTTCCTCAATCGCGAAATCGAGTTGAATGCGACCGTAGGCTCGTTTTAGGCCAAAGAATCATGTAGTGATTGGTTTAGATATTTTCGTGATGAAACTCTGGTTGGATTGTGTGATATTCATAATGTTAATTTGTGGAATTGTGGTGATTGTCTTGTTTACATGTTTGTGATTTGATATGTTCTTCGAGTTAAGAACAGGGTGTCGATCGACACTGTTGGCGATAGATTTTGTAAAATCCTTAAAGCATAAAAGACGATCTTTGAATGTGAATTAGTTTGTTTTCAAGGCCAAGTAACAACAAATACGACCCATTTGGCACAAGAATTAACTTGGATATGTGGCCATTTCAGAGCAATAAAGTCGAGAAATAAATTCTGGTTCAAAAGAGGAAAGGACGATATGATATGCAAGAGGAAGGAAAGGAGAGGAAAAAGCATAACGTACGGGATTGAGTCAAAGAATGGAGTTAATACGGAATTGAGGAGGGAGCATAATGAGGGGAAAAATGTAATCTCCTTTATATAAAAATGGCTGATTTTTTGGCTTCTAAGAGGTGCCACTTAGGCAAAAAAAAATCGGAATATTTTGAACCGATGAAATTAACATGTCATCACCCATTTTAATCAGGCAATTAGAGACTTTTAATTTGACATCTTGTGACACCCCGGTTTCAGAGCATATATGATATATGCGGTATATGCGGAGAGGCTTAAAAGAATTGATTTGGCTACCTATATCACCAAAGTGCACTTATCTTTTCGGTCACAGGTCTTGAGAGAACTCCAGAGTTAAGCGTGCTTAAGCTGGAATAGTTTCAGGATGGGTGACCTACTGGGAAGTGATTTGCAGGGTCAGTAAACATGACTTCAAAACTTCCCGGACTAACGCACCGACTGTTGGACACGGTGGGCCCACAAGCCTGAGAGTGGACGGGGGCCCATGGGAGGGGCGGTCGGGGCGTTACACATCTCATCTACGTTTTCGGCTTTTGGCTCAGCCCAATTAGGATAACAAGCCCAATATCACTTTATGGTTCAGAAATAATCAATGAGATTAAAGCCATATCAACAATTAGCCACATCATCATGGGTTACACACATAACTGATAAAACCTTCTAGGTTTATTCGGACGCTTAAGCTTTTCACATTAGGTTTCAATATCTTAGTTTCTCTTTCTCCGATATTTGTGATTTCCCTCATATACATAACGCCTCCCATCGCTTAAATGTTCTTTCTTAAATGTTCATAATAATCTTATACACGATCTCTTCTCCAATGGATCTATTTATCTTCTCATCTCTAAGAACAACATCAGAGATGAACAACATCGTCAGTTTTTCATCTCCTTTATGCACTCCCTGAAAAACAAGTAAGGTCTTCCTTTCAATCATCTTCTTCATCTGTATTTATCTCCAAATTAGGGCTGGAAAGTGAAACTTAGCATGTGAATTTAAAGGGAAAGACAAAAAAACATGAAAATTGAAACTCTTGGGGGAGAAGATGAGCCCGCAAGAGTAGAAAGAAACCGTCTGCTACGTTTACTACTCCTTCACCAGAAAAAGGCTTTCATTTCTCAATGAATCTCACGCCCCTTCATCAAACCAACGTTTTTGGGTTTAGGTTTGTCTCCTTCCAAATTTTAACAGGTTCATGAGATTGAGATAGATCCTTTTTTATTGATTTAACGAGATAGTTCTGTATTCCTTCATTACGGCTCTTTTACCTCCCCATGAGCTATTACTCTCTACTTCAATTAAAAACAATTTAGGGGTTTTGTTTAGGAGAGCAAAATAGGAATCACTTCTTCCACCATAGATATCTCTTTTTAATTGGATTATAGCAAAGTATTATGTAATTTTTCACTCAATATGCTAATTATGAGTTAAAGATTTGAAATTTTTTTGAGGTTGAAGTTCAATATATTGATTAGGAGTTGATGATTAGAAATTTTTGAGGCTTAAAAAAAATGTTGTTTTTTTGTATAACTGTATAAATTATATTTCAAGATCGATTGTATAATCAAGGATTATTGACTTTGTATAAGGTTAGCTGGACTTCCTGAAAAGGTAAAGAGAGATATCGAAGATGCTCATAGTACGTAGGTTATATTTGATCTTTCTATGTTTCTTTTGTGTAAAATATTTTGTCATAGACTTCTTTTCCTTTGTTTTCTTTTACTTTGTTTCTTATTAGGTACATTTTCGGTTGGAGACATGGTAAGGAGAATCTTGAATCCGGGAAGCTAGGTGATACTTTCTTTACTTTTGGGATTAGTTAGCTTTTAATCGGAAATATTTTTTGGTGGTTCACATTTGAGAGTGAATTGTTATATTTACTATATATATCAATGATCGCATGAGCATGTGCTTGCGTTTACATCTTGGGCTTCTTCTTTTCCTCCAAATAACAGAATGTTACTTTCAAACATGACAGCTTTCAAAGCTCTTGGTAACATTGTGCTCGAAGTTGGGCTAATGGTAGCGTACCACTGTGATCAATCAATATGGTAATTGTGGTTTATTGAATATATATTCAAACATACCTGAATAGATGTCCTTACGACATTGAAGCTTCGCTTGCAAAGATAGTTTTCTTTGTATTGGTGCTTCACATGATAGGTAATATTATATGTTGGCCCTTCACATGCTGCTTTAGTATTATATATGCCTTTTTAAACATAGAATTTGCATGTGCTCAATTAAAAGTACTTCATTTTCTGTCTATTTGACTTAATGTCTTCGGTCTAGCACTACGCATGATAACGAGTCCATATCATTTTGGTTTGGATAGCATACGGACCATGGTTCACTAACAGGTTGCTGTTTTTCTTCTCTCTGCTTTCCTTAGTTGTTAATGTTCACTTAAGGTTTAGTTGCTTCCTTTATGCATTCGTGATTTGTTGTTTTAAGTGTATCCTTCTATGATTCATCCTCAGGTCTTACTCGTGCAATCTTCTCTACAAATTCAACGGAAGTACCTTGCCCAGATTCTGGTTCTGGCTTATACATACAAACATGGTTGGGTCAGATCGTTAATTAAGGTACAATACTAGGCATGTTCTTCTCGAAGCTATAGAAGCGATCGTTGACTCAACATTACAAGTAACTTATAACGCAAGCATGTGGAGAGTGACTATTCCAACTAATTTAGCTTTTTCCAACGGTACCGGTGACACCAACAACATCCACAAAAATGATCGCATAGGCAACTTTTAGTGTTCTCCACAAAAATCGTCGCATTGTTTTAAAAAAAAACTAGGCTTATATATGGACATGATCTTGCTGATTATGTTAATTCATGTCTTCCAATATGTTAATAAATTGAGCAGATGTCTTTGGAAATCAAATATAAACAAAGAAAATTACGCATCTTCACACTTAACTGATATACACTCATGTGTCTAGATTAATAAACACTTGCTTTCTTCTATAAATGGTGTCTGGCTCCCATACATGAATTCAGGCTCGGGACTTCTCTTTTTTGCGATAATTTATTTTGCAAGACCAACCTAGAGTAGCCATTTCCAACCTCAACTGAGAGATTTATACGCTTTTGGTTGATCTATTTTCTCTCTCTTTAAAATACTAAATATGTAGTTCTAACACAAACTTAAGTACAAATATACAACAAATAACCAAGTACCAAAAAAGAAAACAAAAAAGGCAATGGTAATAATAATAATAAAAAATAAAACATGAGATTATAAAATTCATTATCATATCATGACGAGACCAAAAGCTTCTATTTAACAAATATCCAAATATATTTTCTTCGTCAACAAATATATATCCAGATAAAGCAATATAACCAAAACAATTAGATTACAAATTCAAAATTAAAAAATTTATCAAAAGTATCAAGAGCAGCGAAGTTAAGGGTTGGTTACTTGGTTATAGTGGATTATGATCATCTTGTGCTTGCTGAGATACATAAGCCACGCTTTCGAATACATAAATTAAGTTTTCTTCCCGTTTTTCTTCCTAATGATAAGTTGTACAAAATCAAGTTTTTTTTTTTTTAATGTTTATATGAATTAAAAATAAAAAAAAGGAGAAAAATATAAAGAGAAAGACACTGAACAACATAAAAAAAAATTTAAAAAATCCACTGCTACTCTTCCTTCGTTGTCGTGTATTGGTGTTGGGTTTCATTCTCTGTTTTTAGCCTCTGTTAAGAGGTTGCTTTGTTTAAAAGACAATTAGAAGCAAGTATAAAGTAGTCTTTTCTTTAGCTTGATTTGAAAAAAAAATTAGTATGTATTATTTTATTTTTTTTGGTCACAACAAAAAAAATTAGTATGTATTCGAGCATGCCTTTTGGTCAAATAAAATTTGATGAGTCTTGAAATTTTGAATTTGAAAGGTCCGTATATAATACAAAGATGTTTCGTGATTCTTAAATTCCAACACTGTTTGAATAAAATAGTTTTTGAGAAAATAGAATATGCATAAACGTTTAAGTGTTTCAAAATCAGAAGTACGATTGCGATACCTATTTATTACCAAAATAGTTATGAAATCGAATATGAACCGAATACCAATCTGAGTTGATTTAAAGATTTGTTTCCTCCACAAACAATACATTATATCTTTAATGACAACAAAACAAATACAAAATTAATATTATTTACACACAATACTTACACACAATACGGATAAAGGAAAACATAAACAATCGGAAAATATTCAAAACAAATATATAACACTATCCAACGAATATATATTACAAACAAAAGCAAAACTTTTGAACAAATCATTTACAAAAGTTTACCACACAACCCACGCGTAGCGTGGGGACACCCCTAGTTTGGTATTAATAGGAAAGATGTAGAATAAGGAAAGGGGGTCGATCATTTTCCAAGAGGAGAGATTATATACACGATTTTTTTTAACAATCATAGTTTCTTCTTCATTTTTTAAGAGAACATTCGTACTGTTCATCATCCAAACCAATTTTTCTTGTCTAAATAATTAAATTTGTATTGCTCATCATTCAATCAATCTTTCTTGTCTAAATAATCATACTTCTTGGTATGATCTTGATCGTTCGAGATTAAGGACTCACATTTTGGCGCCGACTAAGGGGATTCGGAGGAATATTTAATATTTTTCGGATCATACGATTCTAAAAAGATGGCGGATCAAGCTGTTTTAGCCGAGATAAAAACGATGTTGGCCGAATTAAAATCCGCTGTGGAGCAGCAAAAAACTTCTAACGATGTTCTTGTAACACGTTTAGATTCTCATGAGGTGCAAGTCACTTCTCAATTGACCAATATGACCACGTTGCAAACGACGTTGGAGGGACGCGTCAATGCACTCATAACGCAAACTGACGAGGATCCGGTGGTTAATCCAGTTCGCCGACTCGACGTTACGTCAAGTGATCCTAATATTACGGTGACGAGACATTCTGGTTCTGGTGGAACCCCAAATGCTCGTTCGAATGAACAAAATCCGATTGGTTTCATCACACCTACGACAGGTGAACTCAGAATAAGTCCTCAACATATTCACAATGCAAATACACAAAACGTGTCTACTCCCCATGAATCAGAGAGTGATCACGCTGGTGATCCGAGTACTCCGAATTCGGAGAGGAACCACATCTTATCGGGGAGAAATCCAATCGTACATGGTGGATCGGAATACGAAACCTTGCGCAAGGACCTTGAGAAAACTAATGCAGAACTTATGGTGATGACTTCCAAAATGCATAAAGTTGTGAGCGCCGCTCCGGAGATTGATGGAGTTATCAAGGAAACTGGGAGAACTCCGTTCCCTCCGCGAATCGCGAATGCACGTATCAAAGATACTGGAAAGTTAAGGCTTCCTACCTATGAGGGTAACTCAGATCCAAAAGCTTTCATGACTGCGTTTCGAATAGCGGCAGCTCGAGCTCACTTTAGTGATGACGAGAAAGACATTGTGATACGATTTGTATCCTTAAACTCTCAATCAATGATAAACTTCTTATTCCCGTAACCAAAAGATCCCAAATACAAAAGAAAAGCAAACAACAAAGATAAACACTAAACTAAGAGGTATTTCATGGAGCCTCTTCTCTCCTCTCTCACACTCACCACAATGATCAAATCTCTTGATGCCGTTTCTTCTCGCCGACTCTGATCCTATATAGAACACACACACCTCGTGATGTGCTAAGTGGGCCAATACAGTCCTAATTACCAAGCTTTGTTGGGCTTCGGTCAGGCCCATACGTAACACATTGGTTTTTGCCTGACTTTTCGCTGAAAATCTAAAAGGTCCTGCTCTTGAATGGTTTACGCAAATTGACGGAGGGTCCATTGACAATTTTAATCAATTGTCTACAATATTCATTGAACATTATTCAATTTTTATGAATAAGGGAACATCAACAGGCGATCTTTGGAATTTGTCGCAAAGCGCAACAGAACCTTTACGTAGTTTTATCGAACGATTTAAAAAAGTTATAGCTAAAGTGGCTGGAGTTGATGATTCAACCGCGTTGCAGGCTCTAAAAAACGGTCTTTGGCACGAATCTCCATTTCGTTTTGATTTGACGATTCATAAAGCGGAAACAATTGAAGACGCTCTTCATCAATCCACGAATTGGATTGATGCAGAAGAAGAAAAAACCGCTCTCGCCAAGAAGTTTAAACCTTAGAAGTCGGTGCAGGATTTTTCCTCTATTCCAAAGAAATTCGAGAACAGAGATAATAGAGACTCTCAAAATTACGGTGGTGGGTCTCACGCTTTTAGTGTGTTACGAGATTCAGAAAAAAAATATTCGAGATCTTGGCCGAAAATGATGGTCACGATGAAAACGTTTTTTGCGAAATCCACCAATGTAAGGGACACGCGACACACGATTGCTTTAAAGTAAAGAACTTTCTTGCTGCTAAGTTTGCGGCGGGAGAGCTTGCAAATGACCTTGATATCGAAAGTCTAAAACGTGAACTGTTGGGCGAGAGTCAAAACAACCAAGAGAATTCGCCTGTCGCGAAGCGAGAGAGATCTCAAGAAAAACAGGATTCTCCTAAACAAAAGCAAAAGATAAAAGTTAATTTTATTATGGGAGGGTCAAAATATTGTCGTGATACAATTAGCTCCATAAAGAAGCACCAAAGAAATGCTGACTTTGGTCAAACAAGATTTGCTCTTGATTCAGATCTCGAAATATCATTTTCCGAGAAAGACACCGTTGGACTTAACAAACCACATGATGATGCATTAGTGATCCAATTGGATATTGGTGCATATTGCGAAGTTTTAAGAATTTTAGTTGACACAGGAAGCTCCGTTGACGTGATTTTCCTTGATACCTTAATTTGTATGGGAATTGATAAATCAGAAGTGCAGGGAGTTCCAACCCCCGCTAACAGGGTTTAATGGGATAACCGAGATATCAGTTGGAACAATTCGGTTACCTGTATCAGCTGGTGGCGTGCTCAAACTAGTTGAATTCACGGTCATTGATCGTCCGGCGACTTATAACGTTATTTTAGGAACTCCATGGATATACGCTATGAAGGCAATTCCATCGACATATCATCAATGTATTAAGTTTCCAACGCCAAGTGGAGTAGGAGTTGTGCATGGTAGTCAAAAGGACTCACGCATATGTTATATGAGTGGGCATAGGCTAAAGTTGCAATAGCAATTAAAGTTCAGCGGGAAGTCATCTTCAGAGAAAAAACTTAACCATATAGACTTCCCGAACAAGCTCAACGACACGAGTAGCTCGCATGTTACACAAGAGGTTGATCAAAATAGCTTTGAGTACAAAATCAACAAGCAACCACCCGCTACTATAGT
This sequence comes from Draba incana, assembly GCA_963576765.1. Lineage (NCBI taxonomy): Eukaryota > Viridiplantae > Streptophyta > Magnoliopsida > Brassicales > Brassicaceae > Draba > Draba incana. The sequence continues at coordinate 21,567,994 of OY755204.1, read as the reverse complement.
TCTAAAATTAAGGAGAGGAGGTTTATTGTTGGCAAGCTGGTTCTTCGAAAAGTATTTCAGAATACCGTCGAGTATGGGCTGGAAAGCTCGGTGCGAATTGGGAAGGTTCATACCGTGTTACCAAAGTTGTCAGGCACGGAGTCTATGGGCTCGAGACATTGGAAGGGACACCTATTACGCGTTCATGGAACGCAATGCACTTAAAAAGTTTTATTCTTAAGAATTTAAAAAAAAAACAAAAAAAAATGAACTACGTTCAGACTTGATCCCTCCTTGGGGTACGTAGGCAGCTCACGAGGTGAGTTCAGTCGGGAAAAAAAAAACAAAAAAAAAAAATAAACGAACTATGTTCAGACTTGATCCCTTCCCAGAGTACGTAGGCAGCTCACGAAGTGAGTTCAATTGTCACAAAATAATAATAATAAAATGAACTATGTTCAGACTTGATCCCTTCCTAGGGTACGTAGGCAGCTCACGAGGTGAGTTCAGTTGTCACAAAAAAAAATAATAATAAAATGAAATGCGTTCGGACTTGATCCCTCCGGGGTACGTAGGCAGCTCACGAGGTGAGTTCAGTTGTCAAAAAAAACAAAAGGAACTACAGACTGACTTGATCCCTTCCCAGGGTACGTAGGCAGCTCACGAAGAGACTTCAGTTGTTTAAAAAAAAAAAACGAGCTACGTTCCGACTTGATCCCTTCCCGGGGTACGTAGGCAGCTCACGAGGTGAGTTCAGTTGTCAAAAAAAAAGGAACTACGTTCAGACTTAATCCCTTCCCGGGGTACGTAGGTAGCTCACGAGGTGAGTTCAATTGTTTTTTAAAAAAGTATATATATATAACATTTGAGCGTGCTCACATAAATAAAATATGCCAGAATAAAACTGGGGGGAAAAACGCTTTCGCCATAATAGAAATCGGCAATTAAGTGACATATTCACCGGAATATCATCGGTACTTAAAACGTGTTCATTAAATTATAAAGTGCCAGAATAAAACTGGAAAGACACGTTCGCCGAAACAAAATTGGCAATTAAGAGACATGTCCACCGAAAAACAATCGGTTTAAAACGTGTTCACTAAAATATATGGTGCCAGAATAAAACTGGAAAGACACGTTCGTCGAAATAAAATTGGCAATTAAGAGACATGTCCACCAAAAAACAATCGGTTTAAAATTAAGCGGCTATCACATGTTCGGAAAGTGGAATTAAAAAAAAAGGGCATGTTTACCAAAATTAATTGGAGTGGAAACAAAACCGGCTATAAAATTGTTTACTAATATATATATATATATTCTGAGTGCAAATATAAATTCGGTAACAGGATATTCAATAACCGAAATATGAACGGTAAAAATGTAAACATCAAAACAAAAGATGTTTAATCCTGAGTTAACAAAATATTCTTCAACAAGACAAAGGTGTATAAAATAAATTAAAGAAAAGGGAGACAAGATGGTGTTGTATGACTTGCGTGACGAGCATGACACGGCGAAATCGCAGCTCGCCGAACTTAATGTTAAGTGTGCATCTCTCGGCAACCATCGCGGCATCGAGATAAAGATTAATGTTGACGAGGGCCGTAAGGATCTCGCTAACAAGTTCAAAACAACTCTTGATCAAGTCAAGTCACACATCTTGAGAGGTGTGACGCCGTTCGCGAACATTTGGTGAAGGCTTCCGAAACCTGAGCTTATTTCGAACTCCTTGAAGACATTATCAAGGGCGAAATCAAGGATTTGCCTGCGGAGCTCGCGGTAGTATCCCTTGATAAGGTTCCTCTCTGTTTTACGGCGCATAATTAATACGAGTTGCCATTTAAAAAAAATAACAAGTGAGTGTGTGTCGGACGGATATAATTTCTTCATCGAGACGCATTATAAACCAACTTCATATACCAAAAAAAAGATCGTAACACCTTCTTAAGTCTTTTAAGATGAGACGCGAGTTCATACTCAAAAGACTTGGGGGGAAAAAATTGTTGGCGATGGATTTTGTAAAATCCTTAAAGCATAAAAGACGATCTTTGAATGTGAATTAGTTTGTCTTCAAGGCCAAGTAACAACAAATCCGACCCATTTGGCACAAGAATTAACTTGGATATGTGGCCCATTTCAGAGCAATAAAGTCGAGAAATAAATTCTGGTTCAAAATAGGAAAGGACGATATGATATGCCAGAGGAAGGAAAGGAGAGGAAAAAGCATAACGTACGGGATTGAGTCAAGGAAAGGAGTTAATACGGAATTGATGAGGGAGCATAATGAGGGGAAAATGTAATTTGGTATTAATAGGAAAGATGTAGAATAAGGAAAGGGGGTCGATCATGTTCCAAGAGGACAGATTATATACACGATTTTTTTAACAATCATAGTTTCTTCTTCATTTTTTAAGAGAACATTCGTACTGTTCATCATCCAAACCAAATTTTCTTCTTTAAATAATTAAATTTGTATTGCTCATCATTCAATCAATATTTCTTGTCTAACTAATCATATTTCTTGGTGTGATCTTGATCGTTCGAGATTAAGGACTCACATACACCTAGTGATTATATCGATCGACACCAAGGTTGATCAAGCGTCGATCGACACCTAGTGGTTGTGTCGATCGACGCCAGTATTGTTGAAGTGTCGATCGATACCTAGTGGTACTGTCGATCGAGACCACGTTGTTTCTGCGTTAATGTTTTAAATTAATTATTGCTTGATGTTTTTGGCTTATGCGTACTTAGCCTGTTGACGGGAGTACCGTCTCACTAAGTATTTATTAAATACTTACGCAACTCTTATTTCCATGTGTTGCAGGTAATAGAAATGTGTGATCGCGAAATCAAGGTCAGAAGAAGAGGATGGTTAAGGTGTTGTTAGTTATTTGCTTAGTTCTAGTGAACCTGGTGTTTAGGTTGCTAATTTCGGTTGTTGAATGGATATTTGGTTGAATTTAATATTTCCTTTTAATATTTTATATTGGATTATTTTATGAGAACTTCCGCGATTGTTACAATAGATGTAGAAGGTTAGTATTTATGGAAATAATAACCTGAGCTATCAATTAAAAAAAAAAGGTGTTGGTTGTTTCAACAAATCTAAGTTTCTGATTTTGATTATAGATTTGAGTTTTGATTTGCAAATTCGATTTTGGTTACAGATCTGAGTTTTGGTTAGATCTGATTTTGATGTTCTTTTTACTGATTTAGGGTTTTCCGTTTTTTATAAAAATTTTAAACAATTTTATAAGAGTTTTGTATACCTATATAATATATTAAGGTTTTACAAAATCAAAGTTATGAGAGGATATCATGTGTCACTTTTTTTTTTAATTTACAACCTTATAGTTTTCTTAATTTTGACATTTGTCCCCTAATTAGTTTTGTGATTTATGAATTGATTCTTTGAAACAAAAGTTTGATGATAATATTATTTTAAAGTAAACAATTAACATCAAACTATCTTCATAAATAGAATTAATACATTCCAACATCTTTGTTGAGATTATTGTTTATGTTAAATGATTTATTACAAATGCTTGGTTTTCTAACCTATCTAATTATTTACTATAAGCACCAAATTTTGGTAATATCTTATTTTTATAAGGTAGAAATTATTCTATATTTAATTATATTGTTTTTTTAAAAAATACAACAAACTACGATTCAAGGTTCTAATAAAAAAAACATAAACATACATCCAACATCTATGTTGAGATGATGCAGGTATCTTGGTATAATCAATAATTTTTTTCACAAATGTGTTTCATGCAAAAAAAGACGAACATACATATTTTTAGGAAATCATAGTGAATATTGATAAAGACATATAAATTAATGGTTTATGCCAAAGGATATGTCTTCCATAAACAGTAAAAACTCTATAAATTAATAATGTTGGGACTACGATATTTTATTAATTTATAGAGTTATTAATTTACCGAAAATGGAAACTTTCCATAATTTTTTTAAAATAATTTTTATTTTAAAATTTTTAATTTATATTATGCTATATTTTTGTGAAATTAATTTATTCTCTTTGTTTGTTTATACTATGTCAAATAATGATATAGTTATAAACAAATTTCAATTCTAAGAAAAAAATAAACAACACTAAAATGATATATAAATATATTTTGGTCAAGTTTATATAGCATATATTAATTTATGATATTATTGGGACCATATATTTACATAGGATTTCTAAAATAATTATAATCGTATTATCTTATCGAATTTTGTTATATTTTACACCGGTCCGACTCGGGACCAGCCAAATTTATTAATTTAGAGAGTTTATTAATTTATCGAGTATTAATTTATAGAGTTTCTACTGTAGTTTAATTTTATGAACGGTCTATTTCTTTTTCCATATAACTTTGTATATATAACAATTTGTTACATATATTTAGTCATGTAACCTAGGTAATAATTTTTTTATTTTATTAGAAACATCAAATTTATGTATTAAATAATCACAATTAACTAATAAGCGGGAAATTATTACATATTTTAATGTTAATTTTTAAACCAACGTAACACGTGGACAATCTCTAGTTATTATTGATTTAGGGTTTTTCCATTTATATAACTTTTTAAAACAATTTTATAAGAGTTCTGCATCTTTTTACTGATTTAGGGTTTTTTTATAATTTTTTTAAACAGTTTTATAAAAGTTTTGTATCTGTCATTAAAAACTGAACAGATAAAAATTTATAAGGTTTGAAGAGGTTTATAAGATTTAAAAAATATTTATAAGGTTTTTAAAAGGTTTATAAGATTTTATAAGACTGTTTTAAATGCTTATAATATTTTATTTTTATTTTAAAAGACTTCGTAATACAGTTTAAAACTGCGAGATCTGATTTCACGACGATGAGATATGCATTTAAAAAGAAAAAAGGTGATTCTTGGTATATAGAGAGAAGAAAAGTTCAGAGAGAGAGAGAGAGAAGAAGAAATCACGTTTAGATTGAAAGAGATTTTTTTTTCTTCTTTAAGTACTTTGTATCTAGGGATTTAAAAAAAAGTGGCATACGATTTTTAAACAGTGGCATATTTGAAAAATAGTATGTGAAAAGTGGCATAACTTGTAATTTCTCATTCATTAAACATGTTATATTCATATAAGTTTTGAGGTTTCAAGTTTAATTTTTTTTTTTTTAATCGTCTGATAATGCATTAAGAAACTTGGAACCAGAGTTGTGAAACAATGAAAACAAAGAGAAAACTAAGCAACATCAACACCCAATAGTAAGGGCCGAAGAGATGTCACAAAGAAGCATCTCGGAGAAGTCTATCGTGTAACCATGCCGGACCTCCAAGGGCAAGATAAGATTGAAATCTACCCTCCCTAGTAACACTCTTAGCAATTTCCCGAGCAACATAATTAGCACCCATTGATTCAATCTCAAAAAAACAAGACTCGAAGCTAGACCGAAGCGTGCTAATGATCATGAGCAAAGCTTGGTATCGTGGCCATTCATTTGGTTTATTCAAGGTTTCAAAGTGGCATAACTTGCAATTTCTCATTCATTAAACATGTTATATTCATATAAGTTTTGAGGTTTCAAGTTTAATTATTTTTCTTTTTTTAATCGTCTGATAATGCATTAAGAAACTTGGAACCAGAGTTGTGAAATAATGAAAACAAAGAGAAAACTAAGCAACATCAACACCCAATAATAAGGGCCGAAGAGATGTCACAAAGAAGCATCTCGGAGAAGTTTATCGTGTAACCATGCCGGACCTCCAAGGGCAAGATAAGATTGAAATCTACCCTCCCTAGTAAACACTCTTAGAAATTTCCCGAGCAACATAATTAGCACTCATTGATTCAATCTCAAAAGAACAAGACTCGAAGCTAGACCGAAGCGTGCTAATGATCATGAGCAAAGCTTGGTATCGTGGCCATTCATTTGGTTTATTCAAGGCTTCAAACGCAGCTTTACAATCCAAAGCAATCAACACATCCGTGAGACAGAGATCCCGTAAGCTTCGTAAAACCCATATAACACACCGCAACTCTACGACAATACGATTTGGAGATCTAACGAAAGCCTCACGAGCATGAAAGAGAACCTTACCCATTTGATCTCTTGCAATCCATGAACCACCACTATGCAAATTAGCATTTCTCCAATTCGAATGCAAGTTACATTTGATCGTGCCTTGTAAGGGAGGAAACCATCTATTATACAGATCATGGGATCTACGATGCAATGCTCCCGAAATCACATTAATATGATTTTTATTGACTAAACTTCAACTAGTTGCATCTTCCACAGCCGTTTGAACCACTCTACTCAAGGCGTCCTGTTTAGCCGCAAACAAGATTGAGTTTCGGTTTTTCCAGACATTCCAAAGAATTCAAGGAATTGAAGATTTGATCAAATTTGTAAGTGATGATCCTTCCATTAAATCCAGAACCAAGTTAAGGTTGACTTCCAAAGAACCCGCAAAAACCGCGCTAGGATTATCGATATCCGCCAAATCCCATATTTGTTGAGCCACACTACAACCAAAGAGAACATGGTTGATAGTTTCGGCTTGTGATTGACAAAGTTTACAAGTCAAAAATACATCTAGACCTCGAGTTCTCAACCTCTCTGCCACCGCCAAAGCACCTGCCACCGCACGCCATAAGAAAAGTTTTATCTTAGGCAACGTACGTAATTGCCAAATACGTTCCTTCAATGCATTTTGTTGAATCTCTAAAGCACTCTTTTGGGGCATATAAAGGACCGGATTGTTAGAGATAAACCAATAACCACTTTTAACTGAATACGCACCCTCTTTAGTGTAAGCCCAAATGAACCTGTCCTTCACATTTCCAACTTGCATATCTTGGATACGTCTCACATCATCCCGAGGAAATAGATGATGCAACATTTCCGAGTTCCACTTACCAGCAGAATCAAAGAGAGATGAAACCTTAAGCTCTAAATCAATTAAACTTTGCTTATTAACCGGCCGTCATGGATGAGTTTCCATGATCCATTTATCAATCCAAATACTTGTCGATGTACCATCTCCAATAGATTTCAACAAACCTCTTGATAATAACTCTCTTCCATGAATTATGCTACGCCACGCATATGACGGGCAATATCCTTTTCCACAATCAAGAAATTTTTTTGAAGAGATATAACTACCTTTGTACACCCTTGAGATCGAAGAATCCAGTTCATTTAAGATTCTCAAAGCTTGTTTTGCAAGCAAAGCTTGGTTAAAATCCTTGATGTCTCGAAAACCAATACCACCATTATCCTTCAATTTACACAACTTTTCCCATGAGACCCCCAATATATATTCTTCTTGTCATCACTAGAATTCCACCAAAAACTAGTCATTGCACTCATGATCTTCTGACATTGATGTTTAGAAAGCCGAAAACATGACATCGCATATACCGGAAGAGCCATAGCGACAGACTTAAGGAGGACCTCCTTTCCTCCAAGGGAAAGCGTTTTGGTAAACCATCCATTAAGCTGTTTTGTGAGATTATCTCCAATAAAAGCCAATAATTTCTGCTTCGAACCGCTAAAACACTCGGGAAGACCCAAATACTTACCATCACCACCTTCTTTCTCAATCCTCAACAAACAAGCCATTACTCTACGCATAATTGGATCAATATCCGCCCCGAAAGTAACCGCCGACTTTTGAAAATTTATAACTTGACGTGAAGCTCTCTCATACACATGGAGACATCTCAAAAATTCGGTGCATTCATTCAAGGTAGCTCGGCATAAAAACAAGCTATCATCCGCAAATAATAGATGTTGCACCGGCGGACACTTCTTCGCTAAAGTCATACCCGTTAACTTACCATTTATCTCCGCTTTATTTATTATATGGACCAATGCCTCCGCACACAAGATGAAAAGAAAGGGAGATAACGGATCACCTTGTCTTATTCCCCGCTCCGACTTAATATACCCGTGTGTTTGTCCATTTGTAGCACCGTATACGAAACTGAACGTACACAAACCATAATCCAATCAATCCACTTCCGATCAAAACCCATCTTGACAAACAAATTCTCCAAGAAAAGCCACTCTACACGATCATATGCTTTAGACATATATCCGTCTTGATGGCTATGAAATCCTCTTTACAACTTGGATTCGTTCGTAGTCCATGTATCATCTCATGAGCAATGAGAAGGTTATCAGAGATCAATCGTCCAGCAACGAAAGCTCTTTGGGTTGGTGAAACAAGATGAGGCAGAATCTTTTTAATCCGAGAGCATAAAACCTTTGACACAATTTTGTAGGCCACCGAACATAAGCTGATGGGGCGTAAATCAATCATTTGTGTCGGATTAGGTTTCTTGGGGAGCATAAATAAGTGAGTATGATTCCAATATTGCGTAAAAACTCCGGTTTCGAAAAAACGTTTATCTTCAAAGATCACTTGCGGACCGGTAATTTTCCAAAAGGATTGAAAAAATTTACCCGTCATACCATCACCACTCGGGGCACTATCACTTCTAATTGCTTTGACCGCTTTATGAATCTCAGAATCCGTAACATCTTTAATCAACTCTCTATTCATTCGTTGAGTTACCTTGCTTTCCATCCCCTCTAGCACCTCCATAGAATCATTGGAATTAGAAGTTTCAAAGAGCTTAGTAAAATATTCAACAGCAACACGTCCTTTGTCTTCCTCCTCGAAATGCTCTGTTCCATGGTCATCAAAAAGAGAAGCAATATGATTTTTCATGGTTCTCTTCTTAACACTACCATGAAAAAAACTAGTATTTTTATCTCCATGGAGAAGCCAATTCTCTTGACATCTCTGCTGCCAATATACTTCTTCTTCATTAGATGCTTTCTCAAAATCAGTTTTGATTCTTATCATACTATGAAAGTTAGGTACCATTCTTGATGATTCCCTATCAAGCTCCTGTCTAAGATTCCGAATCTGATCCTTTGAATTATAATTAGAAACCCGCTTCCATTTTGATAACTCTTCCCGGCAATCGGAGATCCTCTCCGTTAAAGTTCTCTCTCTTCTATCATTTTGCCGGTGCCAACCCCTCTTTACCATTTCTATAACCTCTGGCTTATCACACCACCGTTTATCAAAGTAGAATCTCCCTCGATGCCCTTCAACTTTTGAATGTAATACGAGCAAGATATTCAGCTTGTGCTCTCGGAAATAGCCTAAACCACTCCGAGTTCCCAAAAGCTCTATCCAAACGACATTGTATCCAGACATTCTCCTTGTTACCATCAGGTTTGATTATCTCTCTTGAACCCGCCCAAGATAACGTATTACCGCAACTAGGCATTTCCTTAATTCTGCACTCTCTAACAAGAGAACGAAATGAGTAGAATGATGATTCTTGGTGTTGTGGACCACCTACCTTTTCCGAATTATTCATTATTTCGTTAAAATCACCAACCAAGAACCACGCCTCATCCCGTCTATTACCAATGCTCTTTATCTTGTCCCAAACTAGGGATGTTAAATATGGGTAATTACCCGATGGGTACCCTAAACCCGGTAAAAAAATTTAAACCCAAGACTTGTTTATTATGTTTAAAATCTCGCGGGTTTAAAACGGGTAGGTTATGTTTTTTTTTATTACTCTATCGGGTTTTGGGTACCCGATGGGTTTTTTTTTTATGTTAAAAACTTAAAACTAAACGACGTAGTTTCACGAAAAACTCTTTTTTTCTCTCTCGCTCGACTATCTAAGAGTATTAGGTTTTCTATTTCCTTTGAGATTGCTAGGGTTTCTCCCTTTTGATCTTCGCTGCGATTTTACAATCTCTGGATTCGATTCTGTACCAGTTTGTTTCCTTCTATGATTTATTGCCAATTTCACCTCGATTCGCGATCCCATCAGTCTTTCTGATCTGATTCGTCTCTGTAAAAGGACGCCTTTTGGTTTTTTCCCGAGGTTCGTTATCTTCCCTAATTTCTGAGCTTGATCCTCTTTCTGTACTTTGATCTAGCATTCTCCTTCTTTATTCCGGGAAACTTCTGGGTTTCACGGGAAAATCTGTGGGGAGATTTTGAGTCATTGAAGTTGCGTCTTTTCGTTTTTCACTCTTCCTTGCTTTGCTTCCTAGATCGTACTTGCGAAGTTATGTACACATTTGTGCGTTTGGTGGGTTAAATTTTTGGTGAATAATCGTATAAAACAATAATAGAAATTTTGTTTATTGTGTCTGTTTGATCTTTGACTTCTTTTAAATCTTTCTTGTTCTATCTAGAATTAAGTGTATAAAATATTGGGTTAAGTTCCGGGACAGAAGCTGTTTGATCTTTGACTTCTTTTAAATCTTTCTTGTTCTATCTAGAATTAAGTGTTTATACTGATCAGATAGTTGGAACTAAGTGTTTATTGTGATTGTTTTTGCAGAATGGAACCAGATTCGCAAACAGTTCGATTAATGGAAACTCTTAATGCTGAGGAAGAGAATTTTGCGATAGATGAGGAGATTGATGAAACAGAAACTCAAGGAGCCACACATAGCGAAACTCAACATGTTCCAGCGACTCAAACAGTAAGTACTTCTAAACGCCGAAAGAAATCTCTCGTTTGGAAAGAGTTTATCCCAATAGGAGTAGAAGAAGATGGGAAAAATAGGAGTCGTTGTATGCACTGTAATAAGAAGTTAGTTTCAGAACAAGGAACAACAGCTTTGCTACGCCATCTAGAGATATGTCCGAATAGGCCTCCTGGAATGAGAGATGAACAGCCATATGATCACAAAGTAGATAGAGCTATGATTAGTGAGATTATTATCTACCATGATCAACCTTTTAGATATGTTGAATACGAAAAGGTTAGGGCTAGGGATAAGTACTTGAATCCAAATTGTCAGCATATATGTAGGCAAACAGCTGCATCTGATGTAATTAAGAGATTTGAGGAAGAAAAAGAAAAATTGAAGAAGGTATTTGCTAAATACAAGGGTCGAGTATCATTTACATCAGATATGTGGTCCGCTTCTACCACTATGATGGGCTATTTGTGCTTGACTGCACATTATGTTGATGATAACTTCAGATTAAACAACAAGATATTAGCTTTCTGTGAGTTGAAACATCCACACACTGGTGAAGAAGTAGCTAATAGGATTCTTAGTTGCTTAAAAGAATGGGGTTTAGAGAAGAAAGTTTTCTCGATCACTTTGGATAATGCTAATTATAATGACAGTATGCAAAAGATTCTCAAGCATCGTCTTCAGATCATTAGTGGTAATGACTTGCTTTGTGATGGGAAGTTTTTTCACGTTAGATGTTGTGCACACATCTTGAATCTCATTGTGAAAGAAGGATTAGAATTAGCCACTAGTCTTTTGGAAAATATTCGAGAAAGTGTTAAGTATGTCAAAGCCTCTGGATCAAGGATAGAATCATTTGCCGCATGTGTTCAAAGTGTAGGGATTAAAAGTGGAGCAGGATTATCTTTGGATATACCTACAAGATGGAATTCGACTTATGAGATGCTTGCTAGGGCTTTGAAGTTTCGTAAGGCGTTTGCTAGCTTTAAAGAATGTGATAGGAGTTACAAATCATTGCCTACAGAAGATGAATGGGATCGAGGAGAGAGAATTTGCGATTTCTTGAAGCCCTTTAGTACTATTACCGCATATTTCTCAGGTGTTAAGTATCCCACAGCTAATGCATATTTTCTCCAAGTGTGAAAATTGAGTGTATATTAAGGAAGTATGCTAATTGTGGTGACATTGCATTGAAAGAGATGTCTAGAAGAATGCAGTTGAAGTTTTCTAAGTATTGGGATGAGTATAGTCTCATTTTAGCTATGGCAGCTGTTTTAGATCCAAGATTGAAGCTACAAATACTTAGAACCGCTTATGAAAAAGTGGATTCGAGAACTGCAGAAAAGAAGGTTGAGATTGTTAAGAAGAATTTAAAATTGCTTTATGCTGATTATAGAACCAAGTTCGAGACTTCTTCTTCAACCTTTTTAGCCACACCAACTCCACAAGAGCTTCTTACCGAATCACCATTAGAGGATGATCTGAATTATGTAACTATTATTCTTTTCATTTGTATAATTTCATATCATAATCTTTATATTTTGTGTTTATCTAATTTGTTGTTTGTTTATAAATTATAATATAGGATCTGTTTGAGCTTGAGAAGAGCATCCCTCCTGGTCTAGATAATACAAAGACAAATTTGGATCTTTATTTGGATGAGGCTAGGAAAGTCGAGATCTTTTACCGACATAGATGTTTTAAGCTATTGGAAAGGTGAAGGACAACGCTATGGAGATTTGGCTTCTCTCGCATGCGATTTGCTTAGCATTCCTATCACTACAGTCGCATCGGAATCAGCGTTTAGCATTGGAGGTCGAGTGATAAGTCCTTACAGAAACCGTCTCCTACCAAAAAATGTCCAAGCTCTACTTTGTACACGGAACTGGTTAAGAGGTTTTGCAGAATTCGAAGGTATATTTTCACTTTTGATCACTTTTATAATTAGATTGGTAAATTCTTAATTCTCTATGTTTCTTTTGTTTCTTGTCTTCTAGGTGATGTTGAAGATTATTTTGATGATGAAAATAATGATGCTACGACGACATCCAATAATTCGGGAATCTGAGATTTGTGATTTAGTATACGGGAACATGTTTGCGAAACTAACGGTAATTATATATCTCTAATTCAAGTATTGGATCGTACGTATATGAGTATAATAAACATGCTAACCAAATCTGCACTGGTGGAATTGTGCAGAAGGAAGCTTCAAAAGAAGGAGAGGCCATGAGCACCTGAGTCTTGAAGCTGTTTGAAGAAGTCTGCATTTCTTTTGGTTATTTATTTTCTCGGGAAAGTTATTTATTTTCTTGCGTCTTTACTTTGAGGGTTTATTGTTGAGTTATTGGTGGTAACTAGAAACCGATCAATTTCAACCATCAGAATTCCATATGACTTTCTTAATCTTTGTTTGACTTCGATTCGACTTCTCAACTTAGTAAGTTTTTCTTTCAATATTCTTCTCTCTCTTTATATATCTCTGTTCTTGGTGAATGGAGCAGAGCATAAAATTATTTGATAATCATCTTTCAAGAAATTGCATGCAATGATGTTTTCTAAAGTTATGTAAAGCCAAAGTAATGATTCGGTTCATAATTCAGTATAAATGATTAAAGATATTTAATTTTTCCCGAGAAAAAAAACAGAGAAATCTTGAAATTGCGTTATTTGTGCTCTGAAATTCACAAGAATTTGCTCTGTAAATTGCTTGAATTCGCTATTTTCATGGGTTTTATTGGATAAATTAGGTTCTAGCGTTGACTAAAATTTTCAAAATTTTTTAGTAAAACTGAAAATAGAATTCGGGTACCCAACAGGTAACCCAAAATTTAAAGGGTATTAATCGGGTAACCCAATAAGATGTTGGGTTTTTCCGGGTTTTTTCATTTTTGGGTATTTTCTGGGCGAGTTTTTTCCGGGTTCGAGTTGGGTTGGGTTTTTTTACCCATGACAACATCCCTATCCCAAACCAAGCTTCTACGATGTCTAACCGGGTCTCCATACACAAATGTCATGAAGAAAGTCAATGAACCAGCCGTAACTTGCGTATCAATCAATCTATCATCCGAGTATAAAACCTCAACTTCATGTGAATTATTCCAAAACAGCGCCAAACCACCACGGAGACCCACTGGATTTACCAAGAAATAGTGGTCGTAACCCAACGATCTCCACACCTTCAACACGTGATCACTAGAGTTTTTAGTCTCTAGGAGAAACGCAAAATCCTGGAAATGTTCACGACACATTTCCTCTAGGCGTCGAACTGTCAGTTTGTTTCTCAATCCCTGACAGTTCCAACTCAGTGTCGTCATATATCATGATTGGATGGTTTCTGGTGAACCATATATCAAACCCACAGCATTCTTAGACAGTTTTGACGACACTTCTACATCATCATTCGCCTTGCGTTTTACAGAGCGAACAGCTCCGGCCTCATTCACACCTTCAACTTGTTTCAAATCCGTCGAAACATGTTCCTTTAGACCTCTACTCTGCCGAGACCAAGAGTTACGGCCATCCCTAGACTTGCTTTTACCACTTGTATCAGACTCGCTAGCTTCCACTGCACCAATCTTGAGTTCCAAGCCAGTGGCTGGAGGCATAAAACTCCCAGACCCTTCCGTATTCTCCACTATTTTGGTATTCTCTTCGTCATTGACCTCCTTCGATCTAAAACCACTGGCCAAAGCATTGTTAATCCCGTCAAAAATGAGTTTGACACTTGGGTTAACATTATTGTCAAGTAGAATATTTGGTGAAGTCGCCACTGCAGCATCATCTTTTTCGGAAGGAACCAAAACCCTCTCAATGTTATTGTTATTGGTGCTGCCCACGTTCTTAGAAGTACTCTGACCTTCACCCTTATTATCATTAATGGCCATAGCCCTTGCCGTACTCTGTTCCTGATCTCCATTATCAACCGCACAAGCTTTACCTTTGTTAATGTCCATTGGCCTCCCATTATTAGTCTCCAAGAGTAAGAATTGTTTGTGCTGCACTGGGTCCTTCTCAAGCTCATTGACTTGTTTGTTAATTCTCAATTCCCTCGCTTTACGTTCAGCAACATCTTGCACCATTAATGACTTATCAAATTATTTTCATAATCTTAAATCTAAAGTATTAAATGTGAAATTATAAAAATATAATAAAAAAGATAATTTATTATACATGTAGATGCATGAGAAGAGAGAAAACTAACGATCAATACAAAAATGTATAGAGATCACTAAATATATTTTTTTTGTTAAAAGAGAACACTAAATATTTATTTATATATAGGCCTATAACAAAACTCTTATAATCCTTTCTCCTAAACATACTTCCCTAAGACTTAACTATATGCATATACATATTATCTTCCAATGTATGATGGTATCATGGTAGACAAAAGACCAACTCAAGAAATATTGGCCACAGAGATCACTATAGTGATACTACGGGTATAGAGATCGGTATGGGGACATCATTTCGAAAACTCCCTTCTCTACTACCAGACCGCATCACCGCTGTGTTTTTCCAGTTCTTGAGAAGCAGAGCAAGTGAATTCGCTTTCCGCTTAGCTCGGTCTGTACCCGTCCAACAAAGACTGTTCGTCAAAGAATCAATATCCGGTACTTTCACCACCTTCCCCATCACGACCGTTCCACGGTGCATACAGAGATGTAACAATGCAGCAACTGCGTGTTCTTTGCCTTTGGCTGTTCCACACCTCATCAATTTAACGAATCCCGCCACAGCCGATTCCTCTCTCTCTATAGCCTCTGCTACTAAAGATACTTTCGCTAATTCAGACAATAACTTAGCCGCTCTCTCCCCCTCAACCTCGTCCGCCAAAGCTCCCACGATAGCGGACACTCCTCCCAAGTTTACAAGCCGGATCCAATTATCCGGATTTTTTGATATGTTGTATAAAGCCTTCAACACATCATGTTTCCCTCTCGGCGTTCCGTTTTCCATCAGCCACCCAAGCGATTCGATGCATCCATGGGCGTCTGCGATCTGTTTCTGGTATGCTGCTGTTGAGGACAGACCTAACAGTAAAGCCGCTGCGTTTTCCCTAGCTTCCATTGTAAGCCCCGAGACGAGAACGCTCACTATCGACCCCAAGCAATCGTTTTCCTCCATGATCAAACTTCTGTTTTTCTTTTGCACAGCCAAATTGAACATCGCTGTAACGAAAATCTTTTGCGTAATACCGTTTTCGGATTTAAGAAGCCTACACAAGTGCGGGATCGCACCGGATTCTGCGATAAACAAACGCTTATCCGTATCCATTCTAGCTAGAAGACGGAGTTCTTGCGCCGCAACTGTCTTAGCTGATTCTGAACCATTTTCTAGAACTTGTATAAGAATCAATATTGTGGCTTTACTTGCTTCCATTGAAGCTTTTGTTTGGCGAACCGAAGCAAGAGACTCGTTCGGGATATATACAGAAGAATCCGACTCAAGAGACGTACCGGTTGCTACGCACCAACACGTAATCAAGCGACTCAAAGCTCGATTAGGAACAACCATACACGACGAGTCCACGAGCTTTTGCCTTGTTGTAGGACAAGTAGAGTGACCCGTTTTAATCCAACCGGATCTTTCATCAAATCGAGGGAAATCGAGCAAATGAAATCATTCGGTAGTTTCCTAAATGTGTCTCCAATCTCCTCAACAGTGATACAACATTTCCTCTGTTTCTCCGAGTTTTCGATCATCCATTCCAATTCATCGTCTTCAATTCCGAATAACGAAAACCTGCAATACCGTATAATGTCGATAAACGCGTTAATCACTGAACCAGTAGGCTCTAAATCGCAGTCGTAATACATGATCTGTTCTTCGAGAAACTCGAATTCAGCAATGCAACTCTTTGCATCCATAATCCCTAATTTCTCCACGAACAAGTCTCTCGATTCTTCGGAATTCGGTACACGACCGTTCCCGAATCCGTCGAGAAATGAATATAATCTCTCCCGTAGCAGTTCGTCGTCTTCATCGATGAACAATCTCGATTTACTCTATTGATTCTTCAAAAGCTCGATTAGTTCTCTAATGTCGTCGCTTAAACCGAGGTTATCGACGGGAAAAACATCGAAAACGGTGGAGATATCTCGATTCAGATTATGGAAAAATCCAGAAACCCTAGGGTTTTGTAGCAAGAGCCATAACTTAGTGGATTGAGCACAGTAATGGAGAAGGATTTTGGAGCGGTAGAGAAGGAGATAAAGCTCTTTAAAACACGTCAATGCCGTCGAATCGAAACCTGAATCGGTTAGGTATTGGAAGAAGACGACGAAGATTTGAATCTTCCGGATTAAGGAACGGGAATTTCTGCGTTGGAAGGAGAAAGATACGCCGGTGAAGAAGGAGACGATTTCTGATGAAATGGAAGATAGTGTTCGAAGAAGAGGGACGCCGGAGAAATCAACGGTTGCTAATAATGGTAATCCTCTCCGGCGTAAAGATGCGACAATGGCTGCTGCGGCGGCCATGAGATGGTAGTTACAACAGAATCTACTTGAGTGTGTGAAGAAGAAGAAGAAGAA
The DNA here is from genome assembly GCA_963576765.1 of Draba incana. Lineage (NCBI taxonomy): Eukaryota > Viridiplantae > Streptophyta > Magnoliopsida > Brassicales > Brassicaceae > Draba > Draba incana. Next base: position 21,550,941 of record OY755204.1, on the reverse strand, counting down.
GTGAAATACGTTTGTAAAACGCGTTTGATGAACCAGGCGTTTGGCATGTTTTTGTCTTCGTTGTTAGGTTTTTGTGTAAGCATTTAACATTGCAACAGACCATAACTTGGAGGAGGTTGGTAGTTGAGATCAATTACAATTTTATGGTGTCTAAGCCATATTTTACAATTTAAGGTTTTGTCTCATTTCCCATAACGTCTCCATTATCATCAGTTGAAACCCACTACTTTTCTATAATCTTTGTCAAACCATGCTTGCAAAAACATGACTTCTACTACAGACAAGTGGAAATGAAGACAAATTGACTGTGAAATGAGTTCTTCTTTTCTCATAGTAGTCTTGAGTATTTAATTTTACATACTAGTTAGTAGTTACGGTTATTAAACATCGTTGAAGACGGTCTATAATTCAAAAATGTAAATTGTTTATTTGGTCAAGAGTGAAATTCCTAGAAACATTACATTAGAAAAGTGTCTATCACATAAGTTCTTTAAATTTTCAAAACAAAATAACATGAAGATAAAAGAAAGAAAGAAAAACTAGAGAGAAATTTTCGTTTCAACAACAAAAAAAAAAGGCTACCTCAAACTGTCTATTAAAACCCTTTTGAGGATGGGTATACCAGCTAAAATCCCTTTCTCTGCTCTGAAACTCTGCTTTTGCCTTTTTCTGTGAAGTTTTACATCTTTAAGCTAACCTTAGAACCCGAAGAATCCGAGCTCACTGGCTTTTTCCTTCTCAAAGGTCTCGAAATACTGGTATATGATCGTGACCGCCAACAGGATTCCCGTCCCCGACCCAATCGCTCCCATGAAATCAGCCAGAACAGTGAGTGCACCGATACACACTCCTCCAAAAGCTGCTGCTGTTGGGATGTACCTGTTCAGTTCCTTCTGCAAGTTAGACTCTCTATGTCCCGGCATCACCATTTGTTGTTCCTGTAACGTTTATTATTCAGAGTCAGAGATCACACACACCATGCCAATAATATATTATATCGAGCTTTTCTGAGTTTTGTACCTTGAGCTGCTTAGCTACGTCCCTAGCAGAAGACCCAGAGACTTCAATCCATGTCTTTGAGAAAAGAGCACAGGCCGTTAACATGAAGACAATGTAGAACAATGCATGGAATGGGTGAGCTGCCATATCCGAGAAACTGCAACCATATTAAAACATTAATTGGCAGTTCGGTTGATGCATGCCGATTTGATCACTAAAAGCAAACATAAAGAAAGACGCTACATTACCTTGCTGGAGCTGTGATAAGGTAAGCCAGACCACTAACTGGAATAGATTGCCCACTGTACTCAGATTCTTTCCATTGTCCCAAGAGGTTTACAAAGAAATTTCCACTGAACTTCCTGTAGAGAAGCTGTTGACCAAAAAGAGATTCAATGTCACCATAATGTTAATTGCTTTTGTATTCTTAGCACGTACGAGACTTGAGAAGAATGTCTGTACCTGAGAGATGAAGTACAGATTTGAGACAAGAGCAGACTGGAGAATGATAGGCATGTTAGAGGTGTAGAACAACTTGATTGGGTAAGAACCCTGTTGCCCACGGGCATTCTTTGATCTCACAGGCAAAACCACACGGAAACCTTGGAAGTAGATCACAATCAGGAAGATCAAGACTGTGGCCAACAAGTTGGTAACATTTGGAAGGTTTTGCCGGTAGAAAGCTTGGCGGAGAGCCGCAACCTTGTTGGACTTAGTTATCAGCATATGGAACAATGCAATAACAGCACCTTCAAACTCGGCTCCACGACCCGTGTTGATGGTAGTTGGGCTAAACGCTTTCCAGATAATGCTCTCACTGCATTTCCACAAATTCTTAGTATCACATTCAGCGAAAAGAAAAGGAATGGTTTAATAAAAAAGTGAGAAAGAACTTGACGTACCAGATGTTGGTGGCAATGAAAAGGGAGATTCCTGAGCCGAGCCCATACCCCTTCTGAAGAAGCTCATCAAGGCAGATAACAATGATTCCGGCAAAGAAAAGCTGAAGGATGATGAGAATGGCATTTCCAACACCAAGCTGTCCAACGGGACCATACATTCCAGAAAGAACATATGCAACAGCCTCACCGATGGCAATCAGAATACCAAGAAGCTTCTGAGCACCATTCCTACAAAATAAGTACAAACACAGAATCAGAAAATACAAGGCAACCAAATCCTACAAGAACAACAACGACAAGACTCACAAGAGGGCACGATCCTCACGGACATTGTTGTCGACCTCAATAATCTTAGAACCAGCCAAGAGTTGCATGACGAGTCCAGACGTGACAATGGGAGTGATACCAAGCTCCATGACGGTACCACGGTTGGACGCAAGAATGACACGCATCCAGTAGAATGGATCGGCACCGGTGGTGGAATGAATTCCATAGAGAGGAAGCTGACTGCAGACAAGAAAGATGAAGAGAGAGATGACAGTGTAGATAACCTTCTCTCTGAAAGGCACCTTTCTGTCAGCACTCTGTACCTCGGGCAGAAATGCCAGGAATGGCCTCACCAAATGCAAAACTCTAAATCCTCCTCCCATTCTAGTTATCCAATCAACTTTATCTGCTTTGCTTCTGTATAAAACCACATATGACTACCAAAAGTAAGCTTCTTTATTGACAAAACCCAAAATCCACAATCTACATGCAAAATTCCATATCATCTATGTTCCCAAATCAAACAACTACGAATGCAATTCCTTCAACAAAAATATGAATCTGAACAATACTAAAATTTGATTTCCAAAACCAGATCTATCAAAATGTCTCCGATCCACACCGTATATATTCGATACAGATCGGAAACTAGACACAGATCTAGAAACATAGATCCGATAACTACAGAGATCTGATACATTTTGAGAAACAGAAGATGCGAAAGACTCACAAATGGAGATTGAGAGAGAAAACATTCAGGTTTCGATGGAGAAGAGAAGAGAGCACTTACGATCTATGTAGAGAGAAGAAAGAGCGATGGATGAGCTCCGAACCCGACGGCTTCGAAATAGTCTTCCCCTTCACACGGAGAAAGAGCCTTCTTGTTTCGATGGTCAACGAAAGACGAAGGTCACCTTATAATCCTTTTTTCTTTTTCTTTTTTTATTTTTATTTTTTATTTTTCCTTTTAATTATTTTCTGGGGTTATTGCCAAATCGTGGCGATGCGAGAGAAATATGCTAGACACGATAGTATAACGAATCATTGTATGCCACGTCAGCTCTAGTTTTCCGACCTACATTGGGCCGCGTTTTTGTTGTTGTTGTTTTGTTAAATGGGCTTTGGATTTGTGTCGACATGCACAAGTTGTTCGTGCATTTAAAACAAGTGTCTTTGACAATTGAACAAATCCAGTATCAGAGTATTAAATATATCAGTATAATTTAATTACAGACTTACAGTTAGGAGTGAGATTATTATCCGATGTCCAAAATCCGATCCGGGATCTGCTCTAAAAAATTCGGATATCCCAGGAACTGGATCCAGATCCGGTTATCCGAGTGACCGGATTCAAATAGTAAAATCATAGATCCGTCAAATACAGATGTGGATTCAAATATCCTACTTTTTAAGTCGGGATATCCGAGATCCGAACTCTTTCAATATATTACAAATATACTAAAACTTATACATAAAAAAAAAAAAATTAAAATCATTTTCGAAATATTTTTATTTATCTTTTAATAAATTATATTGATTTCACAAAAAAAACAGTTTTTTATTATTTTAATAATTTTTAATCTTTGTTATCCGGATATTCTGAAATTACTAGATATTTGGATCCATCCCCGTCCTACTTACAACACATCATTGGAAATACCAAATTACCGAACATTACTAGTAAAGCAAATTTGTAATAAATTATTTTATTTTCAGAAATTTGTGATAATTAATGAGACTTTTCCCCATTTTTGAAAATAGATATTTACATTTTTATATTTACATTGGACTTATGCAAAATTAGCATTTTTAACCTAATAATATCTAGCCTTTTTGTTGTTCTGAAGGTTATACTAAAAAAATGTTATATATTAGAAAGTAAAAACCAAAATAAATTAATAATAGCTGATAGATTGGTTATAAATTCATATGTTGAAATATCTAATCAAAAAAAATCCATGAGTTACAAAGAGTATTATCTACAGAGAATTTGCAATTGAATTCAAAGCAATTCAAATGTGTGCAAATAATTACCTATATATGCTTGTCAATGAGTTTCGACACAATAAACATATGTATATTTAATTTAACATCTAATCCAATAAGCATTCACAACTGAACCACGAAGTTATTATGTTCACATATGTAGCAAAAGGGATCGAAGCTTTTGAAAACCAATGAAGATCAACAAGAGCATTTCAGTGTTTCTTTCTGTGTTATTTTTCTCACACAAAAATAAGCATTTGAGCCAAGAAAAAAAAATCATAAACTTTCATATCATAATTTGTTATTAGATTCAAAGGTTTTTTGATTCGCAAAAAAAAAAACCGTTTTCTAATTGAACAACTTCTACTCATCAAATATTTTTTCTATCTACAAGAATGAGTAGCCTCCAATTTTGTAGCCCTGCATATAAAAACATCATTCACTTAAACTCAAAAACAATAACACTGTCAACAAAACAACTATTGACATGTAGTATTTCATTACCTCGTTTCATAACGTGTCTTCTTATTCACTTGTTCAACAGAAGCTCTAGCAGTAATTGACGTATATCTCTAATGTTTCGTCATCATTTTCTTCAGTTTACCTTGTAAGAGAACATGTGTATAGTAAATGTTGGAATGAAGAAACATTGAGTAAGTGGTCTTTGACAAAAAAAACATCTAGAAGTTGACAAACAACCCCGTAAAAACTTTTTCACAAACAAAAGAGAACTAAGCGACTAGCAAGTGCTGATAGTTTTGGGAATCATGTAGCACTTTGTACGTATACTCCTTCTGAAAGATTGAATTGATTAAAAGTAATTGAACAACAAGTCCCCAACATTTGTTTTTATCAGCCAAATTTATTTAATGAATAAAAAGAAAAGAAGAAGAAGAATGAAACCTTTTCATTAAAACACATGACATCAAGATCGGTTCCATAAGTCATTGGTTGTCCTCCAGGCGTTCTAGGTAAGTAGAAAGCCAAAATTGTTGTCATAGCTTGTCTAGGTGCAAATGGTAGGGAAGGATTTGAGGTATTGGATGCATAAAAAAGTATATGTTAGAACAATATTAGCAAAAGTAAGAAATCGACAAACAATGGTTTGCGCATAATATGCACTTCATATGTTCCAGAATCACTATAATAATGAAGAGAGGTACTATTATCTCATCTTGATCTATGTGTAGGGGCTTCATATATTTGTGAGTAATTACTTCTCAACTAGACAAAAAACATCAAACACGAAATTAAATCACTTGAAATTTATAACCACCACAAAGCTATATTCACACCAGAGATTAGATCACTTACCTATAAATTTGTTCTCATAATACCATATTTCCATCTTCCCAATTATCCCTAAGATAATTATTATTGAGCAAGGCATATCAAGATCACGGTTCTACATTTCTGAGATGTTATTCCTAATTCGAACAAGTGGTAAGAACAAAACTTACCATTATGAGTATAAAGACAATCAAGAGGACTTTGATACAACAATAAAGACGTTGGAAAGATATCACATGTTTCTCATGTTCTGATCGTAGGTCAGGTCACTTTCACAATTGAAGACAACTTCTCCTTTATGTCAATTTCAATAGTAACGACTTAATGCCATCTTGTTTGTCTATTTAAGGATTGTGTCACACATTGTAAATCTTATCTTAAATAAGAATAATCTGATTCAAGTTTTTCTCTTTATCACTCTCATTTCTTCATACTTACTAGGGAAGGTAACTTGTTCAGTCATCAATAAATGTTATTTTAAATGATTTCTTGGGCTTATATGCCTATATGACACTTTATGTTAGTGTCTCTTTAGCACTTATTATGGAAAGGTGGACGCTTTTACCCCTTTATGGAATTACATATGAAACGATGGAAGTGACTTAAAAATTGTTTATTTAATGGGTCAGTACTTTCTCTTTCTTCCGCCATTTCTAAACAATATTCGAAATTTTTTTCTTTATATTTTGATTTTGGCCTTGAATGGGAAGTAGCTCATACACTCTATCGGATGGACTGCTCTTAGTTATCCATTCAAAACATTATTACAAGAAAAATCAAAATAAAAGAGAAAGACGTGAGTTGACCAAATTTTTTTTATCCTTTAGCTAAAACAAAGTGGAAGAAACACTAGTGGAACACCATAGAGCATTATCGAGTGGTCCTTACTTGAATCTCATCTTGACACACGTTCAAAACAAATAAGATAATTATTTATGACGAAAATAATTGTTTCATCAATTTTATTACTTTCTATAAATTTTGGATGATGGACGTGTGGAGAAGCGCTTAAGCTCGGGTAAACATTTTGGAAGTCCAAATTCAGGGGTTTTTATTCTGGTAGTCCATCTTTAGGTGGCAAGAATTCATGGGTTAAACTTGTGGTGGTCAATGGGGACAAACTTCATGTGGCCAATGGGGTCATGGTCACCAATGGGGTACACCACCAAGTGGTCAACAATGGGATTCATGTCCAAATACACAACAATTGGGAGGTGGTCAACAATGATGTACACCACCAAATGTGCAACAATGGGGTTCCTCCCCATCAAATGCACAACAATGGGGTACACCTCTGATTGGGCAACAATGGAGTTCACCACCGATTCCTCCACAGTGGGTTCATCCTTAAGTTGTCAACAATGGAGTTCATCGCCAACTGCTTCATAAAGGATGTGAGACCCCGATTTCAGGACATATGTGGTATATGCGGAGAAGCTTAAAAGAATTGATTTGGCTACCTATATCACCAAAGTGCACTTATCTTTTCGGTCACAAGTCTTGAGAGAACTCCAGAGTAATGCGTGCTTGAGCTGGAGAAATTTAAGGATGGGTGACCTACTAGGAAGTCATTTCCAGTACCGTATGAGTGAGGTCAAAACACGGGGAAAGATCGTGTGGTGATTTGCATGGTCAGTAAACAAGACTTTCGAATCTACCAGACTAACGTACTGACCGTCGGACATGGCGGGACCACGGGCCATAGAGTGGACAGGGGCCCATGGGAGGGGCGGTTGGGACATTACAAGTGGTATCAGAGAGAATCCTGACATCTGTGAAGAGTCAGATTGTCGGGGTAATGATCTTGGTATACGCAACGAGGACGTTGCGATCTGTTAGTGGGGGTGATTGTGATACCCCAGTTTTCAGGGGATATGCGGTATATGCGGAGAGGCTTATAAGAATTTATTTGGCTACCTATATCACCAAAGTGCACTTATGTTTTCGGTCACATATCTTGAGAGAACTCCAGAGTTAAGCGTGCTTGAGCTGGAGCAATTTAAGGATGGGTGACCTACTGGGAAGTCATTTTTAGTACTGTGTGAGTGAGATCAAAACACGGGGAAAGATCGCGTGGTGATTTGCAAGGTCAGTAAACAAGACTTCCGAACCTTCCGGACTAACATACCGACCGTGGACATGGTGGCCTCACGGGCCATAGAGTGGACGGGGGCCCATGGAAAGGGCGGTCGGGATGTTACAGTGGATCCCGCCAACAAAAGTTCAACATGAATTTCCACTACAAACATAAACCGAAACTGTAACATATGCCCAAGAAAAAGTTTTGAGAACCACAAACACGTAGAGCATGAGGATTATTCAACATTTTGGGAAGCCAACGAAGACCTAATTTAAATGAACCTCACCAAAGTGATTCTAACGAGGATGATTAAATTAGTAACTCGTGTGCTTTGTTAGTACTAATGATCATGTCTTGTTTTGCTTTATGCTTTTATAATGTTTTTTACTTATCATGTGTTTTGGTTTATGTAATTTAACTTTTTTATCAATTTAATTTAAATTTTTGTTTTTTGTGTTACCAAATGGTAGGTTTTCCGTATATGTCAATTACGGTCACAAGGAGTTCAATATCTAAATTACGGAGAATTGAGTTGTGGAATTTATAGAATGAGCAATTTGAAGAGTTAATAATACAACCATCATGTTGATCTCCACATGAAATTGGTAAGTTACGTGGATGACTTCACTATCTAGTTTTATGATTACTCCCAAACTCAAGTTACTACATTGCGTAAAATAAAGCTCTCAGGCGCTTAAAAATGGCATCACTAAGTAGTGATTAAGGGCAATCAACTTACCTTAGAAGCACAAGGTCATGAAGTTCCAAGTCTCTAATTTTTTTGAAACCGCTAGTCACTTGTGTACTCATGACAACATGATCATCGAAGACACAAATCTACATATATGTAATCCTCATGTGATTTAATACCCTTTCAAAAATTAAATCAAAACCTTAACTATTTGCCTTACATGAGTGCCAGATACAACCTTGACAAGATTTCCAGGGTCAAAATATTTGCAAAGTTCTCTCTCATGTATAGCTCTAACATTCATAATCATATAATGATGTTGCTTATAAAATGAATCATACAAATGCTTCATTTTTCATCTTTGATACGATACGAACATTCATTTCATCTACTTTCTCAACCAATCCTTTCGAATTTTTAGATGACCCTTGATAACAATAACCCCATCATCTTTCATGAAACAATCATTTTTCTATTTGCAAATAAGGATGATAGATCAACAAGTAAGGAATAAGTATTTCATCCAAATATAGTACATTGGATGATGATCTTTCAAGTTCATCCAAGGTTGGTAATACATTAATATGAGCATATCATCTATGAAAAGCATACCCTCGTTATTTTTAAAGTAATCACCCATAGTCTGATCATTCTAATGCTCAAAGTTCTCTAACGTATTACCAACCAAAAAGTTTCTCCACAACAATTGCTTATAAAGAGCAGAGATAAGTTTCCCCACAACAGTACCTTGCCTCATCAATGTTCATAAGTGAAAGTATAAAGACCTAACAACACCATGTTTTTGCTTGGAAGGCGTCAAGCTAACGCATCTATTATTATTCTTTATAAGTAATATATACAGTATTACACTTATATGGATCTACACTATCCACGAACCAATAGCCTATGCAACCTAATAATCTCACACCCTTGTGAACTAAAAGTGTAACACCCGTGAACCCAAAATGGGATTTTTGGGGGTGTCGATCGACGCGATGGGTGTATGTCGTTCGACACCGGGTCGTTTCCTCGAGAATTTGGGCAGGGGGTGTCGTGTCGATCGACACGGTGTGTCTGTCGATCGACACGAGGCCATCGTTTCTCGAAGGTTTGGGCAGAAAGTGCCCCGTCGATCGACACAAGGAGTGTCTGTCGATCGACACGGGCAAAAATAAAACCTAAATTGTAAAAATTAGGGTTTTCCTATAAAAAGGCTTCCACACTCTCTTTCTCCTGGGTGGCCGTGGAAAAGGAAAGAAAAAGGGGAAAAGAGAGAAAAAAGGGAGATTTGAAGGATTTGAGAAGTTTTTAAAGGAAATTCTTGTGGATTCTCCTTAGAACTCAATCCTAGATTGTGTGCCTTCGTGGGGAGAGCTTGGGGTGTTGGATTCGAGCGGGAAATCGGAGATTGAAGCTCGTGTTCTTCGTGTTCTTCGTGTTCTTCGTGTTCTTCCTCTTCTTTTCTTCAGATCTAAGGTGAGTGCGCGACCATAGGTTCTTGAATTGAGGATTATACGTTGTACGTTGTTGTTGTGTGTTTGGGTGGTTCTTTGTGGATTGAATTTGCAGGTTTTAGTGTTGATTTGGGGAGATTTGGCCATGAGAGGATAGGCCAAACTCGGACAGAAGGCTCGCTGTCGATCGACAGGATTGCTTCCCGTCGATCGACACGTGGTTGTGAGCCGTCGATCGACAGGGTTGCTCCCCGTCGATCGACACGTGTAGTACTGTCCTGTTTTCTCCGTTTTCTGTTGGTTGCTTGTTCCGTGCATTGTCTGATAACCCTGGTATTTCGTGTATTGTTTAATTCAAGTAATTGGCCTGTAGATGGGACGACCGTCTCACTAAGTATTTGTTAAATACTTACGCAACTCGTTTTTCCCAATTGTGTTGCAGGTAAAGATAAGGTTTAATCGCGGAATCAGGGCCGGAGGAGGGGATGATAGGTTTTTGTGTGTACAGTCTAATTCTAGAAAAACCAGTGTTAGGTTGCTAGACTTATTTTGAGTAACTCCGGATGTAATATTGACTCTATCATCTGGATAATTATACGGCTTTTTGTGTGAATGTATGGTTGAATGGTTGTTAACCTTTTATGAAATTAAAAAAAAAAAAACTTGTACGTCACATTTTGGTATAAGAGCCCTTACGGTTCTAGGGCTAGTGGTGGTTGTGTTGAGCTGACACTATGTGTGTTAATTGATTTTTGTGTGTTTAATCAATTCTAGTCTTAGTATCATCCTCTCCGGCCTTCAAAGAGATTCCGCGGTAAGTTGTGGTGTTTGTTTGTTTTTCCTCGGGTACTTATCTGCTGTTGTGTTAAGTGAGATGGATACCCGAGCTAGAGGTCGGGGTAGAGCAGTGGCCCGTAGGGGCAGAGTGGGTGGTCGTGGTCGTGGTCGTGGACCAGTCGCGGAGTCGGCAGAGAGCGCGGCGCAGAGTGCATCCTCGAGTGGGACAACCGCGTCAGAGTCCCAGTCGCTTGGTGCCAGTGTGTTGGCTGGTGCCGGTGGAGGCGAGGGAGTTCCAGTGGGCCCAGGTGAGGGTGCTGCTATAGCTCCAGGTCGTGATGACCAGGTTGTGGGATTGCTGACTCAGTTGTTGGCACGTTTTCCGCCTGTGGCTCCTGAGCAGGCTCCAGGTGTTCCTCCAGAGGCAGGTTTGCAGCAGGGGGCTGTAGTGGCTGAGGGGCAGGTGCCGTCTTACCTAGAGATTATGGGGCACATGCAGAGGATCGGTACGCCGTCGTTTGAGGGCCGTGTGGGTCCTGCGGAGGCGGATGAGTGGCGCTTGAGAGTGGAGCGTAACTTCAGATCGATTCGTTGTCCCGCGGAGTATCAGGTAGAGTTAGCCATTCACTATCTGTGTGGTGATGCGCATCTGTGGTGGCGAGCTATCGAGGCTCGGAGAGCGGTGTGGACCTGGGGAGAATTCTTAGCCGAGTTCAATGCTAAGTATTTTCCTCAGGAGGCTCGAGATCGTCTGCAGCTCAGTTTCATGTCGCTTCAACAGGGAGGCCGTTCTGTACGCGAGTATGATGCCGAGTTTGGCAGATTGTTGGTGCATTCGGGCCGCGATATCGAGGATGAGAGGACTCTCATGCAGAGGTTTTTTTGCATGGACTTCGGTTGAGTATCCGGTCTCAGTGCAGAGGTGCTAGTTATGCCTCGAGGGCAGAGCTGGTAGAGCTGGCGGCAGCGATCGAGGAGGATCAACGCGAGCAGGCTGGTTCTTTAGTGGTTCCGCGTGTGGTTGCTCCTGTGGCTTAGCCGAGGGGCCAGCAGCGGCAGCAGCAGCAGAGTAGTTCCGGTTCTGGTTCCGGCAAGGGCGGCAAGCCTGCGCAGGGACAGAAACGGAAATGGGATGGTGCTTCTAGGTCCAGTCGGAGGGGCGGAGCATGTTATGGTTGTGGCAGTATAGAGCATCGTTTGGCGAGTTGCCCCCGTAAGGGTGATCAGCAGCAGTTGTCTAAGCAGCCGCCGCAGTTGCAGCAGCGGGACTTGAGGGTATGTTACCACTGTCGCGAGCCGGGGCATATCAGGACGTCGTGTCCCAGGTTGCAGCAGCCGAGTGTTGCAGCGATTCAGCCAGTTGAGGTGCAGCCTTTGAGTCAGGTTGCGGCAGTGCAGCAGCCGATAGGCCAGATTGGACCTGCACCGCGCGTGTATCCTTCGTCAGAGTCCGGTCAAAACAGTGGAGCCGGGCAGATCACAGGTAAAATTCTAGACTCAAACTTCGTGAAATTCTTAGAAGTAGAATTTTCCTTGTTGTTGTGGTTTGTGTTCTGTTATTTATTTGTGATCGAGTCTCAGGGTTCCCAACGCATGTGGTATGTGTAGGGACCTTGTTAGTGGGCGGCTTTGAGTCCCACGTGTTGTTTGATTCCGGAGCATCGCATTGCTATATTACCCCGGAGCGTGCCGAGCGTAGTGGCATCCGGAGTAGCGCGGGTGAGCGCGCAGGCGTGGTCGAAGTGGCTGGAGGTGGATTCCTGGCTACTTCGGGCCGTGCTAGGGCAGTGGATGTACGGATAGCTGGGCATTCAATGCCAGCGGACTTGGTGATTAGCCCAGTGGTGTTGTATGACGTAATCCTAGGTATGGACTGGTTATCGTTCTACCGGGTTTATCTGGATTGCTTCAGGGGCAGAGTGATCTTCGAGCGGGAGGGCGGCAGGTTGTCGTTTCAGGGTTTGAGGCCGGTTTCTGATAGTCTCGTGATCTCGGCTATTCAGGCGGAGCGGATGATAGAGCGGGGTCGCGAGGCTTATCTGGCGACGATTGTGATGTCGGAGTCCAGTGGTGAGGTTGCTTTGGAGGATATCCGGGTTGTTCAGGAGTTTGAGGATGTTTTTCGATCGTGGAGGGATTGCCACCATCTCGGTCCGATCCTTTCACGATTGAGCTTGAGCCTGGAACCGCTCCGATATCTAAGGCCCCTTACAGGATGGCTCCAGCAGAGTTAGCAGAGCTGAAGAAGCAGTTGGAGGACCTTTTGGGTAAGGGTTTCATTCGACCGAGTGTGTCACCGTGGGGAGCACCGGTGTTGTTTGTGAGGAAGAAGGATGGGAGTTTCCGGTTGTGCATCGATTACCGGGGGCTTAACCGAGTCACTGTGAAGAACAGGTACCCTCTCCCGAGGATTGATGAGTTGTTGGATCAGTTGAGGGGTGCGACCTGGTTCTCCAAGATAGACTTGGCTTCAGGTTATCATCAGATTCCGATTGCTGAGGCGGATGTGCGCAAGACGGCTTTCAGGACGCGTTATGGGCATTTTGAGTTCGTGGTGATGCCTTTTGGTCTGACGAATGCGCCTGCAGCTTTCATGAGATTGATGAACGACGTGTACAAGGAGTTCTTGGACGTGTTTGTTATCATCTTTATCGATGACATCCTGGTTTATTCGAGGAGTTCCGAGGAGCATGAGGTGCATTTACGTTTGGTCCTCAAGAGGCTTCGGGAGCAGAAGCTGTACGCTAAGTTGAGCAAGTGCAGGTTCTGGCAGCGAGAGATGGGTTTCCTTGGTCACATTGTGTCTGCAGAGGGAGTTTCTGTGGATCCAGCTAAGATTGAGGCTATTCGGGATTGGCCTAGACCGAGCAGTGCGACCGAGATCAGGAGTTTCTTGGGTTTGGCAGGTTATTATCGGAGATTCGTCAAGGGCTTTGCGAGTATGGCGTAGCCAATGACGAAGCTGACCGGTAAGGATGTTCCGTTTGTTTGGTCACCGGAGTGCGAGGAGAGTTTTGCGAGACTCAAGGAGATGTTGACTAGTACGCCGGTGTTGGAACTACCCGAGCCGGGGAAGCCTTATACCGTGTATACTGATGCTTCGGGAGTTGGTTTGGGTTGCGTTTTGATGCAGGAGGGTCGAGTCATCGCGTATGCTTCGAGGCAGTTGCAGGGTAGTGAGCGTAATCGGCCTACGCATGATCTAGAGCTGGGAGCAGTAGTGTTCGCTCTGAAGATCTGGAGGTCTTATCTCTATGGAGGGAGAGTTCAGATCTACACGGACCACAAGAACCTGCAGCACATCTTTACTCAGCCGTTACTGGACATGAGACAGAGACGCTGGGTCGAGTTGTTGGCGGATTATGATCTGGAGATCATTTATCATCCGGGCAAGGCTAATCTGGTGGCAGATGCCTTGAGTCGGCGGAGGTCCGATTCAGCCCACGAGCGGGTTATCGAGGAGTTGGTAGGCGAGATTAGCACGTTGCGTCTTTGTGCTTTCTCGGAGGAGCCGTTGGGCTGGGAGGCAGTTGATCGGGCAGATCTTCTTAGTAGGATCAGAGTGGCCCAGCAGAGCGATCAGATGTTGCTTGATTCGTCGCGAACAGCAGGGTCTGAGTATGTTGTCTCTCCGAATGGGATGATTCTGATTCGTGGTCGAGTGTGCGTACCACGGGATGAGGTGTTGAGGCAGGAGATTCTGAGTGAGGCTCATGCGAGCAAGTTCTCAATTCATCCGGGGGCGACCAAGATGTACCGTGATCTCAAGCAGTATTATCACTGGGTCGGGATGAAGAGAGACGTGGCAGCTTTTGTGTCTAAGTGCAATACGTGTTCGTTGGTCAAGGCCGAGCACAAGGTTCCGAGTGGCAAGCTGCAGAGTTTACCCATCCCGGAGTGGAAGTGGGATATGATCACGATGGATTTTGTGGTCGGGTTGCCTACGTCGCGGACGTACGATGCTATTTGGGTGATCGTGGACCGATTGACCAAGTCAGCACACTTTTTGGCCATTAAGAAGACCGATGGAGCGGCTAAGTTGGCTAAGAAGTTTGTGCGAGAGATTGTGAGGCTGCATGGAGTGCCAGGTTTGCATCCGAGCACAAGGTTCGGATCGAGACCCCAGGTTTGCATCCGAGTTTTGGGGAGCCTTTCAGGCAGAGATGGGCACTAGGGTGCATATGAGTACAGCTTATCATCCGCAGACTGATGGGCAGTCAGAGAGGACTATTCAGACTATGGAGGATTTGCTGAGGATGTGTGTTTTGGATTGGGGTGGTCAGTGGGCAGATCATGTGGGCTTGGTGGAGTTCGCGTATAATAACAGTTTTCAGGCGAGTATCGGTATGGCTCCTTTCGAGGCTTTGTATGGGAGGCCATGTAGGACGCCTTTATGCTGGACCCAAGTGGGGGAGCGCAACATTCATGGGGCCACTTATGTTCAGGAGACGACCGAGAAGGTTCGTATTGTGCGTTTGAACATGAAGGAAGCCCAGGATAGGCAGAAGAGTTATGCGGATAAGCGTAGGCGTGAGCTTGAGTTCTCACTGGGAGATCGCGTGTATCTCAAGATGGCTATGTTGAGGGGTCCTAACAGATCCATAGCAGAGAACAAGCTTAGTCCGTGGTTTATGGGTCCGTTCCGGGTGGTGGAGCGAGTTGGACCAGTGGCTTATCGGTTAGAGTTACCACCGATCATGAAGGCATTTCATAAGGTTTTCCATGTGTCGATGTTGAGGAAGTGCCTGCATGAGTCGGAGGAGCTAGTGCCAGAGATCCCTGCGGATCTTCAGCCGGATATGACAGTTCCGGCGGTTCCTGTGAGAATCCTGGAAAGGAGGATCAAGGAATTGCGTCGGAAGAAGATCCCGTTGTTGCGTATCCTATGGGATTGTGGCGGTTGCCAGGAGGAGACTTGGGAGCCGGAGGCGAAGATGAAGCTGAAGTTCAAGAAATGGTTCGACGAGCAGGTCGCCATTTGAGCTTAGTTGTCCTTGTGGTTCCAGTATCGTGTAGGCCTTGTGCTTGTAGTGTTTTTGGTTCATGTATTTTTCGTTTCGTTGTACGATATACATTTTCCTTGGAGATTTATGAGATGTGTTTTCTTATATTTCTGAGTTATCAGATCGTGTTTCCGATTTATCGTTTGTGTTGGCCAGTGAGGTCGTGTTTTGTGGCGATATTCCGGGTCTAGGGAGTATCGAGTTGGCCACACGAGGTAGTTCAAGTCGATAGATGTTTATAGGCGTTTTGCAATTTACTACCCTAGGGACTGCGGTCTCGAGTAACTCATTCATTTGTTTTGAGAGGATGCGTCTTCTCGAGGGATTGTTTAGCTTTCCCTGTGTACCCGGAACTCAAAGGATTCGTCCTGAGAGTGGAAGGGGCACGTAGCATCGATAGCTCAAAGGAGGCGTCCTGCGAGTGGGATGCTGCGCACCGATAGCTCAAGGGATTCGTCCTGCGAGTGGGGTGCGGGACACCGATAGCTCAAGGGATTCGTCCTGCGAGTGCGGTGTTACGCATATAGCATCGATAGCTCACATGAGGCGTTCTGTGAGTGGGATGTTGCGCACCGATAGCTCAAGGGATTCGTCCTGCGAGTGGGGTGTGACGCGCGAGACACCGATAGCTCAAAGGTTTTGTCCTGCGAGTGGGGTGTGGAATGAGTTAAGGGTAATAGATGTGTAGAAACGGGCTTGTAAACATGAGACTGAACGGGAGCCTCGGGGATCGAGTTTCAGGATCTCGGATTGTTTCGACCAGGATATCGGATGTAGTGTCTTGGTTGTGCATGTTCTTGTTTGATTGTTGCACAATCGATCGATCCAATTCTGGGTCTACTGCTGGTTGTACATGTTCTTGTTTGATTGTTGTGCGATCAGTTGGACAGACCTGGGCAGGGTTATGAAACATTGCATCAGTATTTCGGGCTAGAAACCTTGCGAGTGTATAGTGTGGATTGGTTGTGGAGCGTTGAGATTGTTGTGTAAATCTCTAATGGTTGGCCGGTGCGGGCCAGAGTGGAGTCTCGGGTAGACTTGTGTTTTGGGATTCGAGGACGAATCCAGTTTAGTGGGGGAGAATTGTAACACCCGTGAACCCAAAATGGGATTTTTGGGGGTGTCGATCGACGCGATGGGTGTATGTCGTTCGACACCGGGTCGTTTCCTCGAGAATTTGGGCAGGGGGTGTCGTGTCGATCGACACGGTGTGTCTGTCGATCGACACGAGGCCATCGTTTCTCGAAGGTTTGGGCAGAAAGTGCCCCGTCGATCGACACAAGGAGTGTCTGTCGATCGACACGGGCAAAAATAAAACCTAAATTGTAAAAATTAGGGTTTTCCTATAAAAAGGCTTCCACACTCTCTTTCTCCTGGGTGGCCGTGGAAAAGGAAAGAAAAAGGGGAAAAGAGAGAAAAAAGGGAGATTTGAAGGATTTGAGAAGTTTTTAAAGGAAATTCTTGTGGATTCTCCTTAGAACTCAATCCTAGATTGTGTGCCTTCGTGGGGAGAGCTTGGGGTGTTGGATTCGAGCGGGAAATCGGAGATTGAAGCTCGTGTTCTTCGTGTTCTTCGTGTTCTTCGTGTTCTTCCTCTTCTTTTCTTCAGATCTAAGGTGAGTGCGCGACCATAGGTTCTTGAATTGAGGATTATACGTTGTACGTTGTTGTTGTGTGTTTGGGTGGTTCTTTGTGGATTGAATTTGCAGGTTTTGGTGTTGATTTGGGGAGATTTGGCCATGAGAGGATAGGCCAAACTCGGACAGAAGGCTCGCTGTCGATCGACAGGATTGCTTCCCGTCGATCGACACGTGGTTGTGAGCCGTCGATCGACAGGGTTGCTCCCCGTCGATCGACACGTGTAGTACTGTCCTGTTTTCTCCGTTTTCTGTTGGTTGCTTGTTCCGTGCATTGTCTGATAACCCTGGTATTTCGTGTATTGTTTAATTCAAGTAATTGGCCTGTAGATGGGACGACCGTCTCACTAAGTATTTGTTAAATACTTACGCAACTCGTTTTTCCCAATTGTGTTGCAGGTAAAGATAAGGTTTAATCGCGGAATCAGGGCCGGAGGAGGGGATGATAGGTTTTTGTGTGTACAGTCTAATTCTAGAAAAACCAGTGTTAGGTTGCTAGACTTATTTTGAGTAACTCCGGATGTAATATTGACTCTATCATCTGGATAATTGTACGGCTTTTTGTGTGAATGTATGGTTGAATGGTTGTTAACCTTTTATGAAATTAAAAAAAAAAAAAACTTGTACGTCACAAAAAGGCTTGAACACTCACCTTGACAACTCCTGTTTTTCAAGGAAGCTTCAAGTTACAAACTCACGATTTCGGCTCTAAGTGTTACCGCACAAGGGCACGACTCTTAGACCTATAAATACTCTTGTCTAAAACCCTAAGCCTAAGATTTAGAAGATATTCTTCAACATTTGTGCGAAAGGCAAATACTTGATCTTCAAGTATTTCGTTCCCATATTTGGTGCACGCTAAGATCTGTAGAAGATATTCACTTCCTATATATTGATTCGTATGATCTGTGACTTCCACCATCATCTCCTTAATTATCTCCTATAGTGTATTTACTGTGAATATCTCCATTGATTCTCCTATGTACTAGTATATAAACTTTGTAATCTCATTCAAGTAATATTATCAATTCCTTAAACCTATATGGTATCAGAGCAAAAGATATTTTGAATTTTTTTTTTTTCCTGGCCGCCATCTCTCTTTTTCTGGTTTGATATCAGATCTCCATCTTCTTCCTCTAACCTTAACTCCTTTAAGTATCCATTTAAGTATCCATGGCAACTTCTCCGGCCACATCTTCTAAGACCATCAACGTCTCGTCTTCTCAAACGCTTCTCAACATCAACATGACGAATGTCTCGAAGTTGAGTTCCACTAACTTTCTCATGTGGAGCCGTCAGGTTCACGCACTCCTCGACAGCTATGATTTGGCCGGATATCTTGACGGATCTCCCATCTCTTGCGTGAATCTTCTCATTCCAGGTCACTCGGCCCAAGGCTTTCCTGCCTGTCCAAGATTATTGCCGCCTAGACACCATTTTGTTGATGCATCAGTCTTCTCTTTCCTCATACATCTACATCTTCATTCAACTCTCTGTTGATGCTCCTGCATCTTTCACTAATAAATCCAACTACTCTTACCCTCTGTTTCCCTTCATTTGTCGTCTTTATCCACTTGACCAACCTTTTCATCCCGCCTTGATCGACTGAATCTGAATTCGATCTTACCTTAAAGTTCTATCTTCTTTGTCTAACTATTCGTTACAATTGGGTTTTAAGTTATACTTTTTTTGTTATCTCTACCCAATATCCGAACTACACAATGTTTAGATATTTGAAATACCCAAATGATTCATATCCAATTTTAATAGCTTTCCCTTGACTCTAAAATATGGAATGCACATGCATATGATTCATGACGTGTAATTACAGTCTTATCATCTCTGTATGATTTGAAGGGCTAATAATATATGTCTATAAAAGCGAGAATAGGTGACCACATTGGCCCATAATTAAGACCATGATCAACCATGATACTTTGTGAGTATCATAAGATAAAAAAATAATAAATCTCCTTTTTTTACTCAATTTTACTCAAAAAAATACTCTCTCTCTTCATTTTACTCAATTTTTATTAATTTTATATTTAAAAACACTCACTTCCTCCTATTAATACCCACTTTTGAGTATCAAAAGTATCAACCCATTGATACCCTCTCTCCAATAATAACAACAATCTCCTCTTTTTACTCAAATTTTATTAATTTTATATTTAAAAACACCTCATGTTTTTTCAAAAAAACATTCTCTTTCCTTCTATTCCTCAAATTTTAATAATTTTATATTATATGATACCCACGAAGTATCACCGTTGATCATGAGTACAATAGATGCCAAATGGTTTTGATCAATATAGAGTCAGAAACTCTTAATTGTCCATCGGTTAAATTCTGAATTGAGTTTGAGCTAAGAAATTGTATTTTAGCTTCTTCTTTTTCATATATTGTAGAGTCAGAAAAGGATGATAAAATTACCAACATATATATATATATATGTATATATATATATATACTTAAAAAAAACTGATTAATTAATGTCATGTGTTTTTGTAAAAACCGGTAATCTGTTTGAAAAACCAATGAAGAAAAAGGACAGTGAGTAGAAAAACCATGAAAATGCAGCAAGATTGTCCTCTTCCTCGTCTTCTTCTCTCATCCATTGTATTGTCCCCTTCTCCATTCCACTCCTCCATCAACCTTACTGTTACATTCTTCGCTGTGCAACCGCATATTTCACATACACTGCAAAAAAAGCACTCATATTTAGTCAAGTTTAAGCGTCCAACACAGAATCCATACCATTAACACAAAAAGAGGAATATATATATATATATACCTGTTTCCTCTTAGCTTGAACCAAGCTTCAGCGCAATGAAAATGCGCAAGGCCAAGCTCGTTTTTGCATTTGCAACCAATCTCAATCAAGTCCGGACTTACCGACTTACCAGAAACTCTATCCGGTGATTGATCAGAACCAAAATGACAAATTCTGCAGATTCTTTGCCCATCACTTTCTCCTCCACCACTCAAATCGACCACACAAGCTGCTGCCTCCTCGTGGTGGCTTGTCGCAGTAACATTATCCGCAACTTCTTCGTGAGCTGAAATGTTAGCCGTTCTTGAATCATTTTCTTTTCCTTGAAGCGGTTTATTCGCATTTTCTTCTTCAATCAAAACCTTTTTTGAGACAGAGTCACTGGTTTGACCCTTAACATCAACTACAATCACAGCCTCAAGCACAGATCCATTCAAATCATCACAAACACCGATCGATCTCGAACAACTTTTGGGATCCATTTAATTTACCAAAAATAAGAAATCACAAATTCCTACAAAGCCATAGATTATCTTAGTATGATTGTATTAAGCAGAGATATAACATTCCCAAAACTAACACAGCTCTCCAAGACACGATTTTTTTGTTGCACCAAAATTTCTTTAATCTTCGATGAATACTACTCAAAACCCTAAAAACTCCGAAATGAATCTTACCCAGAATTAACTTTAGAAACAGCTCCAAAGAATCTGAGAAGAAGAAATCACAATAAGGTATCTTTTTCAGCTTTTATGGATTCGATCATTGAGAAATTGGAGGAAATAATCAGAAAAATCGCATCTAATGATGGTCGTCGCTACAGTTACCTGCAAATACCCTAATCTGCTCTCGATTTCAATTTCTTCTCTATCGTTTGCTTTCCGTTTCAAATTGTCTTTCTCTGCTCCAGTTTAGGCAGTAAAACAAAAACCCCAATGTGTAGATTTTTTGGTGAGTTAAAGAAAGTTGCTAGGAGAAGAAATTATTATAATTATCAACTTACGGAAAGAAAGTCTGGTGAAGCTGAGAACAACAATTATCAACTCTAATTATCAACCCAATTAAATAAAATTACAGCAGTGACCCAAAAAATAGAGAAATAAACTGGGAACTAGTACTATATATGCTAAAAGAAAAATTCAATTATATAGAATATATTTTTAAAAAGAAATATTTCAATCATTTAGTCAATTAATTTTATTTTCTATGGCAATATTTACATTGCAATAAAAAAAAAGCTTAAATCTATTATATAATAAAAAAAAGAAAATAATTTGTTCACAATAATACACAAAACATTACAAAATTTTAAGATATATTTGGATGAAATCATAAACACAATATTTTGATAATGTTTTGTTTATCGAATATCACACACATTACAAAATTTAAGACATATATTTGGATAACCATCAATATATCAAATATAACACACAATATATACTTGATAAATAAATAAGGAAAATTTGGATAAACATCAATCAATAAGATAAAATTATAAAAAATACAATCAGCTCTTATGGGTGGCTGATGTCAAAAGAAAAAGAATTCTTGTTGAACCTACTAAAACCGATTAACCCATTAAAGTAAAAACTAATTTCCTAAATGAACCAAAAAGGTCAAATAAAAGAAAAGCGAAAACGAATCAGTAAATAATAAATGTATATAGGAAACCCATTTTGGCAGCAAGCTCGAATAAATAAAATGTTACCACCAAACCCAAATTAGATTTTGATTTTTATAGAATAAGGTTAGTTATAAAGTGTTTGATATTGACATGATCCAAAACATGATCTTTTAAGTTGATCTTAATGGGTGGTGATCCATTGGATAAAAAAGAATGATTATGATAGATTCAATAAAAATTGGGTGATGATGATAAGTCACACACAACCACAAAATTCAAAAGTATACAACAAAAAGTTATGAAGGAGGGAAGAAACGGTTGAGGTTAAAAGGGAGAGTGTAGAATTCCTCATTCCTACTATCTCCTTTGAAAGTTCTGAACTTAGCCCACCAAGGCAATCCTCTGTCTTTCGCGGTCTCTTTGTAATCAAGAGTATTGTCCAAGAAGACCGAGATCATCAGCGCGACCATCGGTGAAGACAAGAAGATTGTGTTCAAGAAATCATTGAACCAACCAGCATTGGTGTGAGCCGGACCATGCAATGCCTTGACGGAGAAGTCTCTAAAGTACTCGGGGATCGATAATCCTAAGAAGAGCGACACACCGGTGATGAAGAGGTTTCTTAGAGAGTTCATGTTTGTGAATTGCAGAAAAGACAGCCCAACGGAAGCTGTAACAAAGAAATTAGATGTATGAGTACTAGTACTAGTAATGATCCTTAGTAATATAAGGTAGTAGAACTAGTACTGACCAACAAGACCGAACAAAACGCAGTACACGGCTGCAAATATCGTGAAAGGTAACGAAGCAAACAATGCTCCAAACTTGCCTGCAAGAAAAACACAAAAATTCTTTAGAGAAAACACATTTCAAACAAGCTGCTTAATATAATAAGCTGGTTTATGGAGATGTGGATTTAACCTAGTATTGAGAAGAATATCATGAATCCGGCTGAGATTTGAATAACTCTGCGGCTTCCAACTCGGGTGCTTCCTAGTAATCCAACGTTCTCTCTACACAATTGTAATATATATCCCCATAAGGTTCCAATGAATTGGAGAAAATGGTTTGAAGTCAATTCACATTTCTACTACTTACATAGAAACGCTTGAGCCGCTTAGCGTTCCAAATAAACCGTTTAAGAGGATTCCAATGCCTTGCCAGCCGATTCCACGGCTAAGCACATGAGGGGGAGGAGGCGTAGCGCTCGCTAGTCGTGCTGCAGCTTTGAAAGCTCCAGTTGACTAATCACATTCCAAAGATTCCTCTTTTTAGTACATTCTCGCGATCCAGAACATTCTCCTATTAGGATTCAGAGAAACATTACCTCGATGAGTGAGACAAAAACAGCGGCCATCATAGCGCAAGCATGACCAGCATCAAAGCTAGGTGCTCCCCATTGGAGAGGATAAGGAATCTTGATCCTAAAGACAAGTCAAGAGAAACATTATGATCAACTATTGAATGTTCCTTATACGCATTTCTACAAACCATTAGGAATGGTGAAACTAACCAAGGAGCAGAGGAAATGAGGTTAGACATATCAGTTCTGCAGTTAACTTGAGTCTGGTGTGGTCTGTGTTTGTAAGCTCCACTTGCTGTCAAGATATGCGCGTAAGTCCACACCACGATTATCGCTATAAGCATAGCGAATCTCTCCACTACAGGGAATTTCTTAAACTGAAAGTTCTTCAGATACTGCACAAGAAGAAACATACTGGTTACAAGACCTCTCTTTGAAACTTATTCGAATCGAAGATAAATGGATAAATAACCTGAGAGAAGATGACAAAGAGAATAAGCATTGGAATTCCTATCTCAACACAATTACCAACCTACAAAAACAAAACCACTATAAGATAAGAACCAAAGAAACGATTTTTTCGATCTTTAAAGAGTGAAATCACAGTAATGTACCACAGGGAATCCTCTGTTGAAGAGTCCAAAACCGGTTAATGCAATAACAGGAACCATACCAACAGGACTGAAGAATCTGAAACAAAAGTAAGATGATAAATCATTAAAGTCTACTTACACATTTGTATGATTAACAAGAAGTGAAATTGTGCATTATACCTTGAACAGATTGCCCAAATCTGGCTGAAACCGAGGATAATTTGAACGCTGGATGCAACGATGATTGCGCCTTGTACCGCTCTCATTGTACTTACAAATCTCTACTCAATTTTTCCAAATTCAAACATTGTGGAGTTAACATCTTCAGACAAAATGCAAAATAAAACTACACAAGCAACCATACCACTTGAGGATCTTCGATACGGGTCAAAGAAGAGTCGCGGATGATCGAAATGATCGGAACCATGAAAGCGTAAGAGCCGCCAATCACAGTCGGAAGACGGGTTCCGAATAATGTTTGAAGAAGAGTGTTAACACCTTGGATGAAGAGTAGTGTCTGAACAACTCTCACTTTATCACCCTAATAGCATCAAAATCTTAATCAGGACTCTATAAACACACACACATAAAGATAGATTCTTGGGATCAAGAAAATGCTCACATCATTTCCACCCATCATAGGAACAAGAAACGAAGGTATCATCACTGCAGTTCCTAAAGCCAGAATGTAATGCTCGAAACCTAAAGCTATTGCTTCGCCTGCAAAGAACATCATTTTCATCAAAAAGAGACTCTAAAGAAGCAGAGGAAAGTGAAGAAGCTAATCGATCGAGGATCGTACCCCATGGAGGGTTTGAGTCAATACAATACTCTAAACCCTGAAGCTGATCCATTGGTGGATGACTTATCTCCTCTGGCTTCACAGGATCCATGATTTATTCAAGAACTCTTTCCCTTTTCTTTCTTGGTCGTCTTTTCAAGATCACGAGCTCATGAATCAGCTAAGAATCAGGAAAAACCAAAGGAATCTGCTTGAATCAGAGGAATGAGTGACAATAACAAGAAAAATGAGAAAAGGAGAGAGAAAAAGAGAGAGGCTTTTAAGGTAGAAGTGGTGGAAATTGTGATTGTTCATAGGATCTTTATACATTGATTGAATATTGTTGAGAGGGGTTGAAAAAGAAAAAGGACCGTTAGAATTGTAATTAGTTACCGAAAATGCCCCTTAAGGAACTGACAAAACAGAATACTACCGTTACACTGTTGTGTTTGGTAAATTATGTGTTTCTTTTTTTTAATTCACAACTTTACACATCAGAGGAATGAGAGTCACAAGACTCTCTTTTAACGTGCTTGGTCAGCTTTCTGACTTTCTTGCAGTGAATCTCTTCTCTTCTTTCAAGTGTCTTCAATTTAATTAGTCTTTCAACTAAAGAGAAAATAATTAAACCATAATTGAAAATTAAATGTTTATTTTAATTTTCTACCATAAAAGAGAGAGACAATATAGTAAAACCTCTATAAATTAATACTCGATAAATTAATAATCACTATAAATTAATAAAATTTTCCGGTCCCGAGTGAGACCAATGTAAAAATTAACAAAATTCGATAAGATAATAAGATAATAATAATTTTTGAAAATCTTATGTAAAATATGGTCCCAACAACATCATAAATTAATAATTATAAATCATAGGTATAATAAATATATAACTAAGATGAGACGACTTAGTAATACATGACTCCAATATTGTTAGTTTTTTTTCTTAAAGTTGGAATTACGTTGAAGCTTAACTCTTTTTTTATTGCATCAACAATTTATTGTGTTGTCTTCTCAAGTGTGTTTGAGATTGTATCTCTTGACTAATTTTTAGATTAAAATTTTCTCAAACTACGTTTGCAAATCTTTTCAGATGCATGACATATGATCTCTTTTGTACTCACATAACTTTTTGGGCATCTAATCTGTCATTATTGATTTCATAATAAATCTTAGTTGTGAAGCCTTTGCAAATTATGGTGTTGAAACAATGATAGAATATTAAACATGAAGAATACTTAATAAAAAACCTAAGAAAAATATTTTTTTTGGTGAATTACCAAAGAAGAATATTGAAACAACTAAAATTTCGTACATAGAAGAGAAAATATCATTTAGTAAAAGAAAAATTGATGTAAAATATGTAAACAACAAAACATTTTGAAAATTTAAGTAAAATATTATTTACTAGAATATGAACTTTAGAGAAAATTTCCATTTTAAAATAAAATAATTTTAAATAAAAATAATTTTGTTAAGATTAAAAACTAAAAGGTATCTCTATAAATTAATAATTGTTAAATTATCGATTAGTTAATATCTCTCTAAATTAATAAATTTTTAAAGTCCCAACATTATTAATTTATAGAGGTTTTACTGTATTTTGTGGAGAAACTAACAAAAAAATAGTTTTTGCTCAAAGTTTGTTTTCCTCAGGAAAGTTTGTTAGGTTTTGGTTTTGGGTCAATTTGCTCAATAACCATCAAAAAAATTAAAATTTATAAACTAACAAAAATACTTAAATCTAAGGGTATGATTAGTTTATAGATTATAGCTTCTTTTATGGTTATTCATGCTAATTATTTTTTTGGTTTTCTTCATCTATAAAGAGAAAGACTATCTTTCTTCATCCTAAAAATAGTTTTTCCTCAAAGTAATAGTAGTAGGTTTTGGTTTTCTGTGTGTAAAGTATATATTTTCTAAATACTGTATAATAAGGTAATCGATTTGACCCAAACCCTAAAAAAAAGTATAATAAGGTAATCAATTACTTTGTCATCGATTAATAATCAAAATGTTTATTACTTTGTCATCGATTATGAAGATTTGACCATGATGAAAGCAAAACGAATTAGAAAGGGATAATAAAATGAAACGTTATGATTGTGTAAATTGATGTGTTTTGGAGAAAGGAAAATGAACTCTTTTTTTTTTTTTTGTCGGCAACATTTTTTATAGATTAAAGCCCAATGGGCTTAGTACAACGAAGGCCATCAACAAATCCATAATGATACAAGATTCAGATAAGCTTAAGAAAAAACCAATAACACGTGTTGTATCATGGAAAATGAACCATTTATTAGTATCTCTTTTGCCATAGTCCCAAGTCCCAACCTGCTTCCGCAAGAACCAACATGTTTTTTTTTACCATCTCTTTAGTTTTGCACTTTGATAGATAGAAAGAGAGAAAAGGGAAAAAAAGCTCTCAGGCCCGACTCCCGAGTGTTCTTGTAACCTTTGGGTTCTTCGGTTCCTATGGCTTTTATCCATTGTTTCTTTACCTTTTTTGGTAATTTTTTTTCAAAATTTTTCAAATCTGACTCTTTACCAACCAATCTTTTCCACTTATAGAAGAATCAAACTCAAAACTTCCTCCTCCGCCGCTTGAATCTCACGGCCCAAAATACCTCTTCGAAAAATTAAAACTTTGCGGCCAAGGCTCCGGTTAACCTTTCCCACTCCGGCATCATGTCGTGAGATGGGAACCTCCGTTACTCTTCCCCGAATTAAAAGTCTCTTATCCCGGAGGGCTATCTCTGTTCTTGAATGGATCTACTTTCTAGCTTAATGCTAAGATACCTATGAACTCTTATCACATAGCTCGGCTTTTATGCTCCTCATCTCTCAAGACAAAGCCATCGGAAAGCTCCACTTTCTACCATTGAAGACCTTCAAAAGCTCATTATATTCTCTTCTCATCCCGCTAAATCCCCTCCGGTCACCCATGAAGAATTCTAGCTAAAAGGCTAAGCTATCTCAGATCTTAGCTACTAACTCAAAGACCCGGTCAATCAAACGGCGATCCTCGTCGCTTATACTCCGCCTCTGCTAATCAGCTCTGATCTTCTCCTCACCATTAACATTTGTTTCTGGGTGGGTTGAATCGATCCTCAGCCAGTCTCCTCTCCTCTCGTCCCGCAACCCCACCAGAATCTCTTTTTGTCAAGCCGTGCTTGACTCGTCTTTCTCTTCGAGCACTCAATCCACAGAGTTCTCTTCCGTTTCAAGCTTTCTCGATCTCGCTCCTCCCTTCTCTGCTTCGTTTGTGTGCGAAGAATAACAAAAGGAAAAGGGATTCAAATTTCTAGCCAAGTGCTAAGATTCTAGTTTCGATTTATAACTCACGATAATCTTATCCGGAGAAGTCAATCCCTTGAAAACACACTCTCCATAAACGGCGTTTTGATCTATGCCATAATCAAGAAATTTGGCTTCCATCGTTAGTGAGGGTGAATAATGCATCAACCACCTCTAGCCTTAGTGCTAAGATCTCAATGTTTTGGTCTAAATGCCTAGTCCCCTCTCTGACCTTGATTTACTTATCACACGGAAGTCTCCGAATCTCTATCCTGGCAAGTACTCATCGGCACCAGAAGACTCAGAATCATTCTCCGATGATCGGCTTTGGTGTAAAAAATAGATTCCTTGGACGAGCATCTCCAAAGGCAAAAAACAAGAATAAGAAGTATGGGCCAAAACCAAGCCCACCAGAAAAGATCAAGGTTTCATCTAAAGAAACAGGCCAACCTAGTGTTGCAAGCCCATGGGCCAGGGAGAAAACACCCAATCTAATCCCATGAATGTACTCGCTTGGAATTGTCAAGGCGCCGGTGCCGACTTGACGAAAGACCACCTCAAAGAACTCCATCGTTGTTTCTTACCAAGTTTTTTATTTTTATCGAAAACCAAAAACAATAGACTTTTTCTGCTAGATTTGCAAGTAGAATTTGGTTATGATCATGTTTTTACCGTTGAGCCGCGATGCAAAAGCGGTGGGCTTGCCCTCTTCTATATGAATGATCCGTCGGTTATTATTCTCTATTCGGATAACCGAATGATAGATGTGGAATCTACTTTTGAAGGACATAAAATTTTTATGACCTTTGTGTATGGTGATCCGGTAGTTGAATACCGAGAACGTGTATGGGAACGCCTCACGAGAATGGGTATAATTCGGCAAAACGCTTGGCTCATGATAGGCGATTTCAATGAGATCACTGGAAATCACGAAAAACGAGGCGGACGAAGTCGACCGGAATCTTCATTTATACCATTTCGAACTATGTTAGATAATTGTGGAATGGTTGATTTCCCACACACGGGGAACCCATTCTCGTGGGTTGGACGACGTAAAATTGGTAACATACGAACGAAAGTAAAATGTTGTCTCGACCGAGCTGTAGGTAATGAAGAATGGCATACCCTCTTTTCCCAAGACTGAATCAAACAAACATCTGTCTTATTCCAAAAATAAACAGACCACGAGCAATGACGGAATTCAGACCAATCAGCTTGTGCAATGCCAGCTACAAGATCATCTCGAAGATTCTATGTAACCGGTTAAAAAAGACCCTCCCAAACCTAATTTCGGAGACACAATCGGCCTTTATGGCTAGACATCAAATAACGGATAATATTTTACTCGCTCAAGAGAACTTTCATGCTCTAAGGACCAACAAGAGCTGCAGAGAAACTTTCATGGCTATGAAGACTGACATGAGTAAAGCCTACGATCGGGTAGAATGGAGTTTCCTAGAAGCCGTTATGCTAAAACTGGGATTTTCAGAAAAATGGGTCAACTGGTTTATGTTCTGTATATCATCAGTATCGTATCAAGTTTTGATAAATGGAGTGCCGAAAGGAAGAATTAAACCGTCACGGGGAATTAGACAAGGAGATCCCCTATCTCCTTTTCTATTTATTCTATGCACGGAAGCTCTTATCTCCCTGCTCAAAGGAGCAGAGGAAGAATCTCGTATTACAGGATTACGAATTGCTCAAGCAAGTCCGAGAGTCTCCCATCTTCTCTTTGCTGACGATAGCCTCTTTTTCTGTAAAGAAGACGTCCTGCAATGTGCAGAGATCTTAAAAATTATCAAAACCTATGGCGATGCATCTGGTCAACAACTAAACCCCAACAAATCCTCGCTCTTCTTTGGGAATAGAGTTGATCAGCAAATCAAAAGAGAAATTAAGAGAGTCATCGGCATAACAAGCGAAGGAGGTATGGGCATGTACTTAGGGCTACCAGAACAAATTTGTGGCTCTAAGAAAAAAGTATTCGCCTATGTCCAAGATCACCTCAACAACCGTATTAACACTTGGTCTGCAAAATTCCTTTCCAAAGGAGGGAAAGAGGTTCTTGTAAAATCAGTGGCACAAGCCCTTCCGACATATGTTATGTCGTGTTTCCTTCTCCCTCAGGGTATCATTGCTAAAGTTAAGAGTGCTATATCCAACTTTTGGTGGAGTTCCCGCCAAAATAGTAGAGGACTACATTGGATTGCCTGGGATAAAATTTGTACTTCTCGAGACGCAGGCGGGCTAGGATTCAGAGATCTTCACGAGTTCAACATAGCACTCCTTGCAAAACAACTGTGGAGGTTGATCCACTTCCAAACATCTCTCCTTGCCAGAGTATTACGTGGAAGATACTATCACCAATCATCCCCGATGATAGATCGCGAGCCCAGATCCCCCTCGGATGGTTGGACTAGCATTATGGCGGCTAAACCGCTGCTCAGACTAGGCCTTCGGAAGACTATACGCTCTGGGTACAATACCAAGATTTGGTGCGAACCTTGGAATCCAGAAAAACCGGCTCGTTTACCGAGACGCCTTGATAGACATATCCGGCGAGATCCCCATCTTTTGGTTAAAGACCTCATGATACTCAACGCACCAGAATGGAATCACATTAAAATCCGGGAATTATTCCATCCCGAGGATGTCGCCCTAATTTTGGGGTTGAAACCCAGCAGATCCTTCAATCTAGACGGTTATGCGTGGAGTTTTACAAAATCAGGAATATATACGGTTAAATCTGGATACGAGTTACTACACAACACAAACCAAAGCAGACTACAACCCCAACAGATATCTGAGCCGAGCATCACGGGTCTGCTTGGCCAAGTGTGGAAAGTCAAGTCCCCCGAAAAGCTTCGACACTTTATGTGGCAAGCCTTAACGGGGTGTATAGCAACCTGCCAACGACTGACTTACCGACACCTTGGAAACGATAAGAGTTGTCCTAGATGTGGTGCACCAGAGGAAACAATTAATCACATGATTTTTGAATGTCCCCCGGCTCTGCAGGTGTGGGCTCTATCGGACTATCCGTCCCTTCCGGGTTATTTCCCGAGTACATCCCTATACCAAAATATGGATTTCCTATTTTGGAGGGCAAAAGAAAGGGGTCTCCCCGAACCACAAAGGGATACATTCCCGTGGATCATTTGGTTCATTTGGAAGGCGAGAAACGACAAACTCTTCAATGGGAGGAATGTATCAGCCGCGATCACGCTCCAAGTAGCCCAGCTAGAGGAAGAAAGTTGGCGAAATGCGAATTTGGTTAGAGACGAAGAAGACGGGGAGGAAGAATTTTCTACCGAGATTGGAGATAACTTCCGATCCGAGCACCCAAGTATTCCGATCTGCCAAGTGGACGCATCTTGGACAGCTCTAGGGTCCACTAGCGGTCTCGGATGGTGCCTCACTGACACAGTAGGCCAAACATACACCGGCAAATATGGATGCCGAAGGAGCCTTTCAGCCCTACATGCAGAGTTTGAGGGACTCCTCTGGGCAATGGAGTGTCTTGTCCAGAAACGGGTTCTTAGAGCCCGATTCGAGACAGATTGCTCAAATCTTTTGAAGATGACCGACGATCCGATAGATTGGCCAGCTTTCCAGTCTGAGCTAGATCACTTCGTAGAACTTAAAAATCATTTTATTTCCTTTGAGCTAACCTATATTTCTCGTTCTTGTAATGACTGTGCCGATGCCCTTGCAAAAGCGGCACGAGCACGTAACCTTATATTTTCCCATGTAGATCTCGATGAGTCGGTAGAAAGTACCCGATTTCGGGATGTCTCTAACGATCAAATCTGATTTAATATATGGAGCTCCGTTGACAAAAAAAAAAAAAGTTTCTTTATGTTTCACTTTTGAACTTTTTCTTAAGAAAAATTATCTTGGGTTCTGAGTAATAATAAGATGGAGACAGGAGATGGGTCCAAGACTGTCCAGATGTAAAAGGAGTGTATCTATCCAACTGGGACACCCACGTGCGACCCGAGAGGGACCAAAATGGGTCAATTGGATTATGGACATAGAACATAAACAATACAAAATTTCATAATGCTTTTTTTTTAAAATTTTTTTTTTTTTCTTTCAACAACTCCATATATTAAATTATATTTGGTCGGTAGAAACATCCCGAAATCGGGTACTTTCTACCGACTCATCGTGATCTACATGAGAAAATAAATTGTTACGTGTTCATGCCACTTTTGCAAGGGCATCGGCACGGTCATTACAAGAACGAGAAATATAAACTAATTGAAAGGACATAAAATATTCTTTAAGTTATGCGAAGTGATCTAGCTCAAACTGAAAAATTGGCCAATCTATCGGATCGTCAGTCATCGTCAATAGGTTTGAGCAATCTGTCTCAAATCGGGCCCTAAGTATACGCTTCTGAATAAGATAATCCATCGCCCAGAGGAGTCCCTCAAACTCTGCATGTAAAGCTGATAGACTTCTTCGGTATCCCTGCTTGCCGGTGTATGTTTGACCTGATGTATTAGTGAGAAACCATCCGAGACCGCTAGTGGGCCCTTGATTCGCCCAAGATGCGTCCACTTGGCAGATCGGGATATGTGGATGCTCGGATCACGTGGTATCTCCCGCCACGGTAGTATCTCCTTCCTCCCTTCCGTCTTCTTCTCTAGCCAAGTTTCCGCCTCTCCAACTTTCTTCCTCTAGCTGGGCTACTTGGAGCGTAATTGTGGCTGATACATTCTTTCTATTGAAGGGCTTGTCGTTCCTAGCCTTCCAAATGAACCAAATGATCCACGGGAATGTATCCCTTTGTGGTTTGGGTAGACCCCTTTCTTTTGCCCTCCTAAATAGGAAATCTATATTTTGGTATAGGGATGTACTCGGGAAATAACCCGGAAGGGACGGATAATCCAATAAAGCCCACACCTGCAGAGCCGGGGGGCACTCAAAAATTATATGATTAATTGTTTCCTCTGGTGCACCACATCTGGGACAACTATTATCGTTTCCAAGGTATCGGTAAGTCAGTCGTAGGTAAGTGGCTATACACCCCGTAAAGGCTTGCCACATAAAGTACCAAAGCTTTCCGGGGGTCTTGATTTTCCACACTTGGCTAAGCAGATCCGTGATGCTCGACTGAGATATCTGTTGAGGTTGTAGTCTTCTTTGGTTTGTGGTGTGTAGTAGCTCGTATCCAGATTTAACCGTATACATTCCTGATTTCGTATAACTCCACGCATAACCGTCTAGTTTGAAAGTTCTACTAGGTTTTAACCCAGAATTAGGGCGACATCCTCGGGATGTAATAATTCCCGGATTCTTGTGTGATTCTATTCCGGTGAGTTATGTAGCTTGAGGTCTTTAACCAGAAGATGAGGGTCTTGCCAGATATGTCTATCTAGGCATCTTGGTAAACGAGCTGGTGTGTCCGGAATCCAAGGTTCACTCCAAGTCTTGGTACTATATCCAGAGCTTATAGTCTTCTGAAGGCCTAGTCTAAGCAGGGGTTTAGCCACCATAATGCTAGTCCAACCATACGAGGCGGATCTAGCCTTCCGATCTACCATCGGGGATGATTGGTGATAGTATCGTCCACGTAATACTCTAGCAAGGAGAGATGTTGGAAAGTGGATCAACCTCCACAATTATTTTGCAAGGAGGGCTAGGTTGAACTCGTGAAGATCTCTGAATCCTAGACCGCCTGAGTCTCGAGAAGTACAGATCTTATCCCAGGCTATCCAATGTAGTCTTCTACTATTTTGGCGGGAACTCCACCAAAATTTGGATATTGTGCTCCTCAGTTGATCTGTGATACCCTAAGGGTGTAAAAAACACGACATAACATATGTCGGAAGGGCTTGTACCACTAATTTTACTAGAACCTCTTTTCCTCTTTTGGAAAGGAATTTTGCAAACCATGTGTTAATATGGTTGTTAAGACGATCTTGAACATAGGCGAATACTTTTTTCTTAGAGCCACATATTTGTTCTGGTAATCCTAAGTACATGCCCATACCTCCTTCGCTTGTTATGCCGATGGCTCTTTTGATTTCTCTTTTGATCTACAGATCAACTCTATTCCCAAAAAATAGAGAGGATTTTTTGGGATTTAGTTGTTGACCAGATGCATCGCAATAGGTTTTGATAATTTTTAAGATCTCTGCACATTGCAGGACGTCTGCTTTACAGAAAAAGAGACTATCATCAGCAAAGAGGAGATGGGAGACTCTCGGGCTTGCTTGAGCAATTTGCTTGAGCAATTCGTAACCCTGTTATACATGATTCTTCCTCTGCTCCTTTGAGCAGGGAGATGAGAGCTTCTGTGCATAGTATAAATAGAAAAGGAGATAGGGGATCTCCTTGTCTAATTCCCCGGGACGGTTATATTCTTCCTTTCGACACTCCATTTATCAAAACTTGATACGATACCGATGATATACAGAACATAAGCCATTTGACCCATTTTTCTGAAAATCCCAGTTTTAGCATAACGGCTTCAAGGAAATTCCATTCTACCCGATCGCAGGCTTTACTCATGTCAGTCTTCATAGCCATGAAAGTTTCTCTGCAGCTCTTGTTGGTCCTTAGGGCATGAAAGTTCTCTTGAGCGAGTAAAATATTATTTATTGTTTGACGTCTAGCCATAAAGGTTGATTGTGTCTCCGAAATTAGGTTCGGGAGGGTCTTTTTTAGCCGGTTACATAGAATCTTTGATATGATCTTGTAGCTGATGTTACACAAACTGATTGGCCTGAATTCTGTCATCGCCCGCGGTCTGTTTATTTTTGGAATAAGACAGATGTTTGTTTGATTCAGTCATGGATCGAAGGAACCAGTGTTGAAGAAGTCTTTCACTAGTTTTATTATGTCTTGGCCCACCACATGCTAGAATCTCTGATAAAATTGACTTGTCATACCGTCGGGACCCGGGGTCTTGTCTGGATTTATGTTGAACAAAGCTTCCTTGATCTCGGCTTCCGTTGGATCGACAATGAGTTGTTCATTATCAGTCTCTGAAACCTTCTCGGTAACATACTGGAGTGACTCATCCACGTCTTGAGGTTCTGAAGTGGTGAACAATGTCTCAAAATAATTAGTAGCAACTAGTCTCTGAAACCTTCTCGGTAGCATACTGGAGTGAGTCATCCACGTCTTGAGGTTCTGAAGTGGTGAACAATGTCTCAAAATAATTAGTAGCAACTTTTGAAATGCCTTTTTATAAATAGTTCTGATCTAGCGGATTTACAAATAAATTATCTAACGCTTCACTCTCTGGCACGCTCCCCGAGAATTCAAAATTAACCCACTCTCCACCACACTTTTCCATCTTCTCTAACCACC
The DNA here is from genome assembly GCA_963576765.1 of Draba incana. Classification (NCBI taxonomy): domain Eukaryota; kingdom Viridiplantae; phylum Streptophyta; class Magnoliopsida; order Brassicales; family Brassicaceae; genus Draba; species Draba incana. Next base: position 21,516,152 of record OY755204.1, on the reverse strand, counting down.
CTTATTCAAATTCCGATCTTGTTTCTCCGGTGACAATCTAAAAGCCTTTCGCCGGAGTCTGGCCGTTCTCCTTTCCTTCCTTCCACCACCAAGCTTTGACGAAAAGATTTTAGGCTAGCTCCGGGAAACTCCGATCATCTTCTCTCACTCCGACACCATGCCGTGAGTTGAGAACCACCGTTTATCTACTACAATTTTAAAGATGATGCAACGAAATCAAGACAAAACCCCTTGTGTACTTCTCTAATGCTTGAACCTCACCTCTCCAATAAGTTTGATCTTGTTGTCTTCGGGTTAAAGAGATCTACAACCCTCGACCTTGGAAATATTTTGTTAAAAACCCTTTCACTCACCTCTAGCTTCATTCTGAGTTTTTAACTATGTGGTTGTTCTACAGCGTGGCACCTTGCTGGAGCCGCGTCTCTTCCCTCATTGCCGGAATCAATGGCGACGAAAAATTTGAAGCTTTCCCTCCGCTAGCTCCTTCTTAGATCTACGTCAGTAACAATCTAAGGAAACATTCTCACGCCGTGTAATCCCTCATTCTTGGATTGCAGCGACCCCTCTCCGGGAGAGACTCTCAGATCTGCTTCAGTCTTGTGTGGTTCTACGAAGCGGCTTTGTTCGATTAACTATCCCTAGACTCCATCAAGAGAAAGACGAATATCAATCTATTCGCATCCAATTGCTCATAACTTCCCCATATTTGGGTGTGTTCGTAAAAGAACAAGTTTATGCGGATCTTTCAAGGACTCGTTAATTAATCCGTCGTAATAGATTCTCCAGGTTGAAGGTCGAAGCTCAAATCACAGAAGAACTAACACTCGGTTGAGTGGTTGATTTGTGTTATACGGCCAATCTAGCTTTGTGCTATGTATCTTCTTTGTCACAAATCCAAGACATTAGATTTGCACTAGATCTGTCGTCTCTTTAGATCTGCTCAATCCCATCCTTTTGTCTCCATCAGTGGCTGAAGATGAAAACGGCGAAGCTCCCACGACAACCTAGATAACTCTCCTTCATCTTCCCTCTCCGCCGTATTCCATTATCCTCTGCTTCTTTTCACCGACGTGGGATTTCCGGTTAGGGTTCTCAAAACACCATAAAAAGCCTCCTCTCTGTCCTTGCTTGCTCCTCTAAGCTTACGAAGGACCCTCTTTGGCTTTAGTCTCCATCATCAATTGCGAAGTCTCTGGGATCTGACCCCTAAAATTTCTAGCCAAATGCTAAGATTCCAGTTTTGATTTATCTGGAGACGTCTCACCGGAACTTCCCGAGAGATCATTCTCCAAAGAGGGCGTTTATCTTCGACATAAAAAGCGACTTGGCTTCCATCGTCATACTCACATTTCCGAGGGTCCTGGATCTCTATCTGGGTTTCCCTAACCTGAGATCTAGCGACGAAGACTTACAAGACAACTATAGAATGCAAAATCCAACCTCTAGCTTAATGCTAAGAAGATTTTAAAGACAACCAGAAATTTTTGTTCAAGCCAACAAAATCACCTTTTTGATTGATTCATCTGAGGTCGAGTTGAGATAACAAAAATCTAGCATTTTGCTATGTAAATTTTTCTTTAAAAAAAAAAATATCTTTCCATGAACATCCTTGCGTGGAATTGTCAAGGCGCGGGCGACGATTTGACGAAATATCATCTTCAAGAACTCTATCGGTGTTTCTACCTAATTTCTTATTTTTATCGGAAACAAAAAATAATAGGCACTTTCTGCAAGATTTGCAAGTTGAATTCGGTTATGATCAGGTTTTTACCGTTGAGCCGCGAGGCAAAAGTGGTGGGCTTGCCCTCTTCTATATGAATGATCCCTTCGTTATTATATCTTATTCAAATAATCGAATGATAGATGTGGAATCTACCTTTGAAGAACATAAATTTTTTATGACCTTTTTGTATGGTGATCCGGTAGTTGAATACCGAGAACGGGTGTGGGAACGCCTCACAAGAATGAGTTTAACTCGACAAAATGCTTGGTTAATGATAGGCGATTTCAATGAGATCACCGGAAATCACGAAAAACGTGGCGGACGAAGTCGACCGGAGTCTTCAATTATACCTTTCCGAACTATGTTAGACAATTGTGGAATGGTTGATTTCCCATACACGGGGAACCCACTTTCGTGGGTTGGACGAAGTAAAATTGGTAATGTAAGAACGAAGGTAAAATGTCATCTTGATCGAGCTATAGGTAATGAAGAATAGCATACCCTCTTTTCCCACACTTTGGTGGAGTATCAAAAATTTTGGGGTTCCGACCATAGACCAGTGGTAGCAAGAGTCTGATCCACTATTCAACACAAGCGAAAAAACTTTCATTTCGATAAAAGATGGATCGAGAAACATCGATTTAAAGAAACTGTGGCGTCAGGATGGGGCACCTCCGATGGAATCCCACTTCGGGATTTTCATCAGAGATTATCCTCATACCGGTCACACATTTCGAGATGGAGGACATCCTTTGATATATAACTGTTAAGAAACCTAAAAGTTGTAAAGAGGTTTTCTTAGTGATAAAGTAGTGAGGCTATTAGCCTTATATAGAAATTACATCATGACCTAATTGTAGTGTTAAGCTTTTGATTACAATGGGCCATAATATGGCTTAATAATTCCCTCTCAAGGTGGAGTGTGGAGGTTCCAGCTTGATAAGAAAAGCTTCAAATTCCTTCTGGCTTAATACTTTCGTCATGATGTCTACCAATTGTGATTTCGTAGAAATGTGTTTGCTTTCGTTAACACTACGAAGTATCTCATCTTGAATAAAATGACAATCTTTACCAAGGTGTTTGATATGCTCAAATTTCTCTAGAGCTACTCTCTCAAATTAAGAGATCGCGTACAGTACATAGGGTATCGAATCTACAGAGAATCAGATTACACCATAGATTAATAAGTTCAGATTATGCTAACCAGTAAAAGATGCAAATAAAAACTATTGCAGAAACAGTAAATCAGGATGACTGCAAGTGATTTAAATTCAATAAGGAGACAAACGCTAAGCCTTAGGAAATTCGCAAGAATAATTCCAAATTAAAGAATAAAGTTACTATCGGGATAATTATGAAGTGCAATTTTAGAACTCAAAACTAGTGTAAAATAGATCAACTGTCGTTACAAATATTATCTACGTTTAAACCCTAAAAAAAAATTGTCGTTGCGAAATCAGATTAATTTAAACAAGCATTAAACGCAGGTTCGATTGTTCATAATGATCCAAAGCCAACTGTCGTTGCGAATCAAATCTTTGCTCACCTATGATTCAGTTTAGGTAATTTAATAATGTTATCGCATCAACTAAACAACCTAATATATCTAATTCAGGCCTAAATCAGAGTTCAAAGCAATCAAGGTGAAGAATAGAAATATGATATACAAATCCCAATAGTAAATAAATTCTAACTCTTCATTATCCTTTGAAAAAAACCTATAACCTAAATAGGAGATTACTCAAACATAGACATGAATAATAATCTCTTAGTATAAAATATCTCTTAGAAAATAAAGCTTAGCTTAAAAAATGGTTGAAAATAAGTATTTATAGGTTACAAAGCCGACATGGACCTAATTGGAAATATCTGGGCCTTTCTGGGCAAAAACAAAAGTGTTCTAGTTCTGAAATTCTAGTCGCTCAAACGGTCGTGTCGAGCGACACCATTAGCTTGTCGATCGACACGACTAAGTTCTTTGTGTCGATCGATGCTATCTTCAATGTCGATTGACACTGTCTTCAAATCTTCAATCCGAACTTGCGAATTTGACTGCTCATTCCATTATGCTCCAAAATGATCTAGTAAACACCAATTATGCTCCAAACGTCCTTGTACCGAATAATAAACATCAAAGACTCGAAAACACCAAAAGACTCAAGAAAACGAACTTATATTGAAAACCGGTAAAAACCATGATATATCAACTCCCCCATACTTAGCTTTTTGCTTGTCCCTAAGCAAAACAGTTGTACTCACTCTTTTTGGATCCACATACTGCATAGTCAATATCTAGTAATACTTTGATGTGTCCCTAGAAGCTTAGCAGTCTTCCAATCCCCTTTGAGAAACTCGGACTTTCCGTTGTAAGCCCATTTTATATACTTAAGTATGGTCTCATAGAGGGAATATCGATCGGTAGACCTTCTAGATTCTTTCACTTCCTTTAACAGTTTCCTGCGTTTCACCCTCTCTCTTTCTCCGTAACGGTTTCATACAATTAAGGATATCATAGAGATGTATGCCTTTTTATTTCTGCTTGAATGGTTTTTCACTTTTTTTTTTTCTGATTGCACTTTTCTGCTTGAATACACTTTTCTGTAGACATTTTTTTATTTCTTTGGCATCACTATGACTTCTCTAGATCAGCGCTCATTATTGTTGTTTCTTGTGGAATACATGGTCATAAGGCTTTTTCTTCCGATCTAGGAAGATTGTATCATCGGGAAGAAGTTTTAAGAGCGGTCCGTCCTCGCTTTTTTGTGTTTGAAAGCTGAATCAAGTCTTGCAATTACCAACGCCCAAGACAAGAAATTTGTGTTCATTAGGTGTTGAGTTTAAAAATTAACATTATAAGTATTTTGTTTACGTGTACGTGTATATGTATGTATATTTAAGTATATACACATCTAGATAACATGTACACTTAAGCATATAACAAATTATATAGTGTTTATATGTTCATATGTACAAGTGTAATATGTTTTAAATTTAAAATAATTGATTAAATTAAAAATATAATAAAATGGGTATTAAACAGTAAAGAAAAATATATTATAATTGGATTTGAAAATAATTTATTTTTAATTTTTTTTTTATGAAATATATAAAAAGTTAAGAAGAAGAAGTATGAAAACCAGAAAAGAGGAAATCAAAATTGTTTTCGAAAATGCTTATTAGTGGTTCCCATGCTAAAATTGGTGAGTGTGACAAAGGAATTGGTATATAGGAGATGGGTTTGAAATACATAATTCAGTTGGGCGTAGGATCATTAATTTTGGACAATTCAGGTCTAGAAGTGTTAAGCGCTTCAAGCTTTTGAACTAAGTGCTATGAACCCATACGAAAAGTTACGAAAGTGTTATATCACCCTATTATTTCAAAAATCTTCCATGAAAAATGTCTAGATTGTGTTATTTTGTTCTACTTAAAATGATCAAAGCGACATAGTTTTGATGATAAATACACAATTTTATATAAGTTGAAAGATGTATACACGGAGAAGAGTTATATTGCGGATTACCATTAAATTGGATATATTGACCTGCATTTTTTCAAGTTCAAGGGTAAACTTGCGGAAAACAATATGTGTTCAAGATTATTTTGCAGAAAACCTATCCGTATTATTTTACCCAACTTTTATCTAGCCATTACCCTTAAATTACTCGTTGATAGTAATTTTCGGTACCCGAAATACCTTTATCCGAACCTTATCCACTATCACCTGATCCTCTTCCTATGATGTCTAGCTAGAATTATCTCTTTTTTGAAAAAAATGTGCAGAACTATGTGAGTGATTGCATCCTTACTAGGTTGCGACGGTCACATTACATGGGTGTTTGGGGTCCAAATAGAAGATTGTTGTACCCACAAAATTATCTGAATATTTATAGGATGGTGTAGGGGTCAAATTTCCCCTAGAAGAATCGATAAGCCTAAAACGATGTCGTATTCGCCAAATCGGCCCAGCGGTCAAAACCCAGAAGACAAAGGCCCGTTAAAGGCCAATCACTGTTTGCCTCAACCGAATTGTATTTCTTTAAATAAGCATGTACCCCCCCCCCCCCCCCCCCCTGGGGGGGATCCGAAATTTTTCTAAGTGATAATAAAACAAAACTTAGCCTTGATCTTGATGAATAAGAACCCTAATTAATTCGAAATCTTCTCTAAGTGTTTGAAACCCTAAAAAAGCTCTAATTCGAAGAATCTTCACAAATTCTATTGTGCAATAATTCCAGCTCGCACAATTTGGCGCTAGAAGGAGGGGGGTACTCGCAACACTAGCTTTATACACGAAACAAACGCTTAGACGAATTCGCCAAGATGTCAATAACGAACCCGCAATCTCCAGATCCAAGAGAGCTCGCCGAGAGTGGGCAACAAACACAAGCAGCCAGTCCGCATTGGAGGCGGAAGCGGGCAGATCTGTTCTTACATGAAACCAAGCGACCGCCAATACCAACTCGGCCGACCCGGCAACACCGACTGCTTTCGATCAGCTCAAAGCAATGCTCGAGCAGTTGCTCAAGCAATCGCAGAACCAGGAAACCATCAACAATAACCTTACCGCCGAGATCAAAGCGTTGTCGACAGCTCGTCAGTCTCAAGGCCTACCTCACAATGCTATACGTCGCATCACCCCGATCGCTCTTAACTTCTCTCCAGCGGCCTCGCCTTCAGCTCGCGGGGCTCGCGAAGATCATACGCTTCTCAGAGACAGGGCCGTCCTCGTCGCAGATGCAACTGGAGGTGTAGGTGCAGTCGCGGATGATCTAGAAGGACGCGAATTTGGAAACACTCGACCCAGTCGGCCAACCAGTCGCGTCCAAAGTCGGGATGAGGGCAAAATCGCAGAGAATACGCAATGGATAGAGCAGGCCGAAGCCCCGACCAATCGCGGAGCTATCGCTTCGCAGCAAAGGGAAATGGACGAGCTGAAAGACATCATGCAGCAGACGGCTCGTGATCTTAAGGACATGAGGTCACAGGTCCATCGCGCCACCAGCAAGGCGCCAGAAATCGACCGCGTCCTCGAAGAAGCTCGCACCACTCCTTTCACCGCACGAATAACGAAGGTGCGTCTATCCAATCCTGGGAAGCTCAGGCTTCCAATTTATGATGGAAAGGGCGACCCCACGGAGCACATTTGGGCTTTCTCAATCGCTCTGGGGCGAGCCAATTTCCGACTCGACGAAATCGACGTTGGTTGCTGCCTCCTCTTCGTGGAGCACCTCAAGGGGGCAGCTCTCTATTGGTTCACGGGAATGAAGAAGAATTCAATCGACAGCTTCGCGCAGCTCTCCGAAACGTTCCTAAAACAGTACGTGATCTTAATCAAGCGCAGGACGTCCGAGGCTGATCTTTACACCATTTCGCAAGCGACTAGCGAACCCTTGGGAGTTTTCATCGAACGCTTTAAGGCGATGCTTACTCAGGTGAAGGGGATTGACGACCAGTCCGCACTGAGCGCGCTTCGAAAAGCCCTGTGGTACGACTCGGATTTCCGAAAGGAGATGACGATCAACGACCCCTCGTCTATTCAGGATGCGCTTCATCGCGCCAATGGCTTCGCAAAAAGCGAGGATAAAACCAGAGCGTTGGGCCAGAAGTACGGGAAGGCTAAAGTTCCCAATCCGCGAGAAGCCCCAGCTGCAACAAAGAAGAAGTCAGGCAACTTTGTGCAGCACGAGGGAGGTTTTAAGGGTGCCCATAACTACCAGGTGGACTCGCCCATCTTCTGTCGAGGAAGGGGGCGAGGTCGCGGAAATGGCACTCCGGGTCGTAATAACGGCAATACGTGGATCAGGAACTCACCTTACGACGAATCCGCATATTGCGACTTGCACAAAATGGTCGGACATTCGACGGCTAACTGCCGAGTGATCGGTATGCGACTCACAGCGAAGCTAGTCGCCGGAGATCTCAGAGGAAATATAAATGTTATCGATTTCCAGCTCGAGTAGTTCGACGATGCAAGAGAAGGAGACAGTCCGTCTGCGGACAATAGCAAGAATAACAAACGGGACAGGCGGAATAAAGACAAGGTCCACCTCGGCCGGCAAAACAATAGTGATGGCCAAAGCGGCTTGAAACAAAAAGTCTGCAACATGATCATGGGCAGCTCGCGCTATTGTTCAAATACCATATCGTCAATCAAGGCCTATCAAAGACGAGCTGAGGTAGGAGCGAACAAACCCATGGTGTACAAGTTCCCAAACGATGTTATCCAGTTCGAAGAAAATGAGATCGATGATATCGACAAACCTCACGACGACCCGCTTGTCATCCGACTTGCCATCGCAGGATGGTACACGGGTCGTGTTTTGATCGATACTGGAAGCACACTCGACATCATTTTCATTGATGCTCTTAAGCGTATGGAAATTGACCTCGCTCAAGCCGAATCCTATCCCAAACCTTTGACCGGATTCAATGGCGAGACGACAATGACACTCGGAACGATCAAACTTCCAGTATGTGCGGAAGTTGTAACAAAAATAGTGGAGTTCGCGGTATCGGACAACCCGGCGATTTACAACGTGATAATGGGGACCCCTTGGCTCAATTCGATGCGTGTCGTCGCCTCGACGTACCATCTCTGCCTTAAGTTTCCAACAAAAATCGGGGTAAAAACAATTAGAGGGAGTCAGTCGGTGTCGCGGTCTTGCTTCATGACCGTGCACAAACTAAGGAATCAAGGGACAGTTCCCATTCCGAGCGGGCCGTGAAAAAAGCTCAAAACGGACAGGGAGCCCGGCAAGGAAATCTCGGACGTTTTGTAGCAACTACAGATCGCGGAAGCCGCCGCAGAGGAAGGAGCGGGTCTGACATGCGAACCCGTCATATCGGTTTGCATTAACGACGAGTTCCCAGAGAAGCGTGTGGAGATCGGCGCAACGCTTGATGAAGTCTTCAGGCTCGAACTCGTCAATTTCCTTAAGAGGAACGTTAGCACTTTCGCATGGGCCGCAGAGGATATGCCCGGGATCGATATCGACATCATCAGTCACGAGTTGAATGTCGATTCGACCTTCAAACCCATAAAACGGAAGCGAAGGCGACTCGGACCGGACAGAGCTCAAGCGGTAAACGACGAAGTAGAAAAACTCTTGGAGCTGGTTCGATCGCCGAGGTCAGATATCTGGATTGGCTCGCCAATCCAGTCGTCGTGAAGAAGAAGAATGGCAAGTGGCGAGTCTGTGTGTACTTCACGGATTTGAACAAGGCATGCCCAAAAGACAGTTTCCCTCTTCCCCATATCGACCGCCTCGTCGAGTCGACATCCGGGAACAAGCTGCTATCATTTATGGATGCTTTCTCTGGCTACAATCAAATTTTTATGCATCCCGGTGATCGCGATAAAACATCTTTCATTACAGATCGCGGGATCTATTGCTACAAGGTCATGCCATTCGGCCTTAAGAACGCTGGGGCCACTTATCAGCGATTGGTGAAAAGGATGTTCAAAGGCCTCCTCGGCAAGACAATGGAGGTCTACATAGACGATATGCTTGTCAAATCGCTCGAAGAAAAAGACCATGTCGGCCACCTCGCAGAATGCTTTGCGCTACTAAACAAGTATAACATGAAGCTGAATCCGGCTAAGTGTCGTTTCGGCGTAACATCAGGCAAGTTCCTCGGCTATATGGTTACTCGTCGCGGGATCGAAGCAAACCCGAAGCAAATCCATGCGCTAATCCAGATGGCCTCGCCTAAAACAAAAAGGGAAGTACAACGATTGACAGGAAGAGTCAAAGCTATGAACAGATTCATCTCGCGCTCTACTGACAAATGCTTGCCTTTCTACGAAGCGCTTAAGGATAAGAAGGGGCCGGCTCGACAGGCCTTCGAGTGGACAGAAAAATGCGAAGAAGCCTTCCAGAGATTGAAGCAGTATCTTGCGATTCCGCCTGTTTTGACCAAACCCGTAACTGGCGAACCGCTCTACCTTTACATTGCGGTCTCCGCCTCGGCAGTTAGTGGGGTTCTAATTCGCGAAGACGGCACAGAGCAGAAGCCAGTTTTCTATTGCAGTAAATCTTTAACCGAAGCGGAAACGAGATATCCTCTGACAGAGAAATTAGTACTCGCGGTTATTACGTCGGCTCGCAAACTCCGACCTTATTTCCAATTGCATTCGATCGTGCTTCTCAGTACCTTTTCGCTACGAGTTGTTCTCCACAGCCCAACTCAATCTGGGCGACTCGCAAAGAGGGCCATCGAATTAAGCGAGTTCGATATCGAGTATCGAAGTAGAACGACAATCAAGGCACAAGTGTTGGCCGATTTTCTAATCGAACTACCCGAGGCGATGGCCTCGTCAGAAAGCGATAATAAGGACTCATCCCAAATCTGGCAGTTACATGTTGACGGCTCGTCATCTAAGCATGGATCGGGAGTAGGCATTCGACTGTCGTCACCAGACGGAGAATCTCTGGAACAGTCATTCCGCCTTGGCTTCAGAGCATCGAACAATGAGGCAAAATACAAGGCCTTACTCGCGGGTCTTCGATTGGATAAAGCTCTTAATATGACAAGGATATAAGCCTTTTGCGACTCGCAACTCGTCGTGAATCAGTTCAACGGCGAATACGCAACAAAAGACGAACGCATGGAGGCATACCTCGCACTTGTCTAGACGTTGACGGCGAATTTTGAGTTCTTTACCTTAACAAGAATTCCAAGGGCAGAGAACTCGCAAGCAGATGCCCTCGCTTCACTCGGCTCATCGGCGCAGCCCGACAAAGATCTTCAAAGAATCGTCCGGGTTGAGTTCATCGAAAAGCCAAGTATCGAACTCGCCAGGGAAGTCAACGTACTGATGAGATCTCAGGCCACAAAGCGAAGGGCGGATCCTGACAACAGCTCGCCCACTCGCCCCTCGACAGATCCGATGGATCTCGACCAGTCCGACGTAGTCGGGGCAGACGAAACAACGAATGTAATAGCAGAAAACAACAGGCTAGACCCTAGTAATACGAATTTTAACCGTGGTCTTCTCCCCGAACATCTCGATGAATTGGCAGAGGACGCTTACCCGAATAGCGAGGAGCCGCCACCAGCGCACGAAATCGCCAACATTCCCATTGACGACGAGACTACAGTTTATGGTTGTGATACAAAGTGGATGGCTGACATTCGCGAGTATCTTGCAGACGGCGAAGTGCCTGAAGACAAATGGGCAGCTCGCAAGCTAAAGGCGCAGTCATCGCGTTTCATTCTGTTCCACGGGGAAGTCATCAAGTGGCGACTGTCTGGACCACTTCTCGAGGGTGAAGCAGCTCGCAAGATAATGCACGAAGTTCATAGCAGATCATGCAGAAACCATTCGGGAGGTCGCTCACTCGCCATTCGAATTAAACGACATGGATATTTCTGGCCAACAATGATAAAAAACTGCGGGCTGTTCGCGGCAAAATGCGAGAAATGTCAACGCCATGGTCCCTTTATCCATCTACCTATGGAGTTTTTGAGCTCGGTCACCTTGCCTTATCCGTTCATGAGGTGGGCAATGGACATCGTCGGACCACTCCATCCATCTCGGCAGAAGCGATATCTACTAGTCTTAACGGATTATTTTTCCAAGTGGATAGAGGCGGAGGCATTCAGATCTATCAAGGACAAGCATGTCGAAAACTTCGTCTGGAAGAATATCATCTGTCGACACGGCGTGGCCTTCGAGATAGTGACTGACAACGGTTCGCAGTTATCCTCCAGGCAATTCGAACTTTTCTGCGACAAGTGGAAGATCAGAGTCAGCAAGTTGACACCTCGCTGCCCACAAGGCAACGGTCAGGCCAAGGCGTCGAACAAAACCATTATTCACGGGCTTAAGACTCGACTCGATGCTAAGAAGGGTCGTTGGGCAGATGAACTCGAAGGCGTTTTGTGGTCATATCGAACCACACCTCGTCGCGCTACGGGCGAGACACCTTTCGTCCTCGTCTACGGAACAGAGTATGTAATTCCTCCCGAGGTCCATTTCCCAGGAGTTCGTCGACGATTGCTTCCCGAACAGGAAGGTCTTAATCATCTCCTCATGCTCGACGAGCTCGACCTCATCAACGAAAGGCGCGACCAAGCTTTTATAAAAATGACCAAATATCAAATTGCCACGGCCAAGTATTACAACTCTAAAGTGCGAGTTCGGCGTTTCCACGAAGGAGACCTCGTCCTTCGCGGGTTTTTTCAAAATACGGCCGAGATAAATGCCGGCAAGCTCGGCGCTCACTGGGAGGGACCTTACTTGATCACGAAGGTAGTCCGTCCAGGCGTCTACGAAATCGCTAACATGAAAGGCGAGATGATCCCGCGTTCCTGGAACGCGCGACATCTAAAGAAGTACTACTGCTAGAAAGTACTAAGTCATTTGCCTTGAACTACGGCGCGACTTGATCCCTTCATAGGGTACGTAGGCAGCTCGTGTTCGAACGAGTTCAGTTGCCTCCCTATTCGAAAAAATGGGGGGGGGGGAGTGGATCCGTATATCCATACTCCTAAACACGGCGTAACAAACTACAAATGTTATAACTCGATCAGCTCGCTAAACGACTTAATTGTCTACACGCGACTCGATCAATTCGCAAACGACTTAATTGTCTAAATGCGACAGTTGTTATAACTCGATCAGCTCGCTAAACGACTTAACTGTCTACACGCGACTCGATCAATTCGCAAACGACTTAATTGTCTAAACGCGACAGTTGTTATAACTCGATCAGCTCGCTAAAAGACTTAACTGTCTACACGCGACTCGATCAATTCGCAAACGACTTAATTGTCTAAACGCGACAGTTGTTATAACTCGATCAGCTCGCTAAACGACTAAACTGTCTACACGCGACTCGATTAATTCGCAAACGACTTAATTGTCTAAACGCGACAGTTGTTATAACTCGATCAGCTCGCTAAACGACTTAACTGTCTACACGCGACTCGATCAATTCGCAAACGACTTAATTGTCTAAACGCGACAGTTGTTATAACTCGATCAGCTCGCTAAAACGACTTAACTGTCTACACGCGACTCGATTAATTCCCAAACGACTTAATTGTCTAAACGCGACAGTTGTTATAACTCGATCAGCTCGATAAAAGACTTAACTGTCTACACGCGACTCGATCAATTCGCAAACGACTTAATTGTCTAAACGCGACAGTTGTTATAACTCGATCAGCTCGCTAAACGACTTAACTGTCTACACGCGACTCGATTAATTCGCAAACGACTTAATTGTCTAAACGCGACAGTTGTTACAACTCGATCAGCTCACTAAACGACTTAACTGTCTACACGCGACTGATCAATTCGCAAACGACTTAAATGTCTACACGCGACTCGTCGTCATTACTGACCATAATGACGATCTAAAACACTTCATCGCGAAGTTAAACCTATACATCCAAAGTGGATAAAGCGCGCTATATAAATTTAGAGTTCATCAATGGAGCGGATGTATTCAGTGGAATACGACCGTAAACCAGGATGTTCATCTCGCGAACCTAGTTATACTTAACACTGGTCGAACTTGGCAAGCATAATCTGGTCAGAGGTTATTATCGGGTAAGATATTCCTGGGAATGTCTATACTCCGAAATTTGCTTCAAGTAAACAGACTATAACAGGCCTAGCTGACGAGCTATAACAGGCCTCGCCAAACATGGCGAATTTTGCGGCGACACTATTCAGTGTATCGTCTTTAAGCGTCTTAAAACCGCATCTCCTCTAAGCATCTTAAAACCGCATCGCCTCTAAGCATCTTAAAACCGCATCGCCTCTAAGCGTCTTAAAACCGCATCGCCTTTATGCATCTTAAAAAACAGCATCGCTTCTAAGCCACTTTAGAACACCTCTAAAAAGTATAAAGCATGTCGCAGAAATCCAAATTTTTCATAGAATATTTGGGTTCGACCAACCACAGATAAAATGTCACAGGTTAGATAAAGCCGTCCAGGCATCGAAACAAAAAGCAAGTCTTAAACCTTAGCAAAACAAAAGGAAAAATCCTAAAAATCTAATACAAAAGTTTGGATTAGGCGACCAGCTCGCCTTCTTCGACTCCTTTATCCTTGATCTGAGCATCAGCGCCAGCCACACTCTCCAACTCATCACCTTCCTTTGCAATTTCACCGACAGCCGGTGCGGAAGGTCTGGCCGAACTCGCAACATCGCCAGTCTTGGGATCCTTTTCTATTGGAGTTGGCTCGCGCTGAAGTTTGGTTGCTACAGTTTGATCGGGATCAACAGCCTTGTCCGTCTCGCCCGACTCGCCGTTGCTCAACTCCTCGCTCGCGCTTCGCAGCCGCATACCCAAGGAGCCGTCGTTAGAGCCAGAAGCTACATTAATACCAACAGACTTAGCGCTAACTTCGACTCGCGGAGAAACAACGATTTCCGCTACATTAATGGGGGCGACGTAGTTCATACCTAGAATCTTCCGTAACTCGTCGGACATCCCGTCGAAGACATCGTAGGCAGAACCCAGCGTTGCCTTATTCTCGACTAGAAGAGCACGTTCAGCGATGGGATCGAAAGACTCTTCAGCATTCTCCAGGTCGTCGAGGAGCTGTAGGTTGGAGTCCGCTTGCGAGAGAAGGACCATCTTCCTTATCGGCTTTTTCATCATTCGACAAAAAAGCTCGTTAGCCCGGTCCAGTTTGGCTTGAACTTCTGCAGTCGTGGATTGCCTCGCGGATGAAGCTGCCGTTTCGAAATCCCTCTCGCGACTCGCTTTCAGAGCAAGCAATTCTACCTCCAGCTCGGCAGCTTTCTCCTCGGCTTTCTTCTTCTCGGAACCAACTCTATGAAGATGAACGCCCAGATCGTCATTGCTCTTCTTATAGGTGCCTCGCTCAGCAACAAGTTCGCTCATTTCCTCTGCGAGCCGTTTCTTCTCGGCTTCTTCCTTCTTCCTGGCCTCGTCAATAAAGGCCTTCCTAGCCCTCGCCTCTTGATCATACGCTATGACCATCCTGTTGCAGTGAGCGATAGCCTGCGGAAGAGTTGGAAATATGAGAAATGAAGCAAGACGGAACAGAGAATAATGAGAATTTACCTTAGCCTGGCGAGACACAAATTCCTTGTAAAGCTTGCTCTTTACCAGCATTTCTGGGATCGGCATGTTATCACCCGGATATGTAACCTTAGCCATTAAGGCAGCTGCGGCTAAAGGATCGTCGTACAGCTCGACAGACTTTCCAGATCGCGGACCTGGTGTAACGGACTCGCCTCGAGGCAGAGTCGGCAGCTCGCGACGAGTCTTCTTATCGCCGGTTTTTCCCTTGCCATTCTCAGAGGCAGTGTGTTTTCTTTTGCGAGTCAGCTGGTGCTCAGACTCGGCAAGCTCGTCCGTAACGGTAATTGGCTGTGAAGGAATAACAGCCAATGTACCACTCATACCTGCAGCCACCGCTTCGTCATCCTTTGCGGTAAGGATATCTTCTTTGGCTACGCTCCGCTCTGACGTCTCAGCAGCATGAGCAGCTGGTTTTGGCTCGGCATTTCTCTTGGCCTTCTTCTCAGCCTTCTTCTTGGCGATATCACGGAAAGTTGGCCTTTCTGGCATGATATCGAAGTCGTCGGACTCGCTTCGATTCGGAAAATCTTCTTTGTCGATTAGAGCGAACTCGCGAGCTCGAATGACTCTCTGAAGATGAAAATGACGCTCCCAAAGACACTTCCTAGCCTTTAACTTGTTGAACAGATCGTCAATTCCGGGAACTGGGGTAAGTAGCGGTCTGGGAGCTGTAAAAACAATTGAGCAGAAAGTTAAGACAAAGCATAAGGAGACGGCTCGCGCGATAAACATCAAGAAAATCTACCAAGTGTTCCCCACTTTGCCATTGCCGGATGTTCTTCTTCAACAGACGCACTTGACATCGGCACGAAGAAAAAATATTTGCACCAACTGTGGTCTTTGTTTGGAAAGTCATCCAAAACTTTGTACAAGGAGCGACTCACCAGATTATACAACCTCTTGCCGCTCGGGTCGGCATGCTTACGAAACTCAAGAAAATTATGAAGATGACGAACCCCGATGGGTTCGCCACATTCGGCAGCTCGAGTCAGAAGCCCGACCAATTGACGAACTCCTCTGGTATTGATCTGCGCGAGCGCGATTCTATAAACCCACATGTACCGCAGAATCAGTGTAGGAATGGGGAACGTGAGATAGCAGCCCCTAAACCAGCATTCATAAGCAGTAAACGTGCCGACTGGCAGGTCGTCTTCACGCAGCTCGACAGTCGGTACGATCATCTCGACCGCATCGGAGATTCCGCATTCTGCGCGAAGGATATCCAGAGACTCCTCATCGCACCATGAAGAGCCTGGAGGCGGGCGCTCCTTTCGCCTCGACTTCTTTTTCTTAACGACTTCGGACAGTCCGGATCCGATCTAGGCTTGCAATCTCTCTGCTTCTACGAGAGGATTTTACTACCAAGCATATTCTTCGATCTTTACTCGAGGAGGCGACTCGGCAGGGCTAAGCGACTTGTCGCGGAGATATGGAATTTCCACGACTAGCCTCTGCTCATTAATAGCAGAAGCCTCGCTAATTTGCGAAGGGTGCGAGGTCCCAACTCCCTCTTGGAAATCAGGTCGTTGAACTCGCACCGGTGAAGCAATCTCCCTCGTCTCGCGACTTTCTTTCTCGGTGGGCTCGGCAGATCTCGAAAATTTGATCGAATTTGTTGACGACATTATTTTTGTAGAATCTTAAAGGAAGAATGTTCGAATCTCCTCAAAAACACAACGGCGGCGATGAAGAACACGGCGGCGGCGAAGTGATGGGATGGGAAAAAACTTAACGAAAACTTGAAAGAAAAACGAGAGAAGAGAGAGAGAGAGCAAACCTGTCTTCGGAGAAATGAGAGTTATGGGAAATCTCTGAGGAGCATCGCTCCTGATAAAGGCAATTGTGACGATTCGAGTTTCGAGGTGGGCCTCATTTTAATTTGGGCCGAGAATCTGGGCTTTAAGTATCACAGTTTCACAAGGAACCAGACCGACTTGCGATGCCTCAAATTCGTATTAACTCGAAAACGCGACCTCGCGAGCTGATCCTCTGACTTAGTTCGCGACTTCAAGTTTTCACTTTCTCAAAGACTTTGATCCTCAGCAATTACCATGACCTCGCAGTAGCGGTGTAGTTGATCAAATCGCACCCTCGAAACCTGTTCAAATCGATCTCTGCATCAAAATCATCTTCGCCAAATCAACTCGCGACTTCGCGACTTCATCAGATCAACGCGCGACTTCATCTTCGCCAAATCAACTCGCGACTTCGCGACTTCATCAGATCAACGCGCAACTTCGTCTTTGCCAAATCAACTCGCGACTTCGCGACTTCATCAGATTAACGCGCGACTTCATCTTCGCAAAATCAACTCGCGACTTTGCGACTTCATCAGATCAACGCGCGACTTCATCTTCGCCAAATCAACCCGCGACTTCGCGACTTCTCCAAATCAACTCGCGACTTCGCGACTTCATCAGATCAGCTCGCGACTTCGCCTTCGTCAAATCAACTCGCGACTTCGCCTTCGTCAAATCAGCTCGCGACTTCGTCTTCATCAAATCATCTCGCCACTTCTCAAATTCGAAGTCGACTCGCAAATAGCTAGTATCGATCGACTCGCTGAATTTGGGACTCGGCGATAATCGCAGCCTTGAACGAGTGTGACTTGTGCTCTTTTCCCCTTGGCCTTGTTTTTTCCCACTGGGTTTTCTAGAGAATTGGTTTTTACCGAGGCTTGTTCACATACTTATACGTCTTCGTCTCGCCGCCTAGCATCGTATCGGCCAGTTCGCCGAAGTTGGAAACAATCTCGTCATCTCGCCAAAACCGATTTGCGACTTCATTTGCCATCTCGCGGTTAATCTCTCGAATCACCTCGCGTCATCAATAACTCGCAGGTCACGAGCACGATCAGCTCGCATCGTCATCTACTGATCGTCTCGTCAACTCGCTTCTTCTAAAGCAGCTCGCGTATTACAAGCTCGATCAGCTCGTGACTTCGCAGGATCGAAATCGACTCGCTCATAACATCACAGTTGGTCAACTCGCCGAAATTGGGTTCAAATCTTGTCATTTGGGCTCGGCAGCATCATCATCAACACATAAACCGTCTAAACGGAAATCGATTCCTCACTCGGACACCCTTACTTCAACACTTTTATTTATAAAACTGTTGAACTGGGGGGCTAACTGTAGGGGTCAAATCTCCCCTAGAAGAATCGATAAGCCTAAAACAACGTCGTATTCGCCAAATTGGCCCAGCGGTCAAAACCCAGAAGACAAAGGCCCGTTAAAGGCCCATCACTGTTTGCCTCAACCAAATTGTATTTCTATAAATAAGCATGTACCCCCCCCCCCCCCCCCCCTTCATGGGATAATAAGACAAAACTTAGCTCTGATCTTGATGAATAAGAACCCTAATTAATTCGCAATCTTCTCTAAGTGTTTGAAACCCTAAAGAAGCTCTAATTCGAAGAATCTTCACAAATTCTATTGTGCAATAATTCCAGCTCGCACAGATGGGATTTAAACAAAGTGTTTCGTTCAAACTTTTTTTTTTTTTTAGAATTACCAGGATGTTCTGGGCCGAAGCCCGTAATCCCCTCATGCCCGAAACCATATCATGTAATATTAGTTTCGTCCCAAGAACCACTCGAACCAGCGACTTCTGGGCTTTGCCTGAGACCTTTACCAGCTGAGCTATTGGCTCTTGGTTGTTCAAACTTTGGTTACAATTATAACTCAAATAGACATTATATAATATTATCTTGGTTTGAAATAAACATGTTTGCATACAGATATATTCGGAAAAAAATTCATATGATTTCGATTAATAGCATAATACTATCATAAATACTACAAAACTGGGTGAATTTTTATCTGAACAACCAACCAAAACATAATCTAGAGTTACGCAAAAACATCCTTGCTGCTTATTCAAGTAACATCACAAAGGTTGCGGAAGACCTCTGTTCCAATGGTTCACCCATCACCACTACAAGAAAATAGGGTCATTTGCGACAGAAATTTGCGGCGGAAAAAAAGCCTCGCAAATTTGCGAGACATTTGCGACGACATTTAGCAATACGACGCAAAATCGTCGCTAATTGGCGTGACGAAAATACCGTAGCAAAACAGTCGCAAATTTGCGACGGTTTTGCGTTGAGTTGTACGTTTGGACGCAAAACCATCGCAAATTTTGCGATGCGTTTGCGTCGAATGAACTTTTGCGACGGTTTTGCGTCCAAACGTACAACTTGACGCAAAACCGTCGCAAATTTGCGTCGAATTTGCGATGAAAATAGGTTGACCACGTTTTAATTGATTCTTACTTGTTTATGAGTGTAATATTTTAGCCGCAAATCAGTCGCAAAAGTCTTGGAAAATAGTTGCAAATTAGTCACAAACTGAAATGAACATTCTATAAAATCCACATTAATTATCTCACATTCTATACTTCAACAAATATGGATAACAATCGATCTTTGATTCCGGGTCCGGCTGGTGGGAGACAAGCAGAAGAACGGGCAAGGAAAAAACTTGAAGAATCGATGTTGGAAGAATGCAATTTTTATGAGAGACATGTACAGATGTTTAACAGTGTTGTCGAGGCAGAAGATCCATCGTTCACCGATGTCCTTTGGAAGACGACAATTGCAAATGTCAACAAATTAACAGGTATAATGAAATTTTATTATTATTAATATATATTAGTAATTACATTTAATTACTAATATAAGAAACATAAATAATTATATGTCTAAAATGTTATTATTATTAATATAAGAAACATAAATAATTATATTTCAAAGTTTGTATATTGTTTAATTGACATTTAAATATATATAGTTTACTTATTCTACGTTGAATATATATACAGGTGGACACACACGTGGGTGTACACTGGTAAAAGAGTTGCATAAAATAAAACCACAATGGCGTCACGTACCATATGTGGTAGCAGTGATTCATAAAATGGAACCTAATGGATTGGGGGACGCGATGGTCATACTAAAGGTAAAATGTATATATAAGTAATAACAAAAGATGTTTTTAACAAATTACATATTTAGTAATCGATAAATGTTATTTGTTTTCCCTGAAGGATCCTATCGAGACTGTACAAGCGAGCATTCATAGGTCCACCATATCTGATAACAAATATGGGCCGCACATAAAGGAGGGTTCGATATTGGTTCTGAAGGAGGTTCTAGTTGTTAAGTTTGATAGGGCGACACCATATCTTAACATTACTCTGAATAACATAAGCAATGTAAGTTACAATATATATTTTAAAGGTATTGTACTAAGTAGTATCATTACACAAAAATCAAGTTATATATTTGACAGGTTATATCTAAAGAAAACATGGGTACAACGTTCACAGAAGAAGGTAGTAGCAGTCGTGTTAATCCAAATCCAAACAATTGGTTATCCCAAGTAGATGACGAAGGGTCGACGACAGATGATGGTGAAGAAATTGATGATGAATAATACATTACGTCATCAATAGAAGGAAATAAAAATAAATATGTGTTTATGTTAGCAGTTTATTTGTATTACGTTTTTAAGCAATAATGTACTATATATATATATATATATATATATATATATATATATCGATTGTTAATTAGTAATGTTAAAATAATAAAATAATGTAAAATATCATAATATTATATTAATATAAGTTTCAAAAAAATTACTTGTTACCCTAATACATTAATACTAATAACAAAAAAGTACAAATTAAATTTTAACTTACCAAACTATAAATACAAAAGTTTCGTCGTAATAACTTACGAAACTATAAATACAAAATTGCGACGATTTTGCGTCGACTTGAATGTTTCGACGCAAAACCGTTGCAAATTTGCGACGATTTTGCGTCGACACCGCATAGTCGCCGCAATATCGTCGCAATTATTGCGAGGATTTTGCGTGGTAAGATATTTTGTAATAATAGCGACTACTTAGCGTCTGTTTTGCGAGGAAATAAAATTTGCTACCATTTGCCGACGAATTTATTACAACATGTGTTTATGATGCTTACCTGACTATGGGTGCAATATGTTTGGTCGCAAATATGTCGCAAAATAGAGGCAAAAATGTCGCAAATTAGTAGCAAAACAAACCAATTTTCTATAAAAACCTCGAATGTGTTATGAACGAATTCACAACAAACATTCCAATCATAATCTAAAAACAATCCGAGGAGAATTTTTTTTTTTTCTAAGATTTCTTAAAGAAAATTATTTTGATAATTAATCGAAGATGTCTTCGCATCATGAGGTCTACATGGTTCGAGCATGGATGTACAACGACCGCAAAGATCCAGAAACTGGCGAAGTGTCTAGAGAATTTAGAGAAGGGTTTGACCAGTTTTTGACCCAAGCGATAAACAACCAAGGGGCTGTCGCAGGATATACCAACGACGCTAACGTGAAAATTTTCTGTCCTTGTGTGAAATGCAAAAACTTTGCTCCACATGATACACGAACTGTTTGGAAACATTTATTTACGAGGGGGTTTTTACCTAACTACTATGTTTGGTTTTTGCATGGGGAGGATTTTGTTGTCAATGTTCCGGGTAGTTCAAGTACGAGTAATTATCGTGGGAATGTAGAAGGTGGTAGTAATTATGAGGATAGTAATTATCAGTATGGTCATGATAATTTTAATGAATCTGCATATGGAAATACAGATGGGAACATGTTTAATGATATAGTCAATGATGCATTTCAAGAAACTACTGCTTCGTGTAGTGATAATACTTTTGAAGAACCAAACCCGAGTGCTAAATTTTTTTATGATATGTTAGATGCTGCTAACGAACCTATCTACGAAGGATGTAGAGGGGCTTTCAAAATTGTCGTTAGCATCTAGGATGATGACAATTAAAAGCGAAGATAACCTTAGTGAAAATTGCATGGATAAATGGGGTGAATTGTTTAAAGAGTATTTGCAAGAGGGTAATAACTCTGAAGAGAGTTACTATGAGATACAAAGATTGGTAGCAAGTCTTGGATTACCGTCTGAGATGATTGATGTCTGCATTGACAATTGTATGATTTTTTGGAAAGATGATGCTCAGCTGCAGGAATGTCGTTTTTGCTCTCATCCAAGATATAAGAAGACTAGTGGTCGCACCAAAGTCCCATTCAAGCATATGTGGTACCTTCCAATAACAGATAAGCTGAAGCGATTATATCAATCAGAGCAGACAGCAGGGGCAATGAGGTGGCACGCAGAACACGATTGTGAGGAAGGGGTGGTCGCCCGTCCATCAGATGCAAAGGCGTGGAAACACTTTCACACGGTACATCCAGACTTTGCTGTAGAACATAGAAATGTGTATTTGGGTCTTTGCACTGATGGGTTTAGTCCTTTTGGGATGTCTGGTTGGCAATATTCGTTGTGGCCAGTCATAGTGACGCCATATAATCTCCCACCGGAAATGTGTATGCATCGAGAATTTTTATTTCTCAGCATTTTGGTTCCAGGGCCAAAGCATCCAAAAAGATCACTTGATGTCTTCCTACAACCTCTTATCCAGGAACTAAAGCAGTTGTGGCATGTTGGTGTACGCACATTTGATTCGTCGAGCCGTAAGAACTTCAACATGAAGGCTGTCCTCATTTGGACGATAAGCGACTTTCCGGCGTATGGTATGCTATCTGGATGGACAACACACGGAAAATTATCATGTCCTTATTGTTTAGATAAGACCGAATCATTTCAATTGTTAGCAGGAGGGAAAGCTTGCTGGTTTGACTGCCATCGTCGTTTTCTTCGAAGGGATCATCCTTATATAATGAGTAGGACGTTATTTCGAAATCGAGTTGTTAAAACCTCCCCCTTGGTTTACCTCTCAGGTGAGGAGTTGGAAGAACAAATGGATGGATATGGTGCGGAAGAAACAGTAAAAGTTGGAGGTAATTGGCAAAGTAATCTAGCAAATATGCATGTTGGGTATGGGGTATACCATAACTGGCATAAGAAAAGTATATTTTGGGAATTGCCTTACTGGAAGGAGCATCTGCTGAGGCACAACTTGGATGTCATGTATGTGGAGAAAAATTTCTTTGAGAATATTATACACACATTGTTGAATGTTGCAGGGAAAACAAAAGACAATCGGAAATCTCGTCTGGATCTCGCGGCTTTATGCATAAGGCCTGAGTTGTATCTAACAGGAGATGGTAAGGTACCTATTCCTAGTTTCCGACTATCACCTTCCGCGAAGAATGCTTTGATTAACTGGGTTAAGGAGTGGGTGAAGTTCCCAGATGGCTACGTGTCAACTTTTTCAAGGTGTGTTGAGCAAGGGGGGAAATTTTCTGGGATGAAGAGCCACGATTGTCATGTGTTCATGCAGCGACTACTTCCTTTTGCCTTTCAAGAGCTTTTACCGCAGGATGTATACGAGGCAATTGCAGGTGTTACGTTTATCAATGGTTATTAATATATATATACATGTATTTTGTAAATGTATTAATTAACTTACTCCGGACCGGATTGGCGTTTTAATTTAGGTATTGGAGCATTTTTCAGAGACATATGTGCCAGAACCTTAATGAAGGACGAAATCTCGAAGTTGAATTCAGACATTCCACTCACTATTTGCAACTTAGAGAAGATATTTCCACCTTTCTTTTTTGATGTGATGAAACATTTGGTTGTACACTTACCACATGAGTTAGATTTGGGTGATCCAGTCCAATTTCGATGGATGTACTCCTTCGAAAGGTTCTTCAAACATTTGAAGATGAAGGCGAAAAATCTCGCAAGAGTAGAGGGATCAATCATTGCTGGAAGTTTGACAGAGGAGACATCAAACTTCTCTACTTACTACTTTAGCCAAACCGTGAAAACTAAGAAAACTCGTCGTAGACGATACGACGATGGTGGGGTTGGCCGAACATATCACTTGGAGGGTGTACCAGATGTTTTCTGTGATGTAGGTCGGATGGGTGGAAAAGTGAAGGAATCAACGTGGTGTGATTTCAAGCATATGCAAGCTGCCCATACGTATATAATGCTAAATTGTAACTACTTTCAGCCATATGAGAGGTATATATATATATATATATGTATACATTTATATATATTAATTGAAAATATATATATACAACTAATTAATTAACAGGTGTACAGAATGTTAGAAGGCCAAATACGAGAAGCATTTCCTGAACTAAATGATGAAGAAGTTCAATTTTACCTAGAACGTGATTTTGCTGCCTAGATGCGGGAGAAGGTAAGAACCATATGCGCGCATGAGTTATATTAGTATTACTTATATATATATATATATACTAATTATTTCAATTTGACAATAGGTGGCGAAGAAATCTCGACAAAGTTGGCTTTTATGGGTACATAGTTTGTTTTGGGGTTCATTGCAAGCATTAAAACGAGTAAGATGTATTGTACTCGCGGCTTTATTTTTCACACATTTCAGCATGGACAAAATAAAGCCACTGCAAATTATGGTATTCATGTCCCGGGCGATACAAACTTCTATGGTATTTTGAAAGAAATCATTGAGATTGAGTATGCTGGTGTGTTGAACTTGAAAAGTGTATTATTTCGTTGTGATTGGTTTGATCCAACCAATGGTCTCGGGGTTAGAACCAGTAAATTTGGAGTTGTTGATGTAAAAGGAAATAGGAGCTACACTGACAAGTTTGAGCGATTTGTCTTAGCATCCCAAGCAGAGCAAGTAGTCTTCATTCCTTACCCTCGTACTCGTGGACGACGGGATCAAGATTGGCTATCCGTTATTAAAGTTAACCCAAGGGGTCGAATTGTCGGGGGGTTAGCAGCTGATGCTGATGATGATCAACCCCCAGTGCAACCTGCAAGAACCGAAGAAGTTTCGATCCCTACAGAAGTAACCACCGATTTGACAAGAATTGACCCACTTCATTGTGGTCTTGATGTGATATTCAAGGATTCAGAAGGAAACGAAGATGAGTTTGATGAAGACGAAGAGGAAGATCTAGATAAGGATGATGATGATGACGAAGATGGCGGAGTAGAACGTTATGTTTCTGATCATGACGAAGAAGATTAATAAATTTAATATTAATTATGTGTATATATTAAGTATGTATTTTCGAGTGTGGTGCAAAAATAATTTTTTTTAAACAAGATATATAACAATTTGCTACGTTTTTGCGACGAAATCGTTGCAAATCCGTCGCAAATCTTAATATTTGCGACGTAGTTGCGACGATTTCGTCGCAAAAACGTAGCAAACTCCTATACCCTAAACTCTAACCAATCCATTATTTATATTGGCTCTTCTTCGAATATAAAAACATATCATAGAGGCCCTAATTGATATATAAAATTATTTGCATCCATGTGCAAGTATTAAGAATAAGTAAAAAACACTAAGGTTTAGGGTATAGGAGTTTGCTACGTTTTTGCGACGAAATCGTCGCAAAAACGTAGCAAACTCCTATACCCTAAACTCTAACCAATCCATTATTTATATTGGCTCTTCTTCGAATATAAATGTATGAGTCGTCTAATAAATAACAATCCCTCTATAATTGTTGAAATAAAAAACTTATTAAAACTTTATCGAGAAACACATATAACGAAGTATCACATACATGCACTTATACTAAGAATATGATCAATCTATCATTTTTGCCGGTTTTACGAAAAACATCAATTAGTTGACTACCTTTGCTTCATACATGGACTAAGAACCTAAACAAGTGTATATTTAACCTTTATGAATCGTAATTTTGGTCTAAAACATCCAAACCCCCTAAGTATACCCTAAACCTCGTTTGCGTGGGATTTGCGACGAAAACGTCGCAAATGCGTCACAAATCCGTTGCTAAATTTGCTACATTTTTGCGACCAAAGTTACGGTCAACTCTATTAATTGGTCGTACATTCACCTTGAGATTTACAGTTTGTGAGGCATTTGCGAGGCATTTGCGACGTTTTATAGGCGGGAAACGAAAAGTGTGGCGGCAAACATGCATTGGGTGAAATATGCGGCCCAATTTATGACCGAATTGCGATGGAATTGCGAGGAAAAGTTTTCCTTATATAAGCAATTCCAATCCCTCGCTCATTCCTCACAACTCTCCTCTCTCTCTACAAAAAATGTTTCTCTCTCTACAAAAAAGTTTTGTCGACCTTCCAAATCATTCTCGTTCCCTCGACCTTCCAAATCTTTCCCGACCTTATAAGGTAATTCTCTAAATTTTCTTTTATCATTTTTAAATTTTTCTTTCGTATATAATTTATTAGTTAATTGTGGTTTATAGGAGAATGGTTAGGAATAAATAATTAGGAATGGAATTGTACTTGCGAATTGAGGATTAATTAATATTGATATTATAATAGTTAAAATTGTTAATTTATTAATTTTGTTAAATTATTTTGATGTTTAATGTTGATTAGATTAATTTAATGTTATCATTAAAATTGTTAAAATCAATATTAGATTAAATATTTTTTTAATATGCAATTACTAATTTCAAAAATTATCAAATTTATGTAGATGGAAGACAACGAGTATTGCGAGTTCTTACAGTCCGGTGCTGGTCGTGGTAGTGGTCATTCACGACCAGGACAGCGTACACATCGTTCGCAGGCCTCTGCTTCCCGCTCTGGTTCCTGGATTCCTGAGTCACAGCCGACGCCACCTCCCGAGCCAAACCCTGGAGCAGTTCCTTCATGGGATGACATGACCTTCGCGCAGCTTTTCGTCACTCTCGGACGGCAGGTTCTTCCCCATTTAGAACCTGACCCTACCGGCAACGCTGTGTGGTAAGTAAATTTTTTACATAGTTTGAATTTAATTTTGTTTAATAATTATTAATATATTTACACATTATATGCTTTTTATATTATTTTTTAGGTTTTGCAAAAATTCGGTCGGAAAGGATGTTAGAAAGATCATAGAGCGGGATTTCAAAATGTGCCACACGAGTTGGAAATATGTTACGCTGGAGATCAAGGATCGGTGGTACAAACAATTTGTGGTAATTTTTTTTATTTATTTTTTTTTACTTTTATTATTTATTTATTCAATTTTGTAATTTTCTAACTTGTGTTCTAATTTATGACAATTTGTAGCAAAAATACTATTGGGACCCCGCGATTGATGGTTTAGTGCGTGAGGAATTTGAGGAGAAAGCGAAGAACCGTCTCAACGACCAAATAGGACGGTGGAAGAAGAAGTGGCAAAAGAATCCGGATCCGAAGGTATGTATGCCATCTTTCTTCGATCCCAATATTTGGGCTGCCCTTGTCGCCTTCTGGGAGTTGGAGACATCTCAGGAGAAGTCTGCCCGGTGCTTGTCTGCTCGATTGACGAAGGTTGGCGGTACTGACCAGCCTTCAAAACACTGTTCGGGACAGATTTCTTATGCTCAGCATGCTGTTGACATTGTAAGTTATTACTTTCAATTTTTACGGTCACAAAAATCTGAAGTTCTAATATATTTTCATTGTCAGGCCGTGGAAAAAGGAGTTCCCGCAACGATGTCAGAGGTTTGGGAGAAGACCCACCGCAGGCCAGACGGGACATGGGTTGATGAACGTGTCTACAAGCTCCACGACGATGTCATTGACCGAGTCGACGAACTCTCAACCCAGCTTACTCCCGATGGTCTACCTACTCAGATGACACCGATGGAGATCAACCGTGTCGCATCACAGGTAAAAACTTAATTTCTTTTTTAATTTTATTCACAATTATAAATATTTATTATACTATTAACATTTTTAAAAATAAAATTATATTATTATTATTTATGTAAAATTGTAAACTTTTAATTTTATTTTGTAGATGGCTCCTCGAACCCGTAAGGGAAAGATGGCATTTACCGGATCTATCCGAACGGATGATCACGGAGTGCCATTTTGTCCCGTTTCGAGATTTGCGACGGATCCGCAAATAGCCAAGGAGCTCCAGGAAACAAAACAACGGCTCGGCGAAACGGAGAAAAAGTTCGAGAGGCAAATGACCGTCTATGATAATATGTTCGCGGAGTTAGCGAAGACGAACCCCGTCCTTGGCGAGATTATGCGACGGGGACCAGACAACGAAGGAGGCACACCGACGACCAGGGATCCGCTCGATGATATTAATTTCGATTAGATTTATGTATTTTCGGTTTTATTAGATTTGTTTTCGGATTTAGATTTATGTATTTTCGGTTTTAAAATACATTATTTTATGTTTAATATTTAATTTAAAATATTTTCGAATTTATTTTTTTTTAAATTATAATTTTTTTTTTTTTTTTAATAAATCACATCGAAAACCCTCGTAAAACCGTCGCAAATAACAGACGCAAATGCGTCGCAAAATTATTCGTCGCAAAAATATCTCAAACAAATAGTCGCAAAACCGTCGCAAATTTTAGCCGCAAATCAGTCGCAAAACATTTAGCCGCAATTCCGTCGCAAAATGCTTCGACGCAAAACAGCCGCAAAATTCCGCCGCAATCTCGTCGCAAAAGCGTCGCTAAACTAGCGGCGGATTTGCGACGAAAAATATATTTGCGGCGATTTTGCGACGATTTTTGGTTTGCGACGAGCTAGTTGCGACAAACCAAAAATAGTCGCAAAACCGTCACAATTGTCCATTTGCGACGGTTTTGCAAAGAAAATGGCCCTCGCAAATGGACCTGTTTTCTTGTAGTGCACTAGCTAGCCTAACTCTCTGTTGTCTCTGATTAGTTTTATATTGGCTTTTGAATGTTTTGGCCTAAGAAAGTTCTTGGTGCAAACTTAGTAAGAAACAACCACATTACTTGGAAAAGTCTTGTTGTTATTGTTTTTGGTAATTTAGACTATGGACTTTTATATGCATATGGTTGAATATTTATGTAGTTGCTCAAATGGTATTCAACTTAGTCACAGGTCATCCTCAGTGTATTGCAATCTCTAATCAGACTCGGATACAAATCATTGCGCCCGATTGGTAACCTTATCTTTTTAATAGCTAAAGCGGTAAGTTGGAGCGATAAACTGTATAACATAGTGCAAAGCTGTATAAATAAAGTCCGATTGGTAACCTTATCTTTTTAATAGCTAAAGCGGTAAGTTGGAGCGATAAACTGTATAACATAGTGCAAAGCTGTATAAATAAAGTTGTAATAATGCAAAGCTGTATAGATAAAGTTGTAATAGTGTTGGTAAAGCTTTTGGTATCGCTTTGATGATTGGTACAATTTAAAACGTTATAAATTATAAAGAGGCAGTACGTTTATAAAAATGCTACCAATATGAGATTATGTTTGTGCAGTGACTCACAATCATTGACCTGTTCTCGTAACTCGTAAGGATATCATTCTGTTTATTGACCAACAATAAAGGCACTTAGTAAAACTCTTCATTATACATTCTTGTTTTTTTTTTTTTGCCGACCAAATTTCCATTCATTAAAGGATTACAAAAGTATTCAGAGTTCAACCCAATTACAAATTAAGCCCAACCCAATTACAACTTAATCCCAATCATGCAAACCCATTTACAATGAGATATTGATGATCTGAAAATCAGATAAAGAAACATGGGTTCCACACTTGAAGCTTCTAGGGTTATCACGAACAAGAGCTCTTTCTTCTGAATTTTCATCTCCTCCAAGCTTCAAGAGTCAACATTCCGATGAATTAAACCAAAATCCACCGAGACTTGACTTTTTTCTCTGAATACTGATGTAATATCCATCCTCTCCCATAACCGATGTTTTATAAACGAAAGCCAAAACCTATTGATAATAAAACCAGAGGAAATTCAAGCAGGGGTACAAAAACCTAGACTAAACACAGCCACTTCAATTTTTGAATGGAATCCCTTCAAGAATCCCTAAAATCATGAAACTCAAAACACTAAAGAGACTTTGCCTAAACCTTCTAAAGGCCCAATCATGGGAGACAAAGATTTATGCTAATAGGATTTGAGAATCATGCAATCAATCGGAATGGATCCATCATAAAAGACAATCGGAATCTATATAAAATTTGAACCGAACCGGAGATGAAACCAATCATCGCAGGAATATTTATCCGATAAACGGAAATAGAGATTCGATCTTGAAGATCGGAAAAACAAGATCGGACTAAGCCGAATTCCAGATCTGAACTGCATAGATCGAAACAGATCAGAGCACTACTATATACACAAAAACTATTTAAAGAAGACCCTCGACGCCGGCACGAGGCCGGACGCCGGTTAACTATGACAATTTCTTTTTTGTTCTAGTGAGAAGACGGAGAGTTTTAGAGAGAGAGAATTTTTAAGTTTTTATAACTTTCTTTTTCCATTATACATTCTCATTTTGGCTTCTTACGAGTTCATTTATTAAGAGCTTTGAATAATTCTTTTTCGATAATTTACTTTATTTTATATGTTTACGTAATACAAAAAGTTAACCATTATCCTAAAAAGAATGTAATATCTGAACGTGGTCTTCACATCGATCTTATAGTCTTATGTGGTGCAGGTTTTTTCATTAGTATATGTATTTTCTTATTACAATATTATAACAAAAATATATGGAACAGGATAAACCTTCGTCGTGCTTGCATTTAAGCATAAGCTTTTTTGTTCGAATAAAAAATATTTAAACGTAAATATGCATTCAAAAAGATGATAGTTTAAGTGTAATAGTGTATCAAATATGAATCACTTAAATAAATTAGGGGTTTTTTGAAAAACAAATATATATGAGAAGAACAATTTATGACATGAGACATTCTCCTAAAAATACAATTACAAGTGTTGGTAATAAACGTCATGGGTTGGAAGGATATAGCTTTTGCACAATCAATGTAAATTTAAATCCCGTTTGTAAATGAGACTTTTCATGATATACCACTTTTGATATATCACTTTACAGTTATGTTATCGTTTAAAAATATTTGCAATAATGTCACATTTTAAATTTTTTTGTTTGGGTTAACTATTTTATATTTAAGGTACAGTTTTTGGGGATAGAGTTTAGGGTTTGGGTTTTAATTCTTTCTTGAGAGAGATAGAGAAAAAATTTAATGATTTTTCTTTTTCTAATAAAAGTTGGCATGTTTGCAATAAAATTTTAAGGATGACGTGTTTGAAAAAAATATTTTTAAAGGTGGAATGTTTGTAATTCCCCTTTTGTAAATCAAAGGTTAAAAATATTCATACCATGGACTGAATATGTTTTTACCAAATTAATATACTATATACTAGGGCTGGGCACAAATACTCGTTACTCGGCTTGTACTCGCTACTTGTCCCGTACTTGGCTTGAAAAAGCAAGTACTTGTCCCGGGCAAGTCAAGTAACAAGTCAACAAATTGTATTACTTGCAAGTTCGGGACAAGTATCAAGTCATCCAAATTTTTTTACTACTTGGCATGTTACTCGGCTTGATACTCGTTTCTATTACTTTATATTTTAAATATTAGTCTAGCTAATAATTCACTAGTGCAAGTATATTTTTAACAAGTAACCACATTTAAAAGTGACTATTAACTAAGTCGTTAGTTAACGTCTTTGACATTTGACGGCATAACCAAACCAAGTCATTTTCAGGTTTACAATTTGTTATGATCCTTCTTACATTTATTATGTTGGTTTAATAGTTTTATAAGAAAAAAAAGAATTAAGAAGAAAAAAACTATGATGTAGAGCACCCAAAACTTGTTTATTTAAATACTTATCTTTTGAAACTTTAATGTTTGTGATTTTAGAATGTTTAACTTTGAATGTTTTATAGTTTGTATGAAAATTATTTTCACATAAATACTTTCAAATAGCAAGTATATAATTTTGGCAAGTAACAAGCCAAGTCAAGTTACTTGCAAGTAATAAGATTTTGAACGAGTACTTGATATCGCAAGTACTTGCTTCGAACAAGTCAAATATCAAGCCGAAATTTCAGTTACTTGAACAAGCCAAACCGGGTCACAAGTACTTCAAAATTAGCAAGTACTCGACTCGTGCCCACCCATACTATATACATTTCAACCACAAAACTAGACCATATTTTTAAATTTTAAAAAAACTAGACCATTTTGGTACTTTCTAGTTTCTATCAAAGTTTTTTCTTTTAACACAAATAAATTGGTTTCAATGGTACACGCATTTGTGAAAGCCCCTTGGTCCAATGATCGGCCAAATGTTCAGTAATGCTTCTATACCAAAAGATTTAGGGTTGAAATCCCATAAGGCGATTTATTATTATATATTGCAGATTAATGAAGACAAGCTTGCATGAGGTCTTCAGTATGGGGCAAGATATAATCGTCTGACTTGGATCAAGACGGAAAACTTGTTCGTTGTAGAATCGTCGATGTAAATGTTTTCATAATTTGTAATAAAATAATAATAAAAATGCATTATTAAAAATAAAATGGTACACGTATTCTAACCCAAAAATGTACACAATAATAACATTATCGGCTTTGATGTAAAAAAAATCACAAAGTTTCACAAATGAAAATGAGGAAAAATCACCATGTGGTATGTGTTAAAACTTCATTAATGATGTCCAAATTCAAATTAGCGCTACTCAACCATACTTATAGTTGTTTTGTGCTACTAACATATTATATATTTATTATCTTGATTTAAACTTCATAATTCACTTTTTAAAAAACTCAAACTTAATAATTCATTTAAATTGGAACATCTTTTGCATACACAACTGAAACATCAGAATATAATTTCCGATTCTATATATATATATATATATGCATATTAGTTGGATCCCATAATTTTTTAATACATTAAACATATTTCGGATAAACAAATTTACATAAAATCTACAAATAATTTGAGATGATCCTGCACATTGTCGCCCAAAATTATTAACGGAGTTAACGACGTTATTGTGGTTTTATTACTACTATGAAGTGTGATTTGTCTGTTTTATTCGACTAATAATGTGTTATAAGTTTATAACATATTAACATATACGTGTTCGAGTCTCGGCCACCGGGGAATTAACATTTGGGCATCGCCGGCGACACAGATTAGTCTCTTGGGCCTAGAAAGCCTTTGGGGAAACTGTGTATAATTCAAAAAAAAAAACATATACGTGTATTAATCTATCACCATTATTATCTTACGATGATACCATCTCAAACCTTTGTCGAGAGTAGTTACCTGACCAATTGATTATTTTTCATCCCATTTTAGATTAAAATTTCGGACGACAATTTTGTATTAAAGAGTAGTCAACTCGAAATCCAAATTAAAATACACATTACAAAGAAAATGGGTTTTAGAAGTATGAATTTGATCGCTCTTTCGAGTATATTTGTAGCTTTTGGGTTTAGTCGGCTACGTGAAGTCCACGACTTACAGTCATCATCGTCTCAGCAAAAACACGTGGTTCCCTCAAATACCACTCCATATCTCTCTTTAGGACTTTTATAACTCACTTATCACAAAAAAAATCTGATTTTGTTAGAGGAAAAACTAAACAAATGTGTGACGACACGTTAACGAACTATGATCTGCTTATCGAACCAGCCCACACTAGTGTTGATAAGTCAACCGTATTATCTGTCTCTTAAGAAAACCATATGTATTGTAAATTTGACTTAGCGTATTGGATAAACATAACTAGTTTAATATATGTCCTTTAAATAATTTGTCAAATCCATCCATCGTGTGAATCAGCTGGCAAATAAATGGATTAGGATAAAACTTCGTCATCAATATAGCAATATTTTAAAAACCAAATGACTTTTCAGCTTATCGAACATAAAATAATCTCAACTCGAAAACCGTTATAAAACGAATACGAAATGGCCAAGTTAAGATAACATTACAAACAGGGACAAAACAACCCAACCTTATTTTATTTTCATTTCGTTCTCTTGTTTGGTTCGTTTTTTCCGTTAAATTCGTTTCGGAATCAACAAACAAATTTACATATATAAAGCAAACATAGCTAAAGAAGAACCGATGGCTCAAGTCCTATCACCACCGGTGCCACTACTGAATATAACCGGCCCAACACCGCTGCAATTCATGGCCGGTCTTCTCGGTCGAATCGTAATTAAAAACACGAATAAAGAGACCGGTCTAGAGAGCCCGAGGAGTCCGCAGACTCCACAAGGCTCTATTCTCATGGACAAGTATGAGCTAGGAAAGCTTCTTGGCCATGGAAGCTTTGCTAAGGTTTATTTAGCCCGGAACATAAAGTCCGGCGAGAATGTTGCCATCAAAGTCATTGATAAGGAGAAGATTGTGAAAAGCGGATTGGCGGGTCATATAAAACGAGAGATATCGATCCTCCGTCGTGTCCGCCACCCTAACATTGTCCACCTCCTCGAAGTCATGGCTACGAAGACAAAGATTTACATCGTGATGGAGTATGTACGAGGCGGAGAGCTTTACAATAAGGTGGCTCAAGGCCGGCTCCGTGAAGGAGTCGCCCGGAAATATTTCCAGCAATTGATCTCATCCGTGGCTTTCTGCCACAGCCGCGGTGTTTACCACCGTGATCTCAAGCTTGAGAATCTGCTTTTGGACGACCAAGGGAACGTTAAAGTCTCTGACTTTGGGCTCAGCGTCGTCTCGGAGCAGCTCAGGCAAGATGGAATCTGTCAAACATTTTGCGGGACGCCGGCTTATTTGGCGCCAGAGGTTTTGACTAGGAGAGGTTATGATGCTGCGAAAGCCGATATTTGGTCTTGTGGAGTGCTCTTGTTCGTGTTGATGGCCGGTTATCTTCCGTTCGATGATAAGAACATAATGGTTATGTATACCAAGATATACAAAGGGCAATTTCGGTGTCCTAGATGGTTTTCTCCTGAGCTTACAAGGCTTTTGACCCGGATGCTAGACACGAATCCAAATACCCGAATCACCATACCGGAGATCATGAAGCATAGATGGTTCAAGAAAGGGTTTAAACATGTAAAATTTTATATCGAAGACGATAAGTTATGTAGGGAGGATGATGACAATGATGAAGACGATTCTTCATCATTGTCATCAGGCCGATCATCGACTGCTTCAGAGGGAGACATAGAGTTTGAGATGAAACGAGTTGAGTCAATGCCAAGACCCGCGAATCTAAATGCATTTGACATCATATCGTTCTCTTCCGGATTTGATCTTTCGGGTTTGTTTGAAGAAGGAGGAGAAGGAGCAAGGTTTGTATCTTCTGCTCCCGTGACAAAGATCATATCGAGACTGGAAGAGATTGCGAAAGTTGTCAACTTTACGGTGAGGAAGAAGGATTGGAGTGTGAGGCTAGAAGGTTGTAGAGAAGGTGCTAAAGGACCATTGACTATTAAGGTTGAGATCTTTGAGCTCACGTCGTCTCTTGTAGTGGTTGAAGTGAAGAAGAAAGGAGGGAATATAGAAGAGTATGAAGAGTTTTGCAACAAGGAACTTAGACCACAGCTAGAGAAACTGATGCATTACCAAGCAGAAGAAGTTGAAGAAAAAATAAGCGTACCACCTGAAAATGAATAGCGACCCAACTTAAAAAAACAAAAGGAAGGTCGAGAGAAGACATAACAAGACAAGGTATTCGTACTATAGAACGACATAAACATTCTTTGTTACTACTATAGCATTGATTTTAATTGTTCTGCGATGATGGTTGTATATATTATGAAAGTGAGAGTTGTAATGAGAGTGATAGGAAGATCAGAGAGAAGAAAACAGGTAAAAAGAGAAATTAAGAGTGAGATCCTAAGGCAGTTTTGACGGTTTTTGCTAGCGAATATAAGGCTAGTTTTTCGTTGATTGCGGATACAAATGTATTGTAAAAAAGAGACGAGCTTAATGGAAATTCTCTTGGCCTTCCGCTTTAAAACTGTCTTGTTCATCCTAAGATAAAACTTATTTCTACGCTTCATCGGAAAAACTAAACTAAAATGTGTAAATGTTACCTGTAGACTTTGCAGTCTTGTAGCTTTGATGACCTTTTATCAATTGGAGCACCTGAGTTGAAAAAGTTAGTTTGGAAAAACCTAAGAATAGTGTGAACATGAGGTCCCAGTTAGTATGAATTGGGTTTATATAGATAAAAATATGAACAGAGCAATTACTGGGAACAACTGTTCTTATTAGCTAGGTAGGCAAGTACTCACAGATATGGAAGTATCGTTACAGTATGTAAATCAATATGAGGAACTACGGGTTAAGTTTTCTAAGGCTTCACAAAAGAAACCGCGCTTTTCTTACGCCTAACCCATCTTCAAACGGTTAAGTATTGGATTGGCAAGACGACCGAGCAACCACATCCTGAAAAAGATATAAGTCAACATAAAAAAAGGGGTTAGCATTATCGCCTTATTGTGTTTCTTTATCTCCCAGGGAAAAATTGCGATGCTTACTTCAGAGTAGCGTATATGATCTCTGTGCATACAAGAAGAAGTCTTGACTATAGTTTCCCATTTAGTAACACTTGTGGAGTTTTCTTCAAGATCCTTTTTTCGGGGATTAAACAGATTACGGAAAAGCCAAGAATCGGAAGGCTTTTTGGGTGGCGGTGGAGTAAGTGGAGACAACCCACAGTGGCTGTTGTTCTCTTTCGAATCATCTGCCTCTATCATCTTGATTCCACTATTAATACTAAGAGTTTCTACACCCTGACGCTCGGGAACGGCTTTCGGTTTGTTTCCCACCGCTTCTGGTTCTTCGGAAACTGTTTCAACAATTCCTGGCAAAATCTTGACATCTGACTTGGCCTGATCGTTTCTGTTCTTTGGACAATTCTCTGTGTCAACATATAATGTCTTCTTCAAGACAGAGCTGTCAAGTCTTGTGCTTTTAGGATAGAGTAATTCCGGAGTCTTGCTTATGTTTCTGATATGTTTGTTTAACCTATTAGCTCTCATTATCTCTGCTTCCTTACGAGTCCCGGGGAAACCTGCAGGGTGAAGCGGGGAATTGTTTCCTACACTGCGATACGGTGACATACAGCCAGCTTGTCTGTAAGGAGATGATGGCCTACTTGCACTAGTACTCAAGTTTGATTCAAATTGTTCAGATCCAAAGTTATACTTCTTCCCAACACTTGGATGTACTGGAGATTGTGGTCTACTTCCAGACTTTTGCTTATAAATTGAATCAAGAGCTAGCTGAAAACATACAAGATTTTATCGATATTCAGTGAGCGCTAAGAGAAGTGTAAAAAGGAAAGAGAGAGCTTGAAAAGAGACCTTTTTCACTGATTGGAACCGAGATTTGAGTTGCGCGACTTTGCTTGACTTGGCTTGATCATGGTTTGAGGTTCTTATGGAGTAAGGTTTCTCCTTAAGATCAGTCACTGAGGTCATCATACCAAGTGAGTTTTTAAAGCACAATTGTGGTGACATCATTCCACATCCTCTCTTTGAAAAAGACTCATCATCTTCATCTTCCTCACTATCTTCTTCGTCTATGCCTTGATGATGATAATAAGATGGAGTAGTAACAGACTCATATCTCTTAGGCGTTGCACGGTTCTCGGCTGGTACGATAACTCTAACCTGTCTCATTGTTTCTGACATGAGAGGCAATGGTTGTCGCTTGAACGCATATTGAGGTTGTTGTTGCTCCACAGTCATGGATTTGGCTGCAGGTAAGAAACGACTCAACATGGTACTCGGATCCTCGGATGGTACTGGTGGTTTCGTTGACTCAACAACACCACTTATGCTGTCTTTTAGAGACAATGTATCAAGAGCATCAGAAAATACATCATCATCTTCTTCACTCTCTGCTACCTCTTCTAGTCTTGACAAGTTTCCATCAAATGGACATTTGAAAGGAACAGAAAGAGATTGATCATTATCAGTAAGCATCTTTGGCATGTTTCGACGCACAGAAACCGCAGTTTTCGTCATCCGCCTTGTCGAAATAAGAGGTGCATCAAAGTCAAGTTTCTTCTCCTCCATAGAACTGATGGAAAAATGTTGCACTAGAACCAAAAACCAAAGCTCAGAGATTAATGGAGCCAATTGTTGAGTTACTAACACCTAACTTGAGACTTAATGATGTTCACACTTCTCCAAAACAGATCTGAAAAAATATAAAATAAATCAATTAGAGCAACTTAGATTCCATTAGTATAATAATAAGCTAAGCTAATTAATTATATTATTTACACTGACAAAACATGAACCAAACGACAAATCTCAAGAAGGTGGAAGAAACAAACAAAAAGAAACGACTTTAACAAGAAACTTAATTTATAATATAGAAACTTCCAAATCACAGAAAATAGAAGACTATGATCGATCTTTGAAAGCAATGTAGGAAATAACCATGCATGATCGATTTCAACACTATTTCTTAACTTAATACCACCAAAATTCCCACAATAATCAACAAAATGAAAGTTGGAAAATCATCAAGTCAACTAACCAGAGAGAGAGAGAGAGAGAGAGAGAGAGAGAGTGAGGAGTAAGAGAATGAGTAAGGCTAAAGCAATGTGAAAGTGAAAGACTAAGCTTTTAGTTTTGTGCCGTGAAGATGACGGAGACGACGAAGCAAAAGAAGAAAAAGGAGAAGACAGAGTCACGAGAGGCTTGCTTGTGTAAAAAAATTGACACTTAAAGTCTCTCTATTCATTCTAGTGTCTCAACTAATCTTGTGTAATAATGTGACAGATCAAATTTTATTTTTACATTTAATTATTGATGTGCACTTTACGCTAAAGAAGTAATAATTAGATTCATATTATCATTACAGATTTCTTTTGCTACTCTAATTTAGAAAGAAGAAAAAAAGAAAAGAAAATGTTTTGCTATGATCTTCAATATGTCAAAGTGTTAAACAGGTACAAGAAAGCAACCAAGATAACACATCTCATATTCAGCCAAAAATTAATGAAATAAAAACCAATAAAGGACTTTTTGAAATAAGCATCAAGACAAGAGAAGAAGAAGACGATCATCAAACCAAAACCAACAATGCAGAAGAAAAAAAGAAGAAATATTATTCAGCTCTGCTCCTGAGCTGCTTCTGCAGCTTCTTTTTCTTCATTAGCTGCAGCCATCAGTTCATCAAACTTGTCAGACTTCACTAGCGTAATTTCGATCTGCAACACCAAAAAAACCAAATGTTAAATCAAGAAAGCCGTAGATGAAAATCATAATCGAAATTAGTTTCCTCGAAAAAACTACCTTAGCTTTCTGCACAGGACGTCCTCTCGAATCATCCCTAATATCCACCGTCGTAGTCATGATCTCTACATAGAAAGAAACCAACAAAGCTTAGTCGCAAGCGAAATCTCCAATCTTACAATATACTAATTCAGACTTACTCTTTTCAACAGCAAAACCATTGTTCTTCAGTATTTCAGCAACAGTAACAACGGTTGCAATGGCTGCACATTTTCATATTGAACAGAAACTCAATTAGTACAAGGCTATACCAATAAACCCAATTCTCAGAGATTCACAAAGAGCTAAAATACACAATCACAATCCCAATGTATACATAAGAAGAGACATACCCATCCCAAGGGCAGACAATTCGACATCATTGTACTGCTGCATGTACCTCTGAAATCAAACCAACAAAAATCTCAGTTAAATCAATCTATGGAATCGCAATTTACAGATCCTAGAGACAAGTAATGACCAGATAAACACACCAACAAGCAAACCTAAAAATCCCCGATCGATCAAGACCAGGAATTTCAAGGTTAGACGAAGAGTTCCATTAGAAATCGAAACCAAGAGTACCTTGGCGAGATTGACGTAGAAGAACAATGGTTTCTTAGTGTTGGAAACTTGAATCCGATTCTTCTTCTGGGATTCAACGGTCAAGTTGATGTTGTTTACTCCATCTGTGATCTCTTCCATGGAAACTGATTCGGAATTCGTAACCCTAATTTTGGAGTGGAGGACTAGTAAGAGGAGGAGTCAAATAAATAAAGAGGGATGGGAGAGGCTCGTGTGAGTTTTGTGACCCACAATATTTCATTCCGGGTCAACCCGGTTAAATCAATCGGATTGTTGGGTTGAGGATCTGCCATGATCTTTTTTCTTTTTCTTTTGGCATCTACAATATACTTATATAAAAAATGGCTAAGGGCATGTTCATTTCACGGTCGCTGGCGACAGCGACCAAACGTTGTTCGTTTGGCTGTTGCTGTATCTAGCGACCACGAATTTTGATCGCTGTCATTTTTAGCGACAGATTGGAAAACACGTTGACAAAAATCATTAAAACACGTACAAATACTAAAATATTCTTATAATTTTGAAGAAATCACCAGAAAACCTAACCCTAAAATCCCAATTGCTTCTCTTTCTTTGCTTCTCTCCGATTACGACGAGATCTAAAACAAGTTTTCTCTCTAGCAAATCTCAACCTCTGCGTTCTCCATCTTCTTTCTCTCCGATTAGGTTTGGGCTCACTCTCTATGGGTTTTATTCTTTCTCTGTGTGTTTCTTAAATCGCAAAAGTTGTTCTCATTTCTCTGTGTTTTTACTATCATTTGATTTGTTTGAAATCCGGTTTCTTCTTCCTCTGCATTTGAAATCTATGTTTTCCTAAACCCATTTAAAATCTTTTGGGTTTGATTTAAATTGTGTTAAAGTT
The DNA here is from genome assembly GCA_963576765.1 of Draba incana. Lineage (NCBI taxonomy): Eukaryota > Viridiplantae > Streptophyta > Magnoliopsida > Brassicales > Brassicaceae > Draba > Draba incana. The sequence goes on along the minus strand of OY755204.1, from coordinate 21,475,880 downwards.
CTGGGTTTCTAGAAGAATGGTTAAGGAGTCTATATATATATGGGTTAAAGTTCCTGATTTTATATATGATTAATCTCATCTTTTGGTTCTGGTCTCTTGTGGTTTTTATAAAGTGAACAATGTGTGTTAAAGGTCTGGGTTTCTATGAATGAATAACGATGACAAAGATTGTTGATGACAAAGATTGTAATCAATATTCATTTCTTTTTCAGGTTTTCACAGAGTTCAAGCTAAACAAGAAGATGGATAACGATGATGTAAGTGACTTTATTTGCTGATTTTATGAATGATTCATGTGTGATTGGATTTGCAACTAGTTTTGTTATTTTTTTACTTATGAGAGTTGCTATATAGCAATGGACCGATGAGGAATGTCGTTATTTTCTTCAACTATATATGGATGAAAGAAGAAAAGGGAACAAAACAAAGACGAGATTGAATCAAACTAGAAAAGACTATATTATACAGAAGTTTGATGAGAAATTTGGGAAGAGATATGGATGGGCCAAATATAAGAACAAGTATGATGTTTGCAAAAGAACATACAACAAAGTCAAGAACATACTTCACAACAGAACTGGACTTGGCTATGATAGTTTTGGAAGGCCGAAAAATGACTGATCATTGGTGGGATGAACGAGAAAAGGTAACTGCTTTCTCTCATTCATAAGTATTTGCTGTTGCTAGTATTTTGTGTGTATGAACTGATGTTTGTGTTCTGCCTTTGTTTATTTGTTGTGTATAGGAATGGCCTGATGCTAAAAAATATAAAAACAAGCTAATTCCTAATATGGATGTGTATGTGGAGGAGTTTGGTGCGATTAATATTGTGACTGGAGTAGAAGGGTGGAGCGCTCAGCAAGGCGAAACCAATTTAGATTCTAGAGTTGGTGCTGAAAATGATGACGAAGTTGATTTTTTCGACACAGCTACGACACCCCAATGGTGGGATCACAACATATGGTACCACCAGTGGTAGGAACACAAACTAGAGCTGGAAGTTCAGGATCAAACCCATTAACATGGTTACATATGCTTGTTCTTCACGAAATACAATTCTTGCACGAAAAAATGAGCTAATTGAAAAGATGTTGGATCGTGATGACAATTGTAGTGTAGGACGCGTATTAGATATTCTGAATGATTTCCATGGAGTTAAGTAGTGGTTACTTTTTACCGCGCAGCAGTGGATCATCTTCTTGCTGATTTAGCGAGCCGACAGGGTTTCACAGCTTTCTCTAGTGTCGAAGACAAGGTTAGTTATTTGGAACACATGACTGAAATAAACCTTGATGATTGGTATTGTTTTTGTCTTTGCTTTAGTCAAACCCTAAAGAGTGAGAGAATTTTTTATATGATATGTTCTTTTTATAGCTGATCTTGTTACTTTTGGATTATTATATTTGATTAAAAGAAATTTTTATATGATATGTTCTATGAACTTATTTGTGATAATTTCATAATATTATGTCGTCTTTGGATTTATATTCTGGTTGTGCAGATGCTTAAATGGATGTTAGATGAGGATGATGATGATGACGATGATGTTGAATTGATATAAAGGCTTAGTATTGAGAGACTGATCCATAGAACATATAAAGGTGCATGATGACATCATGTTCAACAACTCATGCATGGTTCAGATCAACAGTGTTATTATATATTGCGAATGAACCAAAGAACTTTTGAAGCATTGTGTAGGATGCTAACAAAAGCGATAGATAATGTATATGCAGAGGAAGGGGTTGCAATGTTTCTTGAAGTGGTTGGCCAAGATAAAGCTGTGCGTAGTATTGCTGAGAGATACCAACGGTCACTAGATACGGTGAAAAGAAAACTCGATGAAGTTCTAAGTGTTATCCTCAAGTTTGCAGCAGATACATTAAAACTAAGAGAGGGTGTGTTCACGAGAGTAAGCTTAGTTTTGAGGAATGATGATAGTTACTTACCGTTTTTTAAAGAGTGTATCTTGGCACTTGATAGAACGAATATCTGTGATCGTCCTCCTATGCAAAACCATACAGAGGTAGGAAGATGGAACCTACGGTAAATGTTCTTTCTATATGTAACTTCGATATGAAGTCCATATACGCATATATTGGTGTATCAGGTAGAGCTCATGATACAAAAGTCTTGACTCATTGCGCGAAGAATGAACTTTCTTTTCCACATCCGCCAAATGGGAAATATTTTTTGGTTGACTCTGGCTATCCGACAAGGATGGGATATCTTGGTCTGCATCGTAGGGTTCGATACCATCTTGATAACTTTGTTAGAAGAGAACCACCAGCAAACATGCAAGAATTATTTAAAAAAAACATTCAAGTTTACGATCTCTGATTGAGCGGACTTTTGGAGTATGGAAAGCAAAATGGAGAATTTTCGATCGTAAGCATCCAAAGTATGGTGTAACTAAGTGGATGAAGATTATAACATCGACGATGGCATAACACAACTTCATACGTGATTCACACAGAGAAGATTTCGATTTTCTACATTGGCAAAAGAGTGAAGAATACCATGCTCATGGTGATGAAGAAGAAGACGAAGATGATGATGGTGGTAAGGATGATCACACGGTGGACATACTCCTTATGAACCTAAAGTAGATAGAGTCATGGAAGATTTGCGTGATGCCATAACGAATGAAATTGGTAGAGAACGTAGATTGCCTTACTAAATATATTTATGTAATTTGTTATTTTTTATGAGATTTTAGGCTAATTGTGTTTGATTAGAAATAATATTTATGAACTTTTATTTATTTAAGTTTCGTTTTCTTATTTTAGTGTATTAATAAGCATTTATTCATATAAATTTGTATAATATTATGTATTTAAAGACTTATATTTTGTATTTCATAAATCAGTCGCGGCGACAACTTAACAACGAACAAGAGAGCGATAAGTCACAACGACTGCAAAATTAACAATACAATTGTACGTCGATCGCTATCGCTGCTGCTGGTCGCAGTCGCTCGTGACTAACCAATTTTTTTCTTCTCAAAAAGCGTTAAAACAAAATCATCAAACAAAAATTAAAACATTTCTCCTTATGTTTTGCCAGAAAACGAAAGGTCTACAAATTCTGCAAGTTTATCTACAGATTTCCAAGACATCTCAGATCTCTCTTACCGCTTCCGATAAAGCCAGCGGATTTATCCCTTTCGATTGGTACGATGGAAGCACAGTTTCGTCCCTAGCTCGAGCGAGCTTAAACCTCTATAGATCTTTAGCTGATGACGATGAGCTAAACGGCATCGAGTCGTGTGGATACTGACCACTCACGACTTTTATTCTCACCGTGAAAGAATCTAAACCCATCTCTGGTGGTTCAAATTTACCCGCGTGGATCGACGATTGGTACGAATCAAACCAAAGCACAAGCATCCTCAATTATTCACTCGGAAGCTATTATCGACGGCGACGGAGAAGGAGAAATACAGTGTTGAGGTTGTGATTGGGAAATCAAAAGAGGTGAGAGTGGAATTTGGGAGAGTTAACTCGTTTTTGCGTGAAGGTAGGCGAGTTATTGATACTGACTCAGTGGTTCTTGCGATTGGTTCATGGTATGGTAAATTTGAGATGTTGTCCTTGATTTTCAGTTTATGGTACGAAAGCTCATAGTATTGTACTGGAACCGTGGAAACCGAATGCTATAACACCTAATGCTCTGTTTTTGACTTCTGATCCTTCTAATGGTGGTGAAGCTTTGGATCCAAAAGTGTATGCTTGTCCCACAGGTAAATGTCGATCCTTTATAGTGGTTTTTGAATCTGTATTAGCTTAAAATTGGATCATTTGCTTTCTAAATCTGAGCATTAATGCAAAATTTTGGTTCTTAAGTGTTATCTTCTATAGGAGCTACTGACATTTTGAACTTTTGATCTCATGAGTGTTTGCTTCTAATCTCTGTCTGGTTATATGCTAATATGAAATGAAATATCCGGAAAATGAAAAACGTCGAGACCAGCGGCATTTTGAAATTTTGCTCTCATGATTGTAAAGTTTGCTTATTAAAGCATAGAATGAAATGAGTCATGATTATTGAATTTGTAAAACATATATGGAAGATGATAAGTGATTGATCTGGTTTGTTGTTGTCGTTGTTGTTTTAGATAGGTGAAGTGTACATGTGTGGAATTTCATCACAAGAAGTATTTGATGATCTAGAGAGTAATCCTGAATCGATTAATGTTCTCAAGAGAGTAGCGAAAACGTTTTCGAGCTATTCACATGACAAAAACGCTAGAGTGTGTTTCTTGCCTAGCTAAACCGAAAACATCTTCGTCTAATGACCTCATCGATTTGATAAGTGTTTGAAAGTAAATTAAAGGTTAGTCTGGTCACTCTCAAGTAACAACGGTTTTAGTAAGTTGTGCTTTCAATATTTGTATCTAAAAATATATTTCTGCGGGCAAATAGGTTTTTACATCGAGAGTTTTGGGGTGTGTAAGGGGGACTAAGAGAAGCTCCATTAAATTACTTAACCTTTCTGTAATCCTAACATTACCATGTATTAAATCGGTTCAAGGTGGACGAGTGAATCAAAATTGGTTCTTCTTGAATGAATTATTTTTGTTCATGAGTTTGATAGGAAAAAAAAACAACCTAGACATTAACCATAGTTGCTAATATGTTAATTCCAATTGCATCATTGACTGTTTTGCTGATAATTTTCTTAATCTATAGTGCAAATATTATTTCTATCATGTTACTCTTAATGTTTGGAATTGAGAATGGTTCACATTGTGTGACAAACACAAAGATGAGTAATTCGATAAAGGATTTTTTCCTAAGACAAGAAAATCGTGCACATCATACATCTTCTGGTGTAATGAATAATGGAGTGAACTCTCAATCAAAATTCTTAGCTTGAATTCTATCCATATTTTAAGCAAAGAACTTCTAAGTTGAGAGAAAAGCCGCTTCATGTAAAAGGAAAAAAATACGATGTGGGGGTAAATCTCATTACTATAATTTCATGACCCAGTAATTTGAATATTTTGAAGCTGATTTTCGGTGGTTTTATTGTGGGTACAAATTGCAAAGCTAATTGGAGGAATGTGGAAAAGTTCTCGAAATATGAAAACACCTCATTATAATTATTATTTTAGACTAATTTTGCATTTACAACCATTAAAACGTGAGAGTGAATGACTAAAACAATGTTAATGTTGTAATTTTATCCTATGAATAAATGGCACAGAAAGGAATCTACCTACAAAATAAAAAAGAATAGAAGATGGTGAAGAGAAAGGGAAGAACAAAATTTCTTCAAATTCCATGAATATAATGGTTATCAAAAAAAAAAAAGAAACTCCATGAACATAATGCTCTCCAATTGTTCAATAACATGGACAAAACTAATAATTTAATTAAGTTTACTTACAACTCACTCATTTACAAAAAAAATGTAAAACAGAAATTATATTGCACTAAATACTTTAATTACATCATCACCTGCAAGTTTGTTTTTCATGGTTTCTGAACTGAACTTTCACCCAAACCACAAACCTAACTATAACTAAATCAAAGCGAAAATAATTTATAGAGAGAAGATATAATTTTCTAAAACCGAACTAACCGAACCACTAAAAAATGGCACATGAAAACGATTGTAGCTCATCGTATGAACTAAATTTGGCAAAAACAAATCATGAGAGTTGTCTAAAATATATGTAGTACGAGTTTATTAAAAATGTGTACACCCAAACTCATTGACAAGCAAGTAAGGAACAAAAATACGAGGAGGGTCTTCAAATGTGGTTTCATGCATCAAGATAGATTCTCTAATACTTATTCATCTTCCTCTAAAATTCAGCATAATTAGCTAGAAGCATTTTATGTAAAAACGATTTTATTTGAATTAATTTAACATATAATTAAAAAACATATGTGTATAGCCCGGAAATATGTTTATAATTTGTAAAATATGCAAATTAAATGATTAAAAACACAACATGCAATCAATTGATAATCGGCAACTACATAAAAAGCAAATACACCTAATAACAAAAACATTAGACAATTTTTTTTTCTATAAAGCCAACTCAAAAACAAATACCCGCGCAATGCATCTGATCGAGATCTGGTCCTTTTATTGTATCTTCTATCTAGGCGTTTAAAGTCTCGTTGTTTGACATCGCTGCATCCGGAAGAAATTTTGAAGAACTTGCATGTCTGGCCGGGTTATGTAGAGTCATAAATCTGGCTTTGTGAGGTACATCTTAATCGCTATGAGAGGGTTATGTTATCAATGTGTGTTATCATTGGTAGCTCTTTGACAAAGGGTATCATGAAGCTTTGAGAAGTTGCATTTTTTGGTTGATTTCCTTGCTTTGTTTTTAATCTATGCCTTAGTTTGTTTCGGATTTAGCCTTATGTTTACGTTTACTAGAATATCGCTCCCCTGTTGTGGGCACCGCTCCCCTTGTTTGGCCATCGCTTCCCTCTTTTAGGCTTATGAATCCCACTTTTGTAATATTATTATTCGATGAATGGAATCACAATATTTAGATGGCAAAAATAGAAAACTAATTTCCTTTGGAATGTGGACATCTATGACAAAGTCCTTAGACAAAAAGATAATCGTGGACTTGACTTCATCATATAAGTATTTAACAAGTACAAATAATCAACACAACTTCATATAATACTTAACATTATATTTGAAAATAACCTTAAACTTATATCCTTTCTATCACTACAAGAAAATAGCCAATTCGTGACTCCTACTTGTGTCACAGATTCGTCACAAAATCATCATTTGTGACGGAAAAAAGCGTGACAATTTTCTCGTCGCAAATTTGATCTGTCACACATACGTCACTGATTGGCCACAGATTAGAGTCACGATTCCAGTGTTGTACATTTGTTACGGATATGAGACTGGAGGAGTTCGTCACTAATTAGCGATAAAGTAGAGACGGAGTAGAGAGTCGCACATTACCCACAGATTTGTTACACAATAGTCGTGGTTAATGCGTGATGGATTTATGACACGAGGTAGTGTCACAAATACGTGACTCGTTTGTGACTCACGTACTAGAATTGGTAGTCACAAAATGGTGAGCAATATGTCACAAAATAGTGACAAGCTGGTTATGTTTTTGTGACAGACTCCGTATTCAAAACAGTATGTATTCTGTATTCAATACAGTATAAATTTGGTATGTACTATGTATTCAATACAATATAAATTAGGTATTCTACTATTCTACACATGAAATTAAAATTACACACTTAATTATACTATTCAAAATACGTAGCCGAATACACGAACCGTAACTCAATGTACAAAAAATGAGTTAACCGAAACAAAAGCGGAACCGTAACACAAGTTCAAAACACTACATTAGTAGATTAGTGTTCAAAGAGAGAGAGAGAGGAGCTGGTGTTCTAAGAGAGAGGAGTTGGTGTGATGCCTTCTGCGGAGACTACTGCGGTGGTTGCTGTGGAGACGGCTGCGGTGGTTGCTGCGGTGACTGGTGGTCCATCAGCTGTGGGAGAAGTGCGACGCGGGGACATGAGGTCCAACATATCCAAGACTGGCCGTGACTGATCCATGTATGCTGCGATGCGGGGGTTGTCTTTCTTCATGAACATGACCAGCTTTCTCATGTCTTGAAGCTCTGCTTGAGCTTCTCGATGCTCCTCATCGCGTCTGGCATTTTCCAGTGCTTGAGAATTGATCTGGTCATTTGCTTCTGTAATCAGATCAGAAGAATAGCCATGATAGGTCACCTTGATGTTCCTTTTGCCGACCAACTCCTTTATTTCACCGAGACCAAATGGGTTACCTTTCAAATCAGTCTTGGTAACCTAAAACAACAAAACAACTACATGTCAGAAGCAATTCCAGCTAAGAAATATAACCTAAACTATTAAGTTGACAAATGCACAACACAACCAGAATATATATGAAGAAAAGCAGACTAACCATAATTAAATTTCATGTACTAGATTCAGCAGCACATCACAATATTTGATGCATTTCATGTATTAGATTCAACCAGAACAAATTCAGCAGCAGAGACAATGTATCAAAACGAATAAGAAATTATTCATAAACACAATGAATAGATTAAATACAACAGTGAACAACAATACCACAAATTAAATAATAAGTACATGAGATAGATAATTTACCTTTAGAAATATGTCATTCTTTTCATCCAAGGTAAGACTACATTGAGTAGAACGTTGTGAGGAGCTATCAGAATCGCTTGGGCCGTCAGCATGATCCTCAGACATCACCTCTTGGAGCTGTTTCTCATAAGTTTCAACCCCCTCTTTGGCTTTGAAGTCAACGAAGGTTCCATCTGGCTTAGTATGTGTGCACATGAATACTTCCCCAAATGTCACAGGGTGACCTAACTCCAGCTCCTGTCATGAAAGAAAACATGAAAAAGCAGATTGTGAGACATGAGGAATAAGCAGAAACTGAATAAGGGGATTGTAAGCAGAAGACTTATAAGTACTTACCATATCACGTTGTATTCTTAAGAACGACTTCTAACTAGAGATGTGCTTAGTAAGTCCAATACTGCCACGAGTTAAGTTGCGGCACTGAGAAGCAATATTACTCCTCTGCTGGACCTCAGGTTTCTTCCAGTGGTGGCACATTTGTCCGCATAGCGTTTCGCCGATCCAGTATGGTCTTCCAGGACCATGCTTCGCCTGACTAACAATACCTCGCAACCGATTCGACGCAATTCAGAAGAAATGCTGCCTAACAGTTGGAGTAATGCCAATTTCCCAGTTGTACATTCCCTACATAGAAGTATGGGTTACTCTCGATTTCTTAAACGCAGTACATAAGTGATGTAAAGAGAAGAATGAGTGAAGACAATTACCGTAAAGGTTTTGAAGAAGAGTTCTTGAGTGTGGAGTGGTGTAACCGACCAATTATAGTAAGGACCGTCGAATTTACGACGGAGAATTCCAACAATGTTACGAGTCAATTAACCATCGTCTTGGCCAAACCTAAGCCATCAGTAGGAACAAATGTCATTAGGCAGAGAAAATAATCACACAATGCAGTGATAAAAGAATGATTGATAAAAAACCAGGCAAGTCTAATCACATAACCAGTGCAAAGATGATTAGGAACAATTTATAACTGTACAATAAATCATTAAGCAGGCAAGCATAATGACAAACTTAATAACATAAACAGAAACATGCATAACATGATAAACAAAGCAGCCCTAATCATAAACCTAATTCACAAAGACAGACACATATATGTTCAATCCATGATATAACAACCCTAATGACAAATTTTTATGAGTTTGCTAAAATAAAGATAACAGAGAGAATCTGACCAGGTGGCTGTCACATTTGGGATGGGATGCTCCGATAAACACACCAGCTGTGAACGGCCAAGAAGATTCATCAGATTTTTGAGAAGCAGGTCAAAGTCTTGATGTTCTGGGTTAGGGTTTGGAATAGGCACTTCTTCTTCATCTGAGTCAGGAAGGTGTTCCCTAGGAAATTCAGCTCCATCTTCTTCTGGTTCGGCAAAATGATTCTGTTGAACCAGCAGAGAAGGAGCTCGATTTACGAGCCGCTGAGCTGGTGCTGCTGGAGGAAACTGAGATGGGACTCTAGTTCTAGAGAAAGACCCAGAAACTGTGTTCTGAGAGGATTCGTGGCTCATCGATGAGCCTCCAAGATTCCCAAAAGTCTCTGCGACGACATATCTATCAAGTCCTGGTGTCGTTGGACTTGCTCCACCATTAAGTCCACCAGAGATACCGCGTCTGGTGTAGATGGGTCGAGGTCAGCATGAGAACCGTTTGCAGATGTAGATCTAGGGTTTTCCTAGCCCTTGGCTTTACCACCACCACCTCCACCGCGTGAGAATTTTCCTGGATTACGGTTATGGCTGCGGCCACGACCACGGCTTATAGCTGGGTTTGCGACGGCTAATTTTCCACCGGATCCTCTTCCATCAGCAGGAGAAGAAAGTTTTGCCATGCTTTTACCGTTTGCTTTCACCATTGCGAGTCGGAGAAGAAGCAACAAGAATTAGGGTTTGAGATTTGGTTGAAGAGGAAGTGAAATCGAAGAGTGCAGTGTTTGGAATCGAAGGTAAACCAAGAAATAAGTCGAATGGGGGAAGTTTGTGGCTTCAGAGAAAGAGAAATCGAACCGTTTGTGAAACTAGGGATTCAAAGACTTTGGTATTGAAGAGAAATAGAGCAATCTGGTGAAAACGAAGAGAGAATCATAGAGTTTGGGTAAGAAATCCGAGCATTTGTGATGAAAACATAGATTTGGAGAAGAAATCAATGTTTTCGCCTAATGCAAAGGAGAAGATGAAAAATTTATAGTGGCTAAGAAATGAAATTAGGGTTTCTGGGAAATTAGTTTTGTTAAGACGACGTCGTCACAAAACTGTGACTAAAGAGTCGCAATTTTCGGCTCATAAGCCCAAATTTTGATTTTAGCCCAACACGTTTTTATCTTATAAAGCCCAGTTGTCACAAATTTGTAACAATCTTGTGACACATTTGTGACGCCAAAAAATTTGAAACCTTAAACCCTAAATATTAAATGAGACTAATGAGAGGTATTGGTGTTAATATACTTTTATCAACTTTTGTTGATGGGTTAGTATGATTTCATAGTGAAATTTAGCAACAAAAAAAATAATAATGAAAAAACCATAATGTTATACTTCCTCTGTTTCATATTAATTATCGTTTTGATAAAATATATTTGAAATGTATCTGGATTTTTTTTGAGTTAAATACATCCAAATATTAACCAGATATATTTATCAAAACGACAATTAATATGAAACGGAGGGAGTACAATATTGTATAAAAGATGTTAAGTGTTTTAAGAGAAGAGTTTATGAGTTAGGATAATTTTTCAAAATCTCTTATTTAAAATTTTTTTGATAAATTTACCAAAGATAATTGAATCTTAGAATCATATGATGTAAACTTAATCATTCATTACTAGTTTTGTTTACCTTCAAGTGTTAAAAGTCCATATTTTAAAATTGTGTGGCAAATCTGTAGCAAGTCTGTCACTAAAGAGTGACAACTCCGTTACTCTCTTTGTCGTCACAAACGAACCCCTAAACCCTATATAGATATGGACAAAAGTTTGTCACGATTCTGCAACGCTCAGTTTAAATAAATTAAAAAAAATCGTGTATAAGGACAAAAATGTGACACTTTAGAGACGATATTGCGATGCTCAGTTGAAATTAAAAAAAGTTTCGGTATCGAACCCGTAACCTCTTCTTCTTTTACTGCGGGACCAAACCATTGTACTTAAGTGTTATTGTTCAATATTGCTTACATCATTTAATATATATTCCGTATATGTATTGGTATACTTAAAACAAAAAAGTTGGTTTTTGCAATAATCAAGAATCGAACCCGTAACCTCTACTCTTTTATATTTGTCCCAAACCATTGTGCTAAAGTGATTATTCGGTATTTCAATAGTTGATAACCAAAGTTTTTTTTAATGAGAACATATATTAAAATACTTGATAACCAAAGTTTATTACCATATATATTACAATACTTAAATTTCATGAATTTTAAACCTCATCATCTTCCTCATCTTCCTCCTCTTCATCTTCCTCAGATGATGATAAATTACATATAAATTCATCTTCGGGTTCACTGTCTTCAATTTCGAGAGCAATTGGTTCTACTGGACACCTACCATCGAACAAAATATCAACTTCGATTTCACCAATTGTCTCTTCCATGCTATTATCCTTTGTTTGTTGCAAAATGACTAATTCCTTGTCTTTAAACTTCCCTTGTACACGATTACACGGATTAACTTTCACCATGGCAAGCCATAATTTTCGCGGGCATTTAGTACATGGATATGGCATATAAAAAAATTGATTTGCTTGAGATCCTGTAATCATAAATTAACTTTTTGTAAAAGTTTGGGAACATCTATAAATACAAATTTACCGGACCATACCTAAAATAAATGGTTCGTAGTTATGATATCTTCCTGATGATAGAACGTCAACGATGCCTCCTGCGTGTTTCCGAGTTCCTTTTCCAACCGTTGGATCATATCATTGACAATAGAAAACTACGATCTTCAAATTCAGAAATCTAGGATATTGCAGCTCCACAATAGTTTCAATAATCCCATAGAAATAATCCTCTTCAGATGGGTTTGAATAGTTTTGCCCTCGTACACAAACCCCGTAGTTCATAGTTTTCTTCCTAGCTCCATGTTCTCGTGTATGAAACATATAACCTCTTGTCAAATACGTGGGCCACGTTTTAACTTTGTTTTTTGGACCTTCCACAATATCTAGAACCCAAGGTAGAAAACTTGTTTCACTTTTCATGTGATTCACCTACATACAAAGTAAGCAAACATATTAACATACATACGGAATGCAAATGCAAATTATGATATAAATTCTAGTAATTTATATCAAATACATACGTATTGGCGAACCCATAAATGAAAGTCTGCATCTCTTTTTGTCGTCACTTCATCGTCAGATAGGTCGGGGTTTTTATATCGAATTTGCTGCTCTAACATTCTGCATCCAAAGTGCATGTAAGACAAAGACAAATAATGTTAAGTATAAAAATTTTGATATAAATTAATGCAAATTACCCTTCAAGTGGTCTAAAATAGTCATAATTTCGCAATACATATGAATGTGCATGCATATAGTCTGCTTCGCTTAACCACAATGCAATACATTTTCCACTTGGACGGCCTACAACTGTAAATATTTGCGGTACTTCTACTGAATATACAGGTACTTCACCTTCATCGTACCGGCTTATCCTGCAATTTTGAACATATTTGTCAGATGAAACTTAATTAGATATCTATTAAGATATGTAGTGAACTCACCTTCTCATGCTTACTGTAGACATTTGAGGTAGAAAGTAGTGTTGGGAGAATTAGATATCTCGTCGTTCTTGTACGATTCAACAATTGATGTCGCAGGACGAGCTTTGTTTTTTGCTTTGCCTTTTAAATGTTTAAAAAAGCTTTCGAATGGATACATCCACTTATATTGCACTAGACCACCAAGCTTGCTTCGTATGGCAGGTGGATAGGTAGGTTCTCCCATGACATCAAAAAAAGATGGTGGGAAGATTTTTTCCAAGTTACAGAGAATCATCACAATATTCTCCTTCAAAAGTTGAATCCGACTTTTCTCCAATGATCTACTGCTTAGATCGCGGAAAAATGCTCCAATCCCTTGCAAAAACATGAATATTAGTTTATAAATATCCAAAATTCAAATGAGAATAAAAAATAGACAACTTAATGTATACCTGATAGTGCTTGATGAACGTTACATGAGAGAAGTTCCGCAAATATGAAGGGAAGCAACCGCTCCATAAAAACATGACAGTCATGGTTTTTCATTCCAGAAAACTTGCGAGCAATGATGTCTGCACAACTTGATAAATCTGCTGCATAGCCATCAGGAAATTTGACTTCATTTTTTGCCCATTGCAGTAAAGCATCTATGGCTTTTGTAGTCAACCTCCATATAGGAAATGGGGCGTCCTCGTGACCGTCATGATGTAAATCACTCCGAAAATAGAAATTTTCCAGATCTTTTCTTGACTTGATTGTGTCTTTGGATTTGTCTTTAACATTCATGACAGTGTACATGATGTTAACGAAAAAAATTCTTCTCGATATGCATCACATCAAGGCAGTGTCGTAGAGTCAAATCGCTCCAATATGGTAGCTTTCAACAAATGCTTTCTTTATGCCAATGATGCCAATCACCATAACCGCGAGGTTTCTTTTTATGTCCATTTCCACTGACAATTGTGGTTTTTGGTGCTCTCACATGCGTAATACTTCGATGTACTTGTTGACCAGTATACGTATCTGGTGCAGATTCAGTCATAACGGTTTTTCCCTTCCAAAAGTTTACTTTGTTTCCTCGTAGCGGATGATTGTCCGGCAAAACTCTTATGTGACAGTCAAACCAACACGTCTTCCTTCCGGCGGGCAAGTAGAAAGAATCTGTTTCGTCCCTACAAGTTGGACATGCTAATTTTCAATGTGTCGTCCATCCCGACAACATACCGTATGCAGGAATATCACTTATCGTCCACAACAAAACAGCTTTTAGGTTGAAATTTTGATTAACCGAAACTTCATACACCTCAACACCGTGGTTCCATAAATCTTTTAGCTCCTTGATAAGTGGTTGGAGAAAAACATCAAGACTTGCTCTCGGATGGTTAGGTCCAGAATTTAAAACCATTAGAAACAAATACTCACTATTCATACACATATGTGGGGCTAAGTTGTAGGGGGTTAAGATCACCGGCCACAACGAATGATTTTTAGACATTCCAAATGGATTGAATCCGTCTATACATAATCCAAGCCGCATGTTTTGCGTCTCCTCCGAAAAACCAGGATGCCGTTTATCAAAGTTTTTCCATTTTGCTGCATCTGATGGATGACAAATAACTCCGTCATGTAACTCGTGCTCAGCATGCCATCTCAGCGCTGATGCTGTCTTCACAGATTGGTACAATCTCTTCAATCTGTCACCGATAGGTAGGTACCATATTTTGCTAAATGCCACTCTTTTCCGCCCCCCAGTACTAGCCTTATATCTATCTTTTCCACATTACCTGCAATTCTCCAACGCCTTGTCTTCTTTCCAGAAAAACATACAATTATCGACACATACATCGTATTTTTCCACCGACAATCCTAGCTTCCTTATCAACTTTTCTGTCTCGTAGTATGAACGAGTTGCCTGATTAGGCTGAGGTAATACGTCGCTAATCAATTCCGACCACGAATCCATGCAAACTTCAGCTACATTATGGTCGGCCTTGATGTTCATTTGCCGAGAATCTAATGATAACTGCGAAAGACCATCCCGACATCCTTCATACAAAGGCCTTTTTGAAGTATCTAACATTTTGTAGAATTGTTTTGCCTCTTAGGTAGGTTTAGCATGAACATAATCATTTCCGCTTTGATCATTCTCATGTGCATAATCAATAACATGAAATGCATCATGAACCATCCCACCATAATTAACATTATAGCCCTCGTCGTTCGTTTCTGGATTAACAGTACTAAAATTATTACCACTACTAAAATCATTACCGTTATTAAAAAAACCATGTGCATAATGACTACTAGTTCCAACTCGTAATACATCCAGATCTTCCCCATGTTGTGCCCAGACATAATAGTTTAACATAAAACCTCTATTGTGAAGATGACTTGAAACAGTTCTAGCAGGTTTTGGTTTACAAGAATTTTTGCATTTAAAGCAAGGACAGTAGAGTATACCATTATTCTCAATAGCGAAGTCTTGACTACATGCGAACCTTATGAACATGTCGACTCCCACCACAAATTCATCCTTCACACTATTGGTGTGTGGATTTGTACGGTTGTACATCCACTCCCGGCTTTGATGCGGCCACATTTTTTTTTCCGATTTTTTTGATTTTTTTGTTTTTTTTTCTATTTTTGGGGGTTTTCTCTAATTTTTTTCTTTCTTTCCCTAATTTTTTCCCCCTCAATGATTTGTTTTTCAGAATCAAGACAAAGAAGATAAGAAGATTTGTGAGTAGAATTGTGAAGAAGTGTTGTGGTATATATAGGGAATTATTTCCCACGCTTTTGTGACAACCAAAAATTCGTCACAAAAGTGATGATATTGTCACTCTTCTGTGACTCTTTTCAATAGTATGTCCAAAATTAGATGAGATCATGATTCGCCACGTTCCCCCCCCCCCCCCCCATATTGCCGACATACATTTCATTTTGTCTTTTTGTGACCGACATCATTTTTGTGACAAATGTGTGACACTTTAGACGTATCACTAATCTGTGACAGATATGGAGTTCCAAATTCGTCACAGAATTGTTACACTTCTTATTCGTCTCAGTTCTATCACAAATTTCTGACCACTTTGCGACGATATGTTATTAGTCACTGATTCGTACGTAATCGGTCCCTAATATGTGACGCTTCAGTGACAGTCTCTGTGAGTCACAAATGTGTGAAAAATGTGGTACTCTTGAAGGTGTGGTCACAAATGTGTCACAAAGAAGTCTCAATTCTGTCACAAATTTTTGTGACAAAAAAAAACTGTCACAAACAGGTGTCACAAATTATCTGTTTTCTTGTAGTGTATATTTGCTTTTAAGACGGTAGAAGGTATTTTTATATACAAAATCTTGTTTTTTTTAAAACACGTTTTTAGTTAATTTAGATATAAACTCGATCAAGAAACACTGACTTTCACTTATTATTGGGTTTAATGAATCTTTTTTTTCTTTCTTTTCTTGAGTCCATTGTCACAGGTTACAATATTTACAGCATTAAATATTTATAAAAAAATTTCAGTTACAATAACACAATTTTATCAGAAAAATAAGAATCCTCTTACTATTAAAAGCAATGTAGTTTTATTGAAAAAGCTTAGGTGTTTAATTTAATTGGTTTGTTAGCAAAAAAACTATGACATGGAATGGTGACATGTCTTGGAGAAATGATGACTTTGTTTAAATCTCTAATTAATATTATGAAAACATATTATTATTACTATTATTATGTTTTAAACATTATCAAATTTTGGATTTGTTTCAAAATTAATAACTAATATGGTTTTAAGAAAACATCAACAACCAATAGGAATTTGAATATATCATCAACGATTGTATCAAATAAAATGATATTATACACATTTTATATTCACATAATATTATACTAAATTTTAAATGAAAATAATAATATTACACATAGTTAAATATTATAATACATTTTTAGTCGCTTAATATTATATTCGATTTCATACTAAATTTTCAACATAAGTTTATTTCATTAATTTATTCATTTTGTTCTTAAAAACTTAAAAAATGGTCAAAAATAAAAAGATTTAATAGATTATTACGGGATTTTCTGTTTTTAAATTGATTAATATTATAATTATGAAATCTTTTAATTATTTGCCGAAATCACATTACATTTACGTTACCCTAACTAATCTAATCCCTAGAACTGTAGAGCAAGATTTTCAAATAATTAATATTTTGTTTTAAAGTTACGATCTCTTCATAAGGATATGATATTAAGCTTCTCAAAATTCACTTTCATCTAGATATTAAGCTTCTTGTACTATCAAACTCATTTATTCTTTTATTGGACATAGATATATTCAGATAGAGTGAGGAAAGAGACACTTTGAATATTCTTCTCGAGTTTATTCTAGGTAAATCTATATTATTTTTTTTGGAGAAATTCAAAATTTTTCTTGAATGAGTAATTCTTGACTATATTTTTTTTTCATCCTAACAATGTTTTTTTTTTAATTTCTTTTAGGTAAATTAAAACACGGTAACGATTTCTCTCTATATATTCTATAGGTTATTTGAATTGGGTTTTCAATGAGTAACTTGTGGTTACTACAAGTATGATGAGTGTGATAACTTTGTTGTTTAAAAAGGTGACATTTATTTGAAACTATATAGTTTCAGATCTGGAG
Source organism: Draba incana (assembly GCA_963576765.1). Lineage (NCBI taxonomy): Eukaryota > Viridiplantae > Streptophyta > Magnoliopsida > Brassicales > Brassicaceae > Draba > Draba incana. Next base: position 21,458,362 of record OY755204.1, on the reverse strand, counting down.
ATAATTGAAATCTTATTTCTACTTCTTTGGATTGTTTATGTATGCATACTTTGAATCTTTTTTTAATCACTATCTTGATTATTGCATTTTTTAACGTTTAGGAAAGAGAAAGTGGGTGAGGTGATGCTACATGGTCCAACTCGAGAGCAGCCATGGGATTGGTTATAAACTCATTGATGTACGAGAGGAATCTGAAAATAAGTGGTAAGGTTTTAAGCAATTAGCTACGCATTTTAATATAGTTGATACATGTCAAAACAAAATATGATTATAACCATTTCACGTTACATTTATGTTGCCCTAGACATGTATTCTCTCGTGGACAACTATACACTACAAGAAAACAAGCGGTATTCCGACGGCCAAAACCATCAGAATTCTGTCGGAATAGACCCATTTCCTACGGTTTTGGTCCGTCGTTTCTATCTCATCGGAAATTAAAATCTGTCGGAAATCCATCGATCAGTTGCGACGGAACTCTGACGGAAAACGGATAGCCGGATTCTATCGATCTTTGGTCAATATAATGTCGGAAACACAATAGGCGACGGAATTCCGACGGTTTCGGACATCCGGCGGCTTCCGACGGATTTCCGACGAACATGTAAATCCGACAGAATACCGACAGACAAAGGCACCGACGGAATACCGACAGACAAAGGCACCGACGGAATTCCGACGGACAAAGGAACCGACGGAATTCCGACGGAATGCGTAATGTTTTTAAAAAAATTAATTATAATTAAATAATTTAAAATAAATAAAATATAATAAAACATTTAAAAATAAATTATAAATTAAAAATAAAAACTAATTAAATTAAAATTGTTTTAAAAGTATTTTAAAGTTTTACATTAAATTTTAAAATTACAAAAGGCCTATTCCGGCCTACTGGTACTGAAGAAGTCGTTTATCTTCTGTTCCAATGCTCGAAATCGGTCGTCGGCCTCCGCCTTATCTTTCTCTCTCGCTTGCCCCACTGCCCTAAGCCGCTCGGTCAATTCTCAGTTTTCTGCCACCAAACGGCTACCACCGCCATATCGAACCGACGAAGACGAGCAACTATCTTCAGGGAGGCCGTATACACGGCCTCTGGTCTTGGGAGTCGTATTATAACTTAGTTGTATTAAAAGTTAATTTGAGATTTGTTTTAAAGTGACACGGTTACTAACCTCGTAGGTGAACTCGTTGATCTTCTCGACTGGAACTTCGGTGGGCGCCGGAGTTCCTTCCTCGATCGGTTGCGATTGGAGGTACTACTCCTGCCGCCTCTCCACGCTTTCCATGATTTCACGAGCAATCGGATCTTGAATTTCACCGGTCTTCTTGTTGGTGTGCGTAACTTTGATCAAATCAAGATGCGAAGGAAACACACCGGTCTCGTGAAACTGTTAACATATACAATTTCGTTAGCGAATTAAAAAAATTATAAATTATTTAAAAATTAACCATTTTATCAGCAACTGACGCCTTGCTCGTTGCTCCGAGGTTGTGGGTCGCCGGTCCCTTCCCCTTCCGGTTGCTATTGCGGTTACTTGAGTTTTTCTTCGAGGCCGCCCGAGTTTCTTCCCGTTCTCAATGTGCAAGAAGTCCAGCCCATAATGTTTCTTTTTGTTTCAAAACTCGAGGCACCTTCCCGTATTTGTACCAAGACTCCTTCCACTCGTTCATATTCAACGAGTACTTCCTCCCAGCCTTTTCGTCGAATATCTTACGGACCAACGTAGTGAGCGGTGGGTCCCACGTAAATTCTTGCTGAAAAAAACCACATTCCCACATTAGTAATTAAAATGTGAGTGATATAAGAAATATATTTAAAAATTAGAAAATAATATCATACCGCAAATTGCCGGAACTAAGTGTCCCGGTTCTCCACTGGCATATCACTGTATGTGGGATACGGTTTAGTTATCAAGCAATTGATAGTTGCATTGATAGAACTCGTAATCCCGTTTCCCGAGTATTGAAACCTATTATAATATTTAGATAAATATTTTAATAAATTAATTTAATCCAATACATATTTAAATAAGACTTACTAGGTCGTGTTAGGTGGAGTGTCTGGATCTAGACGAGTCAACCTATCACGTCCGGGTTGCGACACAAACTCTTCGATGCTCATGACCGTGGGAGCTGAGCCGGATGTACCTGTGGACTGAGACATGTGTGGGGTCTCTAATCCGACATTACTGTCGGGGATATGCGTCTGACTCGCACTCCGACCTCCCATACTTGAAGTCCTAGAGTGATGATATCGCGGATAGACCCTACGATTTTCAAAATTCTAAGATTTTGAGATTTCGGGATTTATGGAATTTGGAATTTATAGGAATTAGGTTTTGTTGGGAAATTGACATTTATAATTTTGAAATTTTTTATTAATGTTAATAAATTTTTAAATTTGAAGGATTTAAAGGTTTAAATTGTTAAATTTTTAAATTTAAAGGACTTAAAGGTTTAAATTGTTAAAGTTATAAATTTTTAAATTTAAAGGATTTAAAGGATTTAAAGTTTTAAATTTTATTAATTTTAAATAGTTTTAAAATTTTTAAAGGTTTAAATTGTTTTATTAATGTTATAAATGTTTTAAATTTTAAGGATTTTAAATGATTTTCTTAAAATATTCTATATAGGATATTTAAAATTTTAAAATTTTACATATTAATCATACATTAAAATTTAAAAAATCCCTAAAAATCACAAAACATAGTTAAAATTGGAAATATTTATAAAATTAGAATTGTCTAAAAATCCCTAAATTGGTAAATTACTAAAATTATCAAAATACCTAAATCTCAAAATCTCTAAAATTGTAGTTAGATAGTATTCTAAACTTTGTGCGAACTAGTACGTATATTTACAAAGTAGTTATCTTTTACAAAATATTTCCGAGAATTTATAAATTGCAATAAATCCCCAAAAATTATTAAATGCGCAAATTCATGAAGTTTTCTTATAATAACAATAATATTATTATCAAAAATTTGCCTAAAATGGTTATAAAATTTTTAAAAATGTTTCACAATTTCATTAAAATTTCTATAATAATCGTTTTAATTCCTAAAAACAAAACATATATAATTCCCTTACTTTATAAATTTATAAAATTATAATTATAAAAATTTATAAATCCATAATTCCCTAAATCCCTAAATCCCTAATTTTCAAAATTATAATATCCCTAAATCCCTAAATTTACAAATCCCTGGACTCCTAAATTTCTAAATTTCTACAATTCTCATATTCAATTTCTAAAAATTCACAAATTCACAAGAACAGTTTCTAAAAATCCACAAATTTTCAAAAGAACACAAACAAAACTTACATTGATTCAGGGAGTGGCGACGGATTTGGACGGAGGCGACGGATTTGGACGGTGGCTCGGCGATTCTGGCGACTGAGAGGCGAATTCCGGCGACTGAGCGGCGACTCCGGCGACTGAGCGGCGACTCCGGCGACCGAACGGCGTTTATGACGGTGGAGAAAAGAAATCCGGTGGTGGGGAGAAGAAATCAGGCGATTCCGGCGGTGGAGAGGAGATTTCCGGCGGTGGAAAGGACAAATAGGACGATTCTGGAGGTAGGGATGCGAAATCCGACGCTAAGTGTCGAAATCCAGCGATGGGTCAGAATTTTGTTTCGGTTTTGATAAGTGTCGGGGAAGAGAAAGAGTTCTGGGTTTTATAACATTGGTTCGACGGGATTCCGACGGAACACGGTGCGGGATTCCGACGGAAAAGGAATCTCCCGCTTTGTCATCAAAACCAAAGTTTTTCGGCGGTATTAGGTTAATCTGTCGGAAATCCGTCTTAAATTTGTGACGGATTTCCGACGGCCTACGGATTTATATTTATTGTTTTCAAAATTAATAAAAGAAAATAAATAAATTCCGTAAGCCATCAGAATTCCTTCTCAAATTTAAGATGGATTTCCGACGGATTACGTATCTTATTTATTTTCCGCCTAAATAAATTGTTATATTCATAAATTTTATAATAAAAATCAACATCCGTCGGAATTCCGTCTTAATTTCCGACGGATGTTGATTTTCATTACATATTTTTAAGGTTTTACGCCGAAATAAATTGTTTTGATAAAAAAAAACTCTCGTCGGAACACCGTCGGAAATTTAGACGGAATTCCGACTGGTGTTTATTTTTATTACATATATTTAATTTTTCCGGCGGTAACAAATACTTGAAATAAAATTCCATCGACAATGTGAACGAGTTAGAGATTTATTAAAAGGAAGACAACATAGATAGAACTTGTGAGCTTCACGGCCTTGGCTCTTCGATTGGCAGAACGATTGAAGGCAATTTTGATTTGGTGACTTTACACTATATAGAAAAAATAACCATATGAAAATTGGCTTTAATCGTTCTGCCAATCGAAGTGCAAAAACCCATGAATCCCACAAGTTCTATCTATGTTGCCTTGGTTTTCATACATCTTACATTACACATACAATATAAATTTAAATACCAAAATAGTAAATATTACACCTACCAACATTATGCGGATAAACTCGTACAATAGATAGTAGGAAATTATTTAACATAAAAGCAACATATAGCCGTAACCATTAAATAATTCTTAATCATGGACGAGTTAAATATTTATTCTTCATCGGAGTCTGGAGCTGTTTCATATTCGTACCCAGTAGTTCCTTCATCTTCCTCCTCGATGGTGCATACTTCCGTTGGCTGGTATTCAGCAATCATCGTATTAGCACCGATTATCTGTTTGCAAACTGAATTTAGTTAACCATTCCCAAAAATATTTATAAACGTATGGTGTATGTACCTTAACAATGTTCCGCTCTGTGGTGTTCAGGTACTTTGGGTTCCTATCAAAACGGCAAACGGTAACATTCTTCAGGATGACCACCGCACCTACAACAGTCGTGAGTCTGTGCTCGTCATTCTTAAAGATGTTATGGTGCATGGTTCCCTCGATTATTCCCGACGGATCTTTTAAGGTTACAAGCAGATCTCCCTGGTCATTGGGGGTCAAACTAGAGAGCATAGCCACAATCTGATAATTAAATAGAATATACTTGTCAGATAAATTGTTTCTCTAAATGTTAATAAAATTGGACGGAAACGTAAACCTTTTTTATTTTCACAAATTGTGAACGCGGGAATTGAATTTCTGCAACCTGGTTCCAGAATGGTGTGGTCCTATTGCGATAAGAACCTACATTTATGAATGATAGATTTTGTATTTGTCAGCTACAATCATTATATAACAATATATTGTAAAAGTAAAAGTAAAAACGGTAAATATTTATATATATATATACCTTCACGGATTATGTAATCGATAGTATAAGTCCACCGAAGACTACTAAAAAGCTGGTCGGCTTGTGGTGCCTCGTTAATGACCTCATAAATAAAATCTTGTGTTGGGCGAGTTTGAGAACTTTCACCTCGCACCACCCTTGCATCATGAGCCCTCTTGCGAAAAATTCCTCGCCTTACGACTTGGCCAGGTCCCGGTATTTCGGGCGTTTGGCTCAGGGATCGTTGAGTTGGGTGGAGTGGAATTGTCGGTTGAGCATCTATGACATTTAAGTTGTCGTAAGGAGGGCTTGAAGGAACATGAGTTTTGTTTGGAGGGTTTTGACCGGGGGCTCGGTTTTGCATATAGTAATTCCATAGATCTATGTTTGTCATTACGCAATTGAATTTTTTTGTGTTATGATTTTGTGTTGAAATTTTTTTATGAAGGAATGAGAAAATGTGAAAACTTATGTAGAACGGATTTCCGTCGGAAAACCATCAAACCACTTCGACATAACACCCCACCAATCCTATCGGCCACTGCACTTGATTTATTAACCACTCAAACTTTGCCGACATCGGAAACCGTCAGAATTCCGTCGGAAATCCGTTACATAATTATGACGACATAGCTCCGTCGGAAATCCTTCAGTACAACTGACCAATCAAACTTTGCCGACATCGTGTAGTCTGAATTCCGTCGGTGTTCCGTCGGTAATACGGATGGAATACAGACGGAATACCGACGGTTTATACATATAACTTCTACTATAAATACACCTGATGGAGTGTATTTCTTCTACACCTCTCAATAACACAAAAATGTCTTCTAGCTCTCCTAATGAAGACGCAAAAACAACATCGGAGGCTAATTTTTTTATATTCCAAAATACTCGTGGGAAACCGAATCTCATTGCGACGAATTCACTCAAGTGATTCCCACTTACTCGTGGGAATTTGATACGTGCTCACCAATCCATAAAGAAGATTCCACATCAACAAAAGTGCCTGACAGCCAGTGCTCGCCAAACATCCACCATATTTACGATAAGCAGCCACAATGTCCTTATCATAAGCGGGTTAACGAAGCCAAACAACCATGTCAATTGATGGAAAAGTTAGATACTTACGGTGCAAGTACTTCAAACGTATGTAAGGATCAGTACTATGGTTATGAATTCCCCCAAAGCCCAGAAAAGCCAAACTTAAATTTAGATGTTGATGCAATCAAAAGCGAATTGTGCGACGGATTTATAGATTCTCCACCAAAGGATCATTACTATGATTTCGAATTCGCCCAAAGCCCAGACAAGCCAAACATAAATGTAGATGTTGATGCAATCAAAAGCGAATTGTGCGACGGATTTGTAGATTCTCCACAAAAGAGAAAAAAGGGAAAGAACATCACTAAATGGTTCTAACAAATGGTAAGTTTGGAGTGGAAACCGACATATGATTGTAAAATGAGGAGTTTATTATGTACTTGTACCATAACCGTTGTGTGTTAAAAATTTGCAAGTCTCTAATGTACTTGTTTAAGAATGTGTTTTAAATTTTATATTTCATTAAATATAATATTTTATTGGTGTTGCAATACCAATATTTATCGTTAATTAGTCATCGAACATGACCATATATATAGTATTAAATAATATGATATACAAGATTTGTCCACAGATGAAATGATTAAGCTTCATTTATTTGTTTTTTATTTGTCTGTTGTAATACTCAGATTGTCTTCCACAATCTGTTTTATTAATGAAATGAAAAATATTATAGGGAACACACAAATGTGAGAGAACAACATGAATAACCAAACATTTATTCACAAATTATTATTCTCAAATCTCCGGAGGAACCTTCACTAGGGATCGTTGTCAAATTCTCCACGTGTTTCCTCTTCGTCCGAATGCATTAGATCATCCCCGACATGTGTGACATCAACAACAAGGTCAATGTTATCCATCTCCTCAACAGTGACATTTGTACACTTTTCGATGGTTGTAGAGCATCATGTTCTGGAACTCCATAGATTTTTCCTCTCGGGTTTATTGGAGTTACTGTGATCCACGGATCTGTACGGTAGGCAACTCGAGGATATGGAATGTAGCAAACCTATTAATAATTAGTGGATATTGTTAATATACATGAACAAGAAACCTTAACTATGAGTACGTAGGTAAACATATTAGTGTATTGATACCTAGTCTGCTTGAGACGTAAGGATAAATGGATCGTAATACTGTAGCTTCCGGCTTGAATTTATGGAAATAACACCAAGAGGGTCAACTCGAGCCCCTCGACCATTGGATGGATCATACCAATCGCACATAAACACAATGCACCTCAAGTCCAACATTCCTGGATAGTGGATTTCCAAGATTTTGTTTAAAATCCCATAGTACATGGTATCACCTGACTGCGCTAAAATACCATAGTCCGAAGTTGACCTTTGACGTCCTTCCTTACGGATCCTGAACGAATATCCCCTAGTACAAAAGTTAGGATATGAAGTCGCGGTGCTGCGTAAACCCTGAACAAACTCCACTAACCATGTCGGGAGTGATTGACCACTAGCTAAACTTTCGGAAACCTAAAAAATGATATAAGTTAGATATCAGTAACATATGAACGTGAAAACCTGGAAAAGTAAGAGTAAGTAATTATATTAAACTTACATAACATTTCAACCACCCCGGAAATTCTTCATCTTTCAAGACAGCAAGTTCGGCATCTGTCTTATCAGAATGGTAATCACGTGTGAGAGACATGTAGATCCTGTAACAGAACATTCGTTAGTAGATGAAGGCAAATAATTCCATAAATTTAGTATAATATATGATATACCTTTCGTACTCCAAAATTTCGTCACAGTTTCTAAGGATATACGTATGCAAATGTGTGACCTCTTGTGGTGATAGTTTACGTTTCTTTCCTTTTCCACTTGCTCGACCAACTTGGGCAAACAACTGAGGAACAACCACGGCATAGACAGCTTTCTCACCTCTATCATCATGTCGGGCAGGACGTCTCGCCTTAGTACGAACTTGCGATGGAAAGTAATATTCGGCAAAGTGTGAGACTTCCTCGTTTAGGCTTCTTGCGACAATAGATCCATCAACCTTTTTCAAATTTTTAACCTTTTTCTTCAGGTGGAACATGTAATGCTCGAACGGATACATCCATCGGTATTGAACAGGGCCTTCAAAGGCTGCTTCTCGTGGGAGGTGAATAGAAAGATGTTCCATAACGTCAAAAAAAGACGGTGGAAATATCTTCTCAAGATTACAAAGGAGAACCGGGATATTGGACTCTAAGTTACGTATCTCGTGGACTGTAAGCGTTCTTGAACATAAATCTCGGAAGAATGCACCAACGCCTGTAAACGAAAAATAAACAAGTTATTTAGTACATATATAGTAATATTATGGTAGGAAGAAACTAATGGGAGTAAGAAATATACCACCAATTGCTTGGTGGATTGGTTCTGGAAGAAGATATGCAAATACAAATGGAAGAAGACGCTGCATCACGACATGACAATCATGACTCTTCATTCCTGTAAACTTCCCTTCCGTCGAATCCACGCAATTACGTAGATTAGATGCGTAGCCGTCGGGAAATTTTACAAATTGTTTGAACCATTCAAAAAATACTTCTTTTTGTCCAGCGTCTAACCGGTATGCAGGCATCGACAATCTACCATTAGAAACATGAAGAGATGGCCTCGAACAAATCAATGGCAAGTCCAATCTAGATTTCTAGTTGTCTTTGGTCTTTCCTGGGACGTTTAAGATGGTGTTCATGATATTATCAAAGAAATTCTTTTCAACATGCATGACATCTAGATTATGCCGCAGTAGATGGTCTTTCCAGTAAGGCAAATCCAAAAAAATACTCTTCTTGTGCCAATTGTGATATTCCCCACAACCGTCGACGGGGTGATGGCCATTACCCCCACATTCAGGAGTTCGCTCTGCACCAAAATCTCGTAACTGTTCCAATATGATGCGACCATCTATCTCAGGAGGTGGACCATGTAACACTTGTACATTCTTCCTGAAATGTCTTCTAGAACGACGATATGGATGATTTACCGGTAAAAAACACCTATGGCAACCAAACCATGAAGTCTTCCTTCCGTGCTGCAATTGGAATGCTGAAGTATTGTCTTGGCAATAAGGACATGCCAATCTTCCATGCGTTGTCCATCCAGATAACATACCGTATGCCGAAAAATCGCTTATGGTCCACATAAGAACCGCACGCATGTTAAAATGCTAGTGGATTGAAACATCAAATGGCTCAACACCATGCTCCCACAACATCTGCAACTCACAGATCAATGGTTGGAGGAATACATCGAGTCACCATCTTGGATGATCTGGCCCAAGAACTAGAATTGAGAGAAACAGGAACTCTCGCCGCATGCACATAGAAGGAGGCAAATTTTAAGGTGTTACGATGACCGGCCACAATGAATATTTTCTTCCATGTTTTCCAAATGGGTTGAAACGGTGAATGACCTTCCCTACAACCGCTGTATAGTGGTTGGTTCGATGCGTCTACCATATCAAAATACCTTCGAGATTCTAAATTAGGTTCTTCTACCCTATCTCCCTCATAAACACCCGATTGCAATCTCTATGTACGCATCGTTAACCATCTAAACCGTACCTACACTAACATCTACTTCCGTTGTACGTTCTCCTACGCTATCCCCGAAATAAGGTACATTATTACTAGTACTACCATATTCATAATTGCTTTCTCCATGTAAAAACCAAACCTTATATCCCGGCCTAAAACCATATCTATATAAGTGAGTCCAAACATTATGAACCGCAACACTAATTCTATTACAGCAATTAGAACAAGGACATTTGATATCCTGACCTTTTTTGGCTGCATCGACATTACTGGATAAAATCATGAACTCACATATACCTTGAGCGTACTCGTTCCTTAATCAGTCCGAGCCCACATCCATCATTGGCTCGTCCATCCATGCCCGAAAATATGAACTCATCTTTATAATTTTTTTTGTTTCTCGATATTTTGTTATGATGGAATGAAGAATTCTGCAAACTTATGTAGAACGGATTTCCGTCGGGAATCCGTCGGAATTCCGTCAATACCTCCGACATAACACCCCACCAATCCCATCGTCCACCGCAGACTATATGGCAACCACTCAAACTTTGCCGACATCGGAAACTGTCGGAATACCATCACTAATTCCGAAGGATTTAGGCCGTCGGAAATACGTCCGTACACGCTGACCAATCAAACTTTGCCGACATCTGAAAGTCCGAATTTTGTCGGTAATCCGTCGGAATTTCGTCGGAATATGACGACAGATCGTAGCCGTCCGTCTTCCGTCGGTGATTTCCGACGGAATGCCAACCGTATGGATTGCCGTCGGAATTCCGTTAATTTTTTCCGACGGATTCATTTTGGTCGGCAGGTCGTCAGAATTCCGTCAGAATGGGCCGACGGATTTCTGACGAAAAAAAAATTCCGTCGGAATATCGCATGTTTTCTTGTAGTGATATGTTACTCTATCAATAGTAAAATTTAGGACTAAATTGAAAATCTTAATCACCGACAAAAAAGAAAAAGATGAATGTCGTCAGGGTTTCAAAATCTTTGTTAGTCTTTTATATTTGATTTCTGTTTTGTTTAAATTTCTTAAACTCTAATGTTTTTCGTCTTCTCTCATTATTCATCATATCATTGAGTGAGTAATATGTAACATTTTCAATCTAATTTTACATGCTACGATATTTTAGCTTATAATACCTTCAATATTAAAACTAATCATGTTACGAAATATAGTTCACACCCGCACATGGTGCGGGCAAGTCACCTAGTTTTTTTTTTAAACGACACAAGCTCAAAACAAAAACAACTCATAATCATCAAAAAAAAAAAAAAAAAAAAACCACTCATAGTCACATCACATATTTATGCTACCATCGGGATGCTCACGGTAACCACCGTACATCCCCGGAGTATAATACGACGGAGCCACCACCACCATAGATCTACAGAATCCACAACAACCCGAATTCGGAATATCACAAATGCATCTTCTCGCCGGAGCTATCTCGTTATGATGCTCTCCCAATTGATAACCCTGCGACTGCGACAGCTGCGGCAATGATAGTCGTGTGACCATCTTTCTTCCTTAGCTCACGAGTTAACTCCGCCGTGTCGATTTCTTCTCCTACCACGACCAACTGATCGTTTTGTCCTTGAATCGTGACAGATGTTACACCTAGAAACGTCAACCCAAGCAAAAAGTTGATGAAAATGATTCAAAATATATAACGTAACTTGGTTTGCAAGTAACTTTCTAAAGAAGGAAGTCATAGAAATACAATTATCTCTCGGTAAATTAATAAAATGTTCCGTCCAGAACTAAGTTTTCAATCCAACTAAGCTCTCGATATCTTGCTAAATTAGTAAAATATCATGATCCCGACGTTATTAATTTATAAAGGTTTTACTATAGGTTTAATTACCTGATCCGATACGATTTTCATTGCTCTCTTCCTTGATTTCTCACCATCACTCATATCAACCTACCAAACTATCCGTTGCTGAAGAAAAAAAGATAACACGAATGTAAATTTTAATTTAGAAATGCTTATGTTACATGTCTTTTGCATGAAACATATAGAATTACGTATGGAGAAGATAAGACATGAACATAGAAGGATACTTACCTTCATTATTATGCCGGAAAAAAACCACCGGAGATAAATATTAGGATATGTAGATTGTTTGTTAGTGAGGGAGAGACCAAAGATTTGCTTTTGGGTACTTAAGTGAAAATGCCTCAATAGATATGTGATTGAGTCTTTTATCCTCTCCTCTATTGGATTATATAGAGAACAATTATCACACGCAATGAAAGCGAGATATTTTTAGATTCCTAATTTTTATATAAAGAATATTATGATAATCTTATGCTATCATTAAGAAACTTTTTGTTTTAAATAATGCAATCTTGTAGCATTGACATACACCTACTATAACGACCAACGACATAAATGTAATGCTAAAAAAGTGTAAATATTCAAATCCATTCGGAAAGAGAGAGACACTAAATAGAGTGTATATTTCTTAGTAATTTTAGCATTCATTAATTTATAATGTTTTTTTTTAGGGTTTTCTGCAAAAAAACCATTGAAGTGTCTAGGGTTCGCGTACTAACCCTCAAAGTAAATAAAATGCAGGTCAACCCCTCATGTTTTGGTCAACCCGCTATATAGCCCTCCATTATATCGGTGATGTGGCAAAGTTAAACGCCGTTGAGACTGTTAACGGTGAACGAAACTCATCATTTTGAAATCCTAAAAACAACACGAAGTTTGCAAAATCATGTCGTTTTGAATGGGAAAAAACGATAGATGCATAAACTCAGACTTAGACAAAATTTCAACAAAAAATAAGGGAAGGGTTTTTTCGATTTGGCAATTGGGTTCTTCCGATTGAACAAAAATTAGGGTTCCTTCTCTTTGGATTATTTGGGAAAAATAGAATTAGGGTTTTCAATATATTCTCTAGAGATTTCGGGTTCTGATGAGAGGAGAATCATTTGAGGGTTTCTCTGTTGGGAATTTGGACAAAATCGATTGAGATTAAGGGTTTCTTCGGGTTTTTTCTGGTTTGGATAATGTAGGATTAATCGACTGAAATCATCATCGATTTAGAGTTTGTTCTAGTTGTGTATAATCTGGGTGAAATCGATTTAGGGTTAGTGTCGGGATTTTGGGGGAAAATCTATTAAGGGTTTCTTATGGTTTAATCTATGGAGAATCTAGGCAAAATCGATCAGTTGATTTCTGTGGTTGGGTTTGCTTGATTTCATAAAGAGAATTTCGATCTCGATAAAGGGAATTTCTGAGGTTGGTCTGGGCAAAAGGAAGTATCTTGTGTTTTTTGTTTCTCTGGGTTTCGTCAATGGAGAATCCAATTGGGTATGTTCCTGTAAACATTTCATTTTCATTGTTTGTGTTTTTTCAGTTTCGATTTCGGTTAAAACTAACAGTACACAAATATGACTCTTTTGCAGATTCGACTTGTTCTTGTACGTTGGAGGATACTGGTCAAAAGATGATAGGTATTTCGGTGGAGAGATGGTTCAAGTAGGGCGTACAGCTGTAGATGGATTTAGGATACACTCTGTGTGTGTAATTATACAAGAAGCGTTGGAGTATGGTGAAAACATGAAGAAAATCTCTTGGTTTCCACCTAATTGTTCACAGAAAGAGGATGTAGTGGATGACACAGTGATGAGTAGGGTACTGGATCATGCTAGTTCGACTGGAGCTATGACTCTCTATGTAGTGAGGGAAGACGATCCAAATATAGGTAGACATAAAGCTGCTAGGCTAGGAATTGGAAAGCTCTTTTCAGATGATGAGAGTCTGAGTTCAGAATCTGGTGAGCAGGGTATTGATGATGGTGATGGTATGTTTCTGTAAACATTTCATTTTCATTGTTTTTGTTTTTTCAGTTTCGATTTCGGTTAAAACTAACAGTACACAAATATGACTCTTTTGCAGATTCGACTTGTTCTTGTACGTTGGAGGATACTGGTCAAAAGACAATAGGTATTTCAGTGGAGAGATGGTTCAAGTATGGTGTACAGCTGTAGATGGATTTAGGATACACTCTGTGTGTGTAATTATACAAGAAGCGTTGGAGTATGGTGAAAACATGAAGAAAATCTCTTGGTTTCCACCTAATTGTTCACAGAAAGAGGATGTAGTGGATGACAAAGTGATGAGTAGGGTACTGAATCATGCTAGTTCGACTGGAGCTATGACTCTCTGTGTAGTGAGGGAAGACGATCCAAATATAGGTAGACATAAAGCTGCTAGGCTAGGAATTGGAAAGCTCTTTTCAGATGATGAGAGTCTGAGTTCACAATCTGGTGAGCAGGATACTGATGATGGTGATGGTGATGGTGATGAGGATGTGGAAATTCAGGAGCAGCATGAGAATGTCCAGGATAATGCTGAGGATAATGTGCAGGAGCAAAGTAATAATAATGATGATGAAAATGTCTAGGAGCAGGGTAATAATGATGGTGGTGCTGTTGATAATGATGATGAGATTGTTGGTCGGTTTGTGGAGGATCAGAAGCCTCATGAAAGTAGTAGTTCTGATGATAATGATGTGGCTGACATTTTAGATGAGAGTAACTTTAGGAAATTCAAGTTGGGTCAACAGTACAAGACTATAGGAGCTTTCAAAACCGCACTAACTAGGTATGCTCTTAAGAAGAAGAGAGACATCAAGTTTGAGAAGTCTGATAGGACTAAAGTTATTGGTATTTGCTCAGACAAGAAATGCCCTTGGAGAATTTCTGCAACTATCAACAGCAGTTCAGTTAGAGTTGTTATTAGGGCTTTTAATGATGTGCATACTTGTACTTGGCAAGGAAAGTTATCACTGCTCACCAATGCAAGGCTATCTGAGGTGTACATCGAAGAGTTCAGGCTCAATCCAGACATCTCTGCAAGGTAGTTGCAGAAGAAGTTGTTGAGAAGAAACATCAGTGTTCCTGAAACAATATGTGAGAGGACACGTTTGAGGTGTTTGAAAACTTTGGATGAGGAGCAGGAAGAGTCTTTTGCAAGGATGTTTGATTATGTGGCCATTTTGAAACAAATCCAGGATCCACAGTAGAACTAGAGGTCAGGAAAAGTAAATTCCATAGGTTTTATGTGTGTTTCAATGCTCTAAAAGACGGTTGGAAGGCAGCATGTAGGAGAATAATCCACATTGATGGCACCTTTCTGAAATGGAGGATGAGTGGAATACTTTTAATAGCTTGTGGGAGAGATCTTATTGATCAAATGTTCTCAATAGCTTGGGGCATAGTAGATGGTGAAGATAAACCTAATTGGACCTGGTTTTTTTAACATTTGGCTGCGGATCTTAATCTAGAAACTGGGAATGGGTTGACTCTGGCTAGTGACCAGTGTAAAGGCCTGATTGCAGCTGTGAATCAATTTCTTCCTTATGCTGAACATAGGTTGTGTGCTAGACATGTCCATGCAAATTGGAAGAAGAAACATTCTGGAGCTGATTATGAGGATTTATTTTGGGGAGCAACTGATGCTTACTACCCAGCTGCTTTTGAGAGAAAGATGGAAGAGTTGAAGATGTTTGATCCGGCTGCATTTAGTGATCTCAAAATTAACATACACAGGCCTTGGGCAAGGTAACAATTACACAGCTGTTTTTACCTGTTTTTATACTTATTAATACTAACTAAACATACTGATACTAACAATTACACAATTGTTTTCATATAGGGCATACTTCACCGAGTGTGCCAAGTGTGATGCTGTGGAGAACAATCTGGGAGAGTCATTTAATGCAGCCATTAGGATTGCTAGAACCAAACCCGTTGTTGAGATGCTGGAAGATATAAGGATGTGTATGATATCAGGGAATGAGAAGAAAAGAGCAGAGGCAGAGAAAGAAAAAGGAGACTACACTCCTAAGTCCAAAGCTCTGTTAGATGAACAAGTAGATTTGACAAGGAATTGTACTCCATTGAGTTATGGTAGAGGAGACTATGAAGTGGGATACTTGAATGACAGGTTTGTACTCTATGTAATACAATTGTATTTTCAGTTTCTTAATTCTTTCATGATTTAAAGACTGTGAACTTGATTTTGCAAGGTATGTGGTGAAGATGAGAGGTGGGGTTGACTGCAGTTGTAGAATGTACCTCATCAGTGGGATACCTTGTTGTCATATCGTCTCTGCAATTAGGATGGAAAAGAAGGCAGATCAAGATCCAAAGACTTTGATCTGTGACAAGCTCAAAGTCAATAAGCTTCGAAGATGTTATGCAACTGGAATAAGGCATGTTCCTGGCTTGAATCAGTGGTCTAGGATAACTACTGTGAGGGTAATCCCACCTCCATATAAGAGGCCTCCTGGTAGATCTCCAGGAAAAAAAAGACAGAGAGAGAAAGGTGAACCAAGACCAGGGAAATTGTCTAAGAGAAGGACCAAAATAGTAAGTGCTTTCTTCTTAGTCTTTCTAAGTATATTAGATGTTATGCAAATGTGTAATTGGACTCTTTGTCTTTCTGATACAGCATTGCTCCAACTGTCGACAAGAAGGGCATAACAAACTCCATTGCAAGAATATTCCAATGCATTTATCTGCTAAGAACCGACCTGGAAGGCCTAGGAAACCACCAGTTGTAACTGGTTCAACTTCTCATTTCCAAGAAGAACCAATTGACCATCAGGTGGTTCATAGTCAACCATTACGGTATGTTCAAAGTCAGCCATTGGAAGATCTTCCAAGCTTATCATCTGCACTGCCAAGAAGGGGACGAGGAAGACCTAGAAAAAACCAGGCTGATCTAGCTGGTTCATCATCTCAACTAGCTCCTGTAAATGAACCAGTATA
The DNA here is from genome assembly GCA_963576765.1 of Draba incana. Taxonomy (NCBI): domain Eukaryota; kingdom Viridiplantae; phylum Streptophyta; class Magnoliopsida; order Brassicales; family Brassicaceae; genus Draba; species Draba incana. The sequence goes on along the minus strand of OY755204.1, from coordinate 21,441,623 downwards.
TGATACATGGCCTAGACAGTTGCCTAGGGTAAGATCATTGTGCGAGCTAGAATTTCACACAATAGAATTTGTGAAGATTCAGATGAAAAAGAGCTTCTTTAGGGTTTCAAACACTCAGATAGATTTCGAATTAGGGTTCTTGAACTGTTCTTATTAGCTGAGAACTGTTTTGTCTTATTCAGTCCAAAATTTCGGATCCCTCATAAGTGAGGGGGTACATGCTTATTTATAGGAAAAGTAGGAAATAGTATTGGGCCTTTAATGGGCCTCTGTCTTCTGGGCTTCACCATTGGGCCGGTTTGTAGTAAACCTCCGGTTCTGCCACCGGTTAACCGAATCGTCAGAATTGTCGGTTTAATTTATATTTAGTTGGTTTAGGCTATCGATTCTTCTAGAGGAGATTTGACCCCTCCAGTCAGCCCCCCAGTTCAACAGTTTTATTCATAAAAATGTTGAAGTAAGGGTGTCCAAATGAAGAATCGATTTCCGTTAGACTGTTAACATGGTTATACCCAATTCGGCGAGCTGACCAATGCGACGTTATCTGCGAGTCGATCTCGAACTTGCTAAGTCGCGAGCTGATCGCGCTTGTAATCCGCGAGCTGCTTGAAGATACAAGACGACGAGACGAATATGAGACAAGGTCGCGAGCCAACCCATTTGATTAAGTGAGTCGCGAGTCTGCGAGCTGATTTGATAAAGAGAGCTGCGAGGCCGCGAGCTGATTTGATGAAGAGAGTCGCGAGGCCGCGACCTGATTTGATGAAGAGAGTCGCGAGGCCGCGAGCTGATTTGTTGAAGATAGTCGCGAGGCCGCGAGCTGATTTGTTGATGAGAGTCGCGAGGCCGCGAGCTGATTTGATGAAGAGGGTCGCGAGGCCGCACGCTGATTTGTTGAAGAGAGTCGCGAGGCCGCGAGCTGATTTAATGAAGAGAGTCGCGAGGCCATGAGCTGATTTGATAAAGAGAGTCGCGAGGCCGCGAGCTGATTTGTTGAAGAGAGTCGCCAGGCCGCGAGCTGATTTGTTGATGAGAGTCGCGAGGCCGCAAGCTGATTTGACGAAGAGGGTCGCGAGACCGCGAGCTGATTTGTTGAAGAAAGTCGCGAGGCCGCGAGCTGATTTGATGAAGAGAGCTGCGAGGCCACAAGCCGTTTTGACGAAGAGAGTCGCGAGGCCGCGAGCTGTTTCAACGAAGAGAGCTGCGAGTACGACTACTTCTCGCCATATGGTAACAATGTAACCATAAATTGATTTGACCAAGTTACGAGGGTACGACCTGGTCAGATTAATTGGCATTGCGAGGTCATAGTAATCTCTGAGAATCAAAGTCTTGGGAATGCACAGTCGTGAAGTCGCAAATTAACTAGAAAGTGAGCTCGCGGGATCGCATTTCGGGCTAACTGGAGGCCGCGGAATCACAGGTTTGTTTAAATCCGTTTGAAACTGTTGTCTTCAAAGCCAAGATCTTCAGCCCATTTTGGAGCGAGGCCCACCTCGAAAATTGATCCGCAACACGTCTATAAAAAGTACGATGCTCCTCAGATATCTCTCATAATTTTCAATTTTCCGAAAACAGGAATTCCTCTCTCTCCCTTTTCTCTCGTTTTTCCTTTCAAGTTTTTTGTTAAGTTTTAGCCGTCCCATCACTTCGCCGCCGCCGTGTTCTTCATCGTCACCGTCGTGTTCTTTGAGGAAATCTGAAAATCCTCCTTTTTGATCCAAGAAATCATGTCGTCAACGAATTCATTTGTATCTGCGAGATCTGCCAAGCTCCCCAAGAAAGAAAGGTTGATCTGGGTGTATTCTGAAAATAGCGAGTCGCTAGCTGACGCGAGTTCAAATTGCGGTCAGTTCCGTGGTCGAGAGGAAGCGAGTACTTCTGGTCGAGAGGATCGAGCTAGAGGTAATTCTTCTCTTGCCGACTTGTTCTCCTATCCCACTCCCGTCTTAAGGCGATGTCGCGAGACGAGGGAGACTGTTTCCCCGATGCGAGCTCCAAGAATGGATTTCCAAGAGGGAGTTGGGACCTCGCGTCCTTTGCAGATTGGCGAGACGCCTGCTGCTAACGAGCAAAGGTTAGTCGTCGAAATTCCGCACCTTCGTGACGAGTCGGTTAGTCCTGCCGAGCCGCCTTTCCAAGTAAAGATTGAAGAATGCAACTGGGCATATAACCCTCTTGTAGAACCAGAAAGACTGGAAGCCTGGATTGGATCCGGAGTAGCCAAAGTCAAGAAAACGAAGTCGAGGCGAAAACAACGCCCACCTCCAGGCTCTTCATGGTGCGACAAGGATTCCTTGGCAACCCTTCGCGTAGAATACGGGATCCCCAACGCGGTCGAGATGATTGCGCCATCCGCTGAGCAGCAAGAAGACGAGCCGCCTGCCGGCACATTCACTGCGTATGAATGTTGGTTTAGGAATTGTTATCTTACATTCCCCATTCATGTGACGATTATGCGGTATATGTGGATTCATCACATCGCGCTCGTGCAGATCAACACGAGAGGGATTCGTCAACTGGTCGGACTTGTGACGCGAGCTACTGAATGGGGCGAGCCCATCGGAGTCTGTCATCTTCATAATTTTCTCGAATTCCGTAAGAACGCCGACCCGGGCGGCAAGAAGTTATATAATCTGGCGAGCCGACCCCAGTATATGATTATAGAAAACTTCCCAAACAAAGACCATAATTGGCGAAAGTCCTTTTTCTTTGTGCTGATATCGGCTGCGTCTATTGAAGAAGAGCACCCGGCGGTTGCGAAGTGGGGAACTCTTGGTTGAATTCCTAAAAAGTTTATCGCGCGAACTTTATACGCTTTATCTTAACTTGCTACACTTGTTTTTACAGCTCGCAGACCGCTAGGCACTCCCGCCCCCGGAATCGACAATCTGTTCAACAAGTTAAAGGCTCGCAAGTGTTTTTGGAATCGCCATTTCTATCTTCAAAGAGTCATTCGAGCTCGCTAGTTTGCCCTAATCGACGAGGAAGATTTTCTTTATCGAAGCGAGTCCGAAGATCTTGACATCATGCCGAATCGACCTACTTTCCGTGATATCGCCAAGCAGAAAGCCGAGAAAGCAAAGAAAATGGCCGATCCGAAGGCATCTGCTCATGTCGCCGAGACGTCAGAACAGAGTGTGGCCAAGGAAAATACTCCTGTTGCAAAGAATGACGAGGCGGAAGCTGTAGGTGCGAGTGGTGCTCTGGCTGTTCCTTCACAGACAATCACCATTACTGACGAGCCCGCCGAGTCCGAGCACCAACTGATTCGAAAGCGAAAACACTCTGCCTCTGATAAGGGCAAAGGCAAAGCTTGCGATGCAAAGAAAACTCGTCGCGAGATGCCGACTCTGCGTGTGGGCGAGCCCATTTCTCCAGGTCCAGGATCCGTCGAACTTTATGACGATCCGTCTGCCGCGGCCGCTTTAAAGGATAAGATCACAAACCCTGGCGACAACATTCTGATCCCAGAAATGCTAATAAAGAGCGAGCTCTACAAGGAATGCGCGTCTCGCCAGGCCAAGGTAAATTCTCATTATTCTATCTGTTATGTCTTCCTTCCTTTCTCATACTTCAACCCTTCTGCAGGCTGTCGCTCATTGCAACAGAATGATCATAGCGTATGATCAGGTGGCGAGGTCTAGGTAGGCCTTTATCAACAAGGCCAGGAAGAAGGAAGAGGCCGAAAAGAAATAAGTCGCGGCTCAGATGAACCACCTCGCTGCCAAACGCGACGCGTATAAAAAGAGTTTCGACGACTTGGGCATGCACCTTCAAAGAGTCGGTCTCGAAAAGAAAGAGGATGAGGAGAGAGTCGCCGAACTGGAGAAAGAGTTATCGGCTCTGAAGTTGGACCGCGAGAAGGATCTCGAGGCAGCTGTTTCTTCTGCGAGGCTAACTGGGGCTGCCGAGGTGCAAGCCCAACTGAACCATGCTAACGAGTTGTTTTGTCGAATGATGAAGAAGCCGATTAAGCATATGGTCTACCTCTCGCAAGCAGACGCAAATCTCTAACTTCTTGACGATATGGAGAAGGCTGGCCCTGAGGACCCTTTCAATCCTGTAGCCGAGCGTGCCGACATCGTGAAGAGCAAGGCAAAACTGGGTTCTGCCTATGATGTCTTTGATGAGATAGCCGCCGAGTTGAGGAAGACGCTAGGTATGAATTATGTGGTTTCCATTAATGTAAGGGATATAGTTGTTTCTCCACGAGTCGAGACCGTTGCTAAGTCTGTTGGTATTAATGTAGCTTCTGGGTCCAACCATGGTTCTCTGGGCATGCGTTTGCGAAGTGCGAGTGAAGAGCTGAGTGATGGCGAGTCTGATGAGAAAAACAATACTGCTGATCTCGACAAAGTTGTGCCGACTGAACTCAGCGCGAGCCGGCTCCTTCTGAACAGGATCTTAAAGCTGGCGAACCGATTGTTAGGAAATCGACTGGCGAGGTCGCGAGTTTGGCCGGACCTTCCGTACCAGCTGAAAGGGAAGAAGCAAAGGAATATGGCGAGGTGGCGGGTTCGGCTAGCATTGTTGCTCCTACCGAAGACAAAAGAGTTGAAGAAGGCGAGCTGGTCGCCTGATCCAAATCTTGTTTAGGACTTGTTTTTGTTTAAGGTTTTAAGACTTGTTTTTTGTATTGCTGCCTGGACGGCTTTATCCAACCTGTGACATTTTAATTGCCTGGTTGGTTGAAACCAAATTTTAATGAATGCCTTCACAAATTTGTATTTCAAGCGAGTTTTTATCGCTTTAGGATTCGCCGTTTTTGGCGAGGCCTGTTAGAGTTTGTTACTTGGAACAAATTTCGGTGCCGATGAGTTCCACAGAATCTCCGACCCGATTATAATCTTTGACCCGATTATATTTGCCAAGTTCGACCAGTGATAAGTATAACTGGGTTTTGCGAGACGAACATCCTGGTTTACAGACATATTTCCGTGAATACATAAGCTCCAGTGATGAACTCTAAATTTATATAGCGCGCTTTATCCGTTATGGATGTACAGATAAACTTCGCGATGAAGTGTTATAGATCGCCATTATGGTCAGTAATGAAAACGAGTCGACATTGATGTCGCGGTTTAGACAATTAAGTCGTTTGTCGATTGTCGCGTTTAGACAGTTAAGTCGTTTGCGGATTGTCGCGTTTAGGCAGTTAAGTCGTTTACGGATTGATTTCATAATAAATCTTAATTTATTATATATTGCGTTTGGGAGTATGAATATACGGACCCACTCCCCCCTTTTTTGAATAGGGGGGGGGGGCAAATGAACTCGTACGAAAACGAGCAGCCTACGTACCCTGTGAAGGGATCAAGTCGCGCCGTAGTTCAAGTCAAGTGACTTAGTACTTTTAGCAGTAGTACTTTTTCAGATGTCGCACATTCCAGGAACGCGGGATCATTTTGTCCTTTCATGTTAGCAATTTCGTAGACGCCTGGACGAACCACCTTTGTGATTTGGTAAGCTCCTTCCCAGTGGGCGCCGATTTTGCCGGCATTAGACTCGGCTGTATTATGAAACACTGCGCGAAGGACGATATCACCTTCGTAAAAATGCCAAACTCGTATTTTGGAGTTGTAATACTTGGCGACCGCTGTTTGATATTCAGTCATCTTGATAAGAGCTTGATCACGCCTTTCGTTGATGAGGTCGAGCTCGTCGAGCATGAGGAGATGATTGAGACCTTCCTGTTCTGGAAGTAATCGTCTGCGAACTCCTAGAAAACAGACCTCGGGAGGAATTACACACTCTGTTCCGTAGACGAGGATGAAAGGAGTCTCGCCCGTAGCGCGACGAGGTGTGGTTCGATAGGACCATAATACGCCTTCGAGTTCATCTGCCCAATGGCCCTTCTTGGCATCAAGTCGAGTCTTTAATCCGTGAATAAGTGTCTTGTTCGACGCCTCCGCCTGACCGTTGCCCTGTGGGCAGCGAGGTGTCGACTTGCTGACTCTGATCTTCCATTTGCCGCAGAAAAGTTTAAACTGCTAGGAAATGAACTGCGAACCGTTATCAGTTACTATTTCGTAGGGCATGCCGTGTCGGCAAATGATATTCTTCCAGACGAAGTTTTCGACGTGCTTGTCCTTGATTGATCCAAATGCTTCTGCCTCGATCCACTTGGAAAAATAGTCCGTTAGGACCAAAATATACTTTTTCTGCCGAGACGGATGGAGAGGTCCGACGATATCCATCGCCCATCGCATGAATGGATAAGGTGAAGTGACCGAACTTAAAAAATATGTTGGTTGATGGATGAAAGGACCATGACGTTGACATTTCTCGTACTTTGCCGCGAACAACTCGCTGTCTTTAATCATCGTTGGCCAGAAATATCCATGTCGTTTAATTCGAATAGAGAGTGAGCGACCTCCTGAATGGTTACCGCAGGATCCGCCATGAACTTCATTCATTACCTTGCGAGCTGCTTCCCCCTCGACGCAGACAAGGAGCGGCCCGGAAAGTCGCCATTTGAAGACTTCCCAGTGAAATAGAATGAAGCGTGATGATTGCGCCTTTACTTAGCGAGCCGCCCATTTGTCGTCGTCAATGGTAATATCAACGATTTCGTGCGCTGGTGGCGGTTCCTCGCTACACGGGTAAGCATCCTCTGATAATTCTTCGAGTTGCTCGGGGAGAAGACCATGGTAAAAAGTTCTATTATCCGGATCGAGCTCGTTGTTTTTTGCCATCACATTCGTCGTTTCATCTGCTCCGACTGCGTCGGACTGGTCGAGATCCATCGGAACCGGCTCGACAATATCTTTGGTTTGGTCGAGGTCCATCATATTTGCCATTGGACGAGTAGGCGAGCTGTTGCTTAGGTCCGCTCTCCGCTTCGCGGCTTGAGATCTTGTTAGCATGTTGACTTCATTGTGACCGCGATACTTGGTTTTTCGATGAACTCAACCTGGACGATTCTTTGAAGAGCTTTGTCATGTTGTGCCGACGAGCCGAGTGATGCGAGGGCATCTGCTTGCGAGTTCTCTGCCCTTGGAATTCTTGTCAAGGTAAAAAATTCGAATTCCGTCGTTAACGTCTTGACGAGGGCGAGGTATGCTTCCATGCGTTCGTCTTTTGTTGCGTATTCGCCATTGAACTGATTCACGACGAGTTGAAAGTCGCAAAAAGCTTATATCCTTGTCATTTTAAGTGCTTTAGCCAATCGAAGAGCCACAAGTAAGGCTTCGTACTCTGCCTCATTGTTTGATGCTCTGAAACCAAGGCGGAATGACTGTTCCAGCGATTCTCCGTCTGGTAACGACAGTCGAATGCCTACTCCCGATCCGTGTTTAGATGACGAGCCGTCCACATGTAATTGCCAGATTTGGGATGGGTCTTCATGTTCTGACGAGGCTGCCGCCTCTGGCAGTTCGATTAGAAAGTCGGCCAACACTTGTGCTTTGATTGTCGTCCTACTGCGATACTCGATATCGAACTCGCTTAATTCAATAGCCCACTTGGCGAGCAGCCCGGATTGAGTTGGGCTGTGGAGAACAGCTCGTAGTGGAAAAGTACTGAGAACTATGATCGAGTGAGATTGGAAATAGGGTCGAAGCGTGCGAGCCGATGTAATAACCGCGAATGCTAATTTCTCCGTTAGAGGATATCTTCTTTCCGCATCGTTTAGTGACTTACTGGTGTATAAAACGGGCTTCTGCTCTGTGCCGTCTTCGCGAACTAGAACTCCACTGACTGCTGATAAGGAAACCGCGATGTAAAGATAAAGCGGTTCGCCAGCAATGGGCTTTGTCAAAACGGATGGGGTCGCGAGATATTGTTTCAACTCCTGGAAGGCCGCTTCACACTTATCTGTCCATTCGAATGCCTGACGAGCTGCCCCCTTTTTGTCTTTGAGTGTGTCATAAAAAGGCAAGCATTTGTCAGTAGAACGCGAGATGAATCAATTCAACGCTGCCACTCTTCCTGTCAATCGCTGTACCTCTCTTTTCGTCTTCGGCGAGGCCATCTGAATGAGCGCATGGATTTGCTTCAGGTTTGCCTAGATCCCGCGACGAGTTACCATATAGCCAAGGAATTCGCCTGATGTTACGCCGAAACGGCACTTGGCCGGATTGAGCTTCATGTTATAGTTGTTTAACAACGCGAAATATTCCGCGAGATGACCGACATGATCCTTCTCCTCGAACGATTTGACGAGCATATCGTCTATGTAGACCTCCATTGTCTTGCCACAAACATCTTGTTCATCAACCGTTGATAAGTAGCCCCAGCATTCTTAAGGCCAAAAGGCATGACCTTGTAGCAATAGATCCCGCAATCTGTAATGAAAAATGTTTTGTCGCGATCGCCAGAATGCATGAAGATTTGATTGTAGCCGGAAAACGCATCCATAAACGACAACAGTCTGTTCCCCGAGGTTGCCTTGACGAGGCGGTCGATATAGGGAAGAGGAAAACTATCCTTTGGACACCCCTTGTTCAAATCCGTGAAATCCACACAGACTCGCCACTTGCCATTTTTCTTCTTCACGACGACTGGATTAGCAAGCCAATCTAGATATCTGACTTCAGAAATTGAACCGGCCCGCAAGAGTCTGTATACTTCATCATTTACCGCTTGAGCCCTATCTGGACCGAGTCGCCTTCGCTTTTGTTTTATAGGCTTGAAGGTCGCATCAACATTCAACTCGTGACTGATGATACCGATATCAATCTCAGGCATATCCTTGGCTGCCCACTCGAAAGTATCAACGTTCTTCTTAAGGAATTCGACAAGGTCGAGCTTGACTGCTTCACCTAGCGATGCGTCTATCTCTACACATTTCTCTGGGGACTCGTTGTCTATGCAAACCAACATGACAGGTTCGCAGGTCGGACCCGCTCCTTCTTCTTCGCGGGATTCCGCGACCTGTAATTGCTACAAAACGTTCGAGAGCTCCTTAATGGGCTCCCTGTCAGTCTTAATCGTTTTTCGTTTCTCGCTCGGGATCGGGGTTGCCGCCAGACTCCTTAGTTTGTGCGCGGCCATGAAGCAAGATCGCGACGCCGCCTGACTTCCTCTGATTATTTTGATCCCAATTTTTGTTGGAAATTTAAGGCAGAGATGGAATGTCGAGGCGACGGCACGCATCGAATTGAGCCAAGGGGTTCCCATTATCACGTTGTAAATCGCCGGGTTGTCAGACACTGCACACTCTACTATTTTAGTTACCCCTTCCGCACATTCCGGAAGTTTGACCGTCCCAAGTGTCATTGTCGTCTCGCCATTGAACCCTGTTAAAGGCTTAGGATGGGATTCGACTTGAGCGAGGTCGATTTCCATACGCTTAAGAGCGTCTATGAAAATGATGTCCACTGTGCTTCCAGTATCAATCAGAACGCGACCCGTATCCCAACCTGCGACGAAGAGTCGGATGACAAGCGGGTCGTCGTGAGGTTTGTCAATGTCGTCGACCTCCTGCTCCTCAAACTGGATGACATCGTTTGTAAACTTGGACGGGTTTGGTTTGTTCGCCCCTATCTCGGCTCGTCTCTGATAAGCTTTGATTGACGAGATGGTGTTTGATCAATACTGCGAGCTTCCCATGATCATATTGCAGACCTTTTGCTTCGAGCGGCCTTGGCCCTCATTACCATTTCGCCTGCCAAGGTGGGCCTCGTTATCGTTCCGCCTGTCTCATTTTTTACTCCTGTTATTGTCCCAAGACGGGTTGTCTCCTTCTCTTGCATCGTCGAATTGCTCAAGTTGGAAATCGTTAACACTTATGTTTCCTCTAAGTTTGCCGGCGGCCAGCTTCGCTGCGAGTCGCATACCGAGCACTCTGCAATTAGCCGTTGAATGTCCGCCCATTTTGTGCAAGTCGCAATATGCGGATTCATCATACTGCGAGTTCCTCGTCCACGTGTTGCCATTACTACGGCCCGGAGTGCCACTTCCGCGGCCTCGCCCTCTTCCTCGACTATAGTCGGGCGAGTCCACTTGATAGTTATGGGCACCTTTAAAACCTCCCTCGTGCTGCACAAAGTTGCCCTGCTTCTTCTTTCTTGTAGTCGGGGCTTCTTGCGAATTAGGATTTCTGGCCTTCCCATACTTCTGGCCCAGAATTCTGGTTTCATCTTCGCTCTTTGCGAAACCATTAGCGCGATGAAGTGCCTCTTGAATCGACGAGTGCTCGTTAATTGTCATTTCCTTTCAGAAATCCGAATTGTACCATAGGGCTTTCCGCAACGCGCTCAGTGCGGACTGGTCGTCGATCCCCTTCACCTGAGTAAGCATCTATTTGAAGCGTTCGATGAAAACTCCCAAGGGTCCGTCGGCTGCCTGCGACATGGTGTAAAGATCTGCCTCTGACGACCTGCGCTTGATTAAGATGGCATATTGCTTCAAGAATGCTTCGGAGAGCTGCGCGAAGCTGTCGATCTAATTCCTCTTCATTCCCGTAAACCAGTAGAGAGCTTCCCCTTTGAGGTGCTCCACGAAGAGGAGGCAGTGACCCATGTCCCTTTCTTCGAGTCGGAAATTAGCTCGCCCCATTGCGATTGAGAATGCTCAAATGTGCTCCGTGGGGTCGCCCTTTCCCTCGTAAATAGGGACCCTGCTCTTCCCCGGATCGGATAGACGCGCCTTGGTTATTCGCTCGGTAAAAGGATTAGTGCGAGCTTCTTCAAGAACGCGTTCGATTTCCGGTGCCTTGCTGGTTACGCGATGCACTTGTGATCGCATATCTTTGAGATCGCGGGCAGTCTGCTGCATGATGGCTTTGAGATCGTCCATCTCCCTTTGCTGCGCAGTAATAGTTCTGCGATTGGTCGGGGCTTCGGCCTGCTCCGCCCATCGCATATTCTCCGCGATATTGCCCTCATCCCGACCTTGGATATGACTGGTCGGTCGATGATGAGGGCTCAAATTCACCCTCGAACCACTCTCTCAAACAAAGAGGTCATCGTAGTATTTAGGGATCGAAAGCCACAGGGAGTTTGAATACACAATCAATCTTAGTATTCAGATTTTGCTAAGTGAAACGATATAAATGTAAATGCAGATTATAAAACAAGTAAACGAAAGATGGTTAAATAAATTCTTGAAAAGATGAAAGCTAGGTCATGGAAATTCTTTGGGTAATGATTCGAAATCAATATATAACAATTGTCAAGGTTCAATTAAGTGTCGTTCTAGAACTCAAACACGAAAATATAGCGAGCTAACTGTCGTTACGAAGGCTATCTATCTTTAGATCCTCGAATCCCAAATTTCTTTGCAAATTCGTCGAATCTAAACAAGCATTTAGTACGAGCTCGATATGTTCACAAAGTCCCTAAGCCAAATTTCTTTGCGAATAAGTAACTTTGCCCATTTAAACTAGTTCAGGTTATTAATCCCACTGTCGTGGCTAATCAACAATCCTAAGATCAAGATTCGAGATAATCAAGCAAGAATCAAGCATTAATAACAGTTTAAATGAAGAACCTACGGATAAACCTTAACAAATATGCAATTTTAATGATTTCTAGTCATAACCCAAGAAATCCCAAAACCTAACAAGTGATTTACTCAGAAATAGATGCTGAAATCATATTAACTGAATAAGATTGCATTAAAAAGTAAGAGTAGATGATACAAAAGGGTTTGAAGTCTTTGGATCTCAAGAACATGTAGATCTTCTCAAAGTTTCTCCAAAAGTCTCTATTTCTCTCTCTACCTCCTTAATAAAACAGTGTGTATCTAAATAAAAACGAGTAAAAAGTATTTATACAAGTGGTAAAATTAGGTTTACAGAGCGCCTGTCGATCGACACAACCAACATGTCGATCGACACGAGGGCATCTGTGGAGATTTTTTACGTCTTTAAAAACTTCTGTCGATCGACAGCGGATATACTATGTCGATCGACAGGGACCTTTTAAAGGTCTCGATTCTACTTGTATCTCTTCCGCTCCAAAATGGTCCAAAATGCTTCAAATGACCATTTCCTGCAAAACACTACAAAAGACACAAAAATACCAAAAATACTAATACAAAACCCGCTTATATCATGGTTAAAATCGGGTAAAAACCATGATATATCAACTCCCCCAGACTTAGCGTTTGCTTGTCCTCAAGCAAAATCATAAACCAAGAATGGAAAAAGTTGAAAACACATAACATACCTTTCCAGTTAGTGAACCACATGATTTAGAACCAACCAAAATCAGACCACCATGTACTTCTCCGCAGACAAACACGGCTTTCCAAATCCATTCACCACTTCGCAGCATAATCCGTTAGTCTTCATCGCTTGACCTCAATGATCTCAATACCATGAACCTTCTAGACTCATTTCCATACTGTACCGTGACAAATCAACCTATACAACACTTGGTACTCTTTCTCTCCCCCAGACTTATTTTGTTCTATATTTATATATATACATATTTTTGTGATTGTTGAACTCGAAGCAGTGCATATTTCACTAATGTTGTTCCTTGTTAGGAGACAGGGTCGTGACTCACTACTATTGTTCCTTGTGAGGAGACAGGCTCGTGAGATTGCTCGTCCTCTACATCCTTTTTAAGGGACTCTGACTGCTGCTTTTGAGCTGGGTGATCATCTCGAGTACAGATTCATTCGATTTATTCCTCATCTTGTACTCAAAAACTATTATTTCACCCCAATCCTAGTAATATTTTTATATATAGCGATCTTTTTATATATGGGGAAAGGAGTACCTTTACTATCAACAGGGGGTTGCATTTATCAGGTACGAATGAGGAGTCAAGCTCAATGGACATCGATCCCAAAGAGAATCGTGCAATAGCTCTGACTTGGCGGATTAGACTGGAAGTAGCGGATGTTTCTAGTCAACCGGTCGATCCTAGGATTTTTCATTAGTCTGACTCTGAAACTGATCCTGGAAGAATGGTCACACGCTAAAAAGGACACTCCACTTAACCAATACAAAAAATTTCTACTAGTTTTGACTCGAAAAAACAAAAAAAAATTCCAAAAAAATATGAGTCAAAACCAAAACAAAAAGAAATACGTTAGTAGTTCCCTCCCCCAGACTTAAACAACACTGTCCCCAGTGTTATCAAGCCCGAGATTGGCAAAAAAAATCAAACGAAACGTGAACTTGATCGAAAAAGTAGAGAATTTACCATCTTGAAGAACCTGTCGATCGACAGAAATATCATGTCGATCGACAGAAATATCATGTCGATCGACAGATTACGTTCTACCTTAACCGTTGAGGTGTTGAAAAATTTCAATTTTGTGCCCGCGTCGATCGACATAAACAACATGTCGATCGACGGATGAGCTTCTGTCCAAATTTGCACATTTGTAGATTTTTCGAAAAGTGTTTGGTTCGATGTTCCAAACTTGCATCTACAGATATTCAACAAACAATCAATGGAAAAACACGCACGCAATCTTTAAATAGAAATTCGAGTTCACATTTCGTTTGAAATTCTAACAAAAATCCGAAATCAAAGTACTAAAGGGAAAATGTTTGAAAAGGGAAAAACAAAAACAAGATAAAGTAGAATGGAGGAAGGGAACTAGTCCTCCTCCTCATCGAGATCGTGCTCTGGTGATGGTGTGTTGCGTGGAGACGGTGTGCGGGGACGGATACAGTCGGACTTGCAAGACATTGCATCCCATGTCGCCTTTAGAGCCTTGGTGATCCAGCCTAAACGCGGGTCGTCATCCATCAAACCTGCTGGGAGACTCGGGAAGCGATGCTCGTGTAGAGGTTGCACTGGATGTGCCTGAGATGAGCTAGCTCCACCCCGTGCCGTGAGTTTCCTCGTAGGCCCCATGGGCTTAAGACCTTCCTCAGGTAGATTGAAGGAGATAAGTGTAGGGTCATTAGTGACCCGCAATAAATCCATCACTCTCCCAATCTCTACCTTTCTCTTTTGGCCATTCGCAATTGGGAAGACCCAGTGTAGAGGATGCTCATGCGTGATCCAATGAGCATTCTTCATATGCTCCAAGTCCACAGAAGCACTCTTCTTCTCCTCCTCATATTCGGTTGTTGAAACCTTGCATTTCGTGAAGATTGGAGTAAGGATGCTTCCCACCGGTAATTGCTTCTTACCGAAATTAGTAAGAGATAGCGGAGTATGCTTGAGCGAGTAGAGGTACTCCATCAACACCATTCCCATGTTTGGTGTTATAGTGTCCCAAGTCTCATTGTGGATGACGCTCCTCAAAGCGTAAGAAAGTAAGACCAACTCGTAACTCCTAACCTTCACTGGCTCCATCTTGCACATGATGGTAGTGGTGAGCAATCGAATCAAGTAGCGAGCAACTGGATGACGCACATCGGCTTGTGCAGAACTCCCACTAATTCCACAATGTCTGGACGCCGCCAGCAATGTCCTTTGGCAATCCAACAAGTGGAACTTCCGGGAACCCAAAAGTCCTGCAAACGGTTAAGGCATTCATCTTGTGCCGCTTCCCGTTACTCATGTGGAAATGCCTTGGATCTAGATTGTCTCTGGAGTTTTCGCGTCACTGGATAGCTTAACCGTGGCGAAGAATTGGCGGACAAGGTCGGGATACATCATTGAACGTCCGTCCACCAATTTCGCCAAACCCATCTCTTGAATCAACTGCTCAACTTCGTCCCTGATTTTCAGAAGTCCTAGCGACAGCTTGTCGATGAACTTGGTGGTCGCTATGGGGACCTTGAGCCACTCGTTGTAGAGGAGGGAGTCATAAACGTCCCAAGCGGGTGAATCTTCCCTCTTCTCAATCTCATCACTTGTCAATACCGACTTCAACGTTACTCCCCTTTTAAGAGACTCAAACTCAACCTGAATCCTTTTGCTCTCCTCCCTTGGCCATTTCGGTTTGGCACCACGCTTGATATCATAAGTAGGTGGTGGAGATGGAGCTTGAGAACTCGAACCATCATCGGTCCTTGGGCGTTTGCCTGTGCTTTTATCAGTCGTACGTACCATCAGCAAAATGAAATCACAAAGAAAAACAAGCAGAGGAAGTTAGAAAGAGGCGACTGTCCCAGTTCTGCATACGACAAGAAATCACACAATTGCAACACCAATCTCGTCTAAATCATGCCTATCACGACTCCTAGCATCACTATTAAACCTATTGTCGACACAACAATCACCAATTCGCACAAATTCACAACACATTCAAAAACCCCCAAATTATAAAGTTCAAACCCTAATTATCAAAATCAACACAATTTAGGCATGAAATTGGTTCAAAATTACTCTTATAGTGTAAAGAAAGTATTCAAAACTCAAGAATCGAACCAATTTAACCCAAAAACACATCACCTCTATTCATGAATTCGGAATGGAAAATCGAGAAAGGGAGACATACCTTGTTTGGTTGCTAAAACGAATGTGAGAATCGAAGAGAGGAGGAAAATCCAAATGGATTAGGCCCAAAAATCGATTGATTCGGTCAAGTATTTGAAAGTCTAGGGTTTGGGGTGATTTTTGTCGATCAATGGATAAAGTAGAAATGAAGAAGAAGATGAAAAATTAGGTTAAAAACCACTTACCTCGTGGTTTTCGCTGCCCGTGTCGATCGACAAGGACTTACTGTCGATCGACAGATATGTCTCTGCCTAAATTTTCCCTTAACTTAAGACTAAAACAAACGTTAGTAAAACCAAAATTAAAAGCTAAATATACACACACTTACAAATGGGTTGCCTCCCATTTAGCGCTTGTTTTCAGTCATTAGCTTGACTCTGTTTGAAGCTCAGGCTCCGGGTGCATCATCCAAGGGTACCATGTGTCCCTCCGGAATTTTGGCTTCCGCCCAGTAATGTTTCACCCTTTGACCATTCACCGTGAACTCCTTTCCATCTTTTGCGATTAACACCACAGCTCTATGTGGTCTAACCTCTTTGATTGTGAACGGACCTGACCAACGAGAACGCAATTTACCAGGAAAAAGTTGTAAACGCGAGTTGTATAGCAATACCTGGTCGTTGGGTACGAAGCTCCTGGAGATTATCTTCTTGTCATGGTACGCTTTTGTCCTCTCCTTGTACAGCTTGGAGTTCTCGTAGGCATGAAGTCGAATCTCATCCAGTTCGTTCAACTGAATCAATCTTCGTTCTGCGGCGGGCTTGATGTCAAAATTGAAATGCTTTACCGCCCAAGCTGCCTTATGCTCGAGTTCCACCGGTAGATGACACGCTTTTCCATAAAGCAGATGGAAAGGAGTGGTGCCTAGAGGAGTCTTGTAAGCAGTCCTATAAGCCCAGAGCGCATCGTCTAGCTTTGTAGACCAATCCTTGATCTTCTCAAGGATTGCCTTGATCTGCCTATTCGACACTTCCACTTGACCACTCGTCTGTGGGTGATAAGGACTCGCCACGCGATAGTGAACACCGTATTTCTCTAAGAGTTTAGAGAATATCTTGTTTATGAAATATGTTCCACCATCACTAATGACTACTCGTGGCACTCCAAATCTCGGGAAGATGATGATCTTAAACAACTTAATGACCACCGCAGCATTGTTCTTCGGACTAGCAATTGCCTCCACCAATTTGGAGACATAGTCCACCGCGACTAATATGTACTCATTCCCATAAGAGGATGGGAATGGACCCATGAAATCGATGCCCCAACAATCAAACACTTCAACCTCGAGGATAAAGTTTTGCGGCATCTCATGTCACTTGCTAATCTTTCCTCGCCTCTGGCAGGCATCACATTGCAGTATAAATGCATTTGCATCCTTAAACATCGAGGGCCACCAGAAACCCGCTTGAAGAACCTTGGACACTGTCTTGAACGTGGCAAAGTGCCCTGCATATTCTGAACCGTGACAGTGATAGAGCACATCTCGAACTTCGCTCTCTGCAATGCATCTCTGATAAAGCCCATCTGAACAATGTCGATATAGATACGGCTCGTCCCAAAAGTACCTCCGAAGTTCTCTCATAAATTTCTTCTTCTCATAGCCCTTGAGATCATCCGGTGTAGTCTCTGCAGCAAGGTAATTGGCTATGTCACTGAACCAAGGCCTATCGCTCTCTGTGACCGCGTTCAACTCATGGAGTTCCATCTGATCACCCATTGTCGATCGACATATAAGGTTTATGTCGATCGACGGTTCATGTTCTTCATTTAAATTTTCGGACAGTGTGCTGCATGTCGATCGACATAGAAGCTTGTCGATCGACGGCGAATGCTCTGCCCCAACACTTAGCCGATTTTCCGGTGTAGCCTCTTGCGATCCAATCTCAATGAAGTGTACACTTTCCTCTGGGAAGTAATCATCGATTGGTACACTTTCTTCTATCCGAATACGCGAAAGGTGATCCGCTACACCATTCTCGACTCCCTTTTTGTCCTTGACTTCTATGTCAAATTCCTGGAGAAGGAGGATCCACCTCAACAACCTCGGTTTAGCGTCTTTCTTTTGCATTAAGTACTTCAATGCTGAATGATCCGTGTGCACTATAACCTTGGCTCCAATTAGGTAAGAGCGAAACTTCTCGAAGGCGAAAACGACGGCTAACAACTCCTTTTCAGTAGTTGTGTAGTTCCTTTGAGCCTCGTCTAGCGTTCTACTAGCATAGTAGATTGCATGAAGTTCTTGTCCTTCTTTTGCCTTAACACTGCCCCAACTGCGTAATCACTTGCATCGCACATTACCTCGAAAGGTAAATCCCAATCGGGAGGTTGCACTATCGGGGCACTCACCAAAGCCTGTTTAATCTGTGTAAAAGCATTTAAACAATCAGCATCAAAATCAAATTTGATGTCTTTACAGAGCAATGTGGTGAGTGGTCGAGCAATCTTTGAGAAGTCCTTGATGAACCACCTGTAGAATCCAGCATGGCCAAGGAAACTACGAATCTCGCTAACCGTAGTTGGCGGTTGAAGACTCATCATCACTTCAATCTTGGCACGGTCCACCTCAATACCATCCGCAGAAACTCGATGGCCAAGAACAATTCCTTCTTGCACCATGAAATGGCATTTCACCCAATTAAGCACCAAGTGCTTCTCCACGCATCGAGCGAGCACTTTCTCTAGGTTGTCCAAGCAATCCTTGAACGAATCACCGTGGACCGAGAATTCATCCATGAAGACCTCCATATATTGCTCAATCATGTCGGTGAAGATGGAAATCATACACCGTTGAAATGTAGCTGGAGCATTACAAAATCCAAATGGCATTCTGCGGTATGCAAAAGTGCCATAAGGACGTGTAAACATGTCTTCTCTTGGTCATCTGGATGGATGGGGATTTGGAAGAACCCAGAATATCCATCGAGGAAACAGTAGTAGGGGTTCTTTGCTAAACGCTCTAGCATCTGGTCGATGAAGGGTAACGGGAAATGGTCCTTCCTTGTGGCCGCGTTTAGCTTCCTATAATCTATGCACATCCGATGAACAGTTACAGTCCTCATCGGAATTAGCTCATCTTTCTCGTTCTTTACTACTGTGACACCTCCTTTCTTTGGTACCACATGCACTGGACTGATCCAAACGCTATCCGAAATGGGATAGATGATTCCAGCTTCTAGGAGTTTCAAGATCTCCTTCTTGACAACCTCTTCCAGATTTGGGTTAAGTCTCCTTTGATGCTCAACCGATGATTTGCTCTCATCCTCAAGGTGAATCCTGTGCATACACAAGTCCGGAGAGATACCTGCAATATCATCAAGAGAATAGCCGAGAGCTGGGCGAAATTTTTGTAGCTTGCTCAGCAGTAAGGCGAGCTCTGGATTGTTCAAAGAAGAATTGACAATCACGGGGTAAGTAGAATTAGGTCCAAGAAAGGCGTACCTTAGCCCAGCGGGAAGTGGCTTGAGCTCAAGCTTAGGAGCTTTTTGTTCGCTCCAATCACTGATTTGTTGAGCTTTCGATGAAGCTTCCCCCAAACAAGCACTAGCAACCAAGTGCTTCCTTTCCTTGGTAGCATCCATCATCCTAGCATAACCCCTCGCATCATTATCAAACTGTTCTTTCTCTTGCACAGAGTTAACCAAAGTCCTTTCCAAGAGATCAATGGGATGATTCTCATTGAAAACTTCCTGTGCAAGGTCGGTGAGAGTGTCCAAGTAGAAGGTGTGCCCATCTATGGTAGGTCTCTTAATAAGCTTGTCCATTTTGAACTTCATCTCGAAACCTCCTACTCTTAAGTCATGCTACCTCCTTGGTAATCAATCATGGCACCGGCCGTGGCTAAAAAGGGCCTACCCAAGATAAGAGGATCCTTGGGTTCCTTGTTGTATTGCAAAATCACAAAGTCAGTCGGAATCAAACAGTTCCCAACCTTGATTGGAACATCTTCTAGTACTCCTTCTGGAATCCTAACTGACCTATCCGCTAAGATAAGAGAGATCCTAGTGGATTGGTAATCCGTCATCCCAAGACTCACCGCAACTGAAAGTGGCATGAGGTTGATGCCTGAACCTAGATCACAGAGAGACCGCGGAAATCTATCCTTGAAGATATAACAATCCAAAATAAAGCTTCCCGGATCCGTTAGTTTCTCTGGGATCCTGTTCTGAATCACTACGCTTACTTGTTCAGAAATCATAGCCACTGCTTCCTCAATGCCCCAACTCTTGGTCACCATCTTCTTGACATACCGTCGTATCATGGGACTGAGTTTAACGGCTTCGACAAACGGAAGTTCCAACACTAGCTTGTCTATGATGGACTTGCATCTTCCATCCTCAAGCTCTTGCTTAGATCTCTTCTGGCTCTTTGGGTAAGGTACCTTGGGTATGTACACTCTCTCCACTAGATTATCTGACGATTTTAAAGGAGAAATCGTTCTGGGGGTTTCCTGTCGATCGACGGTTGTAGGTCATGTCGATCGACATGGATCTAATGTTCTTGTATCGACCACATTTTTCCCTTTGTCGATCGTCACTGGACCTTCTGCCAAAATTTGGTTTGGCTGTGTCGATCGACGGATACAGCTCTGCATCCGGAGACTTGCTCTGTTCTGTTCCTGTCGATCGACATGCAGGTCTGTCGATCGACAGGCAGGTCTGTCGATCGACGGATGACCTTCTGCCCGAATTTCATTCTCATCAAAATCTCCAAACTCATCAAAATTTTCATTACCAAGTCCTTTCTTCAACTCAGGCCCTTGGATAATCTTTCCACTCCTCGTTGTGATGGCAGCAACGGAATGCTGCGGGTTAGCATCCGTTCTAGAAGGAAGGAATCCTTCTTGTCTCCTCGAGTTCTCGGCGGTTTGAGCGACTTGAGTGTCTAGCTTCCTCACATGAAGATTGATAGCCTCAATCTTTCCATTCAAATCGGTGTACAAGGCATCGATTTTGCCATTGAAGTTCACCGTCATCTTTTGTTGACCCTCCAGAATTTGCTCTAGCATCGAGTCCGTCTTGTTATCCGACGACTTAGGAGGTAGAGTTTGGTAAGAAGAAGAACCGTAATTCCTAGTGAAGCTGCTCTGGTAGGGTTTCTGATAATCCGTATTCTGGAACTGCGGTTTGGTGTAGCTAGGTGTGGCTTGATTTCCAGTGAATGTAGATCTCTGATTGTTTCCACTGTAGTTGTTCCCACCGTAGTTTCTGTTACCCTGCTGATTACAAAATCTATGTCCCTGATAACCACTACCACCGACGTAGTTGCAGTCCTCTTCATTCTCTTCTTCATCTCGAATGATGGTCTCTACTTCCTGAGTAAACTGTACTTGCTTCTTTCCCACCAACAAGTTATGCATCGAGTCTAGCTTGGCTTCCATTTTGGCCATATTACCTCCATCTGTGCTCTTCCCAAGCTGCTTCCTCTCGTAGTCTATGTTCTTCGTGCTACTACTCGAAGCCATGTTCTCGATGAGTGCCAACGCATCACTTGGAACGTTGGTGTTGAAGTTTCCTCTACTTGCAGAATCCAAAGACATTTGATGTCTCCAATCGATTCCTCTGAAGAAGATTCCCAACAATTGCACATCACTAAAACCATGATGGGGACAATCTCTCTGGTAAGATTTGAATCTTATCCAGGCATCCTTAAACGCTTCGGTTGGTCCTTGTCTGAATGTCGAGATCTTCATCCTTAGATCCTCAGACCGTGTCTCATCAAAGAAGTTGACGAGAAACGCGTTTTTCGTGCCCTCCCAAGTAGTTAAAGAACCCGGGGCTAACTGCTTTAGCCAGTAAGCTGCTTTTCCACTGAGAGAATACGGGAAGAGCTTGCAGAAAAGGTAGTCTTCAGGAACCCCATTTGCTTTGATGCTGGATGCTAAGTCCTCAAACATCTCGATATGGTCCATGGGATGTTCTGAAGGAAGGCCATGGAATGGGCGTTGAGCTACCAAAGAAAAGTAAGCCAGCTTTAGCTCGAAGTCATTCCTAGGGAAGGAAGGAGGTCTAATAGCAGCTCTGTTGGTGTAGAACTCCTGAGGCCTATAGTGCTCTCTCAATGTACGCTCATGCCCAGCTGGCTCGTGTTGTTGCTCCTCTTCTATCACGGTTCCATCGTCCTCAATGCGCTGGCCCTCAGCGTTATACTTTCGTCCTTGATGGTCCGTGATGGCTCCATCTGCACCACGGAGCAAGATCACTATGTTGTTGACCATCTTGGCTGCTCTCGTTGCTCGCTCTAACTTTCTAATCTCAGGAATGAGATCGACTAGCTCTTCGTTTTGATTGCTCCTGGTTATACGATTAGGCATAAACCTGAAACACACAAACACCAAGAGAAAAGAGCAAGTTAAGTATCAAAATAAAAATAAAAGCTTAGACAAAATCTTAGTAACTTGAATTGAACGGTAAATTCAACTCCCCGGCAACGGCGCCAAAATTTGATGCGGGCTCAAATTCACCCTCGAACCACTCTCTCAAACAAAGAGGTCATCGTAGTATTTAGGGATCGAAATCCACAGGGAGTTGGAATACACAATCAATCTTAGCATTCAGATTTTGCTAAGTGAAACGATATAAATGTAAATGCAGATTATAAAACAAGTAAACGAAAGATGGTTAATTAAATTCTTGAAAAGATGAAAGCTAGGTCATGGAAATTCTTTAGGTAATGATTCGAAATCAATATATAACAATTGTCAAGGTTCAATTAAGTGCCGTTCTAGAACTCAAACACGAAAATATAGCCAGCTAACTGTCGTTACGAAGGCTATCTATCTTTAGATCCTCGAATCCCAAATTTCTTTGTGAATTCGTCGAATCTAAACAAGCATTTAGTACGAGCTCGATATGTTCACAAAGTCCCTAAGCCAAATTTCTTTGCGAATAAGTAACTTTGCCCATTTAAACTAGTTCAGGTTATTAATCTCACTGTCGTGGCTAATCAACAATCCTAAGATCAAGATTCGAGATGATCAAGCAAGAATCAAGCATTAATAACAGTTTAAATGAAGAACCTACGGATAAACCTTAACAAATATGCAATTTCAATGATTTCTAGTCATAACCCAAGAAATCCCAAAACCTAACAAGTGATTTACTCAGAAATAGATGATGAAATCATATTAACTGAATAAGATTGCATTAAAAAGTAAGAGTAGATGATACAAAAGGGTTTGAAGTCTTTGGATCTCAAGAACATGTAGATCTTCTCAAAGTTTCTCCAAAAGTCTCTCTTTCTCTCTCTACCTCCTTAATAAAACAGTGTGTATCTAAATAAAAACGAGTAAAAAGTATTTATACAAGTGGTAAAATTAGGTTTACAGAGCGCCTGTCGATCGACACAAACAACATGTCGATCGACACGAGGGCATCTGTGGAGATTTTCTACATCTTTAAAAACTTATGTTGATCGACAGCGGATATACTATGTCGATCGACAGGGACCTTTTAAAGGTCTCGATTCCACTTGTATCTCTTCCGCTCCAAAAATACCAAAAATACTAATACAAAACCCGCTTATATCATGGTTAAAATCGGGTAAAAACCATGATATATCAGTCAACTGGGTCGTGCGGCTCCGAATTCACGTTCCTCCAGATCGTCTGCGATCTCAACGATGTCATCAGTCGCACCTGTGATGGCGACGACCCCATCTCTGAGAGGCGTTGGTGTATGATCCCCGCGAGCCCCTCGAGCTGAAGGCAAGGCTACCGGGGTGAAACTGAGAGTGGTCGGGGTGATGTGAAGCGCGGCACGTTGAGGATGTCCTCGAGACTGACGGGCTGCCGACAAGGCTCTGATTTCGGCGATCATGTTACTATTGATGGCTTCCTGGCTCTGGGACTGCTTTAGCAATTGCTCGAGCATTGATTTGAGCTGACTGTAAGCTTCCGGTGTGGCTGGGTCGGCCAAACTGGTATTGGTGGTTGTCTGGTTTCCTGTCGGGATCGATCCGCCTGCTTCCGCATCCAGAGTGGACTGGCCGTTCGCGTTGGTTTGCCCATCCACAGCGGACTCCCTCGGATCTGAACCACCTTCGATCGCTGGAGACTGCGGGTTCGTTATTGACATCTTGCGAGTTCGTCTAAGTGTTTGTTTCGTGTATGAAGCTAGTGCTGCGAGTAGATACCCTCCTTCTAGCGCCAAATTGTGCGAGCTAGAATTTCACACAATAGAATTTGTGAAGATTCAGATGAAAAAGAGCTTCTTTAGGGTTTCAAACACTCAGATAGATTTCGAATTAGAGTTCTTGAACTGTTCTTATTAGCTGAGAACTGTTTTGTCTTATTCAATCCAAAATTTAGGGTACATGCTTATTTATAGGAAAAGTAGGAAATAGTATTGGGCCTTTAATGGGCCTCTGTCTTCTGGGCTTCACCAATTGGCCGGTTTGTAGTAAACCTCCGGTTCTGCCACCGGTTAACCGAATCGTCGGAATTGCCGGTTTAACATATATTTAGTCGGTTTAGGCTATCAATTCTTCTAGGAGAGATTTGACCCCTACAATCATCACACCTTATGTTTTCAAATCATATTGTATTGATTTTGTTATATTAGTAGCCTCTGGTTTTGTTTTTGCAGCAAGGTTATGGCCTATTCACAAGCTTGGTCACAGGTGATGACTACGTGCATGTTGGTAGATCAGTCAGAGATACAAGTGACAACACAATACTCCCATGTAGCTCGTACCCAGCAAAAGAACGTCAGAAGCTGAAGAAGAGGCAAAGGAACTAAAACTTGTGTTACTAAGAGCAAGTGATGAAAAACTGACGTTGTTTGTGTTTTGTCAAACTATGTGTTTTGTGAAACTTTATGTGCGTTTTGCAAAAATATGTGGTACTTAATGACTGCTTTGGAAAATGTCTAAAATTCTTGCTTGAATGTCTAAAATAATTCTTTTCCTAATACAAATTTCCAATATAACCACTTCAAAACATTTCTCCATTAAACCCAGAAACTGTGTTTTTCCTCTTCATTTTCTCTTCCATATCATAGTACCATACACATATAATTAATGACTTACCAAAATTTTATTTTTATTCCAAAATGTCAATTTTATTTTAAAATTTCTTTCTTCATAGATTTATTCTCTTAAGGTCACTTCTCTTCTATATATCACTACTAAACCCTAAACCCTAAACCCTAAACTCCCAAATTCTATTCATTATTAAACCACATACACCAAAATATTCATATTATTCAAGTTAAAACCACTAATCCAAATTATACCACATAAACCACAATTTCAAATTATAGGTTTTAAAGAAAAAATCCAAATTATACCACATAAACCACAATTCCAAATTATACAACATAAATATAATATCCAAATTAATCAATTAAACCAGAAATCTAATTTAAACCACTTAAACCACAATTATCAAAGTCAATATGAAACATATTACAAAAGTCAATTAGAAAACACAATTAGAAGTCATACAAATACACTTGTCCTTACACAACCGAATACTAATAGTACAAAAACCCTTATGTTGGTGAAAATTAAGGATCTTCATTCTGAATTACTCTAAATAACACATAACAATTGAAATCTTCTCTCACTGATTTCAATTTTCTACTTCAACAAGTACCATATACTACCTACCACCACAATCCCAACAAAAACCGCATACTTAAGCCTTCCAATCTTAGTTTCATTCTTCTTCACCACCTCCTTAACCATGTTTATTTCTTCATAGTATTTCTTCTGCTCAGCTTTAGGAAATCCAGAATCGACAAACTGTGTGATCCTCTCAACTTGCCCACGGATTATGTTGGCTTGCTCTTGGATTTCCATTCTTATGATGCTCAGTTCCTCCATCATACACTCATCCCACCATTTCCAAGTGTGATTACGTACGTCCTACACCCAACAATTAGTTAATTAAGACTTAATTACACAAAATGATAGACAAATTGAATAAATGAATCAATTCCTAATTTACTCACTTTAGAGAACAAGCATGTGAAGTATCTCCTTCTTGGGTTCTCGTGAGTGCGAGAAGTCTTCATGATAATCAATTCACCGCAAGCATAACGACTTGGAAGCCCGTATTGGCCATTTGCCCGATTAAAATCAATGTTCACACTTGCGATGCTTGTAGAGGTCCAACTGTAACTCACCATTGTTCTTATACACAACAGAACACAACACAACACAACACAAACGAATGAATTCAAGCAGAACAACAACTATAACCCAAACTCAGAAACAAGAACATCAATCAATCCGACAATCTCATTTCAAACATAAACCAATCGAAATCGAAATTGAAATCAACACAACACAACTTGACC
This sequence comes from Draba incana, assembly GCA_963576765.1. Lineage (NCBI taxonomy): Eukaryota > Viridiplantae > Streptophyta > Magnoliopsida > Brassicales > Brassicaceae > Draba > Draba incana. Next base: position 21,416,020 of record OY755204.1, on the reverse strand, counting down.
TCTCAATTCAAGCAGAACAACATAACCCAATCCTATAAACAACAACATCAACACAATCTCATTTCAAACCCCAACATACGAAGCTAAACCAATCGACATGGAAATTGAAAACAAGACAATAACTAACACTCGAAATCGATTTCGACTAACCTCTCACCAAGATTCACACTTAATAAACTCCAATTCCACCAAACTGATATGATTTTGAGCACAAACCCTAAAAACTTTTTTTCCCCAAATATAAAGAACACGACTTTATCAACCCACCCACCATATAACCGGGACCCGACCCATATCCGAAAACCCGACCCAATTAATTACCAGATCCAAAATTCAAACGAAACAACGTGGTTTTTGTTTTCAACGTTAAACAAAACGGTTGCGTTTCACTATTCCGTAACCGATATAACGCCGAAGGGCATATAGCGGGTTGACCGAAACATGAGGGGTTGACCTGCATTTTATTTACTTCGCGGGTTAATACACGAACCCTAGACACTTCAATGGTTTTTTTGCAGAAAACCTTTTTTTTTAAAGAGGGCTAATTAATTTATAATGTTTACATAACCATTTTTTGATATAGTCAATATGTATGTTTACGCGATACCATATAGAATACGTCATAAGCAAATTCCTTCTAACAATGTCAAAACAAGAGAACCAAATTCCTTGAAATTTACTAGTTGTATTATTCTTATTCTTATTATTCACTATCAATTTCCTTGATGCTTGCTTGACACTTTCATTTCTCAACTATTAAATTGCTTATTTAATTATTTGATTTGGTTAGAAGTTGAAATAGAGTTTATGCCGATCGGATAGTGATTGTCGTCGCCTTGTCGCCTAAGTTTTAAGTTTATATTGTATACAAGAAATGATACATATCATTTCTTATTTTTAACAAGAAACGAATAAATATCATATTGCGAGTAAATCAAGTAAAATAATAAAATGCATTGTATCAAACCTTCTGGTCCACGTAGTGTCTTTGAGTAACGTTTTAAAGAAGACTACTTAGAAATTTGAGAGATTTATCTCCTTAAGGATTAAGACAATGCAAGTCTATAATTTCTACTACACATTCTCCAAAAACTAAGTAGATACAAAAAATTATCATTCTTTGTATCAACTATCGAGATGATCGAGGTTTTACGAGTCAGTAGTCAGCCTACTAAACAAAAGAGAACATATATTGGTTTTCTTAAAGATTGGTTAGTGAGTCCAAGCTTCAGTCACTTCTGTTTCCATTGAAGATAAGTCACCTGCAAAATGTTCATAGTGACTCAGCTTTTTCATTCATAACATAACCAAATATCAATGATTTACCAGGTGCTGAGGTTGCTCTGCCTACCCGTATGGATGACGAAAGCTGGTCCCTACTTCCCTGTTATAAATTCCATTGAAGCGGTTAGAGTATTCAAAGAATGGTTCTTGACGAGCTTGAACTTGAAAGTCTTGACAAAGCAAGCGACGTCTTTCTGACGATTCTTCAGTATACTGATGAGGAAAGCTCGTCCAATGTCGTTCCCTGTCATAAGTTTCATGCGGAACTCCATTGACGAAGCTAGAGCGTTCAAGGAATTGTTCTTGACGATGATGACTAGCTTGAAAAAGAGAGTCTTGAGATTGAAAGCAGTTTCTTTCAATGGATATGAGCTTGTCCAGCTCTATTGAATTGTCTTGAAACCGAGTATGGTCTCTTCCAAGAGAAAACGACACTGATCTTTGCGTTGCACGAATAGGTTTATCTTCGTACTTTGAATGTCTATGTTCTTCGTAATAAGAAAGATCATATGGAGATGTTCTTTGTCTTGATTGCACCAAAGGATCTAAGACTTGTCTAAGATTATAGTCCCGGCGATAGCTGAGATCAAACGAAACTGGTCTTTGGCTAACACTGTGAAATTCTGTTTGGAGGGGACGCTTTGATTCTAGTTCCTTCACTTCTCGCCATTTCATTTTCTCAGCGTAAAGCTCCTTAGCAACGCGACATAATCTGAACTTAAAAGTACTGCACTCTCCCAAAAGGAAAGGTTTGTCACATCTGGATCCATCTCCTCTCTTGTTCTCATAACCAGGATACTTGCTCTTCTCGAACGGCACACATTGAACCAACACAAGAAAGCATCTGCTTGCGAGACCCTCGAGATTCCAGTCAGAAAAAGGCGCATTGTTCTTATGAGAGACATGAATTTCTCCATCAGCTCTTAGCATATGGCTTGCATAACGAAAAAACCCGAACACTAGGTCCCTATGTTTCCTACAACAGACAAAGTCCCAAACCGGTTTACACATCCAACTGCAAGAAGATAGTTATCTATATATAGAGTCAAAAACATGAACTTACAGTATAAGACTGGGATCAGATTCTTTGCTATGGAAACCGGCGTGCGGGAAGTTAAAGACGATGCGGTCAAATCTTCTGAAATGAAGATGAGGATGAAAATGCAGCTTAGTTGCATCAACTCCATGGTAAAGAGAAGCTCCAAGTCTCTTCAACGTTTCAAGATTTGTTCTTGCATTCTTGTACTTTCTAACCACATCATCTGCTTCAAAATGAACATAAAGTTACCACCTTTTTCATAAGCTATAAACAGAAATGAACATAAGAAGAATGCAAAACCTTGAAAACCCATCAATTCTGCTTCGAATCACCATAAGGAGACATGAATCAAACATAAAGCTTGAACCTTTATACATGTTTATAAGCTATACACAGAGAAATGACACCAAAAGATCCTTAATCCCTGAAATTGATTTCGATTCTGAAAGTGACATAAAACCCTAAAACCCCAAAAGCGAAAACGAAATCAAAACCCTAAAAAGCTATAACAAAGCATGGAACAGAGTGTTAACCGTATGAATCGAGAGAAGAAGCAACGATATTGGAACCAGTGCGGAAAGAAATGGCTAAACTGTGAGAGAATGAGAAATCTCCTTCGCCTACGAGAAGTATCTGGTGATTCGATGAATAATGAGTGACCCATACTTGTTCATCATCATAATCATCGTCTCTCTCTCTGATAAGCTCTCTCGTCGCCATTAGAGTGATAAATGATAAACCTTGGAAAGTTTATGTTTTTATTTTGTTTAGTTTCAAAATATCGCAACGTTACTGTTGTTATAGAGAGACGATTTAAGTTTCCTATCGAAATTCGAGAATGACGATTCGGTTTTACACAAGAAACTCAAAAAGATGATAGTGATTTGATTTTGGTTTACTTAAGCACATAAAGTATATATTTTTGTTGCTTAACATGGAACATTCCAAGCCCATATAAACAGTTATTGAGTAATGATATGGAAGAGCAAAAACGTTTTGTTTTTAGCGTTTGGGTTTGTATCCACACAATGATAACACTGAGAGAAGCTTAATGGACACCGTTGAAGAACAAAAGTGTGCTTTAATTTCTACCACCCTAAACCAGAGCTTATTTGAATTGTGTGGTAAGTGGTAACAAAGAAAATTTCATGATTAAAGAACCATCTTGGTACAACAATGTTCAACGCCAAACTCATGTGATTGATTAGCCTCTTTCAACTAAAAGCTTAATCCAAATAAGAAATGACAAACTGAGAAACTTAGGATCATCTCATCAAAGCCTATGAACAACAATATATAGTTATGGAAAATGAAAACCAGATTTTGAATTGGATTAAAGCAAGTGCCTTTGTTCAAACACCCAGGGGCGGCTCATTAAATTCGTGGGCCATGTGCAATATAGAAAAAAAATCTGCAAATTGTAGGATGTGTAAATGATTAAAAGTAATTTGGGCCTTTTTTGTAAAGTTTTAAAAAATTTGGACCCTAAAATACAAAGAAAAACAGAAAAAAACAAATTGTGGGCACAGGCATTTGCACCACCTGCACCTATCCAACGCCGGCCCTGCAAACACCTAACACCATCGAAACCCAAAGATCCAGAAACATCAACACACTCAAAACGTATCTAAACATGAAGAAACTGGTTCCTGAGTTTCGAATAGAGACCCGAAACTCGAAATGCTCAAAATCCTCGAAATGCAGAGCCTGTGATCGAAAAATATTCAATCTTTTAATTCAAACCACAAATTAGCTTCAATGAGCATATCAAATCTCACAAAGTTTTAACATAAATTCTCATAGAGAAAACCACAGTATTCAAATACCAGAGATTTCTAACGACTGGATTCCGATGGAGTCTTCGAGACGATCGAAAGCGCGTGTAATCCACTATCAAGCTCTTCCTTAAGCAAATTGTAAACAAGCCTGTGCCTTTTCACCAGATTCATACCTTCGAATCCTTTTGAGACGATCTTCACATTGAAATGGGTTTCTTCGTCGGTACTTTTTCCTTTCATTCCAGCGTGACCTGCGTGCTGTTCAACAAGGAGATGCGCCAAACAACGAGGATGTTGTTCAACAAGAAGAACAACCACTACGGAGGTCATCACGACATGTTGTTCAACCTAAATATCTCGATGATATTATTCTACAAGCAGCAAAAGATTGCGAAAGACTCTTGCTTGCAATCAATGATGAACCAAGAGACTTTAAAAAAGCAAAGGGATCATCAAAGTGGACAAATGTGTGTGGAGAAGAGATCGTTTCGATTAACAAGAACAAGACGTGGTATCTTGTTGATAAACCGATGGGAGTCAAAGTCATTGGTCTAAAGTGGATCTTCAAAATCAAGAAAAATGCAGATGATTCAATCAACAAGTACAAGGCACGACTTGTTGCGAAAGGGTATTTACAAGAGTTCGGCATTGATTTTGAGGAAGTGTTTGCACCAATAGCTCGATTGGAAACCATGCATCTTCTGATTGGCTTAGCAGCATCACTTGGATGGGAAATCCATCACTTAGACGTGAAAATGGCGTTTCTACATGGAGAGTTAAAGGAAGATGTTTATGTAGAACAACCCGAAGGTTTTGAAATAAGGGTCAAGAAGACAAAGTGTACAAACTTTCAAAAGTCCTGTACGGATTGAAACAAGCCCCACGAGCTTGGAACACGAAGCTAGATCAAATTCTAAAAGGTATGAAGTTCCAAAATTGCACAAAGGAGAGTGATGTGTATCGCAAAGAAGAGGGATAATTACTTCTAATAATTGCGATTTATGTGGATGACTTGTTTCTTACATGAAATACACTTAAGGCTATAAGTGATTTCAAGAAAGGAATGGAAGCTAAGTTTGAGATGTCGGACCTCGGAAAACTTACTTACTATCTCGGAATAGAAGTTGATCAAAGAATCGTGATCAAACAAGAATCATACGCAAGAAGGATTCTTAAAGAAGCCGGATTGGATACATGTAATCCGACTAAAGTTCCCATGGAGTTAGGATTAAAGGTATCAAAGGCAGAGAAAGAATAAGAAATAGATCCAACAAGCTATAGAAGAAAAGTTGGATGCTTAAGATATTTACTCCATACCCGACATGACTTAGCATTCTCAGTCGGAGTTGCTAGTTGATACATGGTTAGTCCTCGGAAGTCACATGGAGAAATTATGAAGCAAATCCTACGCTATTTAAAGGGAAGTATCTCTTTTAGCTTGAAGTTTAAACGTGGAGGATCAAAGAAGATTGTCGGATTCAGCAACAGCAGTCATAACATTGATCCGGATGATGGACGAAGCACCACAGGTCATATCTTCTACTTTGGAGACTCGCCAATTACTTGGTGTTCTTAGAAGCAGGACACAGTAGCCCTCTCGTCATGTGAGGCGGAGTTCATGGCAGCAACAGAGGCAGTTAAGAAAGCAATATGGCTCCAAGATTTGTTGAGCGAGATCACCGGATGGAAGAAATCCAGTGTTTCACGGCAAGAGTAAACACATCCACAAGTGCTATCATTTCATACGAGAATGTATTGAAAAGGAGCTTATTGACGTGGAACATGTACCGGAAACGGAGCAGAAGGCAAATATCTTGACAAAGGCATTGGCGAGAAACAAGTTCATGGAAATGAGAAACTTGATTGGAATGCAAGACATGTCCGAGACAAGATTAAAGCTTAAGAGGGAGATTGTTGCACAAGCTTCAAAGATACAATCTTAAGATGTCCTTAATCAAGTTGGATTTGGATTACGATAAGCTTAATGTAGTCCTAATAGAATTAGGAGTTATCTAGTTTTAAAAAAGGAAACACGTTTAGGAAATGGAAATTCTAGACTTATAAATATGGTTGCCGAGATGTGGTAAATCGTAGGAGATATCTATGAGCTTTGTGTTTAGTTTTTGAGAGAGTATTCTAAACATTAATAAAGAGAGTAGTCTTTATTCAAAGCTAAGTTGTTCTTTCAAACACTTCACGAAAATCATTTTAGTCTATATGTTTTATTCATGATTCACCATATCTATCGTTTAGCTAATATGCTTGTAGATGTTTTGGCAAAAGCTGCATTATTGTCTTTAAATATTTCCTCCAATATTGCCAACTTAGTTGACATAATAAAAATTTGATTTGTTTTAAAAAAGAATAAAATTAAAAAAAAAGAATAATTTTGTCTTTAGCTCTTGAATGCAGTCATCTTAAAACGAATTATGAAAAGGAATGGCTTGCGGTGTTGGCAATGTCTCTCTCCCACACCAAAAATAAAAAGCTTTTGTAACCTCCAAAATTTTTCCCTCTCTCTTTTCGGCGGTTAAGCTGCCTCAATCTCACCCACCATAAACCCACAAAAAAATTAAAACTTTTTTATCGTATCCTCCAAACCCATTTCATCATTTCTCCTGAATGTTCCACTTCTGTTGATTCCTTTCAAGAACAGCGATTCAAGTAAAACAGAGCTAATGCCGCTTTTTAGGGTCGAACTGAGGAACGTTTACGGTTTAGGTCAAACGGAGCTCCACAGAAATGTCGATCTTGAAGACTCCAAATCGATTCTCAACGGTGTCGCTGTTTCGGGCCTCGTCGGGATCTTGCGTCAGATCGGTGATCTCACCGAGTAAGTATTTAAGTCAACCCCCAACTCTCTGTTTCCTCTAAATAAATATTCTCTCCTTTTTTTTTCAATTGAATTACTTATAAATTTATTGTTTTTTAAAGTGTGATATTGTGTAAGTTTTTTATTTTTTTTGGTTAAAGGGTTTGTGATAGAGTGTAAGGAAAAATCCTCAATCTTGCTGTGTCTGGTCTTCTTGATTTATGTGTTCTAATCAAATCTTCCAAAATAAAAACAAATTAATTACATATGCTTCAGGTTTGCAACAGAGATATTTCATGGTATACAAGAGGAAGTTATGATTACAGCTTCAAGAAGCAATAAATTGAAGATGAGGCTAAAGCAGATAGAAGCTAAATTGCCTTCAATCGAGAAGACAGTGATTGCACAAACAAATCACATACATTTTGCATACACTGGAGGTTTTTTTCTTCTATTTTGTCCTGTTTCTATTGTTAATCTTCTTTATTGTCTAGATTCTTGTTTAGGCTTTCACATGTGTTCTTTTAAACAAAAGTATATCCTCTGAGTTTATTGTAGGACCAGCTCACATGCCTTTTCACTAACTTCTTAACTTAAAATAATCCATGTGGTTTCTGTAGTTTAGAGTTTAGTAATGATAGTAGTTTAAGTCAATCACATGGTGAAACAGATCAATTCTCTTCATTTTGGATATATATTTCAAAAATGTGAAATTTTAGTGATATTTATTTGAGTTATAGTACTAATGTTAGAAAGGAGAACCGTTTAGTATTGGTTTGTAGTAGACATTTGGTATAGTGAACCAATTGACTTTATTTGGTGTGTAAATAATATGAAGAAGATGATTACTATGTAAGTAGAGTGAATTAATAGAGTTTCACATGCTCTTTCAGGTGTGGAGTGGCATCCTCGTATGCCAAATGAGCTAAATCACTTTATTTATGATGACTTGCCACAGTTTATTATGGTACCATACGAAGATTGTAGGGATCCTCCGCGGTTGCACTTGCTCGACAAGTATATACACGCCTTACTTTTGTATTATTTCAGTTTCTGTTATGTTTAAGACTAATTAGAAATGTGATATTCATTATTTGTGGTTCCTCTTCAGATTTGATATAAATGGTCCAGGATCTTGTTTGAAGCGGTACTCTGATCCTACTCATTTTAAAAGAACATCAAGAGCTTCTAAACTTCCACTAATTAAGGTTTTTTTTGGAGATTAAATCAGTTAAATGATATTTCCGTAGAGTTTCTTCTTCTTAACGGTTGATTTACTGCTTCGTATGCATGAAACAGAAGAAAAAATCTGTGCCACGGAGTCGAGATATATCAAGTCTTGCATCTATGGCTAACCAGAGTGAGAGGTAAAGATATACATTTGGATTTGACATTGTTGAGTAATGTTTCACATATATTTAAATGAGATATATCGAAAATTGATATGATTTCAGGAAGACATTTACTTCTTTAAGCTTCAGTGGACGAACCTCTTCCTCTAAAACTGCCTCAACGATTGAAATAGAATCGAAATCCGACTTGCAAGATAACCGTTCTTCTTTCTCTTTCGACTCCAGAATTGGTGGAGAGAAAGCTAAGGGAGTATTTACGTCTTCAAGTTTTACACCGAGAGTCCGGACCATTGCTTCAGTTCTTTCTGAAAGTGAAAGCGAAGATGCAAATGATAGTCCTTCTCAAGATCTAACAGCTTGTGGATCCTCTGGCGTTAGTTGGCACGAGAAATCTGAGATTGTCGAACTCGATGTTCTGCAATGTGTAACATATGATATAATGGAAACAGGCTTTGTTGTGGATGCTGAACCGGTATCAAAACCGAAAGTACACACAGCAGTTGAAGCGGTCGGAGATATCAATCCGAGGGTAATGGATAGAAACAATGAAGATGAAACTGAAAGCGAAGAGGATGATTTTGTTGACGCGCTTTACACCATTGATTCAGAGTCTGAAAATGATCAAGGGTACCAAAACATTGAAGAGGTGCAGAATAAGAGTTCCAATGAGATTACAGAAGAAAGTTTGGAACACTCGGTTTTTGAGCAAGAAACAGACAAGGTTTCTAAAAACTTTAGTGATAATGAGACAATATGTGATGCTGCATCTGATGAACTGATCCATCAAGATCCATGGGCGGCTTCCAATATAACAAGTAATGGTACTCATAATTATTCCAATGGCTTTTCAAATCCCTTGTATGATATTAGTGGAATCCAAGAACATCAAGAAACAGAAGCTGATACCGAATCCATTACAATATGGACTAATGGAAATATACTGGGACTTAAACCATCGAAACCGAAGATTGTAGCAGCAACCATATCAGAGAATGATGAAGATCTTGATGCTGAAACCTTAAAAGATCACTACAGAGAAGATGAGGCTCCTTTTGATTGGTTTACTTCATCTCCTCCACTTGATCACATGAAAATATCTTTCAATCCCTCGGAAACGTTGCAGAGTTCCGAACTGAAGCTGAAACTTCCGGATGAATATACTCTTTCTTCATTTCAATTGGTGCCAGAGACTATTGCTACTTCACTTCCTGATTCTGATTCAGACAAGGACAGTTTCTGTAGATCCTCTTCTTCTTACATTTCAGAAAACAGCGACAATCGCTCTGTCTCAATCTCCGAGCAGCAGTGGGAAGAAGAATCAGGCCAAATCCGTGAAAGCAAGAGCCAAGAAATTCTCTATAATGCTGAAACTGATTCTCTCTCAGCTCCAACTCCACAGATTGAAACAGCAAATGGTTGCTTAAGTGGAAATGTCTCATACCTCCAAAATCCAGCTGAGCCTTTACCACCGCCGCTTCCACCGTTACAGTGGATGGTTTCCAAAATACCGTCTGGAAAATTATGCGAGGATTCCAATGAGCAGTCTCTAAAGGAGACTCTCATACGCGAGTTTGAGCAAAAGAATTCTTTATCTTCAGTCAAGAAACAAGTAACCAACATTGTCACTGCTTCTGATCCGAAACTAGAAATCCATGTATGGGAGAGATATAAGTTTTCTACATTTTTCTCGATGTTTTTTTTTTTTTGGTTTTCGATATAAGGAGTTTTATCTGGTGATTGATAGGTACAACAGAAGAACAATGTGAGGGATTACAAGCAAAGTCATGGCAATGAAAAACAGACAGACGCTGGAGACTACTTGAATCAAATCCGAACAAAGGTGAACTTCTTGATTCGAGTTCCATGTCGAAATGCATTACTAAAGAATGGAAACTGTAGTTTCTAGTTTTCATGAGACAAAAATCTTAATTTAACAAAATAAATACATCACAAATGATCATAACGATCAAATTAACTTTACATAGAGATTTGAAAAAAAATCAAATAAATAAAGCAAAAAAAAACTTTTAAATCATCCTATTGAAATTAAAAAGACAAAGGGGAGTATTAGAAAAACTACGTGAAAACATTGTTCTCAAATAGGAATGAAACATGGCACAAGATATTTGTTTTCTCCAATCCTTATTTCCACAATGTCCCAATAGCATTCTCGTATCCAATAACAATATCCTTGTCAATCATAACAGCAATTCAACCTGAGACGTGTGGTAACGACAAAGACATCATCATCGGAAGCTACGATGAATACCAATATCAGCATGATTCTAGAAAAGGCAAACTCCATTCGACAGGTTTTATCATTTACATTTTGATCTCTGTTTCTATTCGCAGTTACTTGTCCTTAAAGCATTAACATTTCGTACTTGTGGTCTTGCAGGCTGTAGCAAGCGACCGTGGAGATGGCGAAAGCGATTCTTGGAGCGAAAGCGATATGTGACATTGAGTGCAACTCACGTCTGTACTAAGAGAATATCACATTCATTCGTGTTTCTTATTTATCAAGAAGTAGATATCTAGGTCGATTTTGTCGTACGTTTTATATCTGTATCTTCAAAAAAAATATAACTTCAGAATATGTTAAATGTGTTTAGATAACAATTTGGGATTAGACCAAGTGTGTCTTGTGATAATGGCGAATTTCCCGATATTCTAAAAATTGTATGTGTCCTTGAGTATTCAAGATTTGAAGATCGATTCCTAATTGGAAAAGACACAAATGTTTGTGCTTCAGAACACTTCGTTAATCTAAAGTAAAAGAAATGGATGAGTAAATAATTCCTTTAAAACTACTCTCTCCATTCTCAAAATATTGATGTTGTAGAATTTTCACAACTATTAAGAAAACATATTAATTCTTAGTTATAAATGTATTGTTTTTTGTACTAAACAATTTTCTATGACTCTAAACCAATAGTAATTCAATAAAACCAATTAATGTGTCTTGGAATTTACAATTCATCATTATTTTTTCATTAAAAATGTATTGAGAATGTAAAAAATCAATCTTTTAGAAATATTTGTTTTTCCTACAACATCAATCTTTTGAGAACTGAGGGAGTATTTATTAGTACTAAGCCTAACTAGTTTAAATGCAACAGGTTCGTATGCAGTTGCGAGCATTATTAACCGTTGTTAATTCTTTCCTCAATAGATAAATTGATTTCAGGTTTATGTATATGTATTGTTTTTGGATTTAACAAGTCTATTTTATTTTTTTTTGTAAATAGTTTACTTTGTTAATTAAATTTTACCTTAAAGCTAGATTATATACTTTTTAAATAGTTAGATTCGGCTATTACCATTTATATTTCAAGTTATTCTATCAAATTCCACAAAAAATTACAAAAAATATAGTCAAATTCTACGGTTAGCATTTAAACTCTTCAAGTTGTTATTCTACGGTTAGCGTTTAAACTCTTCAAATTCTACGCTTAGGGTTGTTACTCTATCAACATTCTCCTCTATTGATTTATCTTCTTCCTTTCTGAAACTAGCAAACTATTGCTTCAAATATAATCCTATTTGGTAGTGACTTTGTCTGATACTCCTTTTCCAAGGCCTTCCACATACCCAAAGTTGTAGTCTCCTTCACCTTCCTCAAGATAGGATCACTTAAACAGGTAGGAATCATATTCCTTGTCTTAATATCTTTTTCTGCTTTCTTAGGATCCTTACAAATGGAGAATCACCTTCCTTAACTATTTTTGTAGATACAGAGGTCTAGTCTTCACTAAGAACTGATAACAACCCTTGGATCTATAGCTTACTAAGTAATTTGAGCTTCCGAAGTCCAAAATCTCCACTTCCATCAAACTTTTTCATCTCGAATCTGCCTGGGATAGGATCCATCTTTTTCTAATGTGTATGTTTTGTTCTGCACGGATAAACAATACACTCGAGTAGCACAAAAGTGGATTGACAAAGAAAGACTTAAAGATTCACAAAGTCTTATCAGAAAACCTTGAGGTACAAAGGTAAGCCTCTTGCCTTGATCTAGTTTCTAAATCCGTCACTCGGGTCTTATCTTCTACTTTTTTGACCTCGATTTGCTTGTCTGATGAAACTTGTTGTTCTGGCCTCCAAGATCCAGTACCCTTCTTCTTCCTCAACCCTAACTTTTGCAACACGCTTGATTTGTCTCTCTCCTACGATCACCAACAACCTGATCACCATAAATCTTCTCTCCGGTAATACCCTGTTCTCTTTCCTGTAAATTATAACTGTCCCGAGCAACTTCCTGGAAGCTCTAATACCACTAGTTGAGTTATCTCATAGCGGAAGCTATATATGTAACTCGATTGATTCGATTTGACCATGTTTTTGTTTAGCAGAAATTATATAACACACCAGACTTAACGAGTTCCCACCAACGCGGTGGTACGTCTCGTGAGCGACGGTACACTCAAACTCCACTAGAAGAATCAAAAGCTTACACACATGCCTTCTATGGCGGTTTCTAGGATTTCTTAGAGATATAAAAGAGGAAAATAACTTAGAGAATAATATGTAAGCCCTAAGCTTTAGAAGAAACTTGTAATTGTAATGTGATGATGTGATCCAATGGAGTCTTACTCCTTATATAGATCTTCAAGTTTTTTTTTTCCATTTGTGCTTTCTTTTTTCTCTTTGTCCTTGGAGTTAATTGTCATAAACTCCTCATGGGATTGAGTCACACAACAAGCTCTAACAAATCTCTCTCTTGTACCTTGATGGACTTAATAACCAAAAGTCCAATTCTCATTTGTCTTTGTTGATCCACATAAGTCCACAAAACCAATAATTCGAGAGAAACTCCCTAGAATACCACACTTTGAAGTTTTATTTCCAAAACCACCACCAATTTTTAAAAGTTCCATTAGTACCACTAATTTTTAAAAATTACCACAAACACAAAAATTGATTTTCAAATATTAGAATTTATTTTTTTGGGTTTGAGTTAACTATTCTAAAATTAGGGTATAGTTTTAAGGGGTAGGATTTATGTTTAGGGTTTAGGATTTAGTTTTGAATATTCAAAGTTAATTTTAATTTTATGGTATATTTCGAAATTTTGAAAAAAGTGGTATGTGTGAAAATTTTGAAAATTGGTGGTAATTGTATAAGCATTATCAAATTGATTAGAGCGTTGCTAATCGAGCACCATTATCATAGTCATCGTCGACGTGTCCGTGCATACATCAATATGAAACAAAATACAAATATGATCTCTCTCAAAAATTAATGTCGTTATAAGATCATGAGAATTGCCCAAAAGATGACGTCAGGGACCATGCCTAGCTCCTTGAAGGCTTGTGGACACTCAGCTAGAGGAGTTTTCCTCATGAACCCAAGCGGGTTAACGGTTGGAGTCTCGTTAGACAATGCCGTCATTGGCCGAGAGGCTGATTTTGGCTGCATTCCTGAGGGTCTCTTCTTTGTTGACTTCATTGCGTGCACTCTCCATCTGGTGATTGGACGAGCACGATCTCGCAAACCTCTTCCTCGTGGTCTCTGGTCACAACTATCTCGTAGTTCCCAGCTTTGTCTGTTACTGCCTCCTTTGTCAATGTCACTGTCTGGTTCTCCCTTCCTTTGCACTCGCTTCACTTTCGCACCTGCATGCAAAACACATATGAAACTACAGTTATTAGCAGGCCCGGTTTTGGGCTTGTGCATATGCACAAGGTCGGGCCTATATCTCAAATTATTTGTATTATTGTTATCTTGCTAAATTTAATGGTAAATAAAAGGTCCAATTTCAATTAAATGGTAAAAAAAGGGCCCAAATTTCTTTGTATGTTTTATTAATAAGGCCCATACACTACTAGAATTGTTGGAAATAGCGAAGGATTCGCTAGGATATTTCCGTAGCCTTGGTTATTAGCTACGCAAATAGCAACGGATGGCGACAAAACAGAAAATGTTACTTTCGTAGCTAAATCTGTGGCGATTTTGTAGCGATTTGTAGCTATCTAGCTAGGGATGAAATCCGTAGACATTCCGTAGTAAAAAGCTACGCATTAACTACAAATGGATTTATCGCCAAATAAATATTTAATGGCGATGAATAGTTTTGAGCATTATTGTTGCTAAATGGTAAAGATAATGTGTTTATAAATATTTAGAGTGCAATTTGACTAAGATTCATCTAATTATAAATATTTAGACTAATTTGGACTTAAAAAATTTATCTATTAAGATTGCTTCTATGTATGATATATTTTCTCTTCGATTGTTGATAAATATGTACAATCTTACGTTGGTTAAGCCTCAAATCTCAAATCTTAAATGATGAATTTTGATCCTTAAAATTTAGACTTAAACATAAAAAAAACTAGTGAAAAATTGTAATAAAAATAAGCATTCGGTAAATAAAGTTAATTGTAATTGAGACCTATGATCAAACATGGCTTTGCAAATAATGTTTTAAGATCACACATATTTTACGTAGAAAAGAAAAACATACTATATAAAATGCACATAAAGGGCTGCCTTCTCATTGGTTAGTCCATATATATTTCATTTATTGGTGGCATTGTTTTTTAATCTGATTTCTTTTTTTGTCCTCTGTTCCTTTCTCTAATTTTTTGTGGTCGAGATTTGTTCTCTCTTTTCTTATCCTTGGTTTCTTCTCCTTCTTTCTTTGACACAACCTTCGTTTCCTTTCATCACAAAAGTAGATCTGTTTTGACCTTTTTTTCGTTTTGTTTGCAATTTCTTACATTACTAGTAAGAGAAGGAGTATGAAGCACTGATGTCAAAGCGTTCTTGGACAGAGATTGAGAAGAATCAACACACGGTTTTGCTACCGAGTCCACTGTAACGTCGCTTGAAGGCAAAATCAAAGGTGAGAGGAGTTGGAGAAAGAGAATCTCCCGTAGATTAGAACGACTGAACTAGTCGTCTTCTTCCACACAAATCATTGTCGGTTAAGATTGGAAAACATAAGGTAATACATGAGTTCAAAATTTTAGATCTGAGATTTTTGAAACCGGGAAAGTACAAGATCTTGAAAAGATTTTATTGGTCTAGGGATTCAGATTCGAGACCTTCATGGACGAGAAACACACGAGGGATGTTGTTAAATTGATGGACGACTATAGCATCACGAGGCTTAGTGAAGAAAAACGGTGGTTGTGGGCGAAGTTACCGCACCGGCGGCCGTGGTGGATATGAATTCTAGATTAGGTCTATGTAATAGTCATTTAATTATTTTTATTTTGTTGTATTACAAAATAATATTATCAGTAAAATGATTCAATTTTATTTTTCTGGAAAAAAATCCAATTTCTTTTATTTTCCTTTTTTAAAAACAATTTGTAGACATACTACTAGCTACAAAAATCAATCACCAAAACCGTCACTAAGAAGCTACGGAATAAGTTGTAGCCTCATTGTTGCTATTGGCTACGGACATTATTCTCTCTAACTTGTCGCTAATTAGCTACGAATGTGCTACGGATAAAGCTTCGCGTCGGGGCTGAGGCGACGGAATCAATTTGTCGCCATCTGTCGCCCACTTGATTTTAGCAACGGATTATGATTGATAGCTACGAAATAATTTGTAGCTATATCACTAGATTCTTGTAGTGATACTAATAAGTTTATCCATTATCATAATTAGTATTATATAAGAATTAAAGAAAACAAAATCAATTGTTTAAAAAACCTAATCTATCGTCGCTACCTCAGAAGTTTATCCTTCGAATCCAATGGACAAAAATAGGATCTGCAGTAAATCCAAGGTAAATCGAAAATTCATCAGTTAGGGAATGTTTTTCTCTTAATTTTATTCTAACCGTTACAGAATTTCCAATTTTTCCCTTATAAATCAAAAAATTAGTAGCTATAATTCTGATTATTCTCTTTCTCTGAAAATTTCTTGTAAAATTCGTTTGTTCCTCAGTTCTCTAAGCTCCAACAAGATCATAACTTTTACAACTACAACTCAACAAGCTACGGTCACCGTTTTCTTCATAACTCACCAGGTTTTATTGCTTCCTTATAATAATCTAGATTCTCTAGTTTTATTCATAAGAATCCAGGTTTTATTGTTTGAATTTTGATTGTTAAATATGGCTCCATCTGGCCATGATAAACGGCAAAAAAGAAAACATGTGGAAACATTTATTCAATCTCAAAAAGGGTCTATGGATAGATTTGTTGTGAAAAAGTCACATGATAAAGAAAAGATTGATGATATTGGTGTTTCTAGTGCTCATGAGGATATCAATATAGATAATACAGTTTTAGATGCTCCCGAAATGCTTGAAAAAGGTGATGGTGTTGGTGTTTCTAGTGGTCTTGATATCTATGATCCAAGAAATTGGGATATGCTTGATTTAAAATAAATAGAAAGATTAGCAATAAATGGACCAAAAAGAGATTTTTCTATTGTAAAAGGTCGTAAAAACGAAGTTGGTAGAAGATTTCTTTCATTTTGCTACACTAAAGAACTAGGGAATAGAGAAACAAGTGATAGAAAATGGCTAGTTTATTCTTAAAGAATTAGATGTTGTCTTTTGTTTTTGTTGTAAGATTTTTAAGTTGGGTTTTAAGAAAAGTCACCTAGCAAAGAATGGAATTTCGGATTGGACACATATACTCTTTACTCTAAATGAGCATGAAAAAAGTAAGGAACACATGTTTAATATGAAAGCTTGGACTGAATTACGGCTTAGATTTAAAAAAAATGAAACTATTGATAAATATGCTCAAGAACAATATAAGAAAGAAAAAGATTATTGGAAACATGTATTGATAAGAATTCTTGCAGTTGTGAAATATCTTGCAAAACATAATTTGGCATTTCGTGGTACAAATGAGAGATTATATCAAAACAATAATAGATAATCAAATTTGCAAGCTGTATTCTACCAATTCGAGATACGGAAATAAAAAGGTGATAATGGAGATTAATTGAAACTTCAAGGAATTTGCTGAGGCGGGTGATGAACTGGACACGGCACGTGTCGCAATAGACGGATCCTTTGATGTTGAAGCGGTCGAAATCATCAGCATCACCGGCCACAAAGTTAACGACCGTGGTGAAGCATAGGGCAGATGCAATGAAAACGATAAATATTTATGCCATTTTTGCTCTAATTCTCTTTAATTCTCACCTTGATTTTAGTGGTTACTCTCTAAATTTAGCTTTTTCGTGTGTGGGGTTGAAATTGTATTTAAATTGTGGAGTTTTGGTTGAGATAAGTAGAGTTAGCAAAGTATCTCATTTTTTTTTTTTTTTCGGCAAGCAAAGTATCTCATTTTATAGAGAAATAAAGACCAAAAAAAACAACAACAAAAAACAATTTTGTTTCTATATTTGGAAATTTGCTGTCTGGGTATTGTTGGTGTGTGTTCTTCTTCTGGTCGTGTGGTGTTTGGAGATGTATTTGTTTGACCCGAATTTTTTTCATTACCATCTTTATTCGATGGATTAGATTGTATTTAGTTGCAATTGATGCATACTTTAAAGTTTGTGGAAAGAATATCTTACCAATCAAGCTACATGGCCATTATTCAGTTACTTACTATATATATATCGTACTGTGCCCACACTTGAATCAATAAGGGGAGGGGTCGAACTCCTGACTTAACTACATCAAGTGCGGTGGTTACCTCACTGATCCTAACGATCGTGTGCCCGAAGATAATCATACATATCACGTGTGATGGTTGCCCATAGTGAGCCGGTTTACAAGCATCATTCGCAAAAAGAATAATTATGTGGAGGATTATCTAAGACACCGTCGCATTTCGGACTTGCGCGAAGGAGGGAACCCGTTTGAAACTAAAATAACTTTTCATTAGAGCATGAGTGAACTTATTTAGCGTCATGTATAGTATAGTTACCTGTTGGAGCTGGATTACACCATTAGAAATCCGGCCCACTAAGCATGAAGTATAATCAGACTCGGTTATATTTAGTATTAGGCCTAAAGCCCAGAACCACGCGCGTTGACGTTAGTAAAAGACCAGTATGCCCCTCGGCATCGCTGAACCCGATTGAACGATCCGTTGACCGCCGAGATAGAAGAACCGCTGACCGAGCAATTCAGCAAGGAATGACCAAGTCAGCGCCGCTCAACGGTTAATGAAGAGATCCCAATATTTTTGGAGGACGAATCAGAACGTGCACAAATCTCCGGCGACGAAGAGGGATACGCGGAGCTGAACCGTTCAACTCGAAGGAGTATAAATAACTAGCTTTAGAGCCGAAATAGCTAACTTTTCCTTTACGTACACACTCAATCACACTTTAGCTCACCAAACACTTGTCTTCAGCTAAAGTTTTTTGTATACTTGTTTGAATATCAATAAAATTCTATTTTTCATTATTTTGGTCTCGATCTTAGTTAGATTTATAGATATTTCTTAGGACTAAAGTTTATTTCCCGAATTCACATATAAATTCTTAGTGTATTATCTAGCTTCCACATTTGGCGCCGACTAAGAGGAAAAAATACAATCGTCATACACAGAGAACTAACCTCTAATCCACCGCAATGGGAATGGATACCACCAATGCTCAAGAGCCAGCCCATATCACCAACCCACAGATTGTTGACCTGGAAAAAAGAGACGTATCCGAGGTCGTGGTCAACGACCAACCCGAATCCGGTCAGCACCATATCGTGGTCAATGACCAGCCTGAAAAAACCAGAACCAAGCACTCCCGGTTCACAACCATCCCACGAGTGCAGAAACTACGGATCCAAACACTCAGTCCGGATCCGCAATAATCACAACCATCGTGCCTATTCTTTGGTGCCACGAAGCGTATGGGTACGTAATTTGACCACAGGTGGAACAATTTCAGCTAGCATCACTAGCACCTCAACAGGAGGAATCTCGCCACTCCCCACGGGACGTAAGAAACGCTCCCAAGAAAATTTTTCAAAGATGCACCGAATGCTTTCGACTCTAGTAGAGCAAACGCAAGGCCAAGACTTAACCGTCCGAACGGCAGTGGCCCGCCTCCATCAGTAGCAGAGAACATTCATGGCTCAGCTCTACGAGATGTCCCAATCCATCAACCAAGGGCTCCCACCTCGCAGGACACCCATTAATGAAGTGACTCCCTCCAAGAACACAACTTCGAGGCGTCAACTAGACTTTTTAAGGATCCATATGACCCCTGCAAATGCCACTCGTTACCCAGCATTCAACCCCGTTCCAAGGGTGAACTTATGGACAATAGATCCAGCTGGCCCAAGCTCACAAAGCACCTTCGCGCGGGTAAATAAAAGATCCTTACCACCTCCTCCCCCACTGACCACGACACACCCGACTCTGGTAGTTTGGGCAGGACATACATCCCTTGCAAGAATTCCCTAGGGAAACCCAGCTTGAACTCCAGCTGATCGGATTGAGACAACTAGAAATACTAATCTCGCAGCTGGAGAAAACATTTTCAACCAAGACACCTTCTACAGGCACGCCGAGCAGACTCAAGCAGAGCTGCAGCACATGCGATCATGCATCCACAGAGCCACTAGTTCAACTCCAGATTTTGACCGGCAATCAAAGACACTCGGCAGACGCCATTTACTAACAAGATAGCTAAAGCACCTATCAGAAATATTGGAAAAATCAGACTTCTGGAGTTTTCTGGAAGTAGCGATCCCAAGGCCCATGTAACAGCATTTCAACTTGCCGTAGCAAGACCTCACCTGGCCGATTGCGAAAGAGAAGTGGGGCACTACATATTATTTACCGAAAAACGGCTTATGGCATAAATCCAAGTTTCGAGAGGAGCTCACTGTCAACCCCTTGATACCGCTCAATGATACGCTTCACAAAGCAACCTTCTACGCTATCCTCGAGGAAGAGACAACTCTCTTAGAGAAAAAGTATACAAACCTCGCAGCCTCTCCTGGGTTACAAAAACCTAAGATGTTAGTCAAGAATTATGGGAAGGGGCAACAGGCGTACGCCATCGACCATTCACAGCAAGGTAAGAAGTTCGAGTACGATGAAACAAAATTTTTGTACTCATCATGGCAAAAGAGGTTATTCTACCGAAGAATGCCGATACTTAGCTGGCCTCAAAGGAAAACAAAGGAAAATTGCTGAACCAGCTCAGTGGAACCCGATGGTCGAGGAAAAAGAAACTGAGATCGAACATCCACCTCCCGAAAAGTCCAAAAAGAAGAAGTCAGTGGCGAAACGAGAAAGACCCATCGAAGAGACAAACCCGATTCAGACCCTACCTTCATCCAGAAAGCGAATAGACCTGATCTTTGGGGAACTCAACATATACGGCGAATCGATGAGGTCAATCCTGACTCCACCGCCAGCTCCAAAGAAGTTGGTCAGCCCTTGGATGAAGATACCACGCGCCATCAAAGGCATGAGTAACCTAGCTCCGGCCAAATGGGTCGACTTCATCCTCGGAGGATTGAAACTATGCAGAGACTCGATAAACTTAATCAGAGCGCACCAAAGCAGGGCCAGCGCAGCTTACGTACCCCCAGACGCATTTAGATGAGTAGACCACCAGATTGCTTTCGTAGAAAGCGAAACATATCACCTAGACAAGCCACATGACGACGCTCTAGTCATCCAACTAGAAATATATGGCTACTTAGTTTTTAAAGTAATCATATACACTGGCAGTTCAGTCGATCTACTATTCTATGATGCTAACAAGATAATGAGTCTAAATGACTCAGGCCTGCAACGCAAAGGCACACCGCTAACTGGTTTCGCATGGGAGACAACCTATTCCATGGGAATGGTAGAACGAGTCCACAAATTCGTAGATTTTGTTATAGTAGATCGCCAAGCTTTATTTAACGCAATACTTGGGCGGCCATGAATATACGCCATGCAAGTCATACCTTCAACATATGACCAATACGATAAATTCCCTACTCCTACCAAAATATCAACGATCAAAGGAAGTCAAAAGTGGGAAGAGGAAATAGTAATTACAGAAGTGGGAAGAGCAAAATCTTTGTCAGCTCGCTGAGCATAACAACCCTCAGCTAACCAAACCTCAACAAGATTTGATTACCCAGACCTGTCTTGACGAAGCTCACCCCGAGAAATGCGTTGGTATCGCAGCCGACCACCCGGAACCAATCAAGAAAGAACACCTCTGATATAAAAGGAATTAGCATCGACGTCACGTCTCATGAGCTGAACATCGATCCTACCTTCAAATCAGTCAAGCTAAAAAGACGCAAATTAGGTCTGAAGCGAGCTAATGTCGTCAACGACGAGGTAAAACACCTACTTAAGGTTGGATCAATCAGAAAGGTCAAGTACCCTGACTGGTTAGCCAATCCCGTTGTAGTTAAGAAGAAAAACGGAAAGTGGAGGGTATGTATTGACTTTACAGATTTAAATAAATCATGTCTGAAAGACAGCCTCCCAGTCCCGCACATCGATCGTCTAGTCGAAGCCATAGCTAGACACTAGCTGCTATTATTCATGGACGCCTTCTTAGGTTACAATCAGATTTTAATGAATCTTGATGACCAAGAGAAGACTGCATTTATAACAGACCGGGAAACTTATTGTTACAAGGTTATGTCCTTCTGACTAAAAAACACAGGGGCCACATATCAACGACTGGTCAACAGAATGTTTGCCCAGCAGCTCGGCAAAAGCATGGAAATTTACATCAAGGACATGTTGGTCAAGTCAGCAGACCAAAACGATAATGTAGCCCACCTTAAGGACTATTTCGCAATCCTTAACCAGTACGTGATGAAGCTGAACCCCGCTAAGTGTCCCTTCGGAGTCCCATCAGGAGAATTCTTGGGCTACATGGTCACAAAGCGAGGGATAGAAGCTAACCCCAAGCAAATCATGACATTTCTAGAAATGACATCTCTTAAATCAACCAAGGAGGTGCAACAGCTAACAATATAGATGGCAGCGCTGAACCGCTTCATATCCAGATCCACAGATAAGTGTCTCCCATTTTATCAGTTGCTAGAAGGCAACAAAAGGTTCAACTGGGATGCTAGCTGCGAGGAAGCCTTGAAACAACTAAAGGCATACCTCAGCCACCCTCCGATATTAATAAAATTGGTAGAAGGAGAACCCTTATACCTTTACATTGCAGTCTCATCAGCTACCATAAGCAGGGTACTGGTCCGAGAAGAGCAAAACAAGCAGAAACCGATATTCTACATAAGTAAATCATTGGTGGATCCAGAAACCAGGTACCCGATAATGGAAAAGCTTGCAATGGCAATGGTCATCTCACCTAGGAAACTGAGACCATATTTCCAATCGCATGCAATTGTGGTGATGACCTCTCATCCCATAAGGACAATCCTTCACAGCCCCAACCAGTCGAGAAGACTTACAAAATGGGTTATTGAGCTAAGCAAATACGAGAATGAGTATCGCACAAAGACTAGCGCCAAGGCCCAAGTCCTAGCTGATTTCGTAATCGAGCTAGCACCCCAAGCAATCAACGGAACAGAGCCTAGAAAGATGTGGACACTCCATGTCGACGAGTCCCTCCTCCAGACAAGGATTTAGAGTAGGAGTAACACTCATCTCCCCAGCTGGAAAGGTGTTAGAACAATCCTTCCGACTAGGATTACCACCTTCAAACAACGAAGCGGAATACGAAGCCCTCTTAGCCGGACTAAGACTTTCTCTCGGAATCAGAGTTAGAGAGCTGAGCGCGTTTTGCAATTCCCAACTGGTTACCAGCCAATTTCACGGTGAATACGAAGCCAAAGACGCTCGAATGGAGGCATACGTGAAGATCACCTACTAGTTGACCAAAAAGTTTGACAAATTTGAGCTAACTCGCATACCGCAAGGCGAAAACACCTCCGCGGATGCCTTGGCAGCCCTTGCATCGACCTCAGATCCCTTGGTCAAAAGAATAATCTCGGTAGAAGGGATAGAGAAACCAAGCATCCACCTAGCCCCAAAGGCAGGGATAAACGTTGTCGTAACAAGACAGATGGCCTGAGATTTGCAATCCAAGCCCGGCTCCCAAGCTGAGTTAGGTGAACCGCGAGTCGAACAACCAATGGGTACCGACGAACATGACAAATTTAACTCAGAACAGTCCAAAGCTGTTCATAAAATAATAGAACGACCATATTGGAGGATCCCTATCTCCGAATACGTCACGAATGGAATCGCACCGCCGGAAAAATAAGAAGCCAAGAAATTAAGAACACAAAGCAGTTACTTCTGTATCAAGGAAGGGCGGTTGCTCAGACGGAGTGCTTTTGGACCATGTATCGCCTACATCCACGGAGATAAAGTCATGAAAACTATAACCCGAGTGCATGAAAAATCATGCGGAAGTCACTCCGGAGGAAGAACCCTTGCCTTTCTCGTAAAAAAAGAAGGCAGCTTCTGGCCCACGATGCTGGTCGACTGTGCCGAGTTCGCAAAGACGTGCGAGAAATGCAAAAAGAACCCCCAAATCATCCAGCACCCATCGGAGGGGCTGCCATCAATCTCACCTCCATACCCGTTCATGAAGAGGTCGATGGACATAATTGGACCCCTCACTCATTCGAGACCTAAAAGGCTCGAATTTGTGCTAGTCATGATCGACCACTTCACCAAATGGATGAAAGCCTCGGCTCACCAACAAATCCATCCAGAACAAATCAAAAAGTTCATATGGAAGAACATAATCTACCGACATGGGCAACCGCACAAGGTCGTAACCAACAGCGGCACCCATTACACATTGGCAGCACTTCGGCAATTCTGCCACAAGTGGCACATCCGCCTCACCTTTTCCACCACGAATAATCCACTTGACAACAATCCAGGGAGGACGATAACTCGCCCCCTAATCGAGAACCTAGAGAAACGCTTAACAGCTAAAAAAGAAAGATATAGTGACGAGCTGCAAGGACTGCTATGGGCCATGCGAATAACGACCGAAAAAAGTACCGTAGAGACACCCTTCTCGCTGGCATACGGCATTGAAGCATTGGAACCAATTAACGCAACAATACCAAATCTCTAGGGAACAAATGCACTCCTCACCGAGGACCTCTGCGGTAACTCACTCCAAGATGCCTGATATATCATGGTTTTTACCAGTTTTCAACCATGATATGAGTCCATATTTTAGAGTCATTTTGGTGTTTTTGAGTCTTTTGGTGTTCTTATTAGGTACAAGGACGTTTGGACTTAATTGGTGTTTACTAGAGCTTTATGGAGCATTGTGGAACGAGCTGTCAAAGTTGCGAGTTCGAATTGAAGAGTTGAAGATCATGTCGAGCGATAGGGATTTCATGTCGCTCGACACTAACGATTTATGGGTGTTGATCAACATACCATTAGTGTCGATCGACACTAAATCCAGACGGACCAGTTTACCAGATTTTGAAAACTTTCGTTTTCGCGCCATAAAAGCCCAGATGCTTGCAGTTAGGCCCAATACGTTTTTGTAGTCTATAAATGCTTATTTTCAACCATTGTTTAGGCTATGCTTTATTTCCTAAGAGATATTTTTATGCTAAGAGATTATTATTCATGTCTATGTATGAGTAATCTCTTAGTTAGAGTTTAGGGTTTTTCAAAGGATGAATAAGAATTGTTAGAATTTATTTACTATTGGGATTTGCATATCATATTTATATTCTTCACCATGATTGTTCTGAACTCTGATTTATGCATGAATTAAATATCTTAGGTTGTTTAGTAGATGCGACAACATTATTGAATTTCCTGGACTGAATCATAGGTGAGCAAAGATTCGATTCGCAACGACAGTTGGCTTTGGATCTTTATGAACAATTGAACCTGAATTTATTGCTTGTTTAAATTAATCTGATTTCGCAACGAGAATTGGTTTTCTAGGGTTTAAACATAGATAGTATTTGTAACGACATTTAATTTACTTTACAATAGTGTTTCAAGTTCTAGATTTGCACTTCATCATTCCCAATAGTAACTTTATTCTTCAATTTTGATTTATTCATGCGAATTCCCTAAGACTTAGAGTTTGTCTCTATTTGAATTTAAATCACTTTCAATCATCCTCATTTACTGTTTTCTGCAATTTACTTTATTTTGTGCTTAGCTTAATCTAAACATTTAAATCTATTGTGTCCCTGATTCCCTGTGGATTTTATCCCTAAGTTCTACATCGATCTCTTAATTTAAGAGAGTAGATCAGGGCAAAATTTGAGCATATAAAATTTTGGCGCCGTTGCCGGGGATTGCCGTCGACCTGATAGAGACACCGCGAGCTAGCTGGAATTAGAATCCAAAACTATGAAAAGCAACAGCTCGGCATTATCGGCTGAAGCAAAAACCTTGCAACTTCAGAGTCGGCAGCCTAGTCATGTGCAAGCAACAGAACAAGTCCTAAGAGCCAAGCGTCAGAACTCCAGAGACCCCTTAGGAAGGTCCCCACCGCATTGCTGTTGTGATGCAACCCCGCATCTATAAGCTCGCCAATATCCGGAATGGGAAGACCGTGAAGTTCCAATGGAAGAGCAGCGATCTAAAACTCTTCTACCACTAGAATCACAATCCAACAATCGAACTATGACATGGCTTGATCTCTTTACTGGGTACGTAGGCAGCTCGCCCCCCAAGCGCAGCCACATCAAATAAACATTCCCACCTACTCAGGTCGAATGTAATCCCAACTCTCGTAAAGTTATTAATCAAGAACGATGTTATACAACTTTGGCTAGCTAACCCCGAATTGAAACATGCTAAGGTAAAGTTAACATAATTACAATCAAAGTCGATCTGACAAAACGATCACTCAAAAACTTAGGCTTAAAAGATAGAAGTCCTAAACTTCGTTATGATTAAGCGCCGGCCGACCAAAAATCTCACATCGCTACAACAAGTCCAAACTTGTGCAATTCATTTTACCAAAGAGAAATAGCGGGTAAAAGCCTTCCCAGGCACCAAAGGTTCAGAGCAAAAGAAAACAAAAGCCCACCCGGGCAATTACTTAAAGAAAATTATTCAGAAAAAAAGAATATAAGAATCGGGAGACAATCACGCTGCGGCATCTTCAACCACCTCGTTGCCGTCGAGAATGTCTAGGTCAGCCGGCTGGTTACAACCATGCTGATTGAATCCACCCGAGGCTTGAGTAGCCGGGTCCACCTCCATAGGAGCCATTATAGAATTCTCTGAAACCTGAGGGAGATTCAGCTTCCCAATATTAAAAATCGGAGACCACAACTGAGTGAAAAGCCTCCTCCACCGCCGACTGCTGGGCCAGTAGCCGCTCATGCTCCTCTTCAATGGTGAATTATTCCGAGTAAAGGACTCAAGAAGCTGGATATTGGCCAATAGCTCCTGGAGGTGGATCTCCGCCTTGACTTCCTCATCCTTCTTCTGGAACTTCTCACCAATAAAGAGAAGGATCTCTTCGTACTTCTTGGCAAGCTCCCGGCGACCAGCCCTATGAGCTTCGCAAACTGCAACCTCTTGGCTCTCCCTCAGAGCTTTGTCTGAATCTCCAGCTCCTGATTCACCACCACCATATCGGAGACCTACTTCAGAAACTCCGTGATTCTCCTCCTTCAACCCAAAAATACACTTGCTCGCCTGCTGCAGCTCCCCAGTGAATTCTTTCACCTCCCTGGAAAGGAAAGCGAGCTGCCCCTTGAGGGCCACAACTTCTTCCTGAGACGCCTTATGGTCAACACTCACCTTCGACAGCACTCCCTTCATGTTCTCTAATTCATCTCGGTGAGGCACATCGCGGAGACATATCTCATCATCGGTGACCAGAGAATTAGCCACTTCCAGGGCCTAAAATAAGATCAAAAACGCAGCTAGCCACCTAACCATCACCAAATAAAACCAAGTCGTAAAAGAGGCGAGACTAACCTTCCCCAAAGCCGAGATAAGCTTGACGAACAATTCCTTTAAAACCATGTTCTTCATAAGCAAAAGAGGACATCCCGCCGGTTCACAGTGGCAGAACAGATGAGTGAGCCCTATGGGGTCGTCTGAGACCAGACAGTTCTGAGAGTGCGAATAAGTCGAATGAAACGGCTTACTCCCACTTTCTCCAGGCAAGGCGATGCGCCTATCAGTAGATCTTCCCTTAGAAGAAGAAGGAGGTGAACGAGATCTGGCCATCTTCAACTGATGGGACCTCCCAGAGGATCTGTTTGAGTTCTATCTAGCCTGAACAGGGGGAGCTCAGATGAGCAAACCGCAAGTGCTAGAACAACTGCTCCGGACTCGCCGGCAGCTCCCATAATCACCGGGGGGAGTACAGAAGGAATCCCTGCAGTGTTAGCAGAAACTCCCTCTCCCTTAGGACGGAATTAACGGCCACAGTCACCTCCCCAGAACAAACCCTTGCGTTAGCAGGGGCGGGGATCTCGTCAGGGTGGCGAAAGATGGACCTACGAGACATCTCATCTACAGAGGGAACACTAAAAGAAGAACTGGCGTCAGGAGTCGGTTGAGCAGTGGAGCCTACATTGAGACCGAACCCTTAATCAACACGGTCCTCCAAAAAAAATGTATAGGGGTTCATATAAAGATAACAAGTAAACAAGAGAACCGACCTGAAGGTTGGAGTCCCTTTCTGGCAGGAGCACGAGTCTTAAGTTTCCACAAGCGCTTCTTTTTCCTCAAAACAGAATGGGGAGGAGGAATAACAGTAAGTGGAGGGACTGGGCTGGGAACATGAACGAGAGAAAGGTTAGCGGGTTCGACAACGAATCCAGCCAAGCGATGCAAGGTGTAAACGCCTTTGATACATGGAAGATCAAAAGAATCCCAGGGAATCTGACCACCTCGGAGGAGAGCAATACGGTATCTAATAAGATCGTCAAGTTCTCTTTCCTCTGTATTCATTGCATGAGAACGAAAACAGGTCAGAAATCTCAAATCAAGAGACAGCCTCAGGTACGAGACGTAACAACAGTAAGACAGCATAAAGATAATAATAGAAAGGCATCATATCGATGCGCATCCCCTAACCCGCATAAGCGTTAAAATGACGAGGAAGAGCCTTCCCCAACGGAGACGACGGAGGAGGAAGAAACTCGGAAAAAGAAATACCCTCCTTGCCAGTTTGTGACCTTTTTCTGAGTTGTACCAGCAATGATTCTGCGACCGGGCCGGTTAGAGAGGTAAAACCGACCTAGAAGTCGAGAATTCCTCTTTGTCGTATACAACTCCAAGAATTGATCAATGGACATATCTACCCCTTCCTCAAAGCCGCAGACAAAAGTCCCAACGGCGTGACTAAGGAAGTTGGGATTCATCTGCGGAAAAGCCAATCCCAATGCACCCAAAAGACGAATAATGTAAAGAAGGATTGGGAAGGTGAGTCTGCAAGACTCGAAGTAAGCAGGACAGGCACAACACCATCCAGCTTTAACTGATTTGGGAGAATTCGAATCAGCAGGGAGGGCCAGTTCGACTCCCCCCGAGAAGTCTAAATCTTTAGAAAGATCTGATAAATCCTTCTGAGAAAAATTGGAAGGAGGGTGAGGTCTGCACTGGTAGATAAAAGCCATCAGATCAAGAGCAATCGAGGAGGAAGAGTCGAGCGGATATGATTCGAGATCAGTTTGTGAGAAGCTATGGTCAATCAAAGAGGAGATCGGAGAAGTTGATAAAAAAAAAACAACAGATAATACAAACAAATTAACCTACGAAGGAGAAGAGAGAAAGGAATTATATTTCTTTACCTCGGGAATTGGAAGACAAGTAGTTAAGAAAGAAGGAAGCGTGAGTCGGTTGATTTATACCACTTGCACGGTTACCCAGGTCATGCGTGAACTCCTCAACTTCCCCAATTAACTCAACCGTCCGATCTCGGGAAGAAAATCTTAACCGAACAAATCTTGGATTGGAGCAAATCTGAAATCGAATCTTACTGAGAAGAAGATCTTCCGTAATTCGAGACTTACCTAATCGCTCATTAATTCTTATCATTACTAAACTAATGGGCTGGGGGGCAACTGTTGGAGCTGGATTTCGCCATTAGAAATTCGGCCCACTAAGCATGAAGTATAATCAGACTCGATTATATTTAGTATTGGGCCTAAACCCAGTATCGCGCTGATGCTAGTAAAAGAAAAGTATGCCCCTCGGCATCACTGAACCCGATTGAACGATCCGTTGACCGCCGAGATAGAAAAACCGCTGACCGAGCAACTCAGCAAGGATATGACCAAGTCAGCGCCGCTCAACAGTTAATGAAGAGATCTCGATATTTTCGGAGGACGAATCAGAACGTGTCCGAGATCTCCGGCGACGAAGAGGGATTCGCGGAGCTGAACCATTCAGCTCGAAGGAGTATAAATAACTAGCTTTAGAGCCAAAATGGCTAACTTTTCCTTTACGTACACACTCAATCACACTTTAGCTCACCAAACACTTGTCTTCAGCTAAAGTTTTTTGTATACTTGATCGAATATCAATATAAATCTATTTTCCGTTATTTTGGTCTCGATCTTAGTTAGATCTATAGACATTTCTTAGGACTAAAGTTTTTTCCCCGAATTCACATATAAATTCTTAGTGCGGAATCTAGCTTCCACATTAAGTTTAGGTGGATTTGTAAACTAGTTTATGTAAAATTCTTAGCATGCAAATCTTAGTTTTACATTTTTATAAGTCCCTTGAATTAGCAGTGTTTGAACCCCATCCTACAAGACCCGAACAATTTGATGAATAAAGTCACCTTCTACTTGGACTCTTCAATGTTACGTACGTACGTAGTGTGCAGGCCCGGCTCAATCATATGCCAGACCTTGTGCAAAAATCAAAACAGGACCCTAAATTAAACAATATTATCCCAAAAAAAATTTTATTGCCAAAAATTTCAAAGCAACCTAAACTTTTTTACAACCTCAATAAGATAAACCATCATTCAAGTAAATAAGACCATTCTATTTACATGTTTCAAAGCAAAATCATCGACCAAAGTTTCAACATCTAATTCTTCTAAAAAACTACTCTCAATCGCCATTAACGCTAGTCCGTTTAATCTATCTTGTGACATAGACGCCCTCAAATATGATTTCAATAGCTTCAATTTTGAGAAACTCCTCTCTGCAGAAGAAACCATAATTGGTACAGTTAGTAAAATTCTATATGCTATTGTATTATATGGAAAATAATCATATTGGACTAGAAAATTTAATATATCACATGCTCCCAATTTTTCATCTGGTAAAAGTTCTATTATGAACTTTAGTTCAATTCCTCACCATTTATATCTACTAAATCTCCATTTTTCAAACTGTTTTCTAAACAACTACAATGAGATTTTAAATTCAGATCATCACACATTTTCAATTTAATAGAATCAAACAAAAAACCAAATATACTTTCATATAACTGATATTGTTCAAATCTCATACCAAGTGAACTAATAACATGATCTACGATATATAAAAAATATTGAGTCCTAAATGTTTCTTCTACGGATAATATTGTTCCATTATCACTAATTTCATCAAATTGTCTTTTTCTACGAATAACTCGTTTTTGAATAAATATAGGTTCAATACCAATTTCGTTAGCAATGTCCTTAGCTTTCGTCATGGCATCAACAAATCCAGTATCTCTAAACTTTTTAAAATAAGAAATTAAAGCACTTACCTCGTTCATTGCAACATCAATTTGCATATCTTTTGACTGTAATTTTTGCTAACCAAATTCACCACATGCAATATGTCAAACCAAATAATAGTAGATAACACAAATTCAAAACTACTAAGCTCGTTCAATGCTAAAGATTTAGCTTCACTTTGAATCATTGGATCATTATCATTTTCAGCTACTTCAAATAAAGCTTCTCGTACATCTAAAATCTGAAAACGTATGACTTTAATACTTTCAACACGACTTTTCCATCGGGTCATGGACAATTGCTTAAGTGTTAAACTTTTCACATTCTTTTTCAAAATATCCCACCTCTTTATAGAGTTGGCAAACAAAGAATATAAACGTTGCACTATCCCAAAAAAATCCTTTACTTTCACAGAGTTCTTTGCAATATCACACAAAACCAAATTAAGACTATGATAAGCACATGGTGTATAAAAAGCTCTAGGATTAATATCCAAAAGTCTTCTTTGTACACCTTGTTTGTTTCCTTTCATATTCGATCGATTATCATAACCTTGACCTCTCACGTTATCTATATCAAGATCTAGAGATTTTAATACATCTTTTAACACATCAAAAAGTCCTAGGCCTGTTGTATCATCTACTTTCACAAATTCAACAAAAAACTCTTCGACCTTAAAAGAATTTGAGGAAAAGTGAACGCACCTTAGAATTAGTGACATTTGTTCTTGATGGCTAGCATCAGGAGTGCAATCCAAATCACAGAAAAGTATTTTGCTTCTTTTACCCTTGTAATGATTTTTCATTTGATTCTTGAAGCAATCAAAGGAATCAAATTCTGCTAACATCTCTATTAACCCAAAAAAGTTGCCATTATTGTTTTGATATAATCTCTCATTTGTACCACGAAATGCCAAATTATGTTTTGCAAGATATTTCACAACTGCAAGAATTCTTATCAATACATGTTTCCAATAATCTTTTTCTCTCTTATATTGTTCTTGAGCATATTTATCAATAGTTTCATTTTTTTTAAATCTAAGCCGTAATTCAGTCCAAGCTTTCATATTAAACATGTGTTCCTTACTTTTTTCATGCTCATTTAGAGTAAAGAGTATATGTGTCCAATCCGAAATTCCATTCTTTGCTAGGTGACTTTTCTTAAAACCCAACTTAAAAATCTTACAACAAAAACAAAAGACAACATCTAATTCTTTAAGAATAAACTAGCCATTTTCTATCACTTGTTTCTCTATTCCCTAGTTCTTTAGTGTAGCAAAATGAAAGAAATCTTCTACCAACTTCGTTTTTACGACCTTTTACAATAGAAAAATCTCTTTTTGGTCCATTTATTGCTAATCTTTCTATTTATTTTAAATCAAGCATATCCCAATTTCTTGGATCATAGATATCAAGACCACTAGAAACACCAACACCATCACCTTTTTCAAGCATTTCGGGAGCATCTAAAACTGTATTATCTATATTGATATCCTCATGAGCACTAGAAACACCAATATCATCAATCTTTTCTTTATCATGTGACTTTTTCACAACGAATCTATCCATAGACCCTTTTTGAGATTGAATAAATGTTTCCACATGTTTTCTTTTTTGCCGTTTATCATGGCCAGATGGAGCCATATTTAACAATCAAAATGCAAACAATAAAACCTGGATTCTTATGAATAAAACTAGAGAATCTAGATTATTATAAGGAAGCAATAAAACCTGGTGAGTTATGAAGAAAACGGTGACCGTAGCTTGTTGAGTTGTAGTTGTAAAAGTTATGATCTTGTTGGAGCTTAGAGAACTGAGGAACAAACGAATTTTACAAGAAATTTTCAGAGAAAGAGAATAATCAGAATTATAGCTACTAATTTTTTTATTTATAAGGGAAAAATTGGAAATTCTGTAACGGTTAGAATAAAATTAAGAGAAAAACATTCCCTAACTGATGAATTTTCGATTTACCTTGGATTTACTGCAGATCCTATTTTTGTCCATTGGATTCGAAGGATAAACTTCTGAGGTAGCGACGATAGATTAGGTTTTTTAAACAATTGATTTTGTTTTCTCTAATTCTTATATAATACTAATTATGATAATGGATAAACTTATTAGTATGGCCTTATTAATAAAACATACAAAGAAATTTGGGTCCTTTTCTTACCATTTAATTGAAATTGGACCTTTTATTTACCATTAAATTTAGCATGATCAGATAACAATAATACAAATAATTTGAAATATGGGCCCTCGAAATTATTGGACCTTGTGCATATGCACAGCCCGCACAGGCTCAAAACTGGACCTGGTAGTGTGCCATGTAACTTATCCTTATAGGTACCTTAAGATACTATAATTTAACCTCTATTACGCAAAGTGTTATCTCCTTTATTTACATGTGATATGAATTAACCAGAGTTATTGAATTGCTTTACTTTTTCTTTATTATCTTACTAATTTATTTTATTTTTGAAGGTGATAAATAAGAAACTGAAATTTTGATCCATAGAAAATTGAAATTATAATGATTGGAGTATAATGATCGAAGTAAATTGGATTTCTTATTTCGTATGGGAATCATAAACTCTTAAAAATTAGGAATCGAAGAGACAAGTTATAAACTCCGTTAAACCCTATGTTTCTGCCCACCGTGTAATCTATTTCTCTAATTCGAAAGTAAATATTTTAAACAATTTCCTCGCGTTCTTTCGACTTTGCTCAATCGTAAGTTTTCTTTCTTCACCGATTGCACAAATTTTGAGACAAAACATCATTCTATTTCTAATTAGGGTTCTGTCTCCTATAAAATAATGGAGATACTTTATGTTGTGGAGAATCGCTTGATTAGAAACCATCAATGTTGCATTGTTAACTAAAATTAAGAATTAAAGGACTTGAATATCTGTTTTTTTGTTACCAATCAGCTTTTATTATAGAAGATGGAAGGCCAAGAAGATTGTCAATGGGTTGCTATGATGATTGATGAAATTTGGATATGCATTAACCAAAGTTGACGAAACGATACAAAAGGTAAATCACTTCTTCTTTTTGTGATGTTTTTAGTGCCCTAAATTTGGAGAGTTTCTATGGTTTTGAACTATCTTCTTTTTATCATCATCTCTTAATGCAAATTGTGAATGGCGAATATTGAATTTTGAAGAATTTTTCTTTATTTTATCTATTAGACTATTAGTTATAATAGGCTTAGGGTTACAAGCTTTATATATTTATTTCCCATAGAGTAAGTTTAGAAAGTAATAAGTTCCCTTTTTCGATTTACTATTCCAGGATCTAATTGAACTTTTGATTCGATTTGGTTTTTTTTGTTTTCTTCTTTTTTGTAGAGTATTGACCAAAGACATGTTTGACGACCAGCGTACCAAAGAGTTGACCGGACAATCAACTAATGTTATTTCCGGTGAAGAAGATTCCTCTAAGGATAAATCCGTCGCTAAGGTGAAAGAAAGACCGATTCAACATTGGGCTATGCGCCTTGGTGATGTGAACGATGAACTGATTCAACACTGGACTCTTTGTGGTATTTGTTATATAGTTTTATTATATAGTATATTAATGTACATTATTTCAATTAAAGTAGGTTACAAGTCAGGAGTTTTGTTTTTCGTTTCCCTGATTTACCGCTTAGTTTTTTGATTGACAAGTATCATATTGTTTTCCATGGTAGCTTCCAAAATTCAAGAACAAGG
The DNA here is from genome assembly GCA_963576765.1 of Draba incana. NCBI lineage: Eukaryota > Viridiplantae > Streptophyta > Magnoliopsida > Brassicales > Brassicaceae > Draba > Draba incana. The sequence goes on along the minus strand of OY755204.1, from coordinate 21,381,506 downwards.
GGATGGCCATTATGATGACCATGATGGTAACGATGATGATTATGATTATTTTGAAGACGAAGATAAAGAAGATGATACTACAGCTTCAGAGTCTTCTGAAAACATGTGGGAGCTTAATTTGGGGGCCTTGGCAGTGACTTCTAGTGAAGAAGATAGAGTAAGTTTAAGGCAGTTTTTGGCATCTTTACGTTCATATTACGGTTTAATAATCAGTAGCTAATTTTTGATTATTTGTCTCTGACTGAATCTTTATGATTAGGGTTCGAGTTTGAGGGGGAAATGCGGTTATGAGGTGTTAAAAGATGTTTCCACATCTTCCGAAAAAGAAGATGAATCATGGAATGGTGATTCTGATGATGATGATAAAGAAGAAGATGAGATTACGGTTTCTAAATGTTGTAGAGATATTTGGGACCTTGATTTAGAGATGGAGCTATCGAAGTTGGACTATTACCATAATGAAGAAGATAGTACTGTAAGTTTCGAAGCACTATTTCACATCTTTTACGTCACAAAACTAGAATATTAGATAACTGTTTTAGTAGCTAATTTGGTTATATGTCTTTGACTGAATCTTTGTGATTAGGATTGGAGTTTTAAATATCAAGGTGGTTACGAGCTGTTAAAGAATGTTGCACTACAAGAAAACAGCCGCAAATCCGACAGCATTTCCGACAGACTTTAATTATGTCGGAAATTTCCGACAGATTCCCGACTGCTTACCAACGGAACTAAAATTTTTCACTTCTGTCGGAAATCTGTCGGAATTATTTCCGACAGACAATAAAACCGTCGGAAATCGCTCGGAATGTCGGACGGTGTAACTAGCCGACGTCGACGCCGGAGGAGATGCCGGCGGTTTGTCGGAAATCTGTCGGAAATAAATTGCCGTTAACAATTTCCGACAGATTTCCTACAGACACTCAAATGTCTGTAGGAAATCTGTCGGAAAAATAGCCGTTATTATAGCCGTTATTATATCCGTTGTCTTTCCGACAGATTTCCTACAGATTTCCTACGGTCAGCGTTTTTATATATATGATTCCACACATCTTCATTCACTCACAACAACAACAACTTTCAATCAAACATTTGTTAGAAAAAATCGTTAAGAGAGTGAGATGTCATCTTCTAGATATTATAGATTGTGGATGGATGAAGAGATGTATGATCCGGAGTCGAAAGCATTAAATCAAAGTTATGCACGAGGTATATGCGAGTTCATGGAGGTTGTCGGGAATCGAAAGGTAATAAAATGTCCATGTTTAAATTGTTGCAATTCGCGTAATTTTAAGGTAGAACAAGTTTGACATCACTTGTATAGGGATGGTTTTATGCCGGGATACAAAATTTGGTTTTATCATGGAGAAACTAATTATGATGGTGGTAGTAGTAGCAGTGCACCATATGTTGCGGATAGCTTAGGCGAACATAGAACGGATAGCTTAGGCGAACATAGAACGGAAGTAGATTTTGGTGTAGGTACCGCTGAGATGGTTCATGATGCGTTTAGAGAGAATTTGCCATCGATCGTAATAGGGGAGGATAGAGTAGAAGAACCAAATGAAGAAGCTAGAAGATTTTTAGAAATGTTAGACGCAGGGAAGCAGCCATTATATCATGGGTGTAGAGACGGACATTCACCTTTATCAACTGCTAGTAGACTGATGACCCTTAAGACGGACTTCAATTTGGCGGAAGAGTGTGTTGATGCGATAGCAGATTTTGTGAGGGATATTTTGCCTGAAGATAATCAGGCACCTGCATCATACTACGAGGTACAGAAACTCGTAGCTGGTCTTGGTATGCCGTATCAGGTGATAGACGTATGCATCGACAACTGTATGCTATATTGGAGAGAAGACGAAGACCGGAGAAGATGTAGATTTTGTTGTAAACCACGGTATCAGGATACTGGTGGCAGAGTTCCAATTCCATATAAACGTATGTGGTACTTACCATTGACAGCAAGGTTAAAGAGGTTATATCAATCTGCGCGAACGGCAGAAGAAATGAGATGGCATGCAGAGCATCGTCAAGATGGAGAGATTACACATCCTTCAGATGCAAAAGCGTGGAAACATTTTCAAATGTTTAATCCGGATTTTGCATACGAGCCAAGAAATGTGTACCTCGGGTTAAGTACGGATGGTTTCAACCCATTTGGGAAGCATGGAAGGCAGTATTCTTTGTGGTCCGTAATCCTAACACCGTACAATTTGCCCCCTGGTGTGTGCATGCGTCGAGAGTTTTTATTCATCTCCCTTCTAATTCCCGGCCCTGAGCATCCGAAGAGATCACTTGATGTATTCCTCCAGCCATTGATTTATGAGTTACAAATGCTATGGAGTCATGGTGTCGAAGCGTTTGATGTTTCACGGCGGGAGAATTTCCATATGCGTGCGGTCCTTATGTGGACTATTAGCGATTTCCCAGCATACGGTATGCTATCTGGATGGACTACTCATGGAAGATTATCGTGCCCGTTTTGCCATGACGACACTGACGCTTTCCAATTGAGGAATGAAAGAAAGCCATGTTGGTTTGATTGCCATAGAAGGTTTCTACCGGACGGCCACCCCTATCGTCGGTCTAAAAGATTATTTAAGAAAAATAACCAAGTGGTTGATGCTCCAATTGATGAGATAGACGGTCGTACTATATTGGAGCAGTTGAGAGATTTTGGTGCTGATAGGACTCCTGATTGTGGGGGTAATGGGCATGAACCTCTTTGTGGTGTAGGGGAAGCTCATAACTGGCACAAGAAGAGTATATTTTGGGATTTGCCGTATTGGAAGGATCATTTATTAAGGCACAACCTCGATGTGATGCATGTTGAAAAGAATTTCTTTGACAACATCATGAATACGGTGTTAAACGTCCCGGGAAGGACAAAAGACAATGTGAAGTCTAGGATGGATGTTTCAATGATTTGCAACCGTGATTATCTTGAACGTCTTCCCGATGGCACATATCCTTTTCCTCCGTACCGATTGCAAAAAGAAAAGGTCAGAGCGTTTTTCCGGTGGATTAAAGACGAAGTTAAATTCACTGATGGATATGCAGCTAATCTGGGTAACTGCGTAGACTCGCAAAACCTAAAGTTTATGGGAATGAAGAGTCATGATTGTCATGTAGTGATGCAGAGGCTTCTTCCATTTGCTTTTACCCATCTCCTTCCTCAAACAGTCCACGAAGCTATTGCAGCTGTTGGTGCTTTCTTTAGGGATTTATGCACGAGGACACTTACAGTTGAGGGGATCCGCAAATTAGATGCCAATATACCAGTGATCCTTTGCAATCTTGAAAAGATCTTTCCGCCGTCTTTTTTTGATGTTATGGAACATCTTCCCCTACACCTCCCCCGCGAAGCCGAACTAGGTGGTCCCGTTCAATTTCGTTGGATGTATCCTTTTGAGCGGTACATGTTCCATCTAAAGAAGAAGGTCAAAAATTTGGCGAGAGTTGAAGGTTCTATTGTCGCACAGAGTATCAATGAAGAAGCATCACAGTTTGCGCAATCTTACCTTCCACGGGAAGTTCGTACGAAGAGTAGACGTCCTGCTCGTCATGATGATAGAGGTGAGAGAGTCATGTATCACGCGCTGGTCCCTCAGTTGTTTTCGCAAGTTGGCCGAGTGACTGAGAGAAGGAAGAAACGCTTCCTATCACAAGATGAGTGGAGTCACTTACATATGTATATCCTAACGAATTGTGAGGAGATGGCGGAGTACGAAAGGTAAAAACAGAACTTATTTAAATACTTCTTTTTTTTATATACCTAAGTAATATATAGGTTTCATATGTTATATATTGTTGTTTGCTTTCAAGATTTACATTGCATCAATACGTCACTATTATCCGAATATGACAGAAGACGAACTTGGAGAAACTAAGGACACCGAGTTTGCAAATTGGCTGCAATATTACGTAAGTTTTTAAAAAACGCTTATATATCTTAAAATTAGTGCATTAATTAATACTTAATTTGTGTAAATTATTATATCAGGTTTCTGAAGGAATGAAGAATGGAGAAAGGTTTCCAACATGGTTACAAGAAATAGTTTCTGGCCCAAGCTTCGAAGCAACTTCATACGGGAAATATTGCACTAGGGGATTTGCATTTAGGATTCATGAAGAAAGGTCGAGGGCAACTGCAAATTACGGTATTTCAGCTACATGTGGTGATGTAGTCTACTACGGGATTCTCAAAGAAATATTGCAAGTACGCTATCCAGGATTGTTGGGCATGAGGTGCATTGTTTTCTTGTGTGAGTGGTATGATCCAAATCATCCACAAGGTGTTCAGGTGAGCCAATTTGGCGTCACTTCAGTAAATTCTTCTAAGAGACTGCAAAAGTATGACCCATTCATCCTAGCATCACAGGCAGACCAGGTTTGATTTTAAAATTTTATAATACGTGCGTTATTGATAAATAATGATTTTGCAATTGCCTAAACTAAATATGTTTGTTTCAGGTATGCTATATTTCTTACCCTAGGGTAACACATCGAAGAGATCCTTGGATTACAGTGACTCCAATTAATCCAAGAGGGCGACTATATGGAGTTGCTGAGCACGATGCTATGCAACCAACTAGTATTACTCCGATGGATCCAGTTCCAATTTCTTCCGCAGTGGACCTTTTTGTTGATTTCACAGAATTTGGTGATAATATAGTACACTCAGAATCAGAAGAAGAAGTTGGAGAATTTGATGAAGACGAAGACACAATTCCTTCGGAAGGATCATAATCGGACTCAGAGTAGTTACATTATATGTTTGTATTATAAAAAGGTTTCATATGCATTGTTTTCTAATTTTTTTTTAAAAAAATCTGTTTTTCTGTCGGAAATCTGTAGGAAATATATATATATATTTCCTACAGATTTCCGACAGAAATGGATACATATAGTCTTCTGATCAAAACTTCATTTGAGTATATCTTGCCAAAACCCATGTCGATCGACGGTATGGGGTTGTCGATCGACACTGTCTCTTCTGTTTTTTTTTGATATTTTGCAGCTTCTGTCGGAAATCTGTAGAAAATATATATATATTTCCTACAGATTTTCGACAGATGCTTTATATCAGGCAAACCTTAAATTACGACACGTGTTTCCACAAATCTGTCGGAAATCTGTAGGAAATATATATATATTTCCTACAGATTTCCGACAGATTTGGGGTTTTAAGGTCAAATTTCAGAATTTCGAAAAGACACATTCTCGGCATACAATTCTAACAACAAAAGTAAAAGATAAGAGAGTAAGTAACCTTGTCGATGTTATACAGAACATGAATTGCGATTTTGTCATGTTTCAACCAAAAGCGTTTCATATAGTAACTTATATAAAACGATAGATGTTTACGGGAAATACTAAAAAACCAACTGTTTAGAATTTCAAAGTAACAATGATCATTATCAAGTATTTTATCTTCGGAATCATGATCCTATCATGCTATCAATTGGTATGAACGAGAACGGATCGTTAACAAGCTTAAAACCCCAAATCTGTCGGAATTCAGTCGGAAATATATATATATTTCCGACTGATTTCCGACAGACATAATAATAATAATTTTTTTTTCATAAAATTATTATTTCTGTCGGAATTCAGTCGGAAATATATATATATTTCCGACTGATTTCCGACAGACATAATAATAATAATTTTTTTTTCATAAAATTATTATTTCTGTCGGAATTCAGTCGGAAATATATATATATTTCCGACTGATTTCCGACAGACATAATAATAATAATTTTTTTTTCATAAAATTATTATTTCTGTCGGAAATCAGTCGGAAATATATATATATTTCCGACTGATTTCCGACAGATTTGGGGTTTTAAGGTCAAATTTTAAATTTTCAATAAGACACATTCCCGGCATACAATTCTAACAACAAAAGTAAAATATAAGAGAGAAAATCAATTAATCGATGTTATACAGAACATGATGTTACATATACTAAACAATAGATGTTTACGGGAAATACACGAGGATACTAACTGTTTAGAATTTGAAAGTAACAATGACCATTACCAAGTATTTTATCTTGCAAATCAGGATCCAATCATATTATGACCTTGTACCTACGAAAACGGATCGTTAAAAAGCTCAAAACCACAAAACTGTCGGATTTCTGTCGGAAATTTCCGACAAATTTCGGACAGAAATACCAAATTTTACCCGCGAAATGAAAATAAATACCGCGAAATGGGACGGTCCAATTACACGCGGTCATTTAAATTATTTGGATTCCGACAGAATTCCGACAGTTTTAAGGCTGTCGGAAATTCTGGGAATAAAACAGATCCCCTTTGTTCTTCAGAACACAAATCGACGGAGAAAACCACCAAAATCGCCGCCGCCGCCTTTTTCCTCCGCCGCCGATCCTCTCTCCCGACGTTTCCGGGTCTCCGGCGTTTGTTCTTTCTCCCACCGGATCGCCGTTCGTTCTTCTCTCTCCCACCGGATTTCCGGCGTTTGTTCTTCTCCTCGATTCTTCACCGCCGGTCGTTCTTCTCCGGCGTTCGTTCTTCTCTTCCAGTCATGGATGATATTCCTTCACATTTGTAAGAAAACCTCTAATTCCTAATTCCTTTTGGTTTGTGAATTGATTTGTGAATTAGGATTAGAGAATTGATTTGTGAATTGGTTTGTGAATTGATTTTGTGAATTGATTTGTGAATTTGGTAATGTTGAAAAATTTAGGATTTATAATAAACACTTAGCATTTATAAAAAATTGAAGGATTTATAAAAAAAATTTTGGTAATGTTGAAAAATTTATGAATTAGGATTAACATTTTTAAGGATTTATAAATAATAGTTTGCATTTTAAGGATTTATAAAAAATTGTTAGCATTTTAAAGGATTTATACAATTTTATAAACTGATTTAATCAAATTTATAAAAAATTTGATTTTTAAGAATTTAAAAATCTCAATTCTATAATTTAAAATTTTTTAAATAGCAATTCTATGATTTAAAAATAGCAATTCTATAATTTAAAATTAGCAATTATATAATTTAAAAATAGCAATTCTATAATTTAAAAATAGCAATTTTATAATTTAAAAATAACAATTCTATAATTTAAAAATAGCATTTTAAAGGATTTATAAAAATTTATAATATGATTTATCTACAAAATTCTATAATTTAAAAATGGTTACAATTCTTTATTAAATTTTTTTAAAAAAACACATAAATCTCTTACATTTTTAAAAAAATTAAAAAATTAAAACTTTAAAAATTTTAAAATTTAAAATCTATATCCCTAAAATCTATATCCCTAAAATCTATATATAAATATAGGGATTATAGTGGTTTCCGAGCATCTGGCGGCGGGGCCAGCGGCGAACGTCGTCGTCGTCGTCAGAGTAGACCTGATGCGGCTACGACGTCTGCACCATCACCGTCGTCTACACCTGTACAGACGCCGGAGATACCACCTGCCGCCACACTACCGTCCCAGATTAGCGTCGAGGACTTCGTGGGTCTTCCTGGACGAGGGCGGATACCTACGCTCCATCCAGACCAGATCGGTAGAGACACATGGTAAGTTTTTTTACATTTTTTCTTTTTTTTACTAATTTAATTTAATTGTCACTAATGTAATTATATTGTTAATTTTTTTTTTCTTAGGTTTGATGATTCTCGAAGCGGGATTTCGAAGTCCCTCAACAAGATGGAATGTTCTTTGCTCCGCTTTCCGTATCCAACGTACGGCAAAATGCCACCGGAGGATCAAGAATTGTGGTTTCGCACATTTACGGTAAGTCATCTGTTTTCACAATTTTTACTTTCATTTAAAGTATTATTTTTTTAATTTAATTTTTCTTTTTTCAGCAAGAATTTAAGTGGGACCCACACTTGACCGCAACGGTCAGGAGGGACTTCGACTCATACGAAGGAATGCACTACTCGCACAAGGTGTTCGAGTGGAAGGATAAGTGGCTACACGGTGAGGTGCCAAAGGAGATGGTTGAGAAGCCGGAATTGTGGAACGGGTTCATCGCCTATTGGCAACTACAGGAGACCAAGGCGATTTCTTCATATCACTCTAGCAACCGGAACAGCGACCGCAAGGGCAAGGGTAAAGCCACCCACAACCTCAGAGCTACCAGCAAGAAGACAAAGGCTAGAGATATGGTATGTTTTTTATGCCATTCTTTGATTTTTATTAAATTTTTTTTAGTTTTATACATTTATATGAAATAAATATCTAACAACTGCAGGCTAAGGAGTTGGGTCGGGACCCCAACTACGTTGAACTTCTGGTAGCAGCACACACCAACAAGGATGATGTCGTCCAGGATCCGGTAGCTCGGGAGATTCAGCATGCCGTCCAAATAATGGAAGAAGACTATATTCTGTCTCAGCCACAAACGGAAGGAACCCCTCCCCTCACCGAAGCCCCGGACGAGATCATCAACCAATTCGTCTTAAAGGTATGTAAAATTTAAAATACTTATCAAGTCTTTTTCATTAATTGAAATTTCTTCCCCAGGTTGCTCCGCAGAGCAAAGGGCGGATTTATGGTATTCCCGACAATGCAGCATCATCGGGGTCTTCTTGTTACAACAGCGAGTCATCCGAGCTGAGAGCCCAGATGAAGGAAAAGGAGGCCGAAATTGAAAGTTTGAAGACGACGGTCCTGAAGATACAAGATGAAGTTGCGGCGGACCGGGAACAGGCGAAAATGGACCGGGAGGCGATGCAACAGATGATGGCGCAGTTAGTTTCCTCGGGTTTGCTTCCGCGGCCGCCGCCGCCGCCGCCCACCGCTTAGATTTAAATTGTTTCAATCGTTTTGTAATACAATTTAACTTTTTATTTTAAATTAAATATTTTTATTTCAATTTATATAATTTAAAATTTTAAATTACAAATTTATATTAAATTAATAATAATTAAATTTATTTTTATTTTTACTAATTTCTACGAATCAGTCGGAAATCTGTCGGAAATATACTATCGGAACTCAGTCGGAAATAAACCTGTCGGAACGCAGTCGGAAATACACCTGTCGGAACTCAGTCGGAACGTTGTCGGTTTAGATGTTGTCGGAAACTGTCGGAAATCTGTCGGAATATTGTCCCGACGGATTTCCGACAGACGTATTTCCGACTGCGTTCCGACAGGTTGCCGGAGACTTATTTCCGACAGGGTTCCGACAGTTCACCGGATTCCGGCGAGCTGTCGGAACTCTGTCGGAAATACGTCTGTCGGAATTTGTGACGGATTTCCGACAGAATTATCATTTCCGACAATCTAGAACGGACGGATATATCCGTCGGAAATCTGTCGGAAAATGCCATTTCCTACAGATTTCCGACGGATATTTCCGTCAGTTTCTCGCTGTTTTCTTGTAGTGTTGAAACGTTTTCCGAAGAAGATGATGATGAACTAGGAGAGGATTTGTTTAACGAATCGTTTATGCTTCCTTATGGTGAAGATGACGTGTCGGAAAAGTTACAAGGATTTGTGGATGTGAGCAAAGAGAATACGCGAATGACAGTGAGGTCGAGACCCTTATAGCAGAATGTGATTGGGTTTACGTAAACGGATTAGGTCTCTGATTTTTGGCATATATTTTGTGATGCTAATTTGAGTTTTGTACTTTATATCCGGCTTTTATGATTCTTTTTTATTTGTAGTAATAATTAGATTGATTTTTAGTTTTTAGAGTGTGTCATTCGTTTTTCCACATGAACTATGTCACTGTCAACTATTACTATTTCATCATAGGTAATTTAATCACTTGTCCTTGAGCCGATTTGTTATAAAATAAAAAGTTCAATTGTTTATGAGAATAATGAATATGCATGAGCTCAAACAATACAAATCCAAAACATCTTACGAATTTCGGTTCAATTCGAAGTCATTTCAAATCTGAAACTCGGAAACGAGTATTTGTTACAAGTGGTAGGTCCATAAACATAAATCAATCCTCTCAAAATATATATTCCATTCAAACTTAGAGTTGATAACACATTTCTAACCAATTGAACAAACCGCATTTCAGTGTATTTTCTTTCGAAAAAAAATATCAGTTTCTATTTGAACTAGAATTGTGGTTATTTTAAGCAAACATGACACTTTTTCAAAAAGAAAAAACACTGTGATTAGTTAAAAAAAAAAAAGTAGTTGAACAAACCCAATGTTCTGTAGTTGTCCACCAAATCTGTCCAAAACTCTTTTTTCCCCGTAATTAGTTGCCAACTAAGAAGCGATGTACTAGCTTGCAAGAAATGGGGCACCTGATCATACGAAGTTCAAAAAGAACACCCAAAGGCTACTGATGGTGTCAAATTCCTTAGACCATTTGAAGACATCGCGAACAAATGTAATTCAATTTGGCTTCAAATAAACATTTAACCGCGAGTTTGGGTACCAGTCAGTCGCAAAAAGCCGAGTAGGTAGCCTGGAATCACTCGCTTCTCCACTCTTCGGCAACTCGCCGACATGCATTTCGTTTAGAATGCAATAACACTAATAGCTATCTAATTCGAAATTACTCATTAGAACACATGAATCTTGATTCTCTACTCGCCGAATTGTTTTTGGCCCCAAATTCGCAAAAAAAATCGTCATGGATGTTGAGATCTTTTGGGTTTCCAATGTAAAATTAGGGTTTTTACAGAAAACAGTAAAAGAGAGAATAAATGAAAGCGTAAATGTTGTAACCTGATAAAACCAGGACCCACAAATATTGTAACTACTCTGAATTCTCCTTCTTACGATTATTAGGGTCTTTTATGTCTTTCACCTATAGAAAAATAGTTCCCTTAGAGAATATGTCTTTCACCTATAGAAAAATAGTTCCCTTAGATAACCATTTTTCACAAGGTATAAACATGAAGCTGACACCAAACGAGTGAAGAAGAAGACCAAACCGAACAGAACCACAACCGAAAACCGAAAATTTAGTTCGATCGGCTCGGTTCAATTCGACTGGGACCGAATGTCCAGACCTTTAAACCACCACCATCAACCAAAAACATTTTGATCTTTTTGTTTGCTAATGCCGTGAGATTTTGGGCGGCCAATTAGAAACACTCTTTAAAAAAAGATGACAATTTTAGAGATTTTATTTCATCTGAAAAGCTCAGTTTCTTCAGTTCGGTAATGGCAGAGATTTGCTATTTTGGGAGTCTAGTCAATTACAAGGCTCCATCTCCTTTTCCCCATAATTCTCTCATCAGCAACAAACCCAATCACTTCAATTTAACTTTCTCTTCTCCTCCCATGGCTGCCTCCCAATGCCACTCCGCCCTCGAACCGCCTGCTCTCCTCGTCTTCTCAGGTAACTCCCACTTTCTTCACCCTCCTTCCTTTGTTGGCTTTCGTAAAGTCATGATTTTTCGTCAATTTTCGGTTAGATCTTCACCAATCACCCTGAATTTTACCTTGGTTTAATCTTCAATCAAAACACTTGAAGGGTCACTTGAATCTTGAACTTTTGTATATGTTGATTCAGTTCGTCTTTGAAGCTTTTTCTTTATTGTATAGATTAGGCTTGTGCCATACATGGGCAATAATAATACATCGAATTGGTCTATTTGTTTTACATTTGTTGCGATGAAGGCGGCACTGGATTTAATGGTGTGGTGGAAGAGTTGAAGAAGTTAACAACCCGAGTCGCTCATGTTCTACCCGTCTCTGATGATGGAGGAAGCACAGCTGAGATTGTTCGAGTTCTCGGTATGTTCTTGGACTGATCAACCATGGTGGAAGAACCACATTAGATGTTTTAGAAAGTTTCTAAACTCAGTGTTTTTAAGGACGTTAGGTGGACCGGCGGTTGGTGACATACGTTCTAGGTGTTTACGGCTTTCTGATGAAAGTACCTCAGAGGCACTTGCTGTTAGGCGTTTGCTCGGCCATCGCTTACCTTTAGATGCATCTAAGGCCAAGAAAGATTGGTAATTTATCTTCTTCATCTTCTCATTTTACTTGCTAGGTTCTTATGGTGGAGGATATTGTGTAATATATGGTGTGCTAAGTTGGAATTTTTGACAGGTACGATATTGTCGAAGGAAATCATTTTCTGTGGGATGGTGTATCACGACCCTACAGAGAAACAATCCGCGCATTCTTGGTTTACTTTCAGAACGAGGTATAATGTTAAAACTGATTTGTTAGATATATCTTTTCTTTTTTCTTTCTATTCTAAAACTTCTTACTTGACATTTATTTCTACGACACAGATTCTTAGACGACCTAATGAGACATTTTGCTTCAGCAATGGAAGGTATTTGGAGATATAACTCTTGGCTTCATGTTTGTATTATTTTGTTTGATTGTGACGAACTCACTATCAATTATTGTATACGTCTTGTAGCATCGGGAACTTCTTCTTTGCAGGAGCAAGGATATTTTTCCAGTCATTAGATGCTGCGATTTTTTTGTTTTCACGTGTTTCAGAGATTCCTTGTGACAGTTTGGTTCTCCCGGTGATATCAACCAATGATAGGCTTACACTAGGATGTGAATTACAGGTATGAGCTTGATCTCTATTTGAAATTCTAGCAGCAAGATTCAGGTGGCAAATTTGATTGCAAACTTACTGTTCCTCACATTAATTTATAGGATGGGACTATAATACGCGGACAGAACGAAATCTCTCACCCGAACAATGGGACAATGCAGACTGTTGACAAGGTGTTCTTTTTAACCATTTTACGTAGAATTTCTATGATTATTACGAGAACTAAGTTTGCCATATAGTTATATCATTAAAGAAAAAAGTTGATTCAGCTCCTTACATTGTCTTTCTATATTTCTAGTAGAGACATTGTTCGACTTCCACGCTTCCATCAAAGATAAAGAGAGTGTTTTACATGTCAAGTGAAGGCAATAATCTGCTTCATGAGGTTAGCACCTCTTACTTTTATGTATAGAAATATCTCTCCTTTTCTTCAATTGTTATATCTAACGGTTCTGTTTTCCTTGAAGAAACTCTTATCTTTTTAGTTCGTTACTTCCTTATTTTTTGCTTCCGTGGTATAGTTGACATTGCAACTGTATTGTGTTATGTGTACTTAAATAGGTCTTCCCACCAGTTAACCCAACAGTCCTGGAGCAGTTGAGAAGCGTGGACTGTATTGTTTACGCTATGGGATCCTTATTCACTTCCATTTGCCCCTCGCTGGTAAAAATCTGCAACGGAGGATTAATGAATTTGTGCAAACTGTTACAGTCGTGTTTTCGTCTGTTCATCAGGTGCTGCTTGGTGTTGGGGAGATTATCTCTTCCAGGTCATGTCGTAAGGTACGGCTGAAGCTCATTCTAGAACACTAGCTCTGGTGGGAAATTCATTCTGATTTCTTCTATTGGTTTCAGGTACTTCTATTGAACGGTACTCAAGACCGAGAAACAAGTGGCTTTACTGCTTCCTGCTTTGTGATTGCTATTGCTGACGCTCTCAACAGAACTCATGGAGATCCCAATATCCGGCTCAAGAATCCTGTGAGTGCTTGAACCACATCTGCTATGTGCCAGACGTAAATCAAGATTTAAAGACATCAATTTTGTTTTCAGCCTGGATATTACATCAACACTCTCTTGGTCCCGAAAGATGGAGGAATAACGGTAGATCTTAAACAATTGTCTGAACAAGGAATCAATGATGTTGTTAGTATCTCCTCTCTTTCACTTGTCTTCCTAGAATATGTGCACGACAAACACTCACTCTTTGCATTTACTCTATTGCAGAGAGTCGTGGAGAGTGTTGGCGACCATAAACACAGTATCATGTTCAACCCGAGCTCACTGATAAATACACTGGCCGGTTTGATGGAGTAAATAGTGAATTCTTAGATAATTTCACTGTTGGATAGATATTGTTACATAGACTAATTAAAATTGCACTAAATTTGGAACATAAGAGCAAATAAGTGGATAACAATGTTTGTATGCTGATTTTCCTAGATGCACTATTTCCATAGATCCATCCACTTCAACGATGTAAGCTTGATTGCAACTATAGTTTAGCGAGCCTACTGTCCTTTGATCAAAAATCAAAGCCAGCTTTCTTCTCTTGGTCAATGAAGAAACTTGCACCTGCAATCGAAAGTTGAATGTTAGCCAGTGGTTCCATATTCAATGCTAAGAACTTGCTGCTACAAGACACCGCGTTGGGCTTTAATTTTGTTTGTAACTAGGGGTGTCAAAATGGGTCAAAACCCATGAGTGGATATAAATAAATGGGTTTTGATGGGTTACCCTAATGGGTTCACGGATTTCTTCTAATAGGTTTTGATGGGTTCAACATGAAATTTAAAATACTTAATATATATTTATGTATATATGATAAATATTATATATATATGATATATTACTTTAAAAGATTAGGGTTTTCTTTTAGTAAAAAAAATGAAGAATTTATAAGACTTATATAAATAGAGATTTATAAGAGTTATATAAATAGGAGTCATTGAAAGTGATGATGACAATGAAACATATGCATCCGAGGAGGCATATAACCCAACTCCAACGAAGATTGAAGTGCTTTTTCAAAAAAAATCTTTAGTTATTTGTAGGGACATGTGTTAGAATATAATCGACTACTTAACACGTGTCGCGATCTCGTGAGTTACAATTTTGCGCATCCTCTTCTTATAAGAAGATGTGCGATTCAATATATATATGGGTATCCATTTAACCCATTAAACCCAACGGGTTTCATATAAGTGGGTTTGGGTATGTATATTGTACCTATATAATAAATGGGTCGGGTCAAACCCGCCCACAAAAATCTCAAACCCAGATGGGTTTGGGTAGGGTCATGTTGGGTTGCCCATTTTGACACCCCTATTTGTAACCCATATTTCCATGTCTAATGTGTCATGTCCTTGAAGTAACACGGCAAGCTGTTCTTCACTAGATAAAGTAAAAGTTTCTCTACAAGAACACTCGAAAGGGATTGAGAGGTGCAGCGCAAATTTCTCTTTTGTGAAATCAAAACAGAGTAGGAACCCTCGGTGACTATATGAAATATACCGTGTAGCAAACCAATATGTTGTTGGGTAAGCTTCAATAGCTTAAGGCCCAAGATATCATTAACAAGTTGGTTAATGACAAGATAGGCTTAATGGAAATTATCTAGTTCTACTTAGAATAGGAAAAGGAAGTTTTCTATTCATCATAGGATTAGTAAAGGAAATCTAATGCTATAAGTATGAGGTTGAGATGTGACCTTCATACCATAACTTAGAACAAGAGATAGTTAAGAACCTTGATTGAGTTGTGATCAAAGGTTATAGAATTTGGGTATTTAGTCTAGAGTTATTTTCTAAACATAATAAGAGAGTTATTCTTATAAACCAAGTTCTTCAATCTCTTTATTTGAAAAGGTTTCACACTAATTTTGTTGGATTTTACTTATATATTAGACCAATCTTGTCTAATCTTCAGATGTGAGACTTGGATTGATATCCCAATATTCTCCCCTTCAAACCAAGGACCACATGACTCGTGTCCTCCCCACTAGCTAAACCTTAAGTACCATCTTGTGAAAGTTGTTGTAGCTTAGAATACACTTCTTTAAGCTCTTTTTGCTCATTTTTAATGATTTTTCCTGTTAAGATTCTAAAACTACAAATCCGAGAAAAAACTACATTTTTTGGTGTAAAACCTTATTAAAATACTTAGAAAATGCATTGAAATAGATAGTAAAATAGGTAAAATATGGAGTATATCAATGTTTTACAAACATGAGAGAGTAGTCTATCTTTTTTTTTAGGTCGAAAGTTAGTGCGGCCTGTCGTGATTGAGAATGTCGTGATGTGCTGGGTGGGATCGGTTTTCCCGTCGTAAGTTGGCACTTTGATTTTGTTGATATTTTAGTCAACCGCAACCATGCAATACAACCAACTGATTTTGAAATTGAATTCGTTGAACTATTCATATAATATGATAATGTAATAAAAATCACTCACTCACAACTCATGATTATTTTAAAACTAGGAAGTAATTGTATTACATTAGCTCCATATTTTAATTGTACATTATCATGTAAAGTTTTATATCACGAAACTAAATGGTTTTTTTTTTGCAAGTGATGAACTCAATTTAACTGAATCATACCAAATGACCAAATCAAACCAAAATTACTTTGGCTAACCTATTGATAATTAAAAAAAAAAAAAGAATTGTTCTTTTACTCAAATCAAACCACAAAAATCTGTCTCAAGAAAATGATATGTAATTTGTCGTATAGATTTAACTTTACAAAATCTGCAAATGAGAATCGTTTAAATTATAAAAATTGTACAATTTTATGAAAAATATGTACACCACAAATATAGGTTCACAAATTTAATAAATTTGTCTTTTAAGTCAATTTGTTATATGATGCGCATGTAGCTGTAAATAAATATCATCACAAACGAGGAAGATTATACCTCGATGCAAAATATATAGACAAAGGTCAAAAACGAACAACATCAAAATATTGTATACTGTTGTGAATAATCAATCAAAGATTTTATATTAAACTAATGAAAACAAAGATTATACTAATAATTAGTGAAGGAAGTGACGTGAGTGGATTGAAAGGAGAAATTTTTATTATTGCTTCTTCTTGTTGCTTCTTACAAATACATTTCCCACTATATATAGAAGTAAAACCACATTAGCATGACATTTGGATCTATGTAATATGATTAGTGTCTAATTAGTGTCAAACAAAACAATATAACACTTGTCATTTATGTAACCAAGCTTAGTGTTGTAAATGGTGAATAATCACCAAATCATAATACTTCCCTTTGAGTATTCACCATTCTTGATGTATCTGGTTTTAGAACTGTCTCGTTAAAAACTTTCCACAGAAAACCCAGTGGAAAAAACTCATGGTAAGGAAAAGAGTGCAGTCTCCCGGTAGAAATGATTGAGATGATTTTCGCGGATGCAATCTCTCCCTCAAATAAGTCTCGTTTCTTCATAGACTCCATAGATCAAATCACTTTGATCATTCTTTTCACTCGTCTCGGTTTCATCAATGTATGACAAAGCGTTTTGAAAATTGATAGACCTTTCTTATTGAGATTATAATTATAACATTCCTCTTAGATGTCTATCTTTGACTTGTTCTTGGTTGTCTCATTAAAAACCTCGTCATGAAAAACCCAGTGGGACTAAAACCATGATAAAAGAAAAAGAGTACAACCACGCTCATCATCATATTTCTCTCTCTGGAACCATCATCCTTACGAGATGCATTCCGATAATATATACCATTCTTTTAGTATTTTTGCGTGTTCTATGCTGCCTCGTTAAAAACCTTTTCATGAAAACCCCAACGGGATAAAAACCATAATAGAAGAAAAAGAGTACAACCACGCATATCATTATCATTTCTACCCCCATAATTTTCCATTTTGGGCGTAGTTGATTGATATCTGAAAAATTCTTAACGTTTTCTGGACACTTCTCTGTAGGGGTCAAGTTCCACTCCATGAAGATCATAAGAAGAAATGACTAAGTCTGGGTGAGGAAGAGCTCTACTGAGATTCTGGGATACACCAACCGGTTGGGAGGTCAGTAAACCAACAGAAGCGCCGAACCAAACCGGGTGAGCCGATTTCAGGACTTCATCAATTCAACATGCCAAATTCAGCTCAGCCCATTTAACTGGGCTGAATCAAACGGTAAGCGGGCCGAACCTAGGAGTGCAGCTCACGCCAGAAACCCTAGCCGAGTTAGTGTAGTATAAATATCATTGTATCATCCCCATTAAAGGGGATCACGAAATTCATACCCAAAACCCTTATACTTTTACAGCAAAAACAGCAATAAAACTCTCTCTTCAAACTGTTCTTAAGATTATTACTAAGAAGTTCTGTAGATCTACCGCGAAACCGACAAATTCTAATTGTAGGATTCCAGCTCCCACAATTTGGCGCTAGAAGGTGGGGATCTTTAGCAAAACTTCATACACACAGATCTCAGAAGCAAGTTTGAGAAGATGACTGGTAACAACGAAACAACCCAGCGAAACAACTCAATCGACGGCAACCCCGATCAGAACCAGCAGACGACGTTAAACGGATCCCGGACAACCGGACAGAGCGAGCAAACGGCTCGTGACGAGCAGACGGCTCTCGACTAGCAGATGGCTCTCGACGAGCAGACGGCTCGCGATGAGCAGACAGCTCGCGACGAGCAGACGGCTTGCAGCGAGCAGAACAGAGAGAAGCAGGCGCCTCTCAATAGATCTGGAGCGACGGGCCATCAAACCAACGCGGCGCCAAACCCAGAAGCATCTAATGACCTGGAAGAGATGTTGGCGGAGCTGCTCAAGAAGTCTAAGGAGCAATAGGCGCTCAACAAATCCTTGACAGCAGAAGTGCGAGCCCTGACAACGGCTACCCGCATTCCCGGACAGGGGATCTTTCGGCAGCCTGCAGCTCGTGGGATCCCGACAAGCCTAGCTTCAACGCCCACTGGCACGCGGAGAACCGGTGGTACGCCCGGCGAGCCGAACCAGCGAGCCAAAGAAAAAGGCACACCAACCGAGAACATAACTGCGCGAATCGTCGAAATCATCAAAAATACCGAGGAAGAAAACAACACTGACGACTCTGGCTTAGCAGGCGCCGGAAGAACCGTGCGAAAGAGGAGCCAATTCGAGCATGAGCGAGAGCTCGCTGAGGAAGAAGAAAACCTCTAGTGGGTTGAGAAGGTCAAAGCGGCTGACGCGAGAAAGGCAGCAGCTAACTTCCAATAGCAAGAGATGGATGAGCTCAAAGCCACCAAGCGCCAGACCGCCCAAGATTTGAAGGAGATGCATTCTCAGGTTCACCGGGCGATCAGCAAAGCCCCAGAAATTGACCGAGTGCTCGAAGAGGCGCGGACAACACCATTCACTTAACGGATCACAAAGGTGTGGCTTTCCGACCCCGGGAAAGTCAGAGTACCGACATATAATGGGACAACTGACCCAACCGAGCATATCACTGCTTTCTCCATCGTAATTGCCCGCGCCAACTTTCGGCAAGAGGAGAAAGACATCGGGTACTGTCTCTTGTTCGTAGAGCACCTCAAGAGAACAACTCTCCACTGGTTCTCAGGTTTAGAAAGGAACTCCATAGACAATTTCCACCAGCTGTCCGAGGCTTTCCTGAAGCAGTACGCCATTCTGTTGAGATGAGGTCTTCAGAGGCTGATCTCTGGACTATGACTCAAGGCGCAACCAAAACCCTGCGAAGCTTCATTGAACGCTTCAAGCTTGTTCTGACTCAGGTGAAAGGCATAGTTGACAAGTCGGCGCTGAAAGCTTTGTAAAAAGGCCTTTGGTACAACTCCGAATTCCGAAGGGAGATGGCGGTAAACAAGCCATTAACAATTCAAGATGCCTTCCATCGGGCAACCTGCTTTGCTAAGAGTGAAGAAGAGGTGAAGACTCTTGCGCAAAAATACGGGAAGTCTAAAAACGTTGACTCCCAACAGGCAGCAACACCAACAGCGAAAAAGCAACATGGCGACTTTGTGCAACATGAAGGCGGCTTCAGAGGAGCACATAATTACCAAGTAGACTCACCGGGCTACGGCCAAGGAATACGAATTACGATGAATCATCATTCTGCGAGTTGCACCGATTGCACGGGCACTCAACGGCTAACTGCCGTATCCTCGGCTCGCGGCTTGCCGCAAAATTGGCAGCATGCGAGCTTTGAGGAGGAATAAGCATCAAGGACTTCGAAATCAAAGAAGCGTTCAACCAAGAAGAGGGAAACATTAATAGGGAACCCAACAAACAGGAAAAACAAAACAAAAATACAGCTCAAGGAGGTCAGAAAAGGAGGGTGCTGAACATGATCATGGGCGGTTCTCACTACTGCGCTGACACCGTCTCATCGATCAAGGCTTTTCAACGGCGCGCCGAAATCGGTGCCAATGTACCTAGACCTTCGAAGTTCCCAAATGACATCATTTCTTTTGAAGAAATTGAAACTGACAGCATCGACAAGCCGCACGATAATCCGCTGGTAATTCGGTTGGTTATCGATGACTGGGACACCGCGCGCGTTCTGATCGATACGGGTAGTACTGTGGACATCATTTTCAAAGAGACCCTGGCACAAATGGAAATTGACTTTTCCTAGGTCAAAGCCCATCCGAAGCCGCTCACCGGTTTCAACGGCGAAATCACTATGACGCTAGGAACGATCGATTTACCCGTTTGTGCCGAAGGTTTCTCCGATAACCCCGCTATCTATAACGTGATAATGGGTACACCTTGGCTCAAATCAATGCAAGCAGTGGCATCTACATACCACCTGTGTCTCAAGTTTCCTACCAAAAAAGGGGTAAAAGTGATCAAGGGAAGTCAAACGGCGTCCCGAACGTGTTTCCTGGCCGCACACAAACTAAGGAGCCAAGAAACGGTTCCTATCCCAATGGAAAAGCGAAAAAAGCAAAAGACATATAGTGAACCCGTCAAAGAGCTCTCAAACCTGTTACAGCAATTACAGATTACCGAGGCCCGCGAAGAAGAAGCGGCGGACCCGATATGCGAGCCGGTGGTACCCGTTTCTATAGATGATGAAAATCCGGAGCGATGCGTAGAAATCAGTGCAACCCTCAACGAGTCAATCAAGCAGGAGTTAGTCACTTTTCTGAAGAACAATCTAAGTATATTTGCATGGTCCGCATAAGACATGCCAGGAATTGATATTGTCGTGGCCAGTCACGAGCTTAATGTTAACCCGACCTTCAAACCGGTTAAACAGAAACGCCGAAGGCTCGGTCCACATAGAGCTCAAGCAGTTAAGGATGAGGTGGAAAGGCTACTGAGGGTTGGATCGATCTCAAAAGTTAAGTACCCGGATTGGCTCGATAATCCTATCGTTGTCAAAAAAAAATGGCAAGTGGCGGGTTTGCGTCGATTTCACAGACTTAAACAAAGCTTGTCCCAAAAACAGCTTTCTGCTGCCACACATTGATCGGCTGGTTGAAGCAACCGCGGGAAACAAGTTGCTCTCTTTCATGGTCGCTTTCTCCGGCTATAACCAAATACTTATGAATCACGGCGATCGTGAGAAAACATCATTTATTACAGATCGCGGGATTGACTGCTATAAAGTCATGCCTTTTGGCTTGAAGAACGCCGAGGCAACGTATCAGCGCTTGGTAAATAAAATGTTTGCGGAACAGCTCGGCAAAACAATGGAGGTCTACATAGATGATATGTTGGTGAAGTCGTTGGAAGAGAATGACCATGTTGCTCACCTAGAGGAATGTTTCGACAAACTAAATCAGTATAACATGAAGTTAAATCTGACTAAGTGTCAGTTTGGTGTGACCTCCTGCGAGTTTCTTGGTTACCTAGTAACACATAGCGGCATAGAAGCAAACTCGAAACAAATTGATGCACTAGTTCAAATGGCGTCACCAAGATCAAAAAGAGAAGTACAACGCCTAACTAGAAGAATGGTCGCGCCAAACCATTTCATTTCGCGATCCACTGACAAATGCTTACCCTTTTACGACACTTTACGAGGGAAGAAGACCTTCGAATGGACGGCAAAATGTGAAGAGGCTTTCCAGCAACTAAAGAAGTATTTGGCAAGCCCGCCGGTCCTTGCGAAACCGGTAACGGGGGAACTGCTCTTTCTATATGTTGCAGTCTCCCTAACAGCCGTCAGTGGAGTCTTAGTCCGTGCAGATGGAAACGAACAGAAGCCTATCTTTTATACCAGCAAGTCGCTAACAGGAGCCGAAATAAGAAATCCTCTCACCGAGAAATTAGCACTCGCCGTTATCACGACCGCCAAAAAGCTGAGGCCGTATTTCCAGTCACACTCCATCATCGTGCTCAGTACTTTTCTGCTGCGCGCCGTACTTCACAGTCCAAACCAATTTGGGCGATTGGCCAAATGGGCCATAGAATTGAGCGAGTTTGATATTGAGTGTCGTAGTAGATCCAGCATAAAATCTCAAGTACTTGCCAATTTCTTGGTTGAGCTCCCCGAAGCCGACGCCACAGTGGAGGCCGAAGAACCACCCACCCTCCCTTGGCAACTCCTCGTTGACGGGTCATCCTCCAAACACGGGTCCGGAGTCGGTGTTCGCCTCTCATCACTAGACGGCGAATCACTGTAACAATCTTTCCGTTTGGGATTTCGGGCTTCCAACAATGAAGCCAAGTATGAAAAATTACTCGCTGGCTTATGTCTTGCTCGCGGCTTACAGATGAACAAAATCCACGCCTTCTGCGATTCTCAGCTCGACGTCAATCAGTTCCACAGCGAGTATGCCTTAAAAGATGACCGAATAGAGGCATACCTGAGGCTCGTTAAGGACCTCGCTGCGGAGTTTGACGAATTTACACTGACTCGAATCCCGCGCGAAGAAAATTCGCAGGCGGATGCACTCGCATCCCTCGGCTCCTCAACAAAGTTAGATGATGAGCTTCAGCGGATCATCCCGGTCTAATTTATCGAAGAGTCCAGCATCCCTCTTCCACAAACAGTGAACGCTTTGACAAGGGCACAAGCTGCGAAAAAGAAACAACTTCAAACCCAAGCCCAGTCGACTGAGCAGGATGGTCCGTCTCCCATGGAAGTTAGCACAAGCCCAGCCGGGCCGAACGAGAGCGTAGCATCCCCCATGGACACCGGGCCTACCGAGCACACCGGCGCAATCCAGCCGGAAACTCCTGTTTCTCCGAGTGCAGCTCACGCCAGAAACCCTAGCCGACTTAGTGTAGTATAAATATCATTGTATCATTCCCATTAAAGGGGATCACGAAATTCATACCCAAAACCCTTATACTTTTACAGCAAAAACAGCAATAAAACTCTCTCTTCAAACTGTTCTTAAGATTATTACTAAGAAGTTCTGCAGATCTACCGCGAACCCGACAAATTTTAATTGTAGGATTCCAGCTCCCACATTCTCTGTTTCAGATTCATCTATACTCTTTTCACTTATGTCATTTAGACATTTCTAATTATATGTATAATTTTGGAATACTTGAGGAGATGTTTTTACTTTCAAGGTTTTCAGTCCAAAATTATTTTCATTATACTAGTTGCGATAACTCTTTAGGAGTTCTAATCGCGTAGAGTTCCCGAGAACATAATAATGATATCATTAATCCTCTCGGAATACAAATATTGAGCGCAATCTAAGTCATTTTGTCCATTCCTCTTTATGGACAAATCTTCTTGATGTTCAGACTGCTGGTCCAAACGAGTATCAAAGACTTGATTGCCTCCTTTTAATGTATTGGCCAATATTTTTTTCTCTACACTCATTTTCAGAGCGGAGTCGTGATCCTCATTAATTATTTGGCACGCTTTATTATTTATTGTGTCGACATACATTTTCTCTTTGGTTTCCTCTTTTTACATGGTTAATCGAGATCATTAAATCATCTTCAATGATTTCTTTCAGGTACATGATTTTATTATTAACCACGTCTCTTTACTCTCTTTAAGAGTTTAATCCTCCTTTTTATTTGCTCCAATTTCTTTTCGAGGATTTTCTTTATTTTAATATTTTTGGAACCGAAGTAGTCTATCACGTCTTTTACGTGATATAGATTTAATAGATTCTCTTTCCGAGACATCTATTCTTCTTGGAGGATTTCAGCTGGAATATGAGATTTCCTTTTTCTATTATATGAATTTTACTTTAAACTTTGAAGTTTATATTTATGAGGATCTATGATAATTCTTTTCTTGAAATATCATCCATCAGCTTTTGATTTGCAATATAGTAGCGATCCTATGAACTTTTGAACTTCAGGTTCACATTAACTTGTTCAATATTTTCCCATGAAAAATTCTCATCAAAATGAGTGCAAATCATACAATAAGCACATTCTTCTTGATGGCTTAATATACTACATGCATTACTGCATGTTCTATGCCAAATCATAGAGATTAAATTTCACCATTAATGGTCATCCATTTTTTTTCATTTTCAGTATGAACATAACCTCATTTATGTTCTACCTTACCTCGACATATAGTAAGTGATAACTTTAGGATGTTAATTTACCAAGATTATCATACTTGGGATGTAAGCTCACCAAAATTACCAACTTATTTGTCGATGAGGGATTCTTTAATTCTCCCCCTCGAGATGATGACATTCTTTGTTCATCCATCTCGCATTGAATCCCAATTTAGGATCGGCATATCCATCTTGGATCATGCACTTTATTCCGGATCCTTTTAATATTTATTTCGGGATTCATAATACACCCTCTCAGGATAATAGATCTTCTGGCCCATTTATCTAAACTGAATCTCCTTTTAGACTCGTTATACTCAAAGTGTAATTTTGGAGATTAAAGAACTCAACCACCATATCAAATGACCTTTATTTACCAAAAACGGTGACTTTCGAATTTATCTCTAATAATGGCATTATTTTTGTTTAAGACATGCTTCATGAAAAACTTCTGGTTTTCACATAAATTTTCAATGATCTTTAATATCATTGTTTGATCGAGAGATGGCATGACGGTCATAAATCTTTGACCAAGTAGTAAAACTTGAAGTTTATTAACTTTGCCATCTATATTCTCTATATGTATGATTACATACATGCATGTCTTAGCTATATGCTCTTCTTGAGCATTTGCATTGTCCAATATTATATTGACACGTGCTTAATAAATTCTCATAAAAATATATTTTCTTTTGAATTCTAAATTCTAATAACTAAACATAATAGCAATATACATTAAACAAAAAAATTAAGGAGGCATAGCCTTCCATATAACATTAAACATTAAAAGCAATTCCTTATTATTTCCCATTGATCATGGTCCTTTTATTTCCTTTTGATTCTACTGGATCATCAAGGATTACGACATCGAGATGAGACATATCACTTAGGACATTAAGGAAAATTCATATTCATCCAAGATGAACTAAATTCAACATATTTTATTTTTGCCATAAGTGATTTTTGATACGATGCGCTAAATATTTGGCGTACAACATCTATGTACCCATTATTTTTTCATGCCACATCAGTACCAAGTTATCTCATTTTTTTCACAACGCAACCAACTTTATTGGTTTTATCTTCGTTGGAATTGTTGAACTGGAATTCTCTTTCCACTATTTTCGTCCATCACCTTATTCACAACCACGACTGTGGTCTCTGCCGTGTCCGGATCCTTATCCAATTATTATTAGTTGATGCTACCACATTCACTTATGGGAATGGAGCTAATCTATATGGACGGATTAATGGTTAAACATCTCTTAAACTATTTTATAGGTGATGATGGAAATATAGCATGATATTAACCTTTAATTCATTCGATGTCATTTTAGACCGATTGATGGTTTCAAACTTTTTATATGATCACTATATCTTTAATAAATATGCAAGCATCATAATAGCATAATTAAAGATAATAATTTAGATGCATGCATATATATATATATAAGAAGGCAAAGCCTACCATTAGATAAAGGAGGAGGCATAACCTACCACTCCATATATATTATATATATAATCTTAAATAAAATCAACATATAATAAAATCTTCTCTAACACAAATTTGAATGTTACCTCCCTTACGAATGATCGGAACGAATTGAGAGCGGCTCGGATTGAGAACAGCTCGGATTGAGAGACATTCGTGCTGATAACGTGTTGTGAATAATCAATCAAGGATTTTATATTAAACTAATGAAAACAAAGATTATAATAATTAGTGAAGGAAGTGACGTGAGTGGATTGATAGGAGGAGTTTTTATTATTGCTTCTTCTTGGTGCTTCTTACAAACACATTTCTAACATATATATAGTAGAAGTAAAACCACATTAGCATGATATTTGGATCTATGTAAATATGATTAGTGTCTAATTATTGTCAATCAAAACAATGGGTTTGATTGGTAAACAATCTTTATATTGTACCGCTCCAGCTTACAGCTTTGCACTATGCTTACCGCTCTACCTTACAACTTTGCACTATGCTTACAGCTTACCGCTTCAGCTTACACTTGGTTACCAATCTGACCCAATATAACACTTGTCATTTATGTAACCAAGCTTAGTGTTGTAAGTGGTGAATAATCACCAAATCATAATATATACATCTAATGTTTTTGGATGCAGCATCCAGACGCAACATCCAACTACAAATATTACAATCAAGACCAAAAAAATTAAAAATAAGACATTACATTAGTCTTCTTCCTTGACATGTGAACTCTCGTGTAATATTCCTTGGTCACTCGATATATTCGTAAAACACTAATCAACAAAACGAAATCAATTGAAAAAACAGCCAAGGTTACCTGTCTAGTGCTGTCCATTTCTTATTAAATTATATTTTTCACCCTAAAAATTATAGAACTTGATCAATGAATTAATAAAAAGAGAAGAACAGAACATATGGTGTAGAAGCATGTGAAAATTGATGGACAATGATTTAAGATGTCCCCCGTGACAAGCATACCACTATAATGTGAATCATCTACTTATTCACATTATAGCTATACCTTTGATTCATCCACGGGAAGACCATTTTTTTTTTTTTTTGTGTGTGGCTTTCAACACTTATTTACGGTGTAACTTTTTCATTTTTATAGATTATTTATATTTTTTTCGTGGTTATAAAGAAATGTTACTTCTTTCCTGTTTATATAAATGAGTTAAAAATTTGAAAGAAGCTTGAAATTAGATTTTGAAAAAAGATTGTTCTAAATAAAAGGAAATGCACATTTATATTTTAAATAGAGAAAGATATCAAAAATATATATATATATATATATATATATTAATTGATTCAAAATATATTTGACTATTTGATATTTTAAATTGAAGTAAGTGTCAAAATAGATGCACATTTCTAGTTTAAGTAGGGAAAATATCAAACAAAATTTTGGGCTAATTGTTTGGAAATATGTTTGACTAATTTTCCCTTAATGAATTGATTAGAATTGTCTGCTTGATAATGAAATTTTTTATAATATACTACACTTTATTTTTAATGTGTCTTCTCACTTGAAATAGAAATTCACAGCCTAAAAATATTAGTGGATTTCTTAATGAATAGATGGGTTTAAAAAATGAAAAATGAAAAATGAACACATATAAAGCCAATTGAGTACCTCCACGCAAGAATCTCTTCACACTACTCTATCTTTGTAGTATAAGTACATACGTGTGTGTATAAAAACCAGAATCTTCAAATAGAAATAAACCACTACTTCATTTTTTTCTTTGATAAATGGGTTTCTTCAAACCCATCTTCCTTTTCCTTCTTCCTTCCCTTCTCACTCTCACAATCTTGTCCGGAGCCGACCAAGCCTTGGCTTCCGACAAGAGACCACATGTGAGCCACCTCAACAAAACGGCGTTGACCGCCGCCAATGGAGGAGGAGAAAAGTCAACGTTGAGAGGGAGAAAGCAGACGAATGGTTGTAACTTGTTCATAGGGAGATGGGTTTATGATGCTTCTTACCCTTTCTACGACTCGTCCACGTGTCCTTTCATCGACGGAGAGTTCGACTGTCTAAAATTCGGCCGACCAGATAGAGAGTTCCTCAAGTACTCTTGGCAACCTGAATCATGCACCATCCCAAGGTATGTAACATCAACATACATACATGTATTAGTTAAGCATGTTGATGATAATGCATGGTTTTATGTAAATATGATCAAGGTTTGATGGAGAAGCGTTTCTGAATAAATGGAGAGGAAAACGAGTGATGTTCGTGGGTGACTCACTGAGTCTAAACATGTGGGAATCGTTGGGATGTATGATACATGCGTCGGTTCCAGACACAAAGACCACTTTTCTCAAGCGTACCCCACTCTCCTCTCTCACTTTCCAGGTCTCTATTTCTCTCTTGTTTTCTTGTTTTCGTTATTATAATCTAACATTGTAGTTTTATATTTTCAAAAAAAAAAAAAACATTGTAGTTTTTGGATAAAAACAAAATCTAATTATTCATCTTCACGAGGCCAACTTGTCATTTTGTGGAATCTAGTTGGTCACGGGCTATATATATATTACAGAATTTCAGTTTTATAAAAAAAATAAAAGAAGAAGAATTGTCAAATTTGGCTTTTGTTTTTTGAATGTAAAGTTGTTTTGCGCAAATGGCTTGGCATCCAAGGTATTATTATGTTGTCTGCCAGTCTTTATTTTTCTTTCTTTATTAAAAATGGAAAAGAATTGATACGTCATATCGAAAATTATGAATAAATGGCTAATGGAGATATATAAGAAAAAAAGGTAAAATACTGCTTGCTCTTTAAAATTAGAGCTAAATTAATTATAACTAGTTCTGTCTTAAATCTTTTGTAATTTACAATCATTTGCCTTTCATTTGTCTAATTGATGTTCATTATTTTACCATAAAAAATACTCCCTCTATTCCTTGGAGATTGATTTTATAGCATTTTCACACAAATTAAGAAACAATAAATTGTGTTTAGTTTTTAATGCAACTTTTTGCAACAAACACTTTTTCATAACAATGAACCAATAGCTATTCTCTAAATTTAAATAGTCTCATTCAATATTTCTTGGAACTTACAATTTGTTAAATATAAATTGATTAAAAAGGTATTAAAAATCTACAATATCAATCTTTGTGGAACAGCCAAAATATGCTAGTAAATCAATCTCCAAGGAACGGAGGGAGTATATTTTAATTTTTGTCATTTGTTTATTTTTACTCTTTACAAGCACGTACATGATACATATATGATATATGTGTACTTCTAATGTGGCAGTTACTAATTAGGTACACACAAATAATGTCAAACCTTATTTATTGGTGAATTTTTTTATCTACTTTGTTAATTCGACAACTCTCTTTTCCTTCCTACTAAATTTGCTTAGCATCCTATCAACCATCTTCAAATCGATAGTTCCAAGAAAATTAAATAACTTCGATTGAGCTTACAAGTTGAGGCAAAAAATTTATATCAACCATGAAAATTGAAACCTATGAGATGTGGAAGATGTGGTGGACCTTCAATATTTTGTTCTCCACCGTACATCATTTTGCCCCTGTTTTTAAGTTTTGACTTCTGTTTTTGGCAATTTCTCTCTTGTCATCATTATTATACAGTGCAAGTAAAAAATACATGATTTGTCCTATATCAATATATTACAATAGAAATTATAGGAAACAAACAAAAAGAAGAGAACCAAGCAAGAGAAGGAAATAGGAGACCCGACAGCTAATGACAACCAATAAACTGGTCCTTACTTTTTAATCATTAAGATAATTACTATGCATGTTTTATTGAGATAATTACTATTAATTTCTTTATTCTAAAACTAATAGGTTGTATAAGCTAAAAAGATGGGAATTAAACCATAGTTCAAATTTAGTAACATTTTATAAAATAGAGTAATAAAGAAAGGGACTTAGATTATTTAATGTAAACCTTAATAGGAGTATGGAGTGACATTATACCTATACCGAACACCATACCTAGTAGATATCTCCAAAGAAAGTGTAGGGCGTGTGCTTAATCTTGGAGCCATCGAAAGTGGTGCTGATGCTTGGAAAGACATGGACCTTCTCGTCTTCAATTCTTGGCACTGGTGGGTTCACAAAGGAGTGCAGTCCCAAGGGTTCGTACCATATATCCTTACACTTAAAGCTAATACCATATTTTTTATCTTATTTGGGAGTAAGACTTGCTTAGTTAACCAACTGATTTTCTCTTCATCTATTGTTGTTTTTGTTTTTCCAGGTGGGATTTTGTTAGAGATGGGTCTTCATTGTTGAGAGACATGGACCGTCTTGATGCTTTCCACAAAGGACTAACCACTTGGGCTCAATGGGTTGATCAAAATGTTGATACTTCGAAAACCCGAGTTTTCTTCCAAGGCATATCTCCTACTCACTATATGTAAGTTCATCACCCATATATGTACATTTATGCGGTTGAAATTCGCCGTTTCAAGGTAAAAAGTTATGTCTTTATTTCTTTGGGTGATAAATAGAGGAAGGGAATGGAATGAGCCGAGGAAGACTTGCAACGGGCAGATGCAACCATTGAGCGGATCAACATATCCAGGTGGTTCACTTCCTGCCGCAAGCATCGTATCTCGAGTATTGGGCTCAATGAGAACGCCTGCTTACTTACTCGATATCACAACTCTGTCTCAACTGAGAAAAGATGCTCATCCATCTACCTATGGAGGTGATGGAGGAACAGATTGCAGCCATTGGTGCCTTCCTGGCTTGCCGGATACTTGGAACCAGCTTCTTTATGCAGCTCTTTCCATGTGAAGAAAATTGACTCAAATACACACTTTCCATGTATATTACAATCGAGAGGGGAAAAAAGAAACGACTGACATGTTACTTTAAGAGAGATATATGAAGATTACAAACAATATTATGACTATATAGTTGTAAAGTGTTTTATATTCTTTCCTTTTGTGCGGTCGAAAGTTGGAAACTATACTATAATCATCTTGTATTGTGATTGCAACAAGAAAATGATCTACAAGACTACAAGAGCAACACATTTGTATCAAGACAAGAACTCACACACAAACAAAACAAAACAAGAAAGTACTATATGAATAATTCTATAAAAAAACTCGACAATCTGTTCGTATCTCTCCATGTTTCCTCCCTCTCTTGACACCAATGGAACCCATCTTCTCCATAGCTTCTCCAAATCCCT
Source organism: Draba incana (assembly GCA_963576765.1). Taxonomy (NCBI): domain Eukaryota; kingdom Viridiplantae; phylum Streptophyta; class Magnoliopsida; order Brassicales; family Brassicaceae; genus Draba; species Draba incana. The sequence continues at coordinate 21,350,838 of OY755204.1, read as the reverse complement.
TGAAAAACCTCTGCTAGTCTCTACCCATCTCAAGTGCAATGGGTTTCGTCCTCGGGTCAAGAAACAGGGCTTGGTCCGACCCGAGAAGACCCATATTGGTTCCAAGACCTTTGAAATATCCATTGTCGAACAAAAACGGAGTTTTGACGTCCAGCGGAAGAGAAACGCCGGAGCTTCCGCCGGAAAAAGGACACGACATCCGGAGCTCCTTGAGTAATTTCGGGTTGAGAGTCGGGTCGGGTCGTTTTGTGCCTTTGAAGTCGTAGAGACGGCCAATGAAACTTATGCAGTGTGCGAAGCCGATTGTGTGGGACCCAGAAAGGACAACGAGATCCTCTACCGTTAGTCCTTTGGAGGCAAAGAGCTTGATGAGCTGATCGACGGTTGAGTTTGATCGAGGTATGTTTTGTGGGACGTCCGCTGCCGTTGATCTTTTACCGTCCCATCTTCCTTTCTTCACTTCATAGTAGGGCCCACCTGCCTATGTTTTTTGGGGGAAACAAAGCAGTGAAGCACTATTAGTCAATGACACGTAGATAATACCATTAACCATCAGAGTGGACAATAGTTACATACTCACAATACGGTATTACGGTTTCGTTCGGTATTCTACATTTCTATTGGTACTTTAATTTAGCCTTCTATAACCTCACACTTAAATTGAGTGGTATGCAACTCGGTTTTGTGTTAGTTCTATTCAGTTCTACGATCTTAATCGGTATTATTAATCAAAGCAGCTAAAAACCAAGTAGAAATTTGGCTACGTTTGGACCGGTTCTAGACTCAGAAAAATGGGTATAGTTACAAAATAAGAGAAGTTTGGGATTACCAAGTGGATGAAATCTCGAGCGGCGATGGCAAGAATATCAGAGCAAGAAACGAGAGAAGGGCAATGAGACTCAACCAATGACTTTGCCTTGATGATACTCTCGAATCCTTCTTTTCTCAATTCCTTATTCTCCTCTGCTTCTCTTTCTGCTAATATCTTGCTTCCTTTCTTTGTTTCTATCAATATCGATCCATCACAACCCTTCAAAACCCCAATTTTAACTCACGTTGATCAATCACTGTTGACTTTTTTTCATTTGCTAAAATGCGCATAGCATAATATGAGCTTTTGTGGTAACGTGCGTACGAAAGAGAATGGAAGAATATAATCAAATTTGGTTTAAAAAGGATTTGACCTCAACGAAGCAATCGTGGAAGAAGAGGCTAATTGTGGCAGGACCGGAGATGGGGGCTTCTTTGAACAGCTGAGAAGTGACGGAAGCGACGAGAGTTTCGAGCTGAGGACATGTCTTGGAGTAGTAATCGCCGGAGAGCTCTCTGTGGTGGTCCCGCCGCAGAGGAGGAGGCTGAGAAGTTGTGTGTTTAGCCGGGGAAATTGGAATGGTTAAAGAGAGGAGGAGGAAGAAGAAAAGGAATATTGTGGAGGAAGAAAAAGATAGGACATGCATGGTGGGGTTTTGCTCTTGTGGGGAATACTATTCCGAGTCTGAACAAACTATTTAATAAATAGTTTACAATTTTGGTACATTTTAAAGGACAAAGTAAACAGGAAGTCAAAGCTGGTGATTTACAATTTTACATGACAACCAAATTTGAATTATGATTAGGCTAGGTTTTTTGTTTTCTTGGAGAAAAAATAGTAGAGATAGTAGTGTTAGGAAATTTTGTGAAATATATGGTACAAGCACATGTGTGTTACAAACTCCTTTGCACTTATGCTATATAAACTCAAAAATGTGTGGAGGCAATCATGGCTTATTAACTTTACAGGTCTTTTGAGTAGAATGCGTAATAATGTTTTCCTGTGAACCTTGTAGAAACAAGAAAAAAATTCCAAATTTTTATGTATAATAATTCTTCTAGAAAGTGTATGTAATTTGTTATATTAAAAATTACCAAAAAAGTTTGCTCCTCTTTCTCTCTAATCAGAAAATACATTGTCGTTGTCCAGTATCCGGCGGTTGCCGGGGCCGTGGTTGTATATATTTTATTATGTTTGTTTTTTTGTTTGTTTTCCGGTTAATCGGATTGTTTATCCGGTTAAAAATTTTGTGTAAGATATTCCGCTTAGACGGATTCTCTTTCCGCTTAGACGGATTCCTTTCCGCTTAGACGGATTCTCTTTCCGCTTGGTCGGATAAAAGTTTCCGGTTGAATTTTTCTTCCGGATTGTTGCGTTTTTTTGTTCCTTCCTCATTATTCTTATGGTGAATTTCAATTGATTTGGATCAATTTCCTTTCTTTCGTTATGGTTAAACTTGCTTGCCTTAAATCTATACTTGCCGTATGACTAATCGAAGTATAGTGTCCCGATCAAGGTCAGTTTCATCTGGCTGCTATTTCGGAAAATCCCTTTATCTTAATTAACGACAAGAAATTGGTTCAATGGATGAAATTGAGGAAGGCTGTATCGTGGTGGTCAGATGGGAAAGAAGCTTTTCCAGTGCTGGTGAGGTAAGATAAGCATTTTGCCACAATATAGCAAGATCTTTGTAGTAGAATCTTGAAGAATCAAATATCTTTGGCGGAGGCTAGATTGGAGTTCTTCGCCGGCGGTATAGGAGGTGGGGATTTTGGGTGAGAAGATCAATGAAGGTGGGGAGAGATTGCATGAAGGCCACGTGGAAGAAGGTGCTCCAGAAGCAGACAGGTGGTAGACTTTAAATTATTAATATAATTGTTTGTTTTGGTGAGTCCATATTGGTATTCTACTGTAAACTTTGTAAACTTGCCATTTGGTTGTTTAATGAATAGTTGTCGGGAAAAAAATGTGGTATAAAGGTAAATATGTAACTATTCAGGATCGGCTTTTGAGATACAATAGACTATTGAATTTGTTTCTTGTGAGAGAATCGTTGGTGATATTGGGTTGTTGGTGAGCATATGATATGTAATTCTACAAGCTATGCTTATCGTCGTACTTGGCTAGTGGTTTGTTCTTTCGGTCCACAAGATTATGAAAGATGTTTTCAAGCAACAAAAACTTGGGAATAGATCCGAGAAAACAACCTATAGCTCTTTGGAGCAAAATGGTGTAATTCTCTCAAAGCATCCTACATTATCCTTCATCACTTGGCTAACAATCGAGAGACACGCTATCGGTAGAACCGCAAGAACTCATAACTGGAATATTGGTTTAAGTTTGTCTACTTTGTGGTGAGCTATATAAGAGAAAGATCACCTATTTTTATGCATGCTCATATTCCTTTACACTACAGTTAGATCTCTAATGAACTCCAAGATTTTTGGCAATTGCATGAACTCGAATTGACCGGACAAACTTCAATACTTAGTCCGTCATCGATATGTTGAATTTTGTGTTGTTTTGTTGAACGAAAGGGGCGTCATCATCAAAAGAGTCTATACTCACCTAATCATCTTGTTCACACCATCGACAAGATGATAATGGATCGCTTTTTCTCCCTACACAACTAGCTGCAATGAAATCCCTCATTTTGCTTTTTTTACTTTCCATTTACCATGATTTTTTTTTAAAATTTCACATTTCATACTTTTTACTTTTGATCAATGTAAATATTTTTTTTGTAATTTATAAATTTCACATTTCAATAAAAGAGAAAGGCAATATCAAAGATTTATTAAGATTCATAACTACAATATAAGAGAATGGACATTAATAGGGTCTCATATGAACATATTGGAGAGAAGATTCCAAACACTCACGGGTGAACGAAACAAAAGTTTGCGGCAAATATTCTGGTTTGACTAAACAAGTTTGCAATTGTATCATATTTTTGTTTTGTTATTAATGCTACCAGACACTTTTGTAAATCAACAAAGGACGAGAAATAATTATATTCGGTCCGACCGGTCTAACCAAGTGTACACACAAAGTCATCAACAAACAAACGACTTTTCCGGTTTGGTTCTAAATGAGATTTTTTAAAAATGTTTTTGTTTTTGTTTTTATTTTTTTTGAAAATTTGCTTGCATATTATTTAGAGATAACTAGCTAACACTCTTTTTACCTAATGTAGAAAGTAACATTGAGTTCTACAAAACTAAAATCTATTGGTGGTCTTACTATCCGAAAAGATGAAAAAACCCTAAAGAAAATGAAGAGTTTATATTAATGAGAAGTGTGCAATATCTTTGTATATATATATATGTTGGGAAGCGATATAATGTATGTATATGTGTATTTATTAGATGGAGTTAAGTAGTTTTGTTCGATGTCTTTACGTATATCTTTCTTTCCCTTTCATTTTTTTTCTTCATTTTCTCATCAAAAACTCTGCACAATAGAAAATCAAACACCGACGAAGAAATTGGTGGTGATGATGACGAAAGCGATTATGATGAAAGCGAAGTAGGTGTTGATGGAAGGTCCGCTCAAAATAAGTGGAAGATCGGGTGTAATTGGATAAGATCCGGCTAATATCCAATGAAACTTAAGCAAAGATTTGTTCCTAACTACTCTTCTTCTTCTCCATTTACATACACCCACCAAAATTTATCATCTAATCATTAAATGTGATTTTTCCCCATCGAGTCAGTCCCGAGTCAACTCAGCTCTGCAAGTCAGCGAAGGTTTGATAATAGCGGATACCACTTTATTTGTTTGTAATATGAATTGTTATATGTTTAATGATTGTTATCGAGCTATTTTTTCACCTTTTATGGCATGTAATAAATGATTTGTATCGAGAATTAAGTAGCTTTTAAGATTATGAACAACATTTACCATACTCATTGGCGATTAAATATTTGACATCTAGTTTAAACATTTGTCTGTTGATATATATGCTAAATTTGTTATTCATTGAAAAAATATTTGAGTTATACAACTAATATTTGAGTTATACGACTAATATTTTACACAATTAAAAGTTAGACTTCAACGTAAAATGTTATACAGCTGATTTATTACTTAGCGGAGTATAGTTGAGTTAGATTGATAATATACTCGTTTCTTATATTTTGTACATCGTTTTACACTAAAAGTTAGCCGGTTAAAAATATATTTGGTGATTAATATATTATTTAGAAAAAATTGCAGAAGTGTCACTAAAAACAACTTTTATATGCAGAATTTTCATAACAAAAAGTATTTGAACATAATTGTCACAACACTTTGAAAAAATGATGGATTTGGCCCTAAAAAGTGGTTTTCTGATTTTGTGTGATTATTTAAAAAATAATTATGTGTGACAGTTTTGAGTTGTCAAATCATCCCGAAAAAAAGAAAACCGAAGGGATTTGTCTCAAAAGGTTTTAGGGAAAACCTCAAATTACTCTCTCTTCTTTATGAAAACTGCAAATCTCTCCCTTTGTTTCTTCTTCACTTTTCTCCACAACCGTAATTCCTAAATTGCAGACCTGCTTGTCTCTTCTCTGTCTTTAAAATCATAATTTAGTTAGGAGATTTTCACGGCCATGGATATGAGGACTGATACGTCGGCGGGTACATCGGTGCACATATCGACAAGGTCAGGTACATCAACCGTCGCCGCTGTAGATCTGGAAATGTTGCCCGAGAGATTGTTTCGGCATTGTGAGTATCCCTCAAACGCTCGTGTCAATGTGTGCAGCAAGCCAGAACTTCTCGGTGTCATTGCCGAGTTGTTGAATGGTACACATGAGTTAGATAAACTCTCCAATTTGTGTTTTTGAAAACTTTTCTCTCTTTCTCCGGCAGAAATCAATTTCTCCGGCAAATTAGTTCTCAATTTTTTGGGAAGGCAGTTGGTAACCTCAAACAAACACGTACTTTGGTTTGTATTTGGTGGTAAGCCCTTGAAATTCTCTCTTCGTGAGTTTCAACTTGTGACCGGCCTTCCTTGTGGTAATTTTCCGCAGCAGTCGATGGTTAACGGGATTACAAGGACCGAGCCTGGTACCGTTTCAGTGCGGGAATCTTTGTTCGGTGAAGAATATCCTGAGTTTCTAAGGTTAAGAAGCCTAATCTCGATGATTTGGTTGATATGTTATGTACATCGACAAACAATCTTGAGTTACATAAGAAATTGGCCCTCTCTTTGATTATCATTGTAGACGGTATCTTAACTTATGGTACACAACCTGTCAGGCCACAGAAAGAGTCTGTGGAGCTGACGAAAAACGTCGATTTCTTCTGTAAATATCCTTGGGGAAGGAAATCTTTTTCTAAATTTTTGGAGTTGATTAACTTCGATAAAGGCACCAAGTCTGTGGATGATTTCATGTTCTCTTTGCAAAAAAAAAATCTAAGGCTGTCCATGGTTTTCCTTTGGCCATTCAACTCTTTCTTTTGAGTCGATTATGCAACTGCCTTTTCTGAGAGCCAATGTTGAAGATTTGGTTATATTCAGAAACCAAACAATCTATAATTTGTCTAGGCTTCGCCCTCTCCAGACTAAACAAATCATGGCCTTTGAAGCAGCTGGAAATGTATGTCTTATATACTCTAGTACATAGTTCATTTGTTTATGTATATATACATATTTATCATGTACATAGAGTTATTGATTACGTATGCATAGTTTGTTAAACTTATTCATCTTAATATTTGGTAGTTAGTTGTTGATTCTATACTACATTTTGACGACCCAGCCTCTGAGGACTCCCTTGAATGGTCATATGAGAATGGTGATTTTAATGTTGAGTACTTAGAAGACTTATTGGAGAAGTGTTTCAATTCGGGGAAGAACATTGGCTTGGTTATGAGGTGTTGAAGTCTTCCAAAGGTACATTACATATTTTTAATTATGTTTCCTATGTACATATACAATGTGTGTACATTCAAATCTGTGTACCTAATGGAGTGAATAATTTTGTCACATGTAAAAGGAAGGCTAACAAAGATGATGAAAATATTGATGTTGAGATTCCTCAACCGTCTAAGAAAATAAAAGAAAAGGAAAAGAGATTGCAAATGATGTACGCTGAAAAGCTTTTAAGGAACAAATGGGATCAAAGATAGATAATGTACGAAGAAAATGTGAAAACGATGACGAAGGAGAGGCCATTCGTGCTGAACTTAGACGTGGCTTACTCCTTCAAAAACAACATACATACAATGTTGTTAAGGGACTGAAGTGTTATTTTCAGAAAGAAATAAGTGGAGTTGTTGCCAAGCTTATTGAGTTATTTGAAGGTCGTTGTGATTTTGTTCATCAATCATCTCCTACCACAAGATCAAAGACTACACCGTCCATTGCACCTAGGACATGGTCAAGGACTACTCGCACCACCAGTGTCAAAGAGTATATCGTCCACTACACCAGGAAGGAAGTCCAGTCATTCTGGTCTTAGGTCTTCATCAAAGGCAAAAGAGGTATGTATATTAGTTGTGGACGTATTTTAATTGCTTTATGTATGTATTTTAGGTTAACTAATGTACAATTAGGTTTAAATTTTGGGAATATGGTTTAGGTGTTAGAGTTGTGGGTTTGGGTTAACTAATGCAATTTTAGGGTATAAGTTTTAGGGTTTGGGTTTTAGATTTAAAATTTAGATTAAATTATTCGTACACGATTCTATGTATATTAGTTGTGAAGTATATTAGTTGTGAACGTATTTTAATTTTTTTATATACGTATTTAAATTAAATTAAATTATTCGTACACGATTCTATATGACAGATTATAGATTGGAAAAAATGGGGTATAGATTATGGGGTAGTGTAACGCCCCGACCGCTCCTCTCATGGGCCTCCGTCCAGGCCTATGGGCCCACCATGTCCGACGGTTGGTGCGTTAGTATGAGAGGCTCTAAAGTCATGTTTACTGATCCTGCAAATCACCATACGATCTTTCCTCGTGTTTTGACCTCACTCACACGGTACTAGAATGACTTCCCAGTAGATCACCCATCTTGAAACTACTCCAGCTCAAGCACGCTTAACTCTGTAGTTCTCTCAAGACCTATGACTAAAAAGATAAGTACACTTCGGTGATATAGGTAGCCAAATCAATTCTTTTTAAGCCTCTTCGCACATACCGCATATACTATATATGCCCTAAAACCAAGGTGTCACAATCACTCCCACTAACAGATCGCAACGTCCTCGTTGTGCATACCAAGATCGTTACCCCGACAAACTGACTCACACAGTTGTCAGGGCTCGCTCTGATACCACTTGTAACGCCCCGACCGCCTCTCCCATGGGCCCCTGTCCACTCACAGGCCTGTGGGCCTACCATGTGCGATGGTCGGTGCGTTAGTTCGGGAGGCTCTAAAGTCATGTTTACTGACCTTGCAAATCACCATGCGATCTTTCCTCGTGTTTTGACCTCACTCACACGATACTGGAAATGACTTCCCAGTAGGTCACCCATCCTGAAACTACTCCAGCTTAAGCACGCTTAACTCTGGAGTTCTCTCAAGACCTGTGACTCAAAAGATAAGTGCACTTTGGTGATATAGGTAGCCAAAACAATTATTTTTAAGCCTCTCCGAATATACCGCATACACTATATATGCCCTGAAACTGGGGTGTCATAGGTAAGGTTTGGGTTAACTAATGTATAATTAGAGTATAGTTTTGGGTTTAAGGTTTAAGGTTTGGGTTAACTAACGTAAAATTAGGGTTTATATTTTGGGGTTAGGGATTTGGGTTAACTAATGCAACTTGAGGGTTTAGGGTTCAAGGTCGTAATGTCTATATTTCTAAATTAACAAGTAATAACTAATTTGTTGTTCTCTTCATGTACACAAGGCTGCAGCTGAGGATGTACGCCCAGTTGAGTCAGACGTATACCCAGTGGAGTCAGGTATAGATGGAACCTCACCAGTGGATAGACGTACACCGTTGCCTGATCATGTTGTTGACGCCGGATTAACTGATAATTACATGCCAAATGATGATGTTCCAGGTGATGGACAGAATATGGATGAAGTGCCAAGTGGTGTATATACACCAGTGCCTGTGGACCATGTGCAATGTTATAACCTTGATGGTGCCTAGGCCAGGTCAGATTTTCAAAGTATCGGCCTTAGAAAGAAAAGGCTTGGGAAAGGTAGAGGAAAGACTCAGAAATATTTGGCTCGGGAAATAAATAGAATTGATCAAGGGAACTCACCTTAAAAAGGTTAAGACCCAGTCCGTGTAGCGCGGGACAAGGGAAAGGAACGCGGTACATGTACCGCGGGACGGTTGGGACATACGGTACAAGGCCAGAACGCGGGTCAGTACCGCGGGTCAAGGAACCTCGGGCCAGTTCTGAACCGCGGATCCAGCGACCACGGAACAATCCTGTACCACGAGTCGAAAGACCCCGGAACAGTTTTGTACCACGGGTCCCGAGGTCGGATCAGTTCTGAACTGCGGGACGAGTGGCCTAGGACCAGCTTGGTACCGCGGGACAAGAATGTCCAAGGCCGCTCGAGGCCGACCCGGGACGGAACCAAACCGCGGATCATATAACGTGTGGTGGTTCGTGTGCCACATCGTGATCTGCGCGGCTTGGCACGTATCATAACACGCTTGAGACACGTGAGGTAGGACGAAGCAGACGTGTGTCAGGGCACGTGTCGGCTCTGGGAAGCATAGTCATGACACTTGTTCCGACAGGTATCAAGTGCTACTTAAGCCTTGTGTTCCGACCCTTGACTATAAATAGACCCTCCCTTACTCATTTTCTTCCCATCACCATCAGACCCCCAAAAATTTCCCTTATTCCACCCCTTTTCTGAGACTTTGCCTTAGAAGTTTCTGTCTCGTTCCCACCAGCGTCCGAGTCACTAGATAAGTTGACCCCGGGAAGGTTGCTCGGAGTTAAGCCGTAGGATAATTTCTTAGCATCTGAGTCTCGTCTTCCTTCCGAAACCTGTGAGTGGTGTCTCAGTGGCTAGATGAGTAGGGTCACCGTGGGTTACCTGTTCATTGATGTTCATTGTGATAGTATTTAGGATCATTGCTTGACTGATTCTTTATACCATCTGTTGAGCTTGATCGTTTAGAATGATTTCTTGTGCATTGCTTAGGCTATCTCATGAATTGATTATGATTTCTTATGCATGCATTGTGAATTCCATTCTAAGTATTTGCGGATTGTTTTGGCTACTGGTTATGCATTGTTTGTTGCATGTAGTCGTGAGTAATGATTATGTGCGCATCATGCGGTGTGGCATGGTGTAATGATCTCACAAATTCCGAAGAAGACGTGAATTTGACATGCCACGGTGGATTGTGGATCGCGACCATAAGCTGTGATATGCGATAGGGGCGCAATCGTATATTGGGTTTAAGTAGGGGGTACCACTAAGCCCGGGATGTTAGGGACTTTATGTCCTGCATTCCATGAGTACCGGATATGTGAGCATCGGCACAAGGCCTATAGGAACGATTGCATTCATGCATGATAATGATCTGTTTTGATTTAACTCTTGCATTTTTGACATTGTTCCTTGATCATGTTTTGCTTGTTGCCTTTTCCTTTTCCTGTTGCATGGGTTGGGATGAGTTATTTTAGACGTCACTCGCTGAGTAACTTCAAAGTTGCTCATTCCATTCTTTTTGTCTTTCAGGAAATCGTTAGAGGTAAAACTGGTCTTGTGGCGTTGGACATAGGAAGGCCGGAGTAATGTTTTATTGATCTTGTCGCTTAAGTTTGTATTATGTATGATTTGGTTAAACCTCAGATCCCTCATATATGGTTTTTCCAAGGATTTCTATACATAATATATATTAAGTAAAAGGGAACAATTTCTTAAAGATGCAAGTAACACTACTGCGCAGGCTTGTCTGGTCCCAAAACAACCGTCCTGTCTTGGCCTGGGTTGAAACGCCTCAGGACCGAAACAATGCAGGTACACCACCTCGGGAACGGCCGACCTCGAGTCTATTGATCCATTTTTGAGACTTGGGATTGGTTGACCTCAGAGCAGTACGTAGCGACTCCGGACAAAAGTAGTTGACCGATGATCGGGGGCGTTTCAAGTTGGTATCAGAGCATGGTTTAGAATCATGCTAAGTTACTTGCGGTTTTCAATCGATTTATCGAGTAAATGAGTCACAAGATTAATCCAGGATCTGGCCTGTCCAATGCTTTAACATTTCAATATGTTCATTAGTATATGAATCTATTGCTTTGGCTAATCAGAAACTTACCTTTGTTGCGAAACTTTCTTTTGATGCGTTTCCGTTAGGTTAAGATGCCACCTCATGGATGGATAAGGGCGGAGTCTGAGTCGTAAATTTTAAGTCTGTCTTCGGATGGGTTAAGTGAAGATGTGTTCGATAGTCTTACATGAAATAGTGAAGGATGCAGTACAATAATAAGTATTCCAAGTGAATCTGAAGAGTTAATGGAAGTGTCGGTACAGGTGCAGTGTACACTTGACCAGTGCCCTTTATGTTACCAAAATGAGGCATCCGAGACCGAACCTGAGGAAGATCCTGAAGAGGATCCAGAAGAAGTTCCAAGTCTGAATGTCCATGAGCCGGTACCGGAAGTTATCATAATTTCGGATTCACCTGAGCAGCCCTCTGTTCCCTTGACACCATATCCTCCGGAAGTCATCGATATCTCGTCTGACAGTGAAATAGAGGATAGTCCCATTCGAATACCTTTTAACCCTCGGATACACCGTGAGTATTCACCTACTCTAGAACAAGAAGTACCTGCAAGTGCCCTAGAGTCAAATGTGGAGTCGCAACCACATGTTATTGAGTACTGGGAAGATAAGCTTCGACAGTTAGGATCTTACCAAGGTTGGCTTGACAGTGGTGATCCGCTAACTGTTCTGGATGTTCCATCCAAAATCACTCAAGGGGAAAAGGCTTTGGGAAACCAAGAATCCCCGAGGACCTTTAGAGACTTTCCCACAACCTCGAAAACCGTGAGACAGAGCCAAGACCCATGGGTAATATAAGGAAACCGCGAGGTTGATCAACTCTCATCTGGAATGGGCCAAGGGATGGGGTATGCGTCTAACACTCTCACTCAGTTTAACACATCATTTGAAACTCCGAAAGGAGGAGAATCTGAAACCCGAGTATTCGGGCAAGACATTAGCACCTCTGGCCCAAGTGATTGGTACCGATCAAGATACTCTTCCCTTATCGCGACTTGGTGCCGGATATGTGGAATAAACGGGCATGTATCTTACTTCTGTCCAACGGTGAACTGGAATGGAGAAGTGAGTAAGGTTGTATGCGTTCATTGTGCTCGTGAAGGTCATCGAGGAGATGAATGTCTGATAATTCATCCAGAGATTCCGTTTTACCCGACTCTGACTCAAACAGCGTCCCACCTTCCATCGAGTGGCACAATAGAATATACTAGGTTATGTTCATGGTGTAGATATCCTAACTGTCCTTCCCTTCAGGTATAAGGGTTTTAATCTTAAGCTCGTTTGGTGTAGATATCCTTGTTTATAATCTTAAGCTCGTTTGGTGTAGATATCCTAACTGTCCTTCCCTTCAGGTATAAGGGCTTGCATCGTGGAATGCCCAATACCTTAGCATAATCCATTCTTCATATTACCCATAATCTGTTCTTGATAAGAATCCTTGAGCTATGTCTCGCAGAAAATCCTAAGATCTGGAATAGGCTGGATTGCCAAAGGGGGGAATTTGGATTTTCAAGGTAAGTGGAAGTCTAGATCCGGAAGACCAAGGTTAAATGAATAGACTTTCTGCTTTGGATCTAAAGAACCCGCCTAAGTAAAGGAAGAAATAAGGTAGGATTTGGCTAAGTATGAAAAGAGGAAAGAAACCAAGTCTGGTTTAGATAAATTAGTCATGGTTGAGGTTAATAGTCTGAATGAAGAATTAAACTAAGGGGAAAAACTATCTAAACCTTTGCAGAATTCGGGACGAATTCTAGGAGGGGAGAATGTTATAACCCTGATGGTGCCTAGGCCGGGTCAGATTTTCAAAGTATCGGCCTTAAAAAGAAAAGGCTTGGGAAAGGTAGAGGAAAAACTTAGAAAGATTTGGCTCGGGAAATAAATAGAATTGATCAAGGGAACTAACCTTAAAAAGGTTAAGACCCAGCCCGTGTACCGCGGGACAAGGGAAAGGAACGCGGTACATGTACCGCGGGACGGTTGGGACATACGGTACAAGGTCAGGACGCGGGTAGTACCGCAGGTCAAGGAACCTCAGGCCAGTTCTGAACCGCGGATCCAGCGACCACGAAACAATCTTGTACCACGGGCCGAAAGACCCCGGAACAGTTATGTACCACGGGTCCCGAGGTCGGATCAGTTCTGAACTGCGGGACGAGTGGCCTAAGACAAGCTTGGTACCGCAGGACAAGAATGTCCAAGGCCGCTCGAGGCCGACCCAGGACGGAACCAAACCGCGGATCATATAACGTGTGGTGGTTCGTGTGCCACATCGTGATCTGCTCGGCTCGGCACGTATCATAACACGCTTGAGACACGTGAGGTAGGACGAAGCAGACGTGTGTCAGGGCACGTGTCGGCTCTGGGAAGCATAGTCATGACACTTGTTCCGACAGGTATCAAGTGCTACTTAAGCCTTGTGTTCCGACCCTTGACTATAAATAGACCCACCCTTACTCATTTTCTTCCCATCACCATCAGACCCCCAAAAATTTCCCTTATTCCACCCCTTTTCTGAGACTTTGCCTTAGAAGTTTCTGTCTCGTTCCCACCAGCGTCCGAGTCACTAGATAAGTTGACCCCGGGAAGGTTGCTCGGAGTCAAGCCGTAGGATAATTTCTTAGCATCTGAGTCTCGTCTTCCTTCCGAAACCTGTGAGTGGTGTCTCGGTGGCTAGATGAGTAGGGTCACCGTGGGTTACCTGTTCATTGATGTTCATTGTGATAGTATTTAGGATCATTGCTTGACTGATTCTTTATACCATCTGTTGAGCTTGATCGTTTAGAATGATTTCTTGTGCATTGCTTAGGCTATCTCATGAATTGATTATGATTTCTTGTGCATGCATTGTGAATTCCATTCTAAGTATTTGCGGATTGTTTTGGCTACTGGTTATGCATTGTAAGTTGCATATAGCCGTGAGTAATGATTATGTGCGCATCATGCGGTGTAGCATGGTGTAATGATCTCACAAATTCCGAATAAGACGTGAATGTGATATGCCATGGCGGATTATGGATCGCAACCATAAGCTGTGATATGCGATAGGGGCGCAATCTTATATTGGGTTTTAATGGGGGGTACCGCTAAGCCCGTGATGTTAAGGACTTTGTGTCCTGCATTTCATGAGTACCGGATATGTGAGCATCGGCACAAGGCCTATAGGAACGATTGCATTCAAGCATGATAATGATCTGTTTTGATTTAACTCTTGCATTTTTGACATTGTTCCTTGATCATGGTCGTAATGTCTATATTTAGGGTTCAGGGTCGTAATGTCTATATTTCTAAATTAACAAGTAATAACTAATTTGTTGTTCTCTTCATGTAAACAAGGCTGCAGCTGAGGATGTACGCCCGGTTGAGTCAGACGTACACCAAGTGGAGTCAGGTATAGATGGAACCTCACCAGTGTATAGACGTACACCGTTGCCTGATCATGTTGTTGACGCCGAATTCACTGATAATTTACATGCCAAATGATGATGTTCCAGGTGATGGACGGAATATGGATGAAGTGCCAAGTGGTGTATGTACACCAGTGCCTGTGGACCATGTGCAATGTTATAACCTTGATGGTGCCTAGGCCGGGTCAGATTTTCAAAGTATCGGCCTTAGAAAGAAAAGGCTTGGGAAAGGTAGAGGAAAAACTTAGAAAGATTTGGCTCGGGAAATAAATAGAATTGATCAAGGGAACTCACCTTAAAAAGGTTAAGACCCAGTCCGTGTACCGCGGGACAAGGGAAAGGAACGCGGTACATGTACCGCGGGACGGTTGGGACATACGGTACAAGGCCAGAACGTGGGTCAGTACCGCGGGTCAAGGAACCTCGGGCCAGTTCTGAACCGCGGATCCAGCGACCACGGAACAATCCTGTACCACGAGTCGAAAGACCCCGGAATAGTTTTGTACCACGGGTCCCGAGGTCGGATCAGTTCTGAACTGCGAGACGAGTGGCCTAGGACCAGCTTGGTACCGCGGGACAAAAATGTCCGAGGCCGCTCGAGGCCGACCCGGGACGGAACCAAACCGCGGATCATATAACGTGTGGTGGTTCGTGTGCCACATCGTGATCTGCTCGGCTCGGCACGTATCATAACACGCTTGAGACACGTGAGGTAGGACGAAGCAGACGTGTGTCAGGGCACGTGTCGGCTCTGGGAAGCATAGTCATGACACTTGTTCCGACAGGTGTCAAGTGCTACTTAAGCCTTGTGTTCCGACCCTTGGCTATAAATAGACTCTCCATTACTTATTTTCTTCCTATCATCATCAGACCCCCAAAAATTTCCCTTATTCCACCCCTTATCTGAGACTTTGCCTTAGAAGTTTCTGTCTTGTTCCCACCAGCGTCCGAGTCACTAGATAAGTTGACCCCGGGAAGGTTGCTCGGAGTCAAGCTGTAGGATAATTTCTTAGCATCTGAGTCTCGTCTTCCTTCCGAAACCTGTGAGTGGTGTCTCGGTGGCTAGATGAGTAGGGTCACCGTGGGTTACATGTTCATTGATGTTCATTGTGATAGTATTTAGGATCATTGCTTGACTGATTTTTTATACCATCTGTTGAGCTTGATCATTTAGAATGATTTCTTGTGCATTGCTTAGGCTATCTCATGAATTGATTATGATTTCTTGTGCATGCATTGTGAATTCCATTCTATGTATTTGCGGATTGTTTTGGCTACTGGTTATGCATTGTTTGTTGCATGTAGTCGTGAGTAATGATTATGTGCGCATCATGCGGTGTGCCATGGTGTAATGATCTCACAAATTCCAAAGAAGACGTGAATGTGACATGCCATGGTGGATTGTGGATCGCGACCATAAGCTGTGATATGCGATAGGGGCACAATCGTATATTGGGTTTAAGTAGGGGGTACCACTAAGCCCGGGATGTTAGGGACTTTGTGTCCTGCATTCCATGAGTACCGGATATGTGAGCATCGGCACAAGGCCTATAGGAACGATTGCATTCATGCATGATAATGATCTGTTTTGATTTAACTCTTGCATTTTTGACATTGTTCCTTGATCATGTTTTGCTTGTTGCCTTTTCCTTTTCCTGTTGCATGGATTGGGATGAGTTATTTTAGATGTTACTTGCTGAGTAACTTCAAAGTTGTTCATTCCATTCTTTTTGTCTTTCAGGATATCGTTAGAGGTAAACCTGGTCTTGTGGCATTGGACATAGGAAGGCCGGAGTGATGTTTTATTGATCTTGCCGCTTAAGTTTGTATTATGTATGATTTGGTTAAACCTCAGATCTGTTATATATGGTTTTTTCAAAGATTTCTATACATAATATATACTAAGTAAAAGGGAACAATTTCTTAAAGATACAAGTAACACTACAGCGCGGGCTTGTCTGGTCCCAAAACAATCGTCCTGTCTTGGCCCGGGTTGCAAAGCCTCAGGACCTGGACAGTGCGGGTACACCGCCTCACGAACGCTGGCCTCGAGTCTCTTGATCCGTTTTTGAGACTTGGGATCGGTTGGCTTCGGAGCGGTATGTAGCGCCTCCGGTCAAAGGTTGTTAACCGATGATCGGGGGCGTCACAAGTGCAACCTATGCATGTGGACGATGTACAACCTGTGTACGTGGACGATGTACAATATGTGCAGTCAAACGTACAATCAGTGGAGTCAAGTGTACATGGAACCTCATCGTTGGATAGACGTACATTGTTTCCATCTCATGGTGTTGACGCTGGTCTCACTGATGTTCTTATGCCTGATGTACAAGCTGATGTACTAGCTAATGTACATAATGATTTACCGGATATTGTAGGTAATGATGATGAAGTGTCAGGTGATGTACATACACCATTAGCCGAGGAAAAGGTTGTCAAGGAGGCCCAGGAAGAGGTTATAAAGCAAGTTGAATTAGATGATGTACGAAGGTTGAAGCGACTGACAAGTCTCCTTTATGTATTATAGATATATTTCAATGTCCCTCTTCATACATATCTCCATTTTACCTTTTCCTAATAATGTACTTATTCCAGTTGAAGGTACTTGAGGAATTAAATGGTGGACCAAGTAAACCCGTAAGGAATAGGGTTCCAACACAGAAGATGTAGAAATATGTTGCCAATGTACAGAAACCTAAGGCTGTTAGAGGTGGTGTTCTGCGATACGATCCCTTACATGAGCTTTATAATGACCATTTCCTTAGACTTAAAGAAATCTTGGACAATGAAGAAGGATAACTTGTGTACTTTTATTGTTTATTTATTTATTAATTAGGCAATTTACTTAATATTCACTTCTCATACTTTGCTTTGTAATTTCAGGATCATGAATGTTTTTGGTATTTGCAAACTGCGTAGGGATTTCTCCTTCCTACCCGCCAAGCCACACTGTTGGGTTAATTCTACGGTATGTATATCAATTTCTTTCGTCTTCTTTTATGTACCTATTTTAATGTTATGTAAGTACATGATATTTGACATGAATTTGGTATGTCATACAACATATGGAACTGATTGCCCACATGTTGTGGCGCAAGTCCGGGGAAGATAATGAAGGAGAACCGATGCACTATAGTTGGGGCTATGTTCACCTTTGAATTAATCAGTTCATTGTATTTGGAGGTGCAATTGACAGAGACACTTGTTTCTGGAGTCCATCCTTAACTCGTGTTGCATTTGAAGATCCTGGTAATCATGTACCTGTTCTTCGATGACTTAAAGATGTAGATCGCATCTATGCGCCTATCAATTGGAACTTAAAATATGGGGTTGAGTTGGAGATAAACCTACTGAATCGCAATGCCACCATTTTGGATCATATTATTTGCACAACCAGAGAGGCTCAAGTGAAGATGCTCATTTATCCTCTTTTGGTGATGTTGGCGTACTTTATTAGGGCCGTGTACACGCAAGATGATTTTCCAGTGACCCCTTTTTCCTACGTCTGTGCAAGGAACATACCGCATAACATAATGGTCGGTGATTGTGGTCCTACGGCCATGAAGTATTTGGAAATGAAGGCGTTGAACTACTCTTTTGACCTATTATCTAACATTGATAATGGTGGAGTTTTGAACCTAAGGAAGAAGTTTGCAGTGGATATCTATGAGCTTGATATTACTACTGTCCCTCTAAATTCTTGGAAGTAGATGTTTTATCTGGTTGTTTTTAGTACTTTTAAGTTATTGTGTTTTAAATACAAGATCTCAGGTCTTGGTGTTGTAAGAACTTTTTATTTATGTTTTAATTATCTTTAGTATGGTTAATTGTAGACCTTTTTTTGTTATTTGCTTATCTTTTTAGGACTTCCAATGATATTTATATTATATATTTTTCCGTTATGGATGTAACTTTTTCGTATGTATGATATGCACATATTTTATGTTTAACATTATTTATAGTCCATGAAAACGGTAAATTATTAAACATCAAACACGTTGGAGTTCCAAACATTAAATGTAAAATATTTTATTACAATATTAAATTACAACATTAAACACGATTGGACACTCCATTTTTTTGCCCACTTGGAATATCATTATTGTTTCTATGTATTTATGTGAACTTTAAGTAAGTTAGATTATTTCTAAACAAGCAAGATCATCATACATAGGTAGTGCGTCATCGTCTACAAACTCAGCAATGTCCCTCCATCCTCCTAAGCCTTCAAATCCGTACACAACCTCATACTCATTCACTGGAATATTGCTCTCTTCTCCAACAATGTATGTATATCGTTCGTTGTCTGACTAATCCCTAAATAAAATGACGGTGCATGTACATGATCATATATTTGATTATTAGGGCTGTCAATAGCTGTGCATGAATTGTCATCTTCGTAACTACTAGGTCTGCCAATTGGTGTACATACATTGTCACTAATGTGACCACTAGTTTCCCCTTCGCAAATCATCATATTAATATCCATGTATGTGGTAGCCCCACCCATTTGCTTCATAAGTTCCAAGTGCCCTATTGCCGTAATATTCCCTTCTCCCTGACCAATTTGTGCAGAGTAAAGTTGACCATCCTAGTTATAAGTAGTAATATGATATGGTTTCCATAACGCATCTCCTAATAATCTATCATTCCAGCTATCATAATCGCAATCTTCAATCGATCCTTCTTCATCTTCCGAACTACTGGACTCTTGTGTACCGTCTTGCTCACTTCCATTTCCATTAGTGCCAACAATTTCCTTCTCTTTTCCATTATCTATACACTCTTTCTCACTTACACTCTACTTCTTCCATATGTGCAATCAAAACTTCTTCAAATGGTGAAGAATTTACTTCTGCTTCATACATCTCAATATTACCACAATCCCTCTCGTGTACGTCACTGTGTACCCTGCACACATATCCTTCAAAACAAGGAATGTTACAAACAAATTGACACTTTCATTACCTGTGCGCAGTGCCATGAATGTCGCAATACTTTCTTCCGATTCAATGTACACATGTGGCATCCTTTTGCCGAACATGCCGTCCATAACACTTTTAACCCAATAGCAAATTTCTAGTTTAGATAGTTTTTTGTCTACGCCAAATTCTTTGCATATCAATTTTTTCAAATTTGTACACATCTCGCCCTTCTTTCTCTAGTCACCAAAAAATCTCATATACCAACTTCAGAACAATTCCAAACTCGTGCAACCACAAATGATGGAAATTCCATATCCTGCAAGAAATTCCAAAACACAAGTACCTATCACCAATGAGTTAACTTATTCGCAATAAATATGTTCTGTTTGCTTCTCCGTCTATAACTTCCATAACCACTTACCAAGAATTAATGTCGTGTACAAATTTCTGGTCCCACTTTCTTCCAACTGTCGTGTACAGATTTGGGGTTTCTCTTAAAAACCTATCTTCCAAATGCTTCTTCTTCAAAGTATTTTTATGAACCAATGCTCTGTGTCTTTATGGTCTATGTCTTTTTCAATCATTATTGTGCCTCTGAATATAACCTTTAAATTTGCTTTTAGTGTACGTGTACATCCTTCTTTGCCTCTCCCCTCATCAATGTTTGTAGGTAAATATCCCGTCCACATTATTAATTAAGCTGAAGACGTATGTACACTTTTTGGTGTCAGTCACAAAAAGCCACTTTTGTGATCTTAATCCCCATTATAGCACAATGAAAAATAGGGATATTTTTGGAATTAATTAGGTCAAAGTGATATTTTTATTTTAAAAACTCACATGTGATATGTGTGCAATTATAACTGACTTTTTGTGACATTTCTGTAAGTGTCTCTATTATTTATCTGGGTACATTGCTAGTTAGTTAGATTTCTTTAACATCATACAACCACTATTTAAGATACTAGTTATATGGATAACAAAATACATTAACAACTAAACTAAAACGTTGCTATTGGTTTGCAATTCTAGATACCTTGACACACATATCATATAATATTCATGTTGTGGGTTAATTAGTTTGATCTATCTAACATGTGATATTCAAGGCTAACAGATTAAATTTGGAATCACATTGTTTGGCTATGCCGACGAGCTTCGAAAGGCTCGACTGCCTTCGCCGAGAATAATATACTGTAGTTTTGGTGCACTCAAACCATCTCATCGAATAGGCTCAGTGAGTCGGCTCAGTGATGATCGAGTCAACTTGGACCATGGCTTTTTTCGGTTGCCCAATGACAGAGTTTTGAATATAATCTCTTTTTTCTTATTCTTTTGAGTGCAATTAGACATGAAATTATCCCACTTGAAAATTCATATGGGGTGACTCTAACTCCAACAGGTTTTTCGCCGACGACAAACATCTTCTCGTGTAATTCCGGCTACTTCCCCATCTCCGGTAACTCTTTATATGAGAAAATTTGGATTTGTAACATGCATTGATTTGAAACAAAATTTGGAGAAAATCCATACTTTTAATAAGAAAAAATTAGGCCGAGAGCACTTGTCGTTGATCGGTGGCGTCAAATCTAACACAACCAGATATTTTACTGGATAATCACTAAATCTCAAACTTCACAATGGGAGAAAATCCGGGTAGAAACAACTGACCACTGATAAAATCGTTCAAACCCCTTCTCATAGTTTGCGAGCCTTAAAATTCACCGGAAATTTAGAAACCCAAACACAAATACTCTCTTTTCTGCAGCAATAAAATGAAACTAACCCTCTCTCTCTCTCCGTCAGTTTTTGCAAATATAAAAATACGCTCAACATTTCTCTCCTTTCTATTGAATCACAACTATTTTCAACTTTTAATTTATTTAAAATACCGTAAACTAATTCAAAAATATCTCACCATATCTTACCATATCGTCTTCTCATACATTGTATACATATATCCTACTATAATATAAACCTATCTAACACCAATCTGTAGGGTCATAATGAGTTTACGGGAAAATGTCCAGTCTCTAAAACAATCCCATTGATATTTACTTAAATACACAAAAAAATGGAATTAACCGATGCAAATTCTCTATGATTGAAAAGCGACAAGAGAGCCTATATATATTTTTTTTTGGTGGATCACCGGGAGATCACACTCCCAATATTTATTAATTTAAACTTAAAATATAAGAACCAAATATGTCTCAAATGCGTGGTCCCATCATTATCGTCCCTCATAATCAACTCATCCTCTAATGGAACCGAATTAAAAGCATGAAATCCTAGCGGTAAATAAAATGCACAATTAGCTAATCCATCGGCTAGACGATTAGCGTCCCTATACATTTATGAAATACAGACTATCTAGTAACTCGAAATGAAGCCCTGGTACAAACGTATAAGGAAAAACAACGGATGAGAATCCCAAATCCCCGTTTTAAGAAAATCAACAACCAGCTCTGAATCAACCTCCACCTCCAATCGCATGTCCCTCTGGTCCCACGCCACATACAAACCATAATATACGCCCCAAAGCTCCCAGCGGTGCCGAACATCTCCCAATGTTAAGAGCAAAACCTCCACGCCAGCATCTTGTACAATCACGTAACACTCCTCCAGCCGTAGCTAAACCCGGATTACCATGCGATGCACCATCCGTATAAGCTATCCAATCCAAATTCGGAGCCACCCATTTTACATGTTTCTCCACCCGATCGACATGCCCGAGAACTTTCGAGTTTGCCAAAATCATGCACCTCCATTGTAATCTCCTTTATAAAGCGCACCCAATCGCGGCATTTCTTGTTTTCACCGAACACATTACCGCACCGCCATTTCCATCCCACCATACTGCCGTTGCAAACATTGTGAAGCCCATTTGACATAATGTTATACAAACACACATACTCTAGTTTTTTACCCATGTAAAAGAACCCAACATAACCAAATAATTGTGAAAGCCCATTTGACATATTTGTAGCCCAATACTTAAAATAAGCGATTAGGCAGCGTAGGTTTTATTCTCGTTGAATCAGATAGGAGACGAACCAGAGTGGCCAGACGAACCAGATCGAGTGGGATTTTTAATTTCCGGATAGATCAGCTAACATTACAATGTGTTGGACAAAATTCGTCTGAGAACTTGTTAAATCATCCTTGATTATCTTCACAACTTGTTTGTATTCCTACCATGAAACTGAGAAGATTCTTCGGTTCAATTTCCAGTCTCGCTTCGAAAAAGCTCTCTCCATCTTCGTCTTCTTTTTCCCGGTGCCCATCTAGACAAATTTTCACCGGAATGAATCTATCAGAAGCGTTACCTGGAAATCACATCAAATGGGCATCGCTTGGTTCAGTCAGAAACTCGAGATTCGCTACTGGATTCTCACCGTTGAAGCCTAAACCTTTAGATTCCATCATGGATTTAGAGAGAGCCAAGAGTAAATCTCCAGAGGAACTCACTTCGATCTGGGACGATGTAATACAATAATAACCCTCTCGAAATTCCCCAAATGTCTTTGATTTGATTGCGTCTCTCAATTGCTTATTTGTTTTTCATTTGTCAGTATCACTTAGGACGAGGTCATATTGGAATAACGATGAATGCTAAGCTCTATCGATTGATGGAGCAACGAGCAACCGAATGGTAATAATAATATCATTAGCCTTGTTCTCGTTCATGCTTTTCTTTTCTGGTGACTTGATTTCATCTTCTTCTATTCGGTTTGACGTCAGCCGGTACTTTGTCATTCCGTTGTGGAGAGGAAATGGTTACATTACCATGTTTGCTCAAGGTTCTAACTCTAATCTTTCTTCATACATTGAGAAATTTATTTGAAATGGTTGGTTTGTGTTAGCTTCTTCATCAGAGAGTTAGAAATCGATTAAGCCAGATTCTTTAACTTACTTAAGACTATAATGAGTAAACTTCTGATTAAGTGAGCCTCAATCTTGCTAGAAATAGTATTCAATCTTTGAACTTCGTTACAACTTACTATTACATCAACTCCTCCTCGGCTTATAAATGGTTGTATGTTGTTGTGGCAGTTGAAGCGCCTCACATGATTTTCACCGGTCTAGAAGACTACAAAGCAAGAGGAACTCAAGCGGCTCCGTACCTTACTAGCACCTTCTACACTGAGCTTGCGGAGACAAAGGACTTGGTGCTTATCCGAGGCGATGTTGTATTCACAAGCAAACTTACTGACGAGGAGGCGAAATGGATCATGGAGACAGCTCAATCGTTTTACTTGAATGACACTCGGTACAAGCTGCTCGAGCGGTTCAATAAGCAAACTCATGACTTTGAGTTCAAGGATGTGTTACAAGCTCTGGATATGCCTATTCTCTGATTTGCTATAACTTGTATGAATTTTGAGTTGTTGAGAACTTGTATTAGAATTGTTTTGTATGGTAATAAGATTCTTGACCAATCTAGTTTTGGTTTGGATACTTGTCTAGCCTTTATTGATTTGTTTTGCTTTCGATTGAATAAAAGAGACATTTAATTCCTTCCTTTGGGGACAAAATATAAACATGGGGGGTTAATTTAAGAGAAAAAAAGAGTTGGGGGAGGCGTTAGTGAAGCGTCACATAATATGGAAACGACATCGTTTAATGAGATGAGCGAGGCCATTAAAACCTTTTTGCTCGCTCTTCTCCTTGAAGCAAAGCTAAGGAAAGGTCACAGAGACGAACACACACTTCTTTCTACACTCTTCCATGTATGCTCTCATCTTCTTCATCCTATTTTGTATACAGAGACGCGATTTCATGCTTCGATTTTCCTTCAAATCAACTATATTAGATGTATACTCACTTGCTTCGGTTTTTGCTCGCTCTCAGCTTCTTCTTCTTCGTCCGTAATGTCGGAAATCCAGTCCGATGAAGTCCAGCGAATCGAGAAGCTCTACGAGTTCAGCGAACGCTTGAATGCGTCTAAAGACAAGTCTCAGGTTCGCTTCAATTTTTCCAACTAGGGTTTTGAAATCTCGGCTATTCTAGGGATTTGTTTTGCTTTCGACTCGTGTTAATATGGTGTGAAAAATGGATTTCTTCTTCTCTTTTGATTGGGTTTTAGTTTGAATTTTGCAATTTGTGATTTCAGAATGTTGAGGATTACGAGGGGATTATTAAGATGTCGAAGACGAGTATGAAGGCGAAACAGCTTGCGTCACAGTTGATTCCACGCTACTTCAAATTCTTCCCAACTCTCAACACTGACGCTTTCAATGCTCATTTTGACTGTATCGATGAGGGTGATCTTGGGGTCTGTACCTGATTCTTACTGGATTTACACTTAGTCCTTTGCTCTGAGTTAACCATGTGTTTCCTTTTATGTGTAGGTACGAGTTCAAGCCATACGCGGACTCCCGCTCTTCTGCAAGGATACTCCAGAGAATATATCTAAGATTGTTGATGTTCTCGTGCAACTTCTTAATGCTGGTACTTCTTTAGATTTTGGTTGCTACGTATTTGCATTTCATTTTTTTGTTAAGAGGTAATATGATGTGAAGAGGAACCTGTGGAGCGTGATGCTGTGCATAAGGCTCTCATGACATTGTTGCGGCAGGATCCAAAAGGTAGTCTAATTTCTTTTTCTATCAAGATTCTTATTGATTATGTGATGATTTTTCATTGTTCAGTATACTTGGTTGATCAGGCATAGTTTTAAGTAAAATCAATTAGTTGCTATGGGTTGTAATGTGCTATACTATCTGAGGTTTATAAGATGACCATGGTATCTGCAATTCCCTAGTGTTTTCATGTCTTTCTCTAATTGTTATCCTCTTTTGCTACAGTATCTTCTACTGCATTGTTTACACATGCTGGGGTTACTCCAACTACTGATGATCAAATTCGTGAAAAGGCCTTGAACTTCATTAGAGATAAGGTCAGAATTTTTCTATGCCTTTTTGCTATTTTCAAAGTTGTTAGAACAGCATTAGAGAGATGATTCCTTAATAATAACAAAGGAAGTTGTATGAAATATGTGGTATTGCTATAGACATATATCACCAAAAATAATTTATAGAAAGTCAAAGGGTTCAGGTTGCTATGATGGGAATGATAGTATGAGAAAAGACTATCCTTGGAGATGTTTGTAATAGCTTTGCCTCTACTCATAGTATTCTATTTTTGTTGATTATCTAGGTGTTTCCTCTTAAAGGGGAACTCTTAAAGCCTCAAGAGGAAATGGAAAGGCATATAACAGATTTGATTAAACAGGTAAGTCCATAATCTTGTGTGTGCAGTTATTTTTATTTTTTCCATTTGCCTTCTTCTTTGCCTTTTATCCTGACTTAGTTGGGTTTCCCAGAGCCTTGAAGATGTAACTGGAGGAGAATTTAAAATGTTTATGGATTTCCTGACAAGTTTGAGTATATTTGGAGGGAAAGCTCCTCAAGAAAGAATGCAAGAACTTGTGGAAATCATCGAAGGACAGGCGGATTTGAATGCACAATTTGATGTAAGTTAGTTGTATGGCATCATATAATTTGATGGAAGTTTGTTGTTGCATCATCCTGAACTTTAATATCTTGATTGCATTTAATGATATACTACTTATTCTGCTGTGTATCGATGATTTTATTTCTTTTCGTCAGCTGTTTGTTGCTCTTCTAGTTGCATAATCACTATTCCATGTGTGGATGATTTGACATGTTCTGTGGCAGTAGATTATGTTTGTCTCTCTTGAGTGATGTTAATTTTCGCTGAACTCCAGTATATTGTTCAGTCTCGGAATGAATGCAAGGAATTGCCTAAACTTGTCAGATAATAGTATGAACCTAGATAATAGAATTATTTGGAACTTGATTGTGTCTGCTCTGTTTACCACGAGAACACTCAATCTTCAATTTCTCTTTATCCCATATGGTTAGTATAATAGTTAGAATTATGAGGATGCGACAGCCAAATTTATATGAGATTATCCTTGTGCTGTGGTATTACTTCTGATTGCAAATATTGCTTTTCCAGGTAGCAGATACAGACCATATTGACAGGTTGATATCATGCCTGCAATTGGCTCTTCCCTTTTTTGCGGTGAGAACATTGAAACTGGTGTTGTTAGTAGCTGGATAGAGTTCATATCATACAATAAACTGTGCTGGTTATCTTGCTAACTTCTCCCTCTTTTGATCAGCGAGGTGCTCCTAGTACCAGGTTTCTGAGCTATTTAAACAAACATATCGTGCCTGTTTTCGACAAGGTATAATGGAAGCTGATTGCCTAGTTTAGTTATGAAATGTGTTTTGGTGTCAGCACATGAATTTTTTTTTTTTTTTTGGTCACAAATCAGCACATGATCTATTTATGCATTTTTAGGCATGTTTTAGCGTTTCTCTTAGACATAATTAAGAATGGTTTATGATACAAGGATATGAAGTAAAATCCCAATATAATTCTTGTAACTTTATTTTTCATCTGTACGGGTAGGTCCTTCTACTTGTTTCTATTCACATGTAAATATCCATATCACTCCATTAAAGGAGCTCTCTTGGCCATAATATTATAATACCAATTTTTTCTTTGACTAGCTGCCAGAAGAGAGGAAGCTTGATTTACTCAAAGCTCTTTCTGATATTTCTCCATACACAACCGCTCAAGAGGCAAGGCAGATGCTTCCTTCAATCGTTCAGCTTTTAAAGGTACCTCTTTTAAGTGCTATTATCTAGCTGCCCATAAATTTCAGTATGTCATGATTCTTTTGATAAATAGTTGTGGACCTTTCTGCTTATTATTACATTGTCTTTATTGTACATCTTGCATATACTTTGGATGTAATTGCTTTACATGTGTTCCCAAATTTTGTAGTTGTCTTATGAAGATTATTGCACTTTTTGTTTTTAGAAATTCATGCCTGCGAGGAAGACTGGAGAGGAAATGAATTTTACATACGTGGAGTGCTTGTTGTACGCATTTCATCACCTAGCCCACAAGGTTTCCAATGATCTTCTTTGTGATTCATCCCGTTCTCATTTTTTTCTTCCTTGTTTTGCTTATTTTTTGAATATGTGCGCATAAACAGGTCCCAAATGCTACAAATAGCTTGTGTGGATACAAGATTGTGACTGGCCAGCCATCAGACAGACTAGGGGAGGACTTCTCAGAGCTGAACAAGGACTTCATTGAAAGGTAATGTTGATATGACATACTGATTTGTGCGTCTTAAAGATACTGTTGTTTAAATAATTGACGTGCATGATTGTTAGTAGAATCTTATTTTTGGAGAGAAAAATGCGGTGTTAGCTAAATTAAAGTATCTAAGCATATTTGGGATTGACAGTTTAATGTAAAGAAACTTTGGTAATCTAGATTAAGAAGAGGTACTATGAATTGTTTTTTTTTAATGATATCATAAAGGTTTTGTTTTTATGATTAACCAACTGTGGTGCAGATTGACCACCGTTGAGGATCTAACCAAGGCAACAATGAAGAAATTAACCCAGGGCATGTCCGAGCACAACAAAGCCATGTCAGCTGCTAAGACGGATGAAGAGAAGGCGAGCGTTGTGAGTCCATTAACCTGTAACTTCCTTATTGTTTCCCCAGAGTTATTTGCTTCTTAGGCTAATGCACCATTTTCATTCTCTTTTTTTAGAAAACAAAGAAGCAGAATACTACAACTGGACTTAGGACATGCAATAACATATTGGCGATGACTAAGGTGAGCAGCCCAACATCTTTTCTATATTGTTTTTTCCTTATGTAACTCCAATGATATAAATTAAACACGAGGGGAAATTTGATATGATACAGCCATTGCATGCAAAAGTGCCTTCTTTTATCGGAGAGACTAATATCAACCTTTCGTGGAAAGAAGCCACAAAACCATTAGCCTCGGCAACAACAACAGTTGGGTTTGTTGCAAAGTTTACACAATCCACAATCTTTATGTTGTCTTATATCTGTTTTCCTCTGTCGTAATTTGTGTTTGCCTTGGCAATAATAACAGAGTAAAGCGACCTGCGAATAGCAACAATGGAAGTGGCAACAATGTAGCAGCAAAGAAGGGTCGTGGTTCGAGCCAGCTTGTGAACAAGGCCTTTGAGGGAATATCATCGTACGGTGTTGGTAGAGGCGGAAACAGAGGTTGGGGAAGACGTGGAGGTGGTCGAGGAAGAGGACAAGGTAGAGGTAGAGGTAACTGGTAATAAGATAAGAGGTTTCCATGACTGTATTTCTGCTCTATTTCTCAGTACGAGTTTTGGTTTGGTAGAGTTGGGGATTTCTCATTTCATGACAAATTCTAAGTGTTTTCTTCTTTCATATTCACTATGGAGAATTTTAAAGTTAACTCTTTTATTTTAGTTTTCTTCAAATCAAAACTAAACCCGACTGTTAATGACCTTAATTATATAATCTTGACTCCTCTGCTACAAAAGAAAATCGTCTGCTCTGTGGTCAAGTATTTCTGGGGTGTCTCTTGACCGTAAGCAGAACATTTTCCAATATATGTTGCTGCAGCTTTAGAACGCTTGATACAAAGTTTTGTTTTGTTACATCTTTTTGGTTGCCTAAATTTGATAAAACGGATTTTTAACACGTTCTTCACAGTTGGTACCCTCATTCACTAGAGCGCAAATAGGAAACCTTAATTATTGGTTAAAAACGCTTTATCAAAGTAATATATATATATATATAGAAAAATAACCTACCAACCGCACTAACACTAATTGTTAAACGTTTTAAAGATTCCTCTAGAGTCTTTATCGTTAACAAACTATTCCTATAGTGTCTTTGTTTATTCTATACATGTACAGGAAAACCATCCGACCAGATTCTCCACTAAATCTCGAATTTTCCATGGCAAGTCTTACTCTATTCTTCTCCTTTCTCTCATTAGCTCTATCCATCTCTCGAATGAGCTCTCGTGTCCTGAGTCATAACCCTCTGAATACCTCCTTCTTGATCTCTGATGGCCTCGATGGCGCATCGACTTACGAGTTTCTCACTCTCGATCCTCCAAAGAACTTGTCAGGGACCGCATGTGTTCACGTGTACGGGTTTCTTCCATGTTCGGACAATGTTGGAGGATATGTTTTCCAAGTTTTCTCTTTTGGATGTCTCTTGATCATCGGTGACTATTTCTTGTCCAAAGGACGGTCCAAACTCTTTGTAATCTTCGAGGTCGGGTTCTATGGCGGTATTATTTTCCCTCTCCTTACAATGTTCCCAAGAATTGCCCTTATGCTCTGTAAGAATCCTCTTTCTAATTTGGCTCATAACTAAGAAATCATGTGAAAACATACAAATATGTTCGACTCTAAAACGTTCTTCTTCTTCCGTTTTGGGTTTTGATTCGCAACGACTGGCCTATCATTGAGCAGCGAAGTCGCTAAATCCTACATAGGTGACAACGTTGCAATTACTGTGGGATACACTGTGTTTGCTCTCACAATTCAGTGGGGAGCCTGTGTTGTGTTTACCATGACTGGTCCGAGTTTGGACCGGTCAGGAAGAAGAACCACCACTGTAAGATTTTCTTATTGTCTCTTTTCTTGGAGTCTGGAATCTTTTAGTTTTAATTATAAGATGCAATGATCTCTTATGAGTCTATTTCATTACTAAGCTATATGAAAAATACTCATAAAAATATCTTTACAGGACGCGAGGAGCCAAAGACAAAAGATAGTGAAGAGCTTTGTTGGTTAGATTAGTTTCTTGCAATGTATTTTAAATTTTTCTTCTCTTTGAGCATTTATTGGTATAAAGATTTTGTGGTTTATCTCTCTTCAGAAGGAAGCGTGGAAGCGGATCCTAAGAACAAGAAAGCTTCAGGGATTATGCTCTTGAGTCTAGCTCCCTTTCTCATGATGACACTTTCGGCGATATTTGATTCACATTCGTGGAGTCACAATATCATTGTATTGATCACACTGATAATCTCTTCGGCTTCAACCGTTGTCTACTTTGTTTACTCGGTATGAGCCCTTTGGAAAACAAAAGTAAAGCTTTTTTATTTCGCATTATTGTCTCACCGATAATTGTTTTTGTTTGTGTGGAAACTCGCAGTATTTTGATCAAGAGAAGAGCCTAGATCAAGCGAGGTTTGAGATTATGTCAGAGGTTCATAAACATTTGCAAAGGTTTTCACCAAAAAACCTTGTAAAACGTGGAGAGCTAAGCAAAGAAAGCTTAAAAAGGTTGTTTTATACTTCTACTTCTTTCTTTTTATTAACTTTTCAAGTAACAATTGTCTCATTTCAGCATTCTTACATATTAAATCACTACTTAAATCGGTAGTTTGTTCGAGAAAATTGATGCAAACAAAGATGGGAAGATACAAATCTCTGAGCTAAAAGACTTCACCGTAGAGTTTTGGAACTTTGGGAGGATGAAAATGTGACATCACTGAGCTTGCTAAAGCTTTTCTTGAGGATTTTGATGGAGACGAAGATGGTGAATTAGAAGAGAAAGAATTCGCGGAAGGGATTTCGGGATTGCTCAAACAATACAAATTCAACTTTGACAGCCTAGATGATCAAAGAGAGAATCAAATTGTAAGTATATAATATCAAAAATTGTATAGTTTTAGGGGATAAAATCAAATTCTTCAAGTATGGTCAAAACTATTCCAACAAAAGGACTTCGAACTCAAATTTCGGAGCAACATGTTCGCTTTTATACAATGTTAAGTTTCATAGACTTGCAACTCAACACATTTGGTCTATTAGTCGTATATATCACTCAAACCTTTTTTGTTTAAGTTCCAATGTAGGATATTCCTAAGTCCTAACATATATCTTTGGTTTAATCAACACATAAGATATTCCTAACATCCGTTTACTATGATGTATTGCAGGACGAGGAGGGAGTACTAAAGTTGGAAGCACCGAAGCAAACACTTATTACTAAATTGCTCTCAATGGAAACGTTAGGAGCTGCGATTGAAGTCATCACAGGGATCCTAATTGTTATCTTTCTTGCAAAGCCATTTATGCTAAACATCGAGCTCTTATCTGTCTCTGCTGGAATTCCCTCTTTCTACATTGTATTCGCGATGATCCCTTTGGCTAGAAACTTACAGAACACTCTATCTACACGCTTTTGTCGTGGAAAAGACAAGAAAAGAATCTCATCCAATACCTTCTCCAAGGTTAGTATATTAAATATCACAATTAATTACTTGGATAACACGTTACACGAGATGTAAGACCTAGGCAGAAATGAAGCTAGCGAACTCAAAGTTTAAGGGCACTTTTATTGGTTTCCACAGATCTATAAAGATGTTACAATGAACAACCTCATGGGAATATCGATCATATTGGCAATTGTATACACAAGAGGCTTAACATGGAGTTACTCGATGGAAACTCTTATTCTCGTGATCATTGGGCTGATAATAGGCTTACCGGTCTATATGACATCAACTTACCCTTTTTGGATCTGTATATTGGCCTTTGCTATGTACTTCTTCACTCTTCTCCTTATGTATCTCCGGTTTTATTATCTAGAGAACTATGTTTACACCTTTAGGTGAGACTGAGAGTGACAAGCTTTCACAAGAGCATTTCCTCGGTGTTTAGTATCTTTCTTCGCCTCATTTCAATTCCGTTTGGTTGTTTAGTAAGTGATGAAATCATTATTGATTCATCTTCTTAAATATCCTTTATATATTCATTAAGAAGCATTTTTCAGAGAACTAACGTTTATTTTACGCCGGTGAATAGAGACACGTAAGCAAAATTGTAATTCACGTGATCGTGACATGTGTCTAATATTAGTTAAGATGATGACATGTGTTAATACTAAAATTAATTAAAAAAAAAATAAAATTAAAAATGGAAAATTAACAATATAATTGTTAAGTATCTAATCAAATAGTAAAAACTAAATAGAGAAAATAGAAATATAAAATTTTACTTTCTTCTTTACCTATATTAAACAACATTTATGGTAAATAGAGAAAAAAAGAAGAAGAAATTTAACTTTGAACCGTGTAAAAATTCCATTTTAGTCAATTACCATTTCATCAATAAGAATATAGTGATTACTTGAGTAAATGGAAACATAAAGTTTTTATTTCTTTTTTACCATATTAAAGAAAAAATTAATGGTCAATATAGGAAAAAGAAGATTTTTTTTTACTTTGTGAAAGTTTATAGACTTCGATACCTTTCTCATTCATTCACAAGAGAATATATACATCAGAGGAAGATCTTGTGAGATCTCTAAGCATTTATCATATCTTGCTGTACAAGTATAATCGAATATTCTAAAGAGTAGATATGGTAATATCTTAACTAACACTCCCCCGCAATTGAAGCGGAGGTGGTGGACGAACGCTGAGATTGGTCCGGAAATCAGTGAACAATGGAGATGGGAGTCCTTTGGTGAAGATGTCAGCATACTGAAGATGAGACGGCACATGTAAAACACGAACTTGACCAAGTGCAACCCGTTCACGAACAAAGTGAAGATCGATTTCCACATGTTTTGTCCGCTGGTGTTTGACTGGATTAGACGAGAGATATACGGCGTAAACATTGTCACAATAGACGATCGTTGCCTTGGATAAAGGACATCCAAGTTCCAAGAAGAGATTTCGCAGCCATGTTGTTTCAGCGACGGCATTAGCCACACCGCGGTACTCTGCTTCAGCGCTAGAACGAGATACGGTTTGTTGGCGCTTGGATGACCAGGAGATGAGACTATCTCCGAGAAAGACGCAATAACCAAATGTTGAGCGGCGAGTGGAGGGGCAGCCAGCCCAGTCCGCGTCAGAGTATGCAACAAGGTCGGTGATGGAGGACTTTGTGAGTTAGAGACCATGAGAAATAGAACCCTTGATGTACCGGAGGATCCTCTTCAATGCAGTGAAATGAGACTCACGAGGGTCATGCATAAATAAGCATACTTGTTGGACTGCAAATGAAATGTCCGGACGCGTGAAGGTGAGATATTGGAGTGCACCAGCAAGACTGCGGTAAAGAGAAGGATCAGCTACTGGTGGACCGTCGTCGGCAGCAAGCTTGGTCTTAGTATCCACCGGAGTAAGAGACGGCTTGCAATTAGTCATGGAAGCTCGATGTAAGATATCAGCAGCATAATTTTGTTGACTGAGAAGAAAGCCATGATCGTTATAAGTGACACCAATGCCAAGAAAATGATGAATCCGTCCCATGTCAGAGAGCTCGAAATCAATGGCTAGTTCGGTGATTATTTTATTGACCAGGTCGTGAGTAGAACCAGTGAGAATGATGTCGTCGACGTAAAGCAGAAGATAAGCCTTAGTGGATCCGTGGTTGAGCACAAAAAGAGACGGGTCAGATCGACTTTGGGTGAAACCGATACGTTTTGCAACAGTGGCGAAGCGATTGTACCAAGTCCGTGGTGCTTGCTTGAGGCCATAGAGAGATCGTTTGAGCAAGCAGACATGATGAGGCTTAGATTTGTCAAGGAAACCGGGTGGTTGGTGCATGTATACGGTCTCGTCGAGGTCATCGTAGAGGAAAGCATTTTTTACGTCAAGTTGACGGATGGGCCAATCACGAGCAAGAGCGACATGAAGAACAGCTCGTATTGTTGCTGGTTTAACCACCGGGCTAAATGTTTCCTCACAATCGATGCCAAGTTGCTGAGATTTTCCGTTAGCCACTAGCCTCGCCTTGTACCGGTACAGCTTGCCATCTGCATTAAACTTATGACGAAAAAGCCACATAGATCGAATAATGTTAGTATTCGGAGGTCGCGGGACTAATACCCACGTTCCGCGTTTAATATGAGCATCGTGTTCCTCATTCATAGCTCCATTCCAGTAATGGTCTTTTGCTGCCTGAACATGAGAGGTAGGAAGAGGAGAAATGATGTCGGTGTGAAGACAAAGTTTGACACGTGGTTTAATTCGTATCCCATGTTTGCTTCTCGTCGACATTGAATGTGGAGGTGGACGTGGACGTGGGGCTCGTGGTTGAGGATTGTTGTTAGGAGGAGACGGGGCTGGTTCTGGCGGCGAAGGAGAGCCGGCAGGAGGCGGTAAAGGAATAGCAGGTGGAGAAAGTATTGGTGGTGGCGAGAGTGGAGGCGGAAGAGGTGGAAGAGAAGGAAGGCTCGGCTGTGAAGGAAGATTTGAGAACGGAAAAACATCCTCAACAAACGTAACATGGCGTGAGATTACTATCTTACGAGTTTGTATGTTAAGGCACCTGTATCCTCGATGATTCGACGGATAGCCTAAAAAGACACACGCCATGGAACGAGGAGAGAGTTTGTTGGATGTTGTAGCAATGGTGTTGGGATAACATAAGCACCCAAAGACACGGAAGTGAGAATAAGAGACTGGTTTATTGAATAAACGAGTAAAAGGAACAAGATTAGCAATGGAAGAAGAGGGAAGAAGATTGAGAGTGTATACGACTGTTTGAAGTGCTTCGGCCCAGAAAGGATGTGGCATATTTGCTTGAATAAGCAGGGTGCGCACAAGGTTATTGATGGTGCGAAGCATTCTCTCTGCACGTCCATTTTGTTGAGACGTGTGAGGACACGAGAAGCGAACGTCAGTGCCGGTGGAAGCCAAATGATCTAGGAATACTCGGCTTGTATATTCACCACCATTGTCACATTGAAGCGCCCGTATGGTCGTATTGAATTGCGTTCGCACATAAGCTGAAAAATGGAGATATTTGGAAAAAGTATCACTCTTTTTATGTAAAGGATAAACCCAAATGTAGTGAGTAAAATGATCCATAAACAAGAGATAATATTTGAATCCACTGTGACTCGAAATTGGCGAAGTCTAAATATCAGAATGTATTATTTGAAATGGTTCCGAAACAATTGTTGAAGATGAGAAGAAAGGGAGACGAACATGTTTACCCATTTTGCACGCATGACACAGAGTTGTCAAGTCGGCAATTTTATTTGAAAAACCCATATTACCTAAAGAGCGATTGATAGAACTACCCGGGTGACCCAAGCGTCGGTGCCAAAGAGAGCCACCGGCGGTGAGAGCTAGCGGAAGAGATGATGATGAGGTGGGGGTAACCGAGTAGAGAGGTCCGGGGCTGTCACATCGGAGGAGTTGGTTCCTGGTGAGAAGATCCTTAACAGAGAAACCAAAGGGATCAAACTCAACACTACATTTATTTTCAGTGACAAACCGACGAACCGAGATAAGATTTTTAATAATTGATGGGCAAACAAGAACGTTTTTAAGTAGAAGGTTACGAGAAGGAGCAATAAGAGAGGTATGACCCATTTTTGTAACAGGAGCAATAGAACCATTACCGACCAGAACAGAAGGAGTTATGCTCGTATTAAAAACGGAAGAGAGGGTACCTTCTTTGGCGGTGATGTGACTGGTAGATCCGGAATCCATATACCACGCGGAGTCTGCTAGATCATGAAGAGATACGGTGTTGAAGGCGTGAGCCAAAGCTGATGGGATCATTGTTGCTGTGGCATCTGTTGGAGCATCATACGTGACATGAGCTTGATGAGTGGGTCGTGGTGGATATGGGCCTAAAATGCTATTGGGCCTGGGAGTTGTGGGATTCATAACTGAAGGATACGCCGGTGGTGATGGGATCATAGGACCGCCGTGATAGTAGGAGTACGGCCAGTGAGGAGGACCATAGCTCCATGGTGGATATCCATAGCCAGGTGAGAACGTGTTGGAGTTGTTACGTCCGCGACCTCGATTTCCACGTCCACCGCCACGATTATTGTTGCGATTCTTGTTATAGTTGCCTCTGGTGTTATTGTTGGAGTAGGGTTGATCGGAGCGGCTAGAGGTGGAGTCGTTTGCAGCGAACAATACATTAGGAGAGGAGGCGTTGTGTGTATGCGAGACGGCTGGACGAGTTTGTTTGCTCAGACGGTCTTCTTCAGCAAGGAGCATGGATCTAGCAGTGTGAAAGCTAGGGAACGGAGATCGATGACGAATGACGTTGTGAATGCCATCAAACTTGTCATTGAGTCCGTTGAGGCAGTGCATCACCAATTGGCGATCGGTGACGGGTGAATCCACATTGGCAAGCAGATCGGACAAAGACTTTAACTTTCGGCAATACTCTTGAACAGAGAGGTCACCGATGGTGATAGTTCGAAGCTCATTCTCGAGTTGCAGGCTCGGTTTTCCTTGTTATCACGGAAGAGATTCTCTAATGCAAGTCAGAGATCCTTGGCGGTGCTTTTGGGTGTGAGAATCGTTTCCACAAGTGAGTCGGTGATTGTACCGTAAATCCACATCTTGACAAGGCCATCACGTTCTTTCCAAGCCTTCTCGGTGGTGGGAGTAGGAGCGGACGTCCCGTCAAGGTGATCGAGAACGCCAAAGGTTAAACAGTGAGTCTCGAAGATCTCACGCCATACGTCGTAGTTCATCTTTTCCAGGTTGAGCACAATGGGGATGTAGGCTCGGATGCTAAACGGTTTGTCAGAGGCGACGGTGGTGGGATTAGTGTCAACCATGGTGATATCGGATGATGAGAGGGAAGAGAGAAAGAGACAAGGAGGGAGAAGAAGAAGAGGAAGAAAGAGATTGATATCACACTTTTAGAGATGAGGTGGAGATCGGTGAGCGTCTGATACCATGAAAGTGTATAGACTTCGATACCTTTCTCATTCATTCACAAGAGAATATATACATCAGAGGAAGATCTTGTGAGATCTCTAAGCATTTATCATATCTTGCTGTACAAGTATAATCGAATATTCTAAAGAGTAGATTTGGTAATATCTTAACTAACACTTTGAACCGAGTAAAATTACCATTTCATATTCCAATGTCGTAAAAGTTCACTAACCGGTATATATATAGATGTATGCATGGGCATTACAAAGTAGGAATAGATGTGTAGCCGTCTATATTTGTGTAGTGTTTGATGGGGAATTTTACCAAAAATTACCATAATTTTGAAATTTTCTTTCCAAAATTACCATAAATCAAAACATCTTTCCAATTTCATACCACAACAAAATAAAAGGACAAAACAATTTTGTCCTTGTTATCACTTATGACATATTAACGTGATTTTATCCACAACAATTCATTATATTGTCCACCGCCATCCGCCGTCGTTTCTGTCCATCATCCACCGTCATCGTCACCATTTCCGTCACCAGATCCACGAGCCATATCGATCACAAAGATTGTATATACAAAATCTTATATATCGCCACGATTTTAGACCAAACAATTACTATTAACTAATGTGTGACTAAATTAATATATACATTGATGTATTTGATATTACTTATGAACTATATTAAACATACATTTGTTCTTTGGAAGGATGTTATCAATTCATAATTGTTGGCCTTTGGCTATAAATAGGTTTATTGGTGTTTGTAAAGTGATAATCTATCTTTGAATTAATAATTACCAAGAATTGTCTCTATAAACTGAGCTTTTTCAAAACTTCTTTTTATTTATTAATTTTTTTTTATCATAAATCAATAAAAATATCCATGAGAAGCATTCATAATGGTCTAGGAAAAACCAATTTTGGAACTATAAAGAACCATAGAGAACGTAGCTTCAAAACTTTAAGACGGTAATTACAAAGCTTTCCGCGAATCTAACTTAGATCAAGAATTTTCAATTAAATCCCTCGGCCACTTTGATCTTACCCACGGGACAGACTACCAAGGTAATCGGCCCATCTGCGTAAGTCAACGAAAGGAATTGTGGTTTCGGCGAGGGAGAAGGATGGTTAATTAAGTTTTGTGGCTAAGAAGACATGTAGGTGGCTGATTTTCAACCAACCACAAGGCGGAGCAACAATGACAAGTGGTGACCAAGCAGTGATGTGTGTAGGCATCGTGGTGCGTGGCGATTCTCCGATGACACATGGTGGGTTGGTCAGGTAGTAGGGGAACCAAAGTCCGGTTTTTAGAGGCATTTGTCCGTGAGTCTTTGCCAATATAAAAAAACATAACCCTTTGGTTTTTCTTATCGAAATTCCATAACAAAAGTATGCCAAAATCTCTTCAATTCTGAAAGTTAGAACTAGGTTGTGAGAGAGAGTGTGATGGTAAATGTGTTAGGAGAGTGCTTCTTTGGTAAGATGTAAGTTTTTGTTCAAGATCCGTTAGATTTACTTTAGGAAAAATCATATCTATTTTTTTAAACTATTGGTTCTAACCAATTTTTTTATGTATAGGAATCTGAACAAGCAGGAGACGAGATCTAGAGCTATCAAGCCAATGTCTACGAGTTCCCAGTAAGTAGTGTAGATCTGTTTGTCCAACGATTTATCAGCCTTATTTCGGAAGTTCATGAGAAGATTAAAGCATGTCATCAGCAATAGACTACTATTTACTGCCGATGCCAGGAACTTGCAAAGATTGGATTGATGGCTCTAGATCTTGTCTCCCGCTCACTCATATCCTAGACATAGAAAACTTGGGTACAACCAACGGTTTAAAGGAATAGATCTGGTTTTGCCTAAGGTAAATCTAACGGATGTTGAACAAAAACTTAGATCATACTTAAGAACCATTACATTAATACTCTCGCCCTCATACTCTCTCTCACAAAGAACAATTCTAACTCTTTGAAGTGATGAGATTTTGGCAGACTTTAGTTATGCAATTTAACATAAGCGTTATAGCTTTTTATATAGGCAAAGACTTACGAACAAATTTCCCTAAAAACAGAACTTTGGTTTCCCAACTACCTGACCAAACCGCCTTGTGTCATCAGAGAATTGCCATATGTCACCGTGCTGCAAACATGTGTTACTGCTCGGTAGCCATTTGTCACCGTTGCTCTGCTGTGTGGTGGGTAGAAAATCAGCCACCTCGATGTCTTCTTAGCCGCACATCTTACCTAACTATCTTTCTCACTTGCTAAAACCACAATTCCTTCCGTTGACTTTCGTCGATGGATTGATTACCTATGTAGTCTTTCTCTGAGGTAAGATCAAAGCAGCCAAGCGATTTAACTGAAAATTTCTTTCCATCCAACTTAGATTTTTCTTGATGGAAAACCTTGTAATAGCCGTCTTAAAGTTTTGTCGTTGCGTTCTGTTTGGTACTTTGTCGTTCCGAAATTAGTCTTTCTTGGGCCGTTATGACCGATCTTATATAGATTTAAAATTTTAAAGTGGCCACACATTTATATAGAAATTTAAAATTACAAGTTTTTCTTTAACAAAAAAAAAAATATAAAATTTTGAGAAATTCCCTAAAATACCACCAAAATTTTTTTTTCTTCCAAAAATACCATCAATTTCAAAAGTTCCATAAATACCACTAAAAATTCCAAAAATACCATTAATTTTCAAAAGTTCCAAAAATACCACAACCTCAAAAATTGATTTTCAAGAGCTTAGAATTTAAATTTTTGGGTTTGGATTAACTATTGTAGAATTAGGGTATAGTTTTAGGGGTAGTATTTAGGTTTGGGGTTTAGAGTTTTAGTTTTGAATATTTAAAGTTAGTTTTAATTTTGTGGTATTTTTAGAACTTTTGGAAAAAGTGGTATTTTTGGAACTTTTAAAAAGTGGTGGTATTTTTAGAACAAAAACTTTTTTTTGGTGGTATTTTTTTCAAATCTCTTTTATTTTGATTTCTTTTCTTCGTATCTCTTTCAGTGTGATTATGATGTATTATGTCGATTTTATTATCTTACGAAATTGATAGAATGCAAATTTAAATACTACAACCTAATTTCCCATGATGGTTTCTTTAAGTTGTTTGGTTGAATTTTTTTTTATTTGTTTTGCTTTCAAATTGGAATTGAAATATCAATCTCGAGAAACGGAGGCAAGTAAATATTTTAGGGAATCACAGAGAGGATATCGAAGAGTTGCGACGACTTCCCGTCTTCCCCAAATACAACATAAAGCTCACATCAAACAAGAAAATCAAACGCTCTCTGTCTCTCTCTCTCTTACTCTCTCTATTGTGTTTCCATGGCATCGAAGACGCAGACCGAAATGATCAAGAACCCTCCCGTTGCATCTTTGTCCGAAGAGGAGTCTGGTTCGTCAGAATCTTCCGATGACGACCAATCCGAACCCGTGGAGACGAATGGCATCGCTCCGTCGGCAGAAGCTGAAACAGAAACGGAAACGAAAAAGAAGCCTCCATTGATTCAGAGGCTATTCCGCCAAGAAGACGAACTTGTTCTTCTAAATGGTATTCAAAAGGTCATCTCTAAGAGTGAAGACTCATCTCTCGATATGGATGCTCTCCTCCATGATATTAAAGAGGACCTCTCTTTCAATGCTTCCAAAGCTCAGCTAGTATCCAAAGTCAAGAGAATGAAAAGAAGATTTGATAAGAAATCTTGTGGAAAGGGAAACGGTGGAGCTTACCACATTGTCTTTTCCAACGAGTTCGACAAGAATGTTTTCCAACTGTCAAGAGAGATTTGGGGAGACAAGCCTTCCACATCATTGGATGAACTTGTGCAAAAATCGGAGATACCGTCTTTCTTATATGCTGAGAAATGTATTTCTCATGATGAATATTAGATTATATGTACCGGTTTATCTGATTTAGTTTAATTACTCTGGTTTAGTAAAACCATGATTGTTGTATTTAAGGGAACATTTCTCCTTCTTTAATCTTTAATGAAGCATTTTATAAAGTTTGTTAGATCTGAAATGGTATCAGAGCATTTGCTCAGCTTCATTCAAAAACTTCCGCAAATTTGTGATTTCGATCGGTTTTTCACCGATTGATTTCGTTTTTCTCTTTGATTTCTTCTTCTCCGATCGATTCTCTATCGATTGATCGGAAAATTTCTTTGATCGGAGACTGTTAACGTTTCTCCGATTCGATTTCTGTTTGATTTCTGTTACAATCTTCATCGCAAGCTCCGAAAATGGCTACAGATGGTTCGTCTACTAATCCGAGCTCCAGTGCTTCAAATCCACAGCTCAACAATGTCGATCCGTACTCCAATCCTCTTTTTCTTCATGCTGCGGATAACTCAGGTGTGTTTCTTGTCGCCGAT
This sequence comes from Draba incana, assembly GCA_963576765.1. Classification (NCBI taxonomy): domain Eukaryota; kingdom Viridiplantae; phylum Streptophyta; class Magnoliopsida; order Brassicales; family Brassicaceae; genus Draba; species Draba incana. The sequence continues at coordinate 21,309,556 of OY755204.1, read as the reverse complement.
AAACTTACCGGTGAATCGAACTATCACATCTGGCGTCGTTCGATTATTAGATCTCTTAATGCGAAGAATAAGCTTGGATTTATATACGGAACAGTCGCTAAACCTCTAGAATCGAGTTTAGAATATGGATCTTGGAGTAGATGTAACGATATGGTTTGTAGCTGGATTACGAACTCTGTATCAAAGGAGATAGGAGCTGGTACGGTTTACTTTGAAGATGCTAGGTTGTTGTGGTTAAATTTAGAAGGAAGGTTCAAACAAAGTAATCTGTCAAAGATTTACAGTGTTCAAGATCAATTGGATCGTCTTCATCAAGGATCTCTGGATCTTAATGCATACTACACCAAGCTGACCACATTATGGGAAGAACTCAAGAATTATGAAGAATTACCTACTTGTGTATGTGGTACTTGTACGTGTGGTGCTAATCAGAAATGGCTTCAGCTTTATGAAAGAAGAAATATAGTCAGATTCTTGATGAGACTCAATGATTCATTTGGTCAAACAAGAAAACAGATTCTCATGATGGATCCTCTACCAACATTCACTAAGATTTACAACTTTGTTGCATAAGATGAGCAGCAAAACACTATTAATCCTGCTCCAGCTGAATCTCCAGTGTTTCAAGCTTCTGTATCTCAAGGGAAAGTTACAGGCTCTAACAACTCTTATCACTCCAAGACTAGGCCTGTTTGCTCTAACTGTGGATTATCTGGACACACTGTTGCCAGATGTTACAAAATTCATGGATATCCCCCTGGATACAAGATTCCACCTTCAGCTTATAAAGGGAAGTTTCTACAGGCTCATAGTGCTCATATGGTTTATCAACCTGTAGCAGAAAATTCTCCTCAGGCTATTTCTCTCAATGGCATTCAATATGCTCCTGTTTTCTCTGCTCCTCAAGCTGTAGATACTTCTCCTGTGCAACATACAGTGAATATGGTTGGTACAGAAAAAGGTTTGGTAACTGGTGGTAGTTCTCAATCTGGTGCAGAACAGATTTCTCAATTGATTGCTCAACTGAACAGACAACTCCAAGGTTCTGCGTATCAAGTCATAGAGGCTCCAACTGCTTCAGGTCATCAGGGTTCCATCTCAGCACAAGGTACATCATCAGTACCTTCTCACTATATTTCTTTTTTGGAACCCAGCCTTACATTACCAGAAATTTTTTGGGTTCTTGATACTGGAGCTAGTTGCCATATTTGCTGTGACTTGAGATTATTTTCTGACATCATCAATGTTACCAACACCACAGTTTCCCTTCCCAATAACACCACCATACCTATTCATCTCTCTGGAACAGTTCATCTTAGTAACAGGCTCACACTTCATTCAGTGTTTTATGTTCCCTCATTCAAATTTAATCTGATTAGTGTTAGCTCATTAGTCAAAAAGAACAAAAATTTTTCTGTGCATTTTTATCATGATTCCTGTTTTATCCAGGATCATATTCAGGACAGGATGATTGGTCAGGCTGATCCGTCCCATGATCTGTATCTTCTGACTCAAAATGAATCCACTTCTCCTGCTAATCATGTGTCTTTTCTGGTTGCATCACCTGAGTTGTGGCACCAGCGTCTTGGTCATCCTGCCATCTCAAGGATTCTTTCTTTATCATCTGAATTTGATAGTTTTCCAAAAATAGAAAATTTTCATTGTAAAGTTTGCCATTTGTCAAAACAAAAACGTCTTCCATTTGTTTCCAATAATAAAATCTCAGATACACCTTTTCATTTGATTCATATTGATACTTGGGGACCTTTTCATAAAACTTCACATAATGGATTTCGATATTTCCTTACAATTGTGGATGATTGCACTAGATTTACTTGGTTATACTTCTTACAGTTGAAAAGTGATGTTTCAAAGGTTTTCCCAGATTTTCTTCAAATGGTACAAACTCAATATGGATACACAGTTAAAAACATTAGGTCAGATAATGCTCCAGAACTTCAATTCAAGGAATTACTTTCAAAACTAGGCATTTTTCATTATCATTCATGTGCATACACACCCCAACAAAACTCAGTAGTTGAAAGAAAACATCAACATTTACTTAATGTGGCTAGATCATTGTATTTTCAATCCAAAATTCCTTTATCATATTGGCCTGAATGTGTTTCTACTGCTGTTTTCTTAATCAATCGCATTCCTACTCCTGTTTTGAAAGATAAATCACCTTTTGAGGCTTTACATAAGAAAATTCCAGATTATTCTTACTTGAAAGTATTTGGCTGCTTATGTTATGTTTCTACTCTCTCAAAAGATAGGCATAAATTCACTGAAAGAGCTAGTCAATGTGTGTTTTTAGGATATGAATCTGGTTATAAAGGCTATAAAATTCTAGATATTGAGTCTAATGAACTGTCTATCTCTAGGAATGTTATCTTTCATGAAAATATTTTTCCATTCTTTGATAGTTCTTTACCTAAGACTCTTTGTTCTTCTGAACCATCATCTAGTAATAATGAACCAATAAATAATTTCCCTTTTTATGAAGAATTTCATCCAATACAGTCTGAGGTTTTGCCTGTCACTGAGTCTGTTCCAGATCCCTCTCCTACTCCATCTATTCCAAACACAAGTACATCATCACCTTTACCACCTCAACCATCTGATTTGGAAAATAATCTCAGGCCACGCAGACAGGTGAAAGCTCCTAGTTATCTTCAACAGTACCATTGCTCTAATATTCTTTTAGAGCCTCCTTCTTCTTTTTCTGGTACTGCTCATTCTCTCTCTTATTCCTTGTCCTACGATAAACTCTCTCCTGAGTATCGTCTTTTCTGTTTTGCCATACTTGCTGAGAAGGAACCCACTACATTTAGAGAAGCAGCCTTGTTGCAACATTGGCTTGATGCCATGAACCTAGAATTAGATGCTCTAGTGAGTACTTCTACTTGGGAAATTTGCTCTTTACCAGATGGTAAACATGCCATAGGTTGTAGATGGGTGTTTAAGATCAAATATCTTTCTGATGGTTCCATAGAAAGATACAAAGCCCGTCTTGTAGCTAAGGGCTTTACACAGCTAGAAGGAATAGACTACATGGATACTTTCAGTCCAGTAGCCAAGCTGACAACAGTGAGATTGGTGTTAGCCCTAGCTGCAATTCACAAATGGAGTATTAATCAGATGGATGTTACCAATGCTTTCTTGCATGGTGACTTGGAAGAGGAGATATATATGTGTTTACCACCTGGTTATGCTCCAAGACAGGGGGAGTCTTTGCCTCCCAAGCCAGTTTGTCGTCTCAAGAAGTCCCTATATGGCCTTAAGCAAGCTTCACGACAGTGGTTTCATAAGTTTTCAGGGGTTCTTCTTGCCTTGGGATTTCATCAGTCTCATTCAGATCCTACACTTTTTGTGAAGACATCTGATGGAATTTTCTTGGCTTTATTGGTTTATGTTGATGACATTCTTCTGGTCAGTAACAAGGATAGTGCAGTACTAGACCTCAAAGCTATGTTAGCTAAAGAATTCAAGATCAAAGATTTAGGCCAGATGAGATATTTTTTGGGAATAGAAGTTGCAAGGGCTGAGGCTGGAATTTCTATTTCACAGAGAAAGTATACCTTAGAGCTCCTGGAAGAATTTGGTTTTCTTGGTTCTAAACCCTTTGCTACTCCAATGGAGCTGAACGTTCAACTGGGAGAAACTACAGGGGAGTTACTTTCTGATCCCTCCTTGTATAGATGTCTCATTGGCAAGCTTATTTACCTCACAGTAACACGTCCTGACATTTGTTTTGCGGTGAATAAGCTTAGTCAGTATCTTGCTCACCCTAGAGAGCCACATCTGGAAGCTGCTCATAGAGTTCTGCGTTACTTAAAGACTGATCCAGGCCAAGGCCTATTTTATTCCTCTAAAAGCACTCTTACCTTGAGAGCTTTTGCAGATGCAGATTTGAGTGCTTGTCCAGATACAAGGAGGTCAGTTTCTGGTTCTTGTGTGTTTCTTGGAGATTCTCTTATCTCATGGAGATCCAAGAAACAGGATGTGGTAAGTAGAAGTTCTGCAGAGGCAGAGTATAGGAGTATGGCTAATTCAACTACTGAACTTCTTTGGATTAGCTATCTTCTTGAAGATTTGAAGGTACCTTTGGCTGATACGATTGTGCTATACTGTGATAATGAGGCAGCCATTCATATTTTCAAGAACTCTGTCTTCCATGAGAGGACTAAACACATTGAAAGGGATTGTCATGTGGTTAGAGAAAGGGTTGCTTCTGGTTTTCTCAAGGTCCTTCATGTCTCTACTCTACATCAACTTGCTGATATAATGACTAAACCCCTCACTGCTCTTCAATTCAATTATTTGCTGTCCAAGATGGGAATTCATCACTTGTATTCTCCATCTTGAGGGGGAGTATTAGATTATATGTACCGGTTTATCTGATTTAGTTTAATTACTCTGGTTTAGTAAAACCATGATTGTTGTATTTAAGGGAACATTTCTCCTTCTTTAATCTTTAATGAAGCATTTTATAAAGTTTGTTAGATCTGAAAATGAACCTACATTGCATGCATACTGGGATTATGATTCCAGATGGACCTAAAAAGAGAGAAATGGAGGCAAGATTTAAGAGCATCAAGGCATCTCATGCGGACTTATGTTTGTCGAGGACCCGAATCACAACCAATGCGGCAGAGGTGGTTTTGAAAGACTAAAGATGAAAGACAAAGCTCTTCTTCAGTTCTATTGCTAGTTGGTATGTCTTTTACTCTTTAGAGATGCATTTTGAGCTTTTGTGAAACTAATCGTATCGTTAGTCTATGTAACTTTTTTTTGGAAGCTGCATGTTTGGTATATAGAGAGTTCTCACAAATGGAAAAGGAATTGATACCAATGGCTGATGAATTAATAGTTGTCCAAAGGAAATGCTTTTGTTTAGGGGTTGTATTCAATTGATCTTGGTGTGTTTTTGCCTCTGATTTTGTTGTGCTCTACCTTTGATGTCAGTTTGTTTTTTCTTTGACTTTACTGTTTACATCTAATTTTGATTACTTATTAATATGCCTCTGATTTGGAACCTTTTTTTGTTTAAATGTGATTCATTTGCAGGAGTTTTTCATGCACCTTTTTTTGGGGGGCTTTTTAATGTGCACACTCATTGTGTTCGGCAGTCTGAAAAACTGAAGTTCTTACAAGAATTGATGCACTTATTTATTGTCGGTTTAGTTTTCTCTTTCTTAGAAACTTGATTTTCCGGTTTAGTTGTTATGATTTCGATTTCACTATGATCCGTTTCATGTCTTTTGCAAGACTTCAATACAATTGTATTTTTGTTTTACATGAAATGGAGTTACTTTTTTTTTTTAGTCAAAAACCATAGATATATTATTAAGTCGACACCGTCGACAAACTACAAGCAGATAATGCTCGTTTAGCTAACGAGTCCGCCAACATATTGGATTCTCGTGGAATATAAGAGAATGAGAGCTTGCTAAAATGAGAGGCTAACATACTAATCTCAAAGAGAAGGTTGTGAATCTCGGAATTTGTTTCTTTCTTCCTCAGCAAGTTAATCAAAACTAGTGAGTCGGAGCACATGTGTAAGCTCATCAAACCCTTCTCCCGAGCCTTCTTGAGGGCTTTAACAATGGCCCAAGCTTCGGCGGACAATACCGAAAATACTGCCGGAATGGATTCTGAGTATTCCTCTATAGCCGGCTACGTTTCGAATCGGAAAAACCAACCTAATCCAGCATGAGATTTTTCTTGAGTCCAAGCTGCGTCTGTGAAGCACACTACTCTATCGGATGGTATATCTTGCTCCTTATGAAGCATGGCGGACTCTCTTTTGCAAGGCAGAGCCTCTTGGGCCAATTCCCACGTCTTCGCCTCTCTTAGTGCTTTAGCTAGGATTTCTTCTATGGAATGGATCTTTACCAGGAATTCGAGTGGCAAGAAACAGTCCGTTCATAAATCACCTTCTATTCGCCGATGTATTAACAAACTGATTATGAAAGTGATTTTCTCATTAAACCAAAAATGTATCTGTACATTACACATATATAGGCAAGAATGTAAGTAAGGTAGTTAGAGCTAAAGGAAACTCTATACTACACATATTAAAGTTAATACACCCCCCTCAAACCTATTTCTCTATAGGGAGAAAGAGGTTTGAAACAGAAAATCGACCAAGTAAGGAGTGAAATGGTCCAGGATGTAATGGCTTGGTTAAAAGGTCTGCCAATTGATTGATAGAAGCCACATGAAGCACCTGGAGGAAGCCCTTTTTAACCTGATTTCTTGTGATGTGGCAGTCTATCTCCACATGCTTTGTTCGCTCATGGAAAACAGGATTGCTTGCAATGTGCATAGCTGCCTTATTGTCACAGAACAGTTTTGCCTTTGACTCCACCTTGATGTGTAGATCAGTTAACATCTGATTCAGCCAAAGTAACTCTTTAGTCGTCTCTGACATGCTTCTATATTCAGCCTCTGCACTACTTGCACTCACAGTGTCCTATTTCTTTGATTTCTAGCTGATTAACGAATTACCAAGAAACACACACATCCCAGAGATTGATAGTCTTGTATCACTACATGTTCCCCAATCAGCATCAGAGAAACCATTCAAGCACACATCAGTATTAGCTGAGTAAAAGAGACCCTGGCCTGGATTGGCTTTGAGATACTTGAGAATATGCAGAGCAGCATGCATATGAACATCAGTTGGACAAGATAGGAATTGGCTAAGTCTATGCACTGCAAATGTAATATCAGGACGTGTAATGCATAGATATAGTAGCCTTCCAATTAATTCCCTATACGGAGTAGCCTCAAGAAGAGGAGTTCCCTTATCCTTACTCAAAGATATCTTAGGATCCATGGGAACGGTTTTGGGTTTGCAATCTAATAATCCTGCATCAGAGAGTAAGTCCAAACAATACTTTCTCTGACAAACTGAGATGCCTTCTGAATTCCTTGCAATCTCAAGTCCTAAGAAAAATCTAGCCTGACCCAATTCCTTTGTCTTAAAATGTTTAGCTAGAGTTTCCTGAACTGACTTAACTGCTGCATCATTATTACTAGCAATTAAGATATCATCAACATAAACCAGTAAGGCAATGAATGATGTACCTCTAAGCTTGACGAATAATGTGTTATCTGCTTCTGACTGCTCAAATCCATCATCAAGAAGAGCCTTAGAAAGATAATGATACCACTGTCTGGATGCCTGCTTGAGACCATAGATTGATTTATTCAGTTTGCATACAGGATTAGGAGGCAGTGTAATACCTGGTGCTGGAGTATAACCCAAAGGTAAGCTCATATAAATCTCCTCCTCCAATTCACTATGCAAAAAAGCATTTGTTATGTCCATTTGAGTTAAGCTCCACCCATATCTAGCAGCCAGAGCAAGAATAAGCTTGACACTAGCTAGCTTTGCAACCGGAGAGAAGGTTTCAAAATAATCTACACCTTCTTGTTGTGTAAACCCCTGAGCAACAAGACGTGCTTTATACCTCTCAACACTACCATCAGCAAGGTATTTGATAGTATATACCCACTTGCAACCAACTACATTTTTATCAGGAGGAAGAGAAACAATACTCCATGTATTTGTAGATTCCATAGCCTCTAATTCCACATCCATAGCTTTTGTCCACTTAATTGATACTACAGCTTGTTTGAAAGTCTTTGGCTCTGTCTCAATTGTAATGGTAAAAATATAGGATTGAAAAGGAAGACTCAACTCTGAGTAAGAAAGAACATTTGAAATTGGATAAGGTGAGGTAATATTTTGAGAAGGAGAAGGATTAAGATGAGAAACTTGAGCAAAAGAACAGTGATAGTCAGATAAGTAACCTGGAGTTTTAGCAGAACGTTTTGGCCTTGCATTTGATATGGACACCACTTCAGTCTCCACAGGTATAGTCTCAGGCTGATCTAATGCAGCATGAGATGGCAAAACCTGTGTGGCACTAGATGGTGGAGATGTAGATGGTGAAATAGATGCAGATGATGGAATGGATGCAGGCATATCAAGATCTACAGGAATAGGTAATGGTAAAATGCTATCATGAAAGATATCAGAAGTAAATGATGATTCTTTATCCTTATAAGGAAAAACTGTTTCATGAAAGATTACATTTCGAGAAACAGAGATGAGATTTGTATCTAAATGCAGCACCTTGTAGCCTTTATAACCAGATGAATAGCCAAGAAAAACACATTGATCAGCTCTTGGACTAAATTTATGACGATCTTTTAGTAAAGTGGAGACATAACAAAGACAACCAAATGTTCTAAGAAGGGAATAATCTGGTTTCTTCTTAGAGAGAAGTTCATATGGAGTCAAGTTATTTAACAAAGGACTAGGCAATCTATTGATCAAGAATACTGCAGTAAGGACACATTCACTCCAGTAACAAAGAGGAACATTAGATTGAAACATTAGAGCTCTAGCAACATTAAGTAAATGCTGATGTTTTCGTTCAACAACTGAGTTTTGTTGAGGTGTATACGCACAAGAGAATTGATGAATCATTCCATTTTGTTTCACTAGTTCATTAAAAGCAAGCTCAGGAGCATTGTCAGTTCTAATTACTTTAATAGAACTACCATATTGAGTATTAACATGCTTAATAAAATCATGAAAATGAACTGAAACTTCACTTTTATTCCTCATTAGGTAAATCCAGGTTACACGTGTGTTATCATCAACTATAGTAAGAAAATACTTGTAACCCTCAACAGACTCAGTAGAAAAAGGACCCCATACATCAAGATGAACAAGATCAAATGGTGAATCTGTCCTATGATTATAAGAATCAAATGATAACCTTTTCTGTTTAGCTAAAGGACAAACAGGACAGTGAGACTCATCTAGATGGGACTTAGACATCGAAAGAGTACCAGATAGAAGCTTTAACTTGTCAACAGATGGATGCCCAAGGCGTTGATGCCATAGACTCCCACCAGCTAGCAAGGATCCAGTGAAATGTGAAACAGATGGATGATGATCAAATTGTAAGATGTAAAGATTATGAAGTAGGACTCCTTTACCAATCATCAAGTCCTGAATAGACTCCTGAAGATAGCAAAAATCAGGATAAAAGTGAGCAGAACAATTATTTCTTTTAAGCAAAGTACTAACAGAAATGAGGTTAAATTTGAAAGAAGGAACATGCAAAACATCATGAAGAATGAGTGAAGATGATAAATGCACTGTGCCACAATGATTAATGGCCACCCTAGCTTCATTAGGCAATGAGACTGTAACTCCAGAAACTGAAACTGTGTCACTAAAAAATGCTAAGTCAGAACACACATGGCTAGTAGCCCCACTATCAATTATCCAACTACCATGAGGAAGTTGTGATTGCAGAGTTGAGAGACAATGATTTTGAAAGGTAAGTTGGTTGTTCTGAAATTTAAGAGATGTAGAAGGAAAAATGGAAGGAAATGAGACATTACCAGAAGACGATTGGACAGCCATAATACCATGGTCAGTGATAGACGCAGCTTGTGGAGTTGGAGCCACAGGCTCTGAAATCTGCACATGTGTACTAAGTTGCTGAAGAAGATAGTGAATCTGAGACTGATTCATCTTTCTGAGATCAAGATTAACAGCATCTGTAGCTGGTGTAGGGAATGAGGATCCAGTAACAATGTTAGCTACAGCATGATTTGGAGCTGAACCATTCTGAAATTGTCCTGGTCTAGAAGTTGGAGCATTCACAGGACCTCCTTTGTAACCAGGAATATAACCTGGAGGATAACCATTCTTCTTATAGCATTTCTGGATCACATGCCCTACTCTTCCACAGTAAGTGCAGACAGGACGGTTGGACCTTGGTCTATACCCATTCTGAATCGCATAAGCAGCATTGTCAAAGTTACCACCAGAAGAATTAATCTCATTAGAACTTGCAGATGTATGGAAAACCACATTCTCATTCTTTGGTAAAGGCTTGATGTTCTTTTGTCTCTCATCTTGAGTCACCATGTTGAAAACATCTTCAATAGACGGTATAGGCTTCAACATCAAGATGTGACGACGAGTAGCTTCATAGGAATCATTAAGACCCATCAAGAACTTAGTAACTCTGCTTCTTTGCTGCATTTTCTCCCAAAGTATAGCAGCTGAACACTCACATTTACCACATGTACACACAGGTAACTCTACATAGTTTCTATATTCCTCCCACAACGTAACTAGCTCGGTATAATAAGCACTAACATCCAGTGCTCCCTGTTGAATATTACTAAGTCTTTGTTCAATTTCATAAACCCTAGGCGCATCATCTTGCTTGAATCTAGCCATGAGGTTATTCCAAATTCCTTCAGCAGTTGAGATGAACAATAAACTTTGACCAATTTTCTTGGACACAGAATTCATAATCCAAGTTGCGACCATATCATTGCAACGTGACCAAGAACCATAATCGCGATGAGATGCAGAAGGTTTAGAGATAGTACCATCAACAAATCCCAGCTTGTTACGAACATTAAGCGCCATACGTACTGATCGACGCCATGAGTGAAAGTCAGCTCCAGAAGAAAGCCGATCGGAGACGAGAATAAGTCCGGCATGATCAGAACTGTGAAGAAAATACGGATTATCATAGAAATCCACCGGAGAAGAAACCGAATTTTGAGTCGTATTCGGAGGATTCGGAGGATTCGCCATGGAAATCGAAGAAGAATAAGCAAACGAGCTATTCAATTGACGAAAACTACAAGAATCTCGAGAAAATTGTAGAGGAAAACAAGAAATTGATGGAAAATTAGTGAGAAAATTTTCACGAAGAAGATGAAGTGAAGGTTATGGATCGATAGACTCATGGAGCTGAAAAATAGGGATTCGAGCTCAAATCATGAGGAAAAGATGAAGATGATGATCGATTCTAGCTGAATCGAAGAAAGAAAGCGGAAGAAAGAAGGATGGTGTGAATTTTCTTGTTGATTTTTCCCGAGAAAACGTAACAGAATGAGAAAGAAATTATTATTGCTCTGATACCATATTAACAAACTGATTATGAAAGTGATTTTCTCATTAAACCAAAAATGTATCTGTACATTACACATATATAGGCAAGAATGTAAGTAAGGTAGTTAGAGCTAAAGGAAACTCTATACTACACATATTAAAGTTAATACGATGACACTATGTTTTTTTGTCGCTCGGATCAAAAAAGTTGCTCCGCACTCTCAAGTATTTTGCAACAATACGAGGCTGCTTCGGGTCAATCAATAAATCTAGCTAAGTCATCTATCACCTTTGCATCCAAAACTCCTCGTTCATGTCGAGAAAGTGTTAAAAGAGAACTACAGATTGCCCAAGAAGGCGGAACTGGAAAATACTTAGGATTACCTGAAAATTTTGGTCGAAGAAAACGTGATATATTCACAGCCTTGGTAGATCGTATTCGGCAAAGGAGCCACATTTGGTCATCTCGTTTTCTATCGTCTGTTGGAAAACATGTTCTTTTGAAGTTGGTATTGTCTTCGATGCCAGCGTATACGATGTCGTGTTTCAAATTACCGATATCTCTTTGCAAGAGAATTCAATCAATATACACTAGATTTTGGTGGGATGATAAACCAGATAAGCGGAAGATGAGTTGGATTTCTTGGGAGAAAATGACGAGACCAAAGAATGCAGGCGGGTTAGGATTTAGAGATGTTGAAGAATTTAACGACGCGTTACTCGCAAAGTTAAGTTGGAGAGTTCTGACAGCCCCTACATCTCTCTTCTCCAGAGTTTTCCTAGGCAAATATTGTCACAATCAACCTTTCTTATCCAGTGTACCCCCTACCAATGCATCTCATGGTTGGCGCGGTATTCTTGCAGGTCGGAAAGTGTTAGAGAGAGGCCTTGGTTGGCCCATCGGCAACGGAGAATCAGTGCGTGTATGGGAGGACCCCTGGTTGTCCATAAGTGAACCATTACGCCCAATGGGGCCACAACCACGACATTTGATTAACTTAAGGGTCTCAGACCTTATAAACCGCAGAGAACACACATGGAATTGGGCTAAAATTCGAGAGTATCTACCGGCCTATGAGGATCATATCAAGCGCATGACGTTGGGCTATACCAAGCATGAGGATGCACTGGTTTGGCTACCCACAAAGAATGATATTTATACTTCACGTAGTGGATATGGAACTAAAGGAGTGGGCCTTGTGTCCCCACAATTTCAGACCTTTAATTGGCAAAAGAATCTTTGGAGGTTGAATACGTTACCAAAAGTCAAAAGCTTTCTTTGGAAATCGGCGGTGGGTGCCTTGCCCGTAGGAGCAGAGCTGATTAGGAGAGGGATGAGCACTGGAGGACCCTGCATTCGATGCGGCGATATCGAAACAGTGGATCAGATGCTGTTTCATTGTTCTTGGGCGAGACAAATTTGGGAACAAACCCTATTATCGCAGCTTAATCTCTCTAATGTTCACTCTGTTTTGGACTACCTTACGGCGACATGCCGTACCCCTGTTTTACCACCCATCGGACTAGCTAAGGCATCCCTTGGGTCATGGATTTGTTGGAACATATGGACTGCGAGGAACCTGCTCATCTTTGAAATGGAGTTACTTATTAAGTTACTTTTGGTTATTGCATGATCCATTTCTCTTTATTATTTGTTTCCGATTAATCTGCTATTTTTACATAGGATATTGGAAAAGGACACCCCCTACATTAACCTACATGGCTAAGATCAGTTATTTTATTTTCTATAATTTGTCCAATGGTAAAATTTGATACGTCTCTTTGTTTCTTATATTTTCGTAACTTAAAATTTGCGGAAGTTTCAGTTTGAAAATGCAATTTCAATTGTAATACCGTTTCAGATGAAGAATTGTTTCAAACCTACTCTCGTCAAGAACTCTTTTTACATTGCACTTCCCCTAGCTTCTTATCATCAGTTCATCCAATCTTCTTGTTGATAGAAAGAGTTCGATGGTATAAAGAATTCATTCTCGAAATCAACAACTCACAAAGGTAATTGTTGATAACTAAGATCAATCTGTCTAGTTTTACTTATTTAGGGGTTGTTCGTTTGCTCATCTGACTGCTTCATCTAGATGTAGTTGTCGAATGCTCTTCGTTTAGCGCTATTAAACATCTCATCTAGCTGAGTTTTCAAGATTCATCAAGAAAAATACAAAATTTCTAGCTGAGTTTGAACGAAGCAGTCAGTCAGATGAACAAGGTTCAGCTGAAAAACGTAAACGACAAAAATACCCCCATTAAAGCAAAAGAATTACAAAATGCCACAAACCCTAAAAACTTTTTTCTCTTGTTGCTTCTCTCTTTTGTTTCACCGTCGTTCTCTCCTCTACCATTTCTTCTCTTGGCAAACTACACAGAGCACTCGTCTGCTTTTTCTACTCATCTTTCCACTCCTCTCAAGATTTCGTTTATCTCTTCTGTGTGTTTATGCTCATTTATGTGTTGTTCTTTACATTTGAAATGATGCACGCCAAGTGTTTGATGTTTTGCTTCAAAGAAATGAGTCTTCTCTTTTGTTTTTGTTTCCTTACAAATTTCCAGCGAGTCTTGTGTTTCTTTGAATTGGGTATTCTTAGCTCTTATTGTTGACGTTGATTAGATTCGCCACTTGTGAAAATCCCTCACACTCACTTTGATTAATTGGATTCTTAGCTTTCTAGTTTTCTTATTTTGATTTTAATTTGTAATAATGTTTGTGAAATGAGTTTTTTTTTTTTTTTTTCAACACATGAATTCTCATTAACATAAACGGTTACACTCCCACGATGTTCAAATCCGAAACCGGATGGAAATTAAACGAGATTACATCAAACGCAATTAAGCTACATAAACGTAAAATTAAACGAAGAGTTGAGATTTGGAGAGAGACACTCATGACATCATCCTTCTTTAGACCCACGACCATCCAATGGTCCATCATAGCTCGCACGACCATCCAATGGTCCATCATAGCTCGCTTGGATAGTACTAGAGATACCTCCAATTGCATAGAGCTTAAAAAGCCTCGCACCATAACGGCGGAGTATTTTATCGGTTTTAAAACCGAAACCCAATCCCTTCTCATAGAAAGAGAGATAGGACGTATGAGTCTATCCTCGATAGAGGAGGAAGTAGCACACGATTTAATCAACCGGATACGATTCCAGAGAACACCAAACCAGACTAAGCAAGGAAATTCAATTCTAGATATGAGTCCTAAAGCATATCTATAAAGTAAATAACTTACGATCATGATTAAGCGGATAGCATGAGGATTTAGAGATTCAAACCGGTGCCAAGTTGTAGGGTTTACAAGGTTTTTGAAGAACCCAGAAAACTTGTATTTTCTCACTGCGGAGAAGGTGAAATTGCTCTTAAAAGCAGATGACGAACAAAGAAAATCAGGATGCGTCTGAAAATCTTTAAAGACTTGGCCCAGGCCCAATAACTCACAACCAGAAAGCCCAGCAGCCAGAAGAAGAGCTTGTGGTTGAGATGCATGTCGGTCGGGAGGAGAACTCCGGTGAGGTCTCCGGGACGAAATCATCCCTCAGCATAAGCAAATCCCAAAACGAAGCCGATGGGAGGGCTGGGAGATGAGAGGGGAAAGGGAAAGTATGAGTGAGTGGCTCGGAGAGAATAGATTCGGAATCGAAGTTCCGAGGGGATGGCGAAAAGGGCGAGAGAGGTGGTGAGGGAGACAAATCCGGCGGATCAGGTGGATCCGGGGCATAGTGAGAGTTCAGACGCAGCACCGGAGGAGAGATCTTCCTCTGACGGTGAAGACGGTTGAGGAGATCCGGCGTGACTGTCGGCGCAGTGGGATTGAGCGGGATTACGGTCAACGGAGCAGATCGGAACCTCCTTGTCGGAGAGGGTTGGGGAAACAACATCATGGAGATGCTCAGATCACTACCACAGAGGAAATAACGACCGGCGGTAGAGAGGTGGGATCAAACCATGCCGGAGAAGACAAGCTTCGGATTTCTCGTTTTCCTTGCCTCGAAAACCTCGTCAGAGAGAATTAGGGCTGAATCCTGATAACACTACTATTGTATAAAATAAAATAACAAAGAAAAGGTAAATGTTAATGTATATGAACCAACACCGCCCAGGCTACTTGGAAGATTCACTCCATTTTTTTGTGAAATGAGTTTCTTTGTTCATAGTTTATGGTTTGATTGGGCTCATGGGTTTTGCTTTATTTGCGACTTTTGTTCATTCGAGAGAGATTGGTGATGCTATACCGTATACACACAGTTTAGTAAAATGTGTAATTACACAGTTTGATTTCTGCAATGTTTAGTATTATATATGTGTATTCTATTGCTAAAGATCACATGTTGGATTTTTTCTCAGTGTTTACAGCTCACGGTCCATGCATCATTATTGACTAAGGTTTGAAGATCCATATATTTGGAGTTTGCAACTGGTGAAAGAAGAGATGCATGATGGATACAACTAGTGAAAGCAGATCTGAACCATATTAAAATTTTAATTGATGTCTTTGAATCTGATTTTTGTGTATGACATTTCTATCTATGAAACATGGTTTTCACATATTATTTTGTGTCTGCTTCTTGAATCTTTCTTTAGTTTAATTTTACAAAAATATGTGTAATGTCAAAATTTAATAATCAGAACATAATAATCGAATTAAGTAGAAATGTAAATAAACTATATTTAGTTTTTTTAAACGTCTGTAGATATTACAATTTACAATCATCATTAGACTAATTTGATCTATTTGACCTAGTTTTATTATGATGATATTCATCTATCTTTTGTATATGCGATTAAGGTGAATAGCTTCTACATTCGCCTCCATAATGCAGCTCTCCATGTACGACATCTCCTCTGATGCAATTCTCCATGTGCGACATCTCCATGATGGACAAACTCTCCTTAACAAACGGTTATGCATGTATGACATCTTCCATGATAGACAAATTCTCCCCGACGATCGGCTTAGCATGTACGACATCTCCAATGATGGACATGGTCTCTCTGCACTCTAGAACCTCCAAGAAGCGTTTCCTCCATTAATCTGCAATAAATTGTATTATTTAGGATTCGAACCCCAAACCTTGTGTAGAAGCCTTTAAACCCTTGACCATTGGGCCATGGGGCTTAAAACTATATTTAGTTTTAGATTTAATTCGTTTTCTACATATTTAAAAAGTTTTTACTATTGTTTTATGAGAATTTGCATTGTATGTACACATTGTTTCTGATATTTAGGTCCACTACACTCTCACTGTTCTATTTTTGATATTCCGAAACAAGCCTTATTACACGTAAAGTTAGTAGGTCGTACGGCCGGTGGCGTGTGTGCACTGTGTCAAAAAGCAAGAATCGAGATGAATCAAAACTTAAAGCTGAACGTGTGGTTGTTGTTTACTCTATTAAAAAATCAAAAATTGAATGGATGGAAGCTTAAAATTGGAAGCTTTATGTGGGGGAGAGAAAAGGTTTTGATTTTGAAGTAGTTGAGCTGAGTGTTTGTGGTAAAGTCGGCCAGGAAAGGTAAATTGACTTTATAATTCATTATATTTGTTGTAATTTTAGTTGATTCCTAGTTAATATTGATGGATCTTACCAATTTCAGATGGAGGAGACGTCGGAGTTACCAGAGAGGATGTTTGCCGCCGGAGAAAAACATGTTGGGATACGGGTAATTTCTTATGGTTGTTCAAATGGGTTACAAAACATTATGGATCATAGATGAAGAAGAACATAACATTATTCGCAAGTCATCTTTTGGGAAGTTTGTCGCTATTGCGAACAAACCTGCTTACTCTAGAAGATTTGGGCGTTTTTAATTACACGACAACTGAAGGTTAGCAAGAAGCATAATGTGAGTCCTGAATCTGTATCGACTCGGATCACACCAAAATGTAAAATAATCGAAGACCAAAATATGATCGGGATGCTAGTTGCGAGATAAAAATGTAACGTAAAAATGGCTAAGTAAAAAGAACAAGTTTTATTACGTAGTGTTTGCTAGAGAGTTCAGAATGTCTTTTCTCTCTAGACTCATTTTGTTTATATCCTCATTACAATTACGAGAATTTCGCTCTACATTTACAATCTTATTTAATTCTCTTAACCCTCTTTGACTTTGCCGTTACATGGTTCAAATTCAAGACCGTCTCTTCATATCTTCGACTTCGTGGACCTAGTGGATCTCGCAGACCTAGTAGACCTCGCGGACCTAGTGGACCTCGCGGACCTCCTCTTGACTCCAAGGCCCATATTCAATCGCGAACTCGAGGCCCATGTTTAAGACCTCGACAATAAAACCAATATGGGTCCAAGTTCCTGGAACTAATCGGTCCATTATTTCCTTGTTCGCGAGTTGGACTTGATACAGTACATGTCGCGATGAACTTTCTTAACTAAGATTTGGCTATCTCTAGAACCAGATCCCGGCTTACCGGGTTGGATCTCCTTGTGCAGATTCCGATGCCAACAGTTAGCCCCCCAAGTTCTTCAAGCGTAAACTTTCAGTTCTTAGCTTGGAGGACTTAAGTATGGCAGTTATATTTAACTTGTGATGTGGTATATTATAAAATCCAAAATTCCAATTCGTAATCAAGAAACTTCGAGAAACCAAAATTGTATCCAAATGGCGGATATGAAAACCCAGGGTAATTCTACCGTGACTTCTTTGAAAATCAAGCATGGCTCCATAAATTTGGAGGTAATGCGCTTTTTTGGATAAGTGTAAAATCTTTACAAATCTCCCAAGTCTTTTTTATGTCTCGGACCTCGCGGTTGTCCATTTACTCATCTCGGACCTCGCATTTTAGTTCATTACGGAGCTTGAATTTGACTTGTATCGGGAATCCAAAAGCTCGTTTCTCATTTCGCTAATTCAAAAATACATTGCCATGCATATTCGAGCATTTTTTTTATATTTCCTTCTCACCGTGTTTTCTTTTGATGACTTTACTTTGGGTTTTGAACAAATCTCTTAATTTTTTGAGAATTCGTTGTCGTTATTGTTCCCTAGTTCAAGCCATAGTTTTTTTTACAAGATAATCGTAAAATCCGAGTTAAACTGAGATATATAATGATGATCTCGAAACTTGTTAAGTATTTCAAGACTCGGTAAAAATATGGAGCATGTAGCCCATGATGTATTTCGAGATGGACTTGATGAACTTAGTGAGCTTGTAGCCCGTTATGTATATGAGACGATCTTGGTGAACACACCAAACTCAGAGCTTATTGCGTATTTCGAGATGGATTCGGTGGAGCTCATAGCTCGCTATAAATTAGAGGAAATCTTGGTGAATACACCAAGTTTGGAGCTTATTGCGTATTTCGAGATGGTCTCGGTGGAGCTTGTAGCTCGTTATATTGAGGCGATCTCGGTGAATACACCAAGTATGGAGCTCATTGTGCATTTCGAGTTGGACTCGGTGGGGCTTATAGCTCGTTGTGTTTGAGGCGATCTCAATGAATACACCAAATTCGGAGCTCATTGCATATTTTGAGATGGACTCGGTGGAGCTCGTAGCTCATTATATATATGAGGCGAGTTCGGTGAATACACCAAGCTCGGAGCTCATTTCGCGTTTCGAGATGAACTCGGAGGAGCTTGTAGCTCGTTATATGTTTGAGGCAATCTCGGTGAATACACCAAGTTCGGATCTCATTGGGCATTTCGAGATGGACTCGGTGGAGCTCGTAGCTTGATATATATTTGTGGCGATCTCGGTAATACACAAAGCTCGAAGCTCATTTCACATTTCGAGATTGACTCGGTGGAGCTCGTGTCTCGTTATGTATTAGAGATGATCTCTGTGAGAACTATTTCAAGCATAACATTTAAACACGATATTAGTTCCAATGAACA